>JBBPBQ010000001.1:18018280-18225975 GCA_037974755.1 Cicer yamashitae
TTTTTTCCGATTTGATCCTTTATATTTTTAAATAATTTCAGCGTTACCCTTCAAGTGGGGTTCCGTTAAGAAAAAGTTGAAAAATCCCTCCTCCATTTTTAGAAAAAGTTACCCTTTATGTTTTGAAAATATTTCAAAAAAATGTTCAAAGTTTGTTCCAAGTTTGGTAGTAGGATTGATTCGTTAAAACTGAAGCTATGGGGTATTTATACTCTATAGACATCACTTCAGATCAGTGACAATCGTTCCTAGAGGTTTGATGAACATATGCAATGATTCAGATGAGGGATTTTTTAACTTTTTCTTAAAGGAACCCTACTTAAAGGGTAACGCTGAAATTATTTAAAAACATAAATGACCAAATCGAAAAAAAAAAAAAAAAAAAAAAAAAAGATAAAAGACTAAATCGTTAACCGAAATTAAGTTAAGGGACCTCATGTGGTATTTAGCCTATTTTTAATTACGGTGAATCTTATGAGCATCGAAGGCAATTGATTAGGAGAAATAATATTATTTATCATCAACCATAATAATTTTAAATAGTAATAGAGTAAATGGTTGACATCAATAGGATGTATATATAATAGATTTATTGAAATATATTTTTATTTGACATAAGTGAAGAGCTTAGTATTTCCATAAATTAAATCTTAAATTATTTTATCTATTCGTTATTTTCTGTTTCGTCGCACAAACAATTTGATCACAACTTCAATTGTTTAAATAACATACAAAGTTACTAGTTTCGTAATTATTAATTTAATCTCTTGGATACATTATTTGAGACTTTCGTCCTAATTTTAGTACTACTATCACAGGCGTGCACTTGCCCTTAAAGGTGTTTTTGGCGCAACAAATTTTTAGCGACTTCGTTGTTGGGGATTACAATATTGTAACCAATTCACGTTGTTTATGTTAAATTGGTTTAAAATTCAAATTTACTTTCTTTTGTTAGGACTAAGAATTAGATGAGGTAATGGTTAATTATTGTCAACTATGATTTCAAAAGATTAAGTTAAAGAAGGAATTTTGACTCTCAGCTAAGAGTTCTTTAACTACTCCCAAAAGTGTTAAGTAGGTGTGTTGGTGTTTAAGTTATTGAACCAATAATGCATGAAGTAAAGTAAACGGATTAAAAGATAGTTCATGTGTAATAAACTTGTTTGATTTATTGAGTGTGTCTAAAAAACTTGTTTTTTAATTGCGCGAAAAAACTTGTTTGATTTATTGGAAAAACTAATCCTACTAGTCATAAGTTGTAGCCTATAGAAATGTAGCTTTACTCGGCTAATTACCCGGGTAACACTACTAAAAAACTCATTTTAGCTATCATATTTAGCGTCGGTCCCCGACTCTGACGCTAGTTAGCGTCGGCTTAGTGTCAGACAAGCGCACTTGTTTAATTTTTGTTGTAGTCAACATTAGCGTCGGCCCATCCGACGCTACATTGTCTAATTTGTAAAATTAAATTTTTTAATCTTATTTGAAAAATTAAAAGTAAAGTATTTTTTCCTATTATCCCTCACCCACCCCCTTTTCCCTATCCCTCACCCTCGACCCCGTCACTCTCACCCTCTCGTCGCCGCCTCACACTCACTCTCGCGGTCTCACCCTCACCCTCACTCTCGCCGCCTCACACTCTCTATCTAAGAAGCTTACAACAGGGTTGGACTCAACAAAAAGTAAGTGCGTTTTCCAAGCTACTATTTGTCTAATTGCTACTATGACTTAAATGTTTAGTTTAATTCTTTATTTTTTCCATCAATTTAGGTTTTCTTGCATTTCTTTTACTATTCAAAATCCCAAAAACCAGGATCCACACATTCCTAACATCAACCTTAACCCCATGAATCTAAGACCCTTTAGTTGTCTTGATGTAAAGTTTGATACTTTTTCAAATTTGTGTCAGTTTTGATTTTTCCTATTTTTTGGGTATCATTTTTTTTATTATTGTGCAATGGGTTGTTTTGATGAGGGTCATTTTCTAAGTTTAGAGTTTACTATTATAATGTAGTTTTTGTCTTGTGAGTTAGTCCCACCAAATTTGGAGGTATTATCTTTCTATGGTCTTAACCACGTTGATAATGATTTCTACAAAAGGGAAAGATCAAACACATCACTTTCAATTTCAAAATGAATTGACTTTACTTTACTATAGAGGATTACTTGGGATTTATCCTCCTCTATGATGAAAATTCATTTATGAGTATGAATTGAAAGTTCCTTAGTTTTCTATCATATCTATGTCAAGGCATTTATGGATTCTCTACCATTTGCATCATGTAATTGACAAACTATTGGGTCTCTTTGACAAATTTAAGTAAAAGTCTTTATTCTTTTTGTTGGTACTAATTTGACAAAAATATTGTTTCAACTTTCATGCCCCTAAGTTATAATTCTGTTAATTTACTATTGTTTCTCTATTAATTTATAATTCTGTTTCAGGGTAAGATTTCTATTATACCCTTGTCGGCATTGCAAATTAAAACATATACTACTACTATATTTGTATGTTTTTATAAGCTTCATTTGACAATATAATAACACATATTAGTATAATTATGTCATATATTAAATTTCTCTATTTTGTGTGTTGTGTTCTTAAATTATAGTGTTTTAGCATATCTTTAAATTATAGTGTTTTAGCATATCTTTAGAAACTGTTGTGTCAAAAGCTACCTCAAGTAGACCTGTATGCAAGAATAGAGCAAGCAAAAGGACAATGGAAAAACAGATGGAAAAGACTGTCTCTTAGTACTTTACTCCAACATTCAGGTTTCAACAATGACAGCCAACAATTTTGAACTCAAGTCAAATTTGATTTATATGGTTTCTGCTGCTCAATTTAAAAGGTTACCATCTAAGATTTAAATTCTGATTTGAAGAACTTTGTGATTATTTCTAAAAATGATAAAAAAACATAAACATAGAAGAGAAAAAGAAGAAGAGAGGAAGAAGAAAAAGAACCCCACTATGATTTCATAACTAAAATGAACAAAAATCCAAAGGTAATAGAGTTACGGCAAGTATATATACAAGAGAATAGAAAAGTATAAACTACCCTTACTATTAATTTGTATTAATATTATCTAACAACTTCCCTCAAACTCACGATGCATTAACATGGATCATCGAAAGTTTGTCAACCAAAAAACAAAAATGTTTAATGGAATGCATCTTTGTGAACAAATCAACAATCTATAAGGAAGAGGAGACAAAGGGTAAGTAATGGTTCCATGCTGAAGCTGATGGCGTGTAAGATGACAATTAATCTCAATGTGCTTGGTGCGTTCATGAAAGACCGAATTATGAGGATTTTGAATATGACTCTTGTTATCGTAGTGCATCAGAGTTGGCTCAGAAAGATAGATACCCATATCAGGCAAAAGTCAACACAACCAAATTATTTCAGCAATATTAGATGTCATAGCACGATACTCAACTTCTGTAGAAGAGTGAGAGACAATATCCTGTTTATTACTCTTCCCAGAAATAAGAGAGTCTCCAATATAGATACAAAACATGTGGTGGACTTACGATCTATAGTGTCACCAGCCCAATCAGCATCAGAATAAGCACGTCACTCGAATGAGAACGACAATAGAAAGAAAAGGCTCTAAAATTGAGTTTCTCGAAGATAACGAAGAATACGAAGAACAACTGCCCAATGTATTGTATTGGGAAAGTCAACAAACTGACTGACAACATGAACAATATAAGCAATATCAGGTTTGATAATTGATAGCGTTTCAGCAAGTGTACTGAATCGTTGCAAGTAATAATTAAAACAGTAGTACCAAGTGTCGAACTCAAGGATTGCGTTTTACTATCAAATTGTGTTTAATTACTAAAATTGAACAAAAAGTTTGCGAATTGATTGAAATAATATTTGAAACTGACAAGAGTAATAGAATTGAACTTTTATAATAAGAAAGATGACAATCTTGGTTTCTAATTTTGATCCTAATTATTGAATTCCTTTATTGAACTATTACCGAATTCTCTTTATTATTCTTGCCCTAATGTCGTAGTGACAGAACATTTAATTCCAAAGTAACCCCTAATTCCTTAGTGGACTTAAGATCAGAATTAAGCTTTACAGTACAAGAATTCTCTTATTAAACTACTGCCTCTGCAAAAAATTCAATTGGTTTCATGACCTGCATCTATCCCTAGACTACAATATCATGAATTTCTCATCTCAAGCATTCGTAAAGTCCACTTCCGTTTCAAAATACGAATCATAAAACATTTTAAAGTTGATCAAGAAATAAAAAGCATTAAGCACAGAGATGAGAAAAATAATTTAATAAACTTATTCATATAACTAGAAATCAAATTAGACAAATAAAGGTTTCATCTTGTTTCACTCATCCCTAACAAATAGGGTTTAGTTACTCATGACAAAGATACAAAAGATAGAGATTAAAGAAGAATTACAAAAAAGATTCATGAATGATTCTTGATAAAACTCCTCCAATGGTGTTAGAAGTAGCCGTCTTTGAGTTTCTCTGCTAGGCTACAAGTCTTCAAACTTCTCAATAGTCCAAAAAATCCTTAGAAAGTGAGAAAACGCGTTTTTATACATTCAGCAGTACGCCTTGCGCCCCAGGCGCATAATTTTCGCTTCAGGCGCAATTGGACAGATTCAGGAAGTCCGAAATGCGCCCTAGGCGCGGGTTTTGTGCTTCAGGCGCACAACATCTGTTGTCTGACATTTACTGAATTTTTCTCCTCTTTCAATTCCGAATTTGGTTCCGGTGTCTTCTTAAACATTGTAGCTTTGGATCTTAGCTTTCATTGCACTTGGTTTGACTCCAATTGGACATCTATAACTCCAGATATGGCTGAAATAGTCCACATAGGTCATGTTGATTTCTCACCAAAATTAAGCACTGTACTAAAACAAAGAAACAGCGCAAAACTACGAAAAAACTCTACGTAATCAAGGAAATAAGAAAATATGCATTTTATTAAATCCAAGAATTAGAATCAACAAAATATATCAAATAACTCCTTAAATTAACTAATGATTAAAGATAAATAAGACTAAAACAGTGAAAAATATGCATATGATGAAGAGTTATCAATAATCCTAAGATACACCGAGATGTCAACTAAAGTATGGTACAAAGTGTGATATGGTAAAGGAACACCATTTGATGGAGCATATTTCACATTCAACTCAAAAGGAATATTTGTTGCTATAGTATCAAAAAGACGAGCATGTTCAAGAATGTTGACAATGTACTTGGATTGAGAAAGAAGGTAGCCTCTAGGAGAGTAGGCAACCTCAATCCCCAAGATATAGAGAAGAGTTCTCAAGTCCTTCATCTCAAACTGTTTGGCTTACTGCAATTTCAACTCATTGATTCCACTATGATCACATATAATAATTAGATCATCATCATACAAAGAAAATATAATGCGACCATAAGTGGTCGACCTTATAAACAATGCAGAATCATGTTCACTAGAGCGGAAACTAAGAGAAGTGATCACAGTAGAGAATTTCTCAAACCAAGCTCGAAGAGCCTGTTTAAGACCATATAGAGCTTTTCTTAACTTACACACTTCCCCCTGATTATGAGAAGCTTCTTATGGAGCAACCATATAGACTTCTTCATGAAGCTCACCATTTAAAAAACCATTTTTGACATCCATTTGGGAAATATGTCACTAACGAATAGAGACAACTGCAATAAGAGTACATATAATGGTCATCTTGGCTACATGAGCAAATGTTTCTTCATAACTCATACCATATTGTTGAGAGAATCCCTTAGTAACAAGATGTGCTTTGTAGCGCTCAACCGACCCATCAGATTTAGTGTTGATCATCTATACCCAATAGCACGCTTTCTAGGAGGAATAAGTACTAATTCCCAAGTATTTGTTTTGTGCAATGCAAATAGTTCTTCAACCATAGCCTATTACCAAAGAGGATCGAGAATAACTTCTTTATAGAAAGAGGGCTCAAACAAACTCTAAATAGAGGTTAAGAAAGAAGCAAAAGAAGCTGAGTAAGTGGAATAGAAAAAATTAGGTAACTGAGTAGACTTACAATGACGAGATGGGTAGCGAGGAGGTCGAGACGAAGGATCAACAATCGCTAGAGGTGGTTGGACAACTGGCGAGACAAGAGGGATGTCATCATGTGGAGTAGTAGTATTTGTCTTGCAATTCTCAACATTACAATCACTAGAAGCATTATCATCATTTGGGTTAGTTATGAACTCTTAGTAATCTTAGAATTCGATGAAACAGAGTAAAAAGGGATGTGCTCAAGAAAAACAACATTTACAAGAAACAATAACCCTTTTGACCATCGCCTTAACCAAGAAAAACCCACATGGCAGAACAATAAGACAACTTACTGTGCTCTATTTGTGAACAAAGAATAAAACAAGTAGAACCAAAGACTTTCAAAGAATAGTAATCAGGGATAAAAGCATACAATTTTTCAAAGGGAGACAAACCTGATATAATAGACGGTGGCATGTGATTGAGGAGTTCAAACCTTTAGTATATGAGGCAGACATGGCATGTGATTGAGTGGCAAGAAGTATTTGGAGTTGTTGTGCAATATCAAATATTTACGAAGCAATATAAAATACATAACCAGAACTAGAGCCAATGGTAGGAGGAGTAGAAGCAACAACATTGGACGATGGCCCCTTAAAATTATTCTTATGTGCTCTCCCCAATTTCGGACAATATGTTTTCCAATGACCTTCTTCTTTGCAAAAAATACATTAATCATTACCAAGGCCAACTCTCCCTAGAGATTTTCCTTTTTGAACAGGAGCAACAAAAATATATGGAGGAGTTGAGAGAATTCCTTTATATAACACAGTAGAGTGGGTCTTGAGTCTGATTTCTTCTCCCAAGAATTCACTAACTACTAATTCAACAGTAGGAAAAGGAGAACGATGCAAAATACCTCCACGAAGGTCCTCAAAATCATCACGAAGAGCCATCTAAAATCAAACCAGATGTTGCTCCTCTCTCTGATTGATGTACACTTTGACAACTTTCAACTTAGTTGATTCCATAAGAGTCAATTGATCCACAAATTAGTCATTATCGAATAGAATTCCTGAATGGTCATACTATTCTGCTTAAGGGCCCTAATATGACTTTCCAATTGATATCGTTTTGAAAAGTTAGACTGACCATACAAATATTTTAAGTGATCCCAAATCTCTTTAGCAATATCATATTTTGCTAGTTGCACACCTATAGACACCTCAACAGAATTATCAATCCAAGTAATGATTTTTGATTTACTAACATTCCATAATTTCAAATCTTTTGCATATTTAACTTCATCCCTTTTAACTTTAGGCTTACCAAAAGTTCCATCAACATAACCCCACATATCTTTTCCAATCCAATTTTTTTTCATCACATAACTCCAATAAGAGAATCGTCCTTAGCACCACCCATAACAAATAATGATAGGAAAATATGACGAACACAACCACTAAGACAAAAGAAATTACGAATAATTTTTCAATAGTAGAGTCAATCAGGAACCAAACAAAATTGTGTTAGAAACAAAAGAGCATAATCGCACTAGAAACAGAGAGGCAAAATCGGGACGAAAAAAGAGGGAGGAATTTGGTACCGACCTCAAAAATGGGTCGTATAGTAAACCCCACTAAGCTATGGACCACTTACAGTAGATCCCAAAATCAACCAAAGCTCTTTGATACATGTTAACAATGATAAACAAACATAAAAATAGAAGGGAGGAAGAAGAATAGAGAGAAGAAGAGAAAGAACTCCATCAGGGTTTCATAACCAAAATGAACAAAAAACCAAAGGTTATGAATTACAATAAGTATATATATACTTGAGAATAGAAAAATCTAAAATTTCTTAACTACTAATATATAATAATATTAACAATTATCAGCAACGCCATAAGGAATAATGGTGTGCCTCTTGAGGTGTTCTGATTGATGTTATTTCCATTCTCCCCAACAAACAAGGAAAATTCATGGTTACCTCTTTGTAAGAATTGACCACAAAAATTTTGGTCAAATATTCTCATATTGCTTTTCCTAATATCACAATAAGTTTATGCATGAAGCTTGGGAACAATCGAAGACCTTTTGTGTAACACCCCAATATTTTCATATATATTATTTGTGTCTTTTTAGTAATTGTCATGATATATTATTTAATTAATAATTTATTCTATGTGTAAAGAAATTAAATTAAATTTTATCACCCTGTATTTTACCTGAATAATTATAACATTTATTTTTTGCATAATTGCTCCCGTGGTCCCTTAACTTAATTTCAGGTAACGTTTTAGTCCCTTATATTTTCTTTTCCAATTTCAATATTTTATGTTTATAAATAATTGTTATTTTACCCTTTAAGTGGCTTTCTGTTAAGGCTACGTTAAAAAATTCCCTATTCTATTTTATTCTCGTTTTCTTCTCTTTTGACTTTTCTAAAACCATTGTTTGTTCTTCTCGTTTTCTTCTCCCACCCATGAAAATCCATTTGAACGATAACAAGAAGGAATCGAAGAACACACTATCGGAATCAAGCTTGAAGAAATCGTAAGCCCACATTGACAGGAGAAGAAAGGTAATGTGTTTATTGATTCTAATGTTTAGTGATTCCGATTTGTTGTTTTCTTTTTATGAATGCATTTATACTTATATTTTTGTTTTAGGGTTTAGTTGGGTCCTTATGGTATTTATAATTTGCATGTGTTTGATTTCTGAATGAGTTGATTCTTGCATGTGTTGTTTATTGGGGTCTAGGGTTTGTGGTCCACACCTACACATTCCTTCCTCTTTTCCTAAGATTTTAGGGTCAGGTTTGTGGTCCCTACCATTTGATTATAGTTTTCTATTAATGAGTTTTTTTTTTTCTTTTCAATGTATAAAAAGTAGAATGGATGTCTGTTTTGTTCATGTCTACCATGGAGGGTATTTTTGGATGACACAATGGAAGTGTACGAAGATGAAGTGTCAAATTGGAAATGCGATGCTGACAGGTGGAGTTACTTTGAGATTTTTGATATTGTTAAAGAAATGGGGTATCCTGAAGTTATTAGTATGTGGTATGAGGTGTATGGTGAGAAAAAGTTTTGGAAAATGACATTGGGGATATGGAAATGGTAAATTGTGCCAAGGCTAATGGGAAAGTGAAGTTGTATCTTATTCATCCAGTATCTCAGCCCATATTTGTGGATAATGTGCAGATTGAGGCTCAAATAAATGAAGCTAAGAAGGCTCATCAAGAAGCTGTCCAAGTAGGAAAGGATACACATGAACCAACCAAATATGCAACCCAAACAGAAGACAATATTGGGTTTGATAGTGCCGTTAAAGTAATTTTTGGAGACTCAGTTGTTGTATTGCCCATGAATGATGGGTTTGATGAGGTCCAAATAGGTGGAGATTGACTTGAAGGACAATGAGGGGTAGGTGGTAAGGAAACCGAGTGTTTAGGTGAAATTGAGAAGATGAATGGTGCAAGTAAGAAAGGGTCTAATACTAGTAAAAAGAAGAAACAAAGTACTGGTAAAAAAAGAGGGAGACCTAAGAAGATCAATGTTGAGAAAGAACATATTGTGGATGAAGATGCGGAGGTTAATGTGTCAAGTGATGGCTCTTTTAACTTGGCTTCAAATAGAAAGAAGCATGTAATGCAAACTGAGAAGAAATTATGTGATGAAGAGTATTTTACAGAGGAATTAGAGAGTTATGAATCACAAGAAAATGGTGATGAAGAAGGCACTAAAGAGAACTACAAGTATCCTTTATTTGTCATGCCAAAAAAAATGGATGATTATAAGTGGGTTTTACGAAGCCTTTTCACCAGTAAAGAAGAATTTAAGGAGGCTATGACAACATATGCCATTCATAATGGGAGGGATTTGAAGTTTATAAAAAATGAAAATATAAGAGTGAGAGTTAAATGCAAGGAAGGTTGTGAGTGGTTTTCCTATTGTGCAAAGTTACCCGATGAAGATACATGGCAACTTAGGAAACTAGTTGACACACATTCATTTAATAGAGAGTATAAGGTCAACTTTATGAGATCAAGTTGGCTCGGGAAAAAGATTGTACTCAATAGTGAAGGAGAACCCGAACATAAAAATTATAGATATTTCTAACAAGGCTCATCAAAAGTGGAATGCTGGCGTGGGTAAGATGAAGGCATATAGGGCACGTAGGGTTGCAATTGATATGGTTGATGGATCATTCAGAGAGCAATATCTAAGATTGTATGATTACTGTCATAAATTATTAAGATGAAATCCAAATAGTACTGTTATGCTATGATTGTTTTGTCATAAGAATTTTGGTTATGTGTGTTAATTATGTCATGTGTTAATTTTGGTTATATTTTTATTCTTATTGAAAAAGGTATGCTGGTGAAAACATATATGGAGTTAGTAACATCAACCATATAGGGTGACAAGTTTGTGGTATCACTGGAAAATAGAGAATGTTCATGCAGGAAGTGGATGCTTACTGGAATTCCTTGGTGCCATGCACTTTGTTGCTACAACTTCCTCAAACAAGATCCAAAAGACTTGATTCCAGCATATTATAGGCGAGAGACGTATGCAGCTTGTTATCGACCTGTCATTTACCCAACAAATAGACATAATATATGGCCTCAAACTCCATATCCTGATGTCTTCCACAACCACCATCAAGAAGGCTTCCAGGAAGGCCCAAAAGGTGAAGGAACAAAGATGGCGATGAAAAAAAATAAGGACTCAACAATGATAAGTGCACCAAGTGTAAACAACCTGGCCATAACAAGGCATCGTGTTCAAGCCAAACCCAAGAAAACCTGACTCAAACTGAAGCTGCCCAAACCCAAACTCAACCTGATTAGGCCCAAACTCAAGCTGCCTAAGCCCAAACTCAACTTGACTAGGCCCAAACTCAAGCTGCCCAAGCCAAAACACAACATGTCAAACCTAGAGGAAGACCCAAGAAAAACCAACCCACACAAGCCCAATCTCAACCTGCTCAGTCCCAGCATGCACAAGCTCAATCCCAGTTTGTACAAGCTCAGTTCCATCATGCACAAGCTCAGTTCCAGCATGTTTCTACTACAACACAACATGTTCAAGCTCAATCAAGCACTTTTAGGCCAAATTTCCAAACATGGAGGATATAATATTAGGATCTGTCACTTTTTGATATGTCATTTTGTTTATGTCTTTGTTTAAGCTCAATCAAGCACTTTTTGTTAGTCAAGCACTTTTTGTCAGTTTATGATCATTTTATGCCATTTTGTGTCTTTTGTACCACTTGAATCATGTTTACTTTGTTTTGAATGGAATGGAGTACGTTTGTGAAATGAATTATGTGCATGAATGAATTATGAATGAAATAGACTTCGACAAATGGCAGAATGGTAAGTGCTCAATTCCATATATTTGACAAAGTAGGAACATGATTAAGCCTGAATGACTATATTTGATAAATGGTAGAATGACTATATCAATTTCTTTGATAAAGCAGGAACATGATTTTCTTTGATAAAGCAGTTGGACTAGGATTCATTTTCTTTACCTGCAATACTATATCCGTTTGATTTTCCGAGATAAAGCAGCTGAACAATACTATATCTTTCTGATTTTCTGAGATTCATTTTCTTTACATGCAATACTATATTAGTTTCATTTTCTTTGATTTGCTTTGATAAATCAGCAGGTTAGACTACATAGCAGCATGAATCCTTTTTTACTATACTATATTATAAAAAAAAAAGTACAAATTGATCCTTATTTTTTTTCATCAATTTAAATTTAATGTTGAATAATACAATTGCAGACAAATCAAACATTAAATTGAGAGTAGTAATTAAAGAAAGAGCAACCAAGATCATTGGAGCCACAATTGATGCAAAAGCAAAATACATTAATAGTTCCAAATGCCACAATTTCTACTACAACAAACTCAATCATTACTACATACCTACAACAAATCTACTACATCAACCTCAAAAAAATTACATCAACTACAGTAAGCTCATTTCAGAGCTAAGGTCAACAATAAAACAACATATGTTACACCAAACAAAACGCATAAAAATAGCAGCAACTTCATCTTAATAATGGTTGACTTGTGATCTCCATGCATCATCAAAATGACATTCCTAAGAGTCATAATCTCCATTGTGCTTGAGGCCTATAGTCTGGATCTCAAACAAAATAATTGCATCTACATTCAATGTCATAACTCTACAATTGATGAACAAAGACAACATCAAAATAACTTTTATTTTAATTGAACTAATCTCAAATACATAAGAAACAATTCAATATTCCAAATCAACAAGAATCGAATAACACATTTTTAATTTGAACCAAAAACCATAAATCTAATAACCCTAATATGAGAAAACCATTTTGAAAACCAAAATCCCGAAATCCAATCTACCAACCTCAAATAAAATAATCGAAAACGATAAAGATATTGATGCTTACCAAAAATTCCTACAACCCCAAAATTTTCTTCCTCTGTTCGGACCCCATTTTGTCACTGTGCGCATCACAGGTTTCAAAGCACAAGCACAATTTGGCAGCTCATGAATTCCAATGGAAACGAAAGAACCATAGTTGTATGACTGTGAATTTGACCCATTTGAACATGAAAAGGACATGGATTTCATGGGAATTGTGAATATGAATTTTCATGGTTTTTCGAAATGTGAAAGAGAAGAAAACGAGAAGAAAACGGAATAGAGAATTTTTTAACATTGCCTTAACGGAAACCCATTTAAAGGGTAAAATAGCAATTATTTGAAAACATAAAATACTGAAATGGAAAAAAAATAAATGACTAAAACGTTACCTGAAATTAAGTTAAGGGACCACAGGACTATTGGATATTTTGTTTATTTGATTAGTTTCGATAATCAAGAAATTGATGTGTTGGTTTTAATTTGTTATGCGTGACCTGCAATAATATTTTTTTGTCTTGCTTGATTTATTTTAGTTGATGAAAAGATTAGTTGAATTATTTAATTAAATTATAATTTATATAAGTTGTTTGTATATATTTTTGGTCTCATCTATGAGTGTTCTTACTTGAATATATTTTTGGTCCATCCATCTTTAGTATAAAAAAAATGTGAGTTACCTCATTCCCTTTACTCTCTTCATGGCAAGATTTTATGACAATTCATGATGTTGCCTTGACATAATGTAGACTTTATGTCCTTGTCTCAACCAATTAAAAGAGGAGATAATATACATTCCCCGATTATTAACGCATTTATTTATTTTAGAAAGGAAGGTTACAAATTGAATTATGGGTCTTATCTTTTTGTGCAATTAAGAGATGACAAAAAAAAGACTATCTCCTTTATTATATCACACGCCTCACTCTCTTAACCAAGACTATAATTTTATTGCAATTTTTGGTGTCATAACTATTAGTTAAAAAAAAAAGTAGTCTACGCACCTTCCTATTCTATTCCCATACCTATTTTTGTTTTCTCCTAAGTTCTCAAATTTTCCATCACAAACAAAAGAAAGAAAAAAAGAGAGAGAAACATAGTCTCCTTCCTTTTCTCACACCATCATTATCATCATTATTATCGCCAAGTCGAATTACAATTTTATTTCTTCTTTTAATACCATCTCAAGTAAAGTTTGGACATTTGTCTTGTTCTTTGATTCGTGGGGCTTATAACGCGTTGCTAGGAAGTAAAGTGCCTAAGGTAAGGACTTTCCCCCATGCAAAGTTAGACTAGATACTAAATTAGTGGTTCGTAAGACATTGATATGATATCTTGATGTTGTAAAAGAAAAATGTTGATTTTATGTTTGTCTTAAAGAATTTAACTATAATGTTTTGATTTCGGAGTAATATGTTTGTCTGGATGAACTTAATTATAAAGTTCTGTTTTATTATTATAATATGATAAATATGCTTGTTGTGAAAATGTTTGATGTAAAGTTGCGATTTTTGTGTTGTTTTGGTGTACTTAATTATAAAGTTATGATTTTTATTTTGATATCATGAGTAATATGTTTGTTAGGATGTATTTGATTTAAAGTTTTGATTATTATGATATCATGAGTAATATGTTTATGAACACTACATGAGTCTTGAGGGAATTTATGAAAAGTTTTAATTTTTAATTATGATAACATGCTTAAGTTGATTATTCTGATGCGTTTAGTGTAAAGTTTGATTCGTATGCTTAAATGACTAATAATGGGAGAAATTTTATAGTAGGAGGAATAAAGTTTCTATTTGTATGTGTTCTTCGTGATTTAAGTTTTAATGTCTATCAATAAAACGTAGTTAATCCAATTTTATAGTTTTTAAAGTGAAAGTTGTGATTTTTGGGACATTTATTCACATGTATATGTGTTCTATATTTGGGATAGTGAAATGACTGATTCTTGATTTCGAGCATCCATTAGAATATGAATTTGATGTCATATGTGATTAAAATTTAATCTTGAATATTTTATCTTTGTTGTTGCCTAATTGACTGATGATTTGTGTTTTGAATATTGGTCTCTTTGTGGTTGCCTAAGTGGCTGGTGATTTGTATTATGAACATTTTATCTTTATGGTTGCCTAAGTGTCTGGTGATTTGTGTTTTAAATATTTTATCTTTTTAATTACCTAAGTGGATGGTGACATGTACCTTTTGAGCATCATTATCATTATCATGACATATCATATGCATCTTTGTGGACGCCTTAGAGGCTTGTTTAACTTTCTCCATTGGTATGGGTGACTTCTGTGTGGAAGCCTTAGTGGCTGGTTATATCCGGATCATATACATTTAGAAGCATGCATTTTACTTGTTATTTTTATTTTGATCTAATTATTTGTTCTAAGGCGAGTTATTACTTGATTTATTTAGATACATTTTATGACTTTTGACACATCTTTGCGAATTATTAAAAACTCAATTTCTTTAAAATTTTTATTACGAAAAGATGTTATATTCATATTTTATGGCTATTAACTTATTATTTGGTTTAATTTTTGTCGTGAGATGAACTGACCTCTTACACCAGCATTTAGGTACTAATGATCTCAAAGAGTTGCACGCGAGTGGGAAAATAGGACTTTTACTTAAAAATAATGTTTGTATTGATAAAACCAATGTGGTACATTTTTAAAGTTTATTTACTTTTAATCGTTAACTTTAAATAGAAATGCCAATTTGAGGTTCCTTCCGCTAGGAAAAAATTGAAGTCGTTAATTTCAGTCAACCTTGTTTTTGAAATTCACCTAAAGAGAATTTATTCTATTTTAGGGCGTAAATAAACGTTTTTCTAACAATTTGCAAATTATTTTTTCAAATAATAATAACAATAATATATAGTAAATTGTGTTGCGTTCTTTTACAAAAATGATATCAAGTTATTTTCTAGCAAAACTTTTATTTATTACATAATGAACTACTTTGAAGAAAAAAAAAATATTGTTGTTTTTAAAAGACAACAAATATTTTTAAGTAATGCCTTGGATCAAAATTTGGGGCATTACATTTTGAGAAGTTGTCCACACTATGGTTTCCCTACATGGTAGCTTATTAAAATTCTCTATGGTGGACTCTCTTATCAAAATAGAGCCGCCATTGATGGTACTTGTGAAGGTTCTATAGGAAAAAAATGGTTGACCAAGCTTACAAAATAATTGCCTTTATATTAATCAACGATCTTAATCAAAAACCCAGTGAACTCAAACTCAATTACCTCCACAATTTCAAAATCAATTGCCTTTATATTGTTCACATTCACGCTCGATTGCCTCCACCTTTTCAAACTCGATCGGATTCGTACTGTTGACATTCAAGTTTGATTGCCTTCATCGTTCTCACATTCAAAGTCGATCTTCACTGTCAACCTAATCTCGTCTGTTAACCTCTTCGTCTCCACTTTCATCAATCGTGTGTGTTGCTAGACAACTCACTATTGTGACAAACTCAGGTTTCTTTCCATTTGCTTACTCCTATGTTTGTTCATGTTGTTGGACAATCTCAGGTTTCTTTCACATGCATATGTTATGGTTTAATACTATTATTATTAGGTTTAAGCCAAAAAGTGGTGTCTCCCATTGACGGTATAAAATATGGTTTAATGCTATTGTTAGTATTAAGTTAGATGACATGTTGTCCTAATACTCTTAGAAATTTTTTTAAAAAGTTTAGATATGATTGTTGTGTGGTGCGTTTTCTAAGGCGAAAGGTTTGCGCCTTGCATCTGTTAGTGGAATTTCTTCGAAAGGTGAAATGTTGAGGAAGCGTGATGGTTTGGGAAAAAAGAAA
This sequence comes from Cicer yamashitae, assembly GCA_037974755.1. Lineage (NCBI taxonomy): Eukaryota > Viridiplantae > Streptophyta > Magnoliopsida > Fabales > Fabaceae > Cicer > Cicer yamashitae. The sequence continues at coordinate 18,034,580 of JBBPBQ010000001.1, forward strand.
ATGTGTTTTGTTGTTGATGATGATAAAAATGATAATGTTGATGATTATAGTGATGATGATGTTGCTGAGGTGAGTGAAAATCATGGCAATGAGCAATTGAAAAAGAGAGTTGGTACTTCTGTTGATGCAAATTAGGTAGTAGGTGAGAATGATTCTTCATAGGGTGGTAAATGTATTTTTTTAATTTTATATTTTGTTTCAATTTCTTTAAAACAGTACTTGGGGAGTTGAAAATATTATTTTGTGATTTGAACTTTGAGTAATTATTATATAAGCTGGTACTTGCACCTTACAATATAGGGTGATGTTTCTTTCAAAAATGTTATTTACAATGTATTGTTATTTACAATGACAATACATTGAAAATACATTTTAGATAAATCTACAATATTTAACCATTGAGTGTAGGTGTAGACAATGGGTCTTGATTGTCATCAATCCCTTGGCTGAGATGATATACTACTTGGATTCGTTTAAAGGTGAGCCTCAAAATCACCAAAATATGGTTTTTGTGTTCAACACGTAAATATTTATGTTTTTGTTTAAACTTTTCTTAGTGGTTACGTGTACAATGATTTATAACTAATACTCATTTGATGTTAATTTCATTTAGATAGAGCTTTAAAAATTTATCATGCTCGTAGGGGTACTACTGTGACCAAGTCTAAATATAATAACATCACATGGAACAAAATAAAGGCATTTTTAATGTTATTTTTAAATAATTATGTAGTGTAAAAGTTATTGATGTACATGTTTATTTTCAGGGTCCCCACCAAGATAACAATTATGCTTGTGGATATTATATCATGCGATTTATGAAAGAGATCATCATTAAAAATCAACACAATTTCAGTTAATGTACGTGAAATTAATTTAATTATTATTTGTAATCATAGACATTTAATAAACTTAAGTTTTAACCAAATTTTATGTTTTCTTTTTTATTTGAAGTACTTTCATGAATACAAATGTGTTACCTACTCTAGAGACAAGTTAACTGAGGTGAAGGAGGATTGGGCTAGTTATATGATCTGCGTCCTACATAAGTCAGAATAAGATTATCATAATTGCTTTTTGTTTTCTCCTTGTTGGTGCACTTGTCAAACTCCTTGAAAGTGATTGCATTTATCATGAATGTTCTGGAGTTATGATGCATCTTGTACATCATCTTCTGATCAACATTCAACTCCTTTCTTGGAATTCCAATACCATTTTCTTTTGTTGGAGCAGTATAACAATCTTCCACCAAGTCCCAAAGTTCAAGATCTTTTGAAATAAAAAAACTCCTAGCCTGTCTTTCCAACACACAAAATGGTCTCCATCAAACAAAGGTGGTCTGCTGATGTTTCCTCTAGTAGCTTCTTCACCAAATCCAAAATGTGGAATTCTTGGATCATTCCTCAAACATTATAAAGTGCTCAGCCTTGAGATTGAGCTATAATACGAATTGAAGGTGCGCAAACATCAGAAGGAAGGTTGAATTGTGTTTTTCTAAATTAAAACTCTTTTCTTAATTCTAATTATGATTTGGTGACTTAAACAATTTTACTAATTAAAGGCAGCAGTAAAACAAATATTGCAGATGAAAAGACAACACATAGGATTTTATCCTGGTTCACCACTAACTTGGTTGCTACGTCTAGTCCCCTCACACAAAAGGATTTATCTACTAATTCAAAAACTTTGAATTACAAAGCAACTAACCCTACAAGTTAGTCTTCTCAAAACAGCATGAACCTACAGGCTTTTTAAGGCAAACCACACCATGACCCTGCAAGTCAAGTCTTCTCTACACAACCTAAAACCTATAGATTGTTAACCATACAAGTCAAGTCTTAACACAATCTTAAATCCACAGACTGCTTAAGGAAAACTACCCAATTGGCCTTACTAGTCAAGTCTTCTCAACATAACTTAAGATCCACAGATTGCTTGTGGAATATTAAAGCCACTATCGGGCTGGGTTATAATGAGTTGGAAACTTAGTTTGGTTTTGCTTCTACTAAGCAGATTTGATACAATGATTACATACTTACAATGAGGCACTAAGAACTAAATAATATAAAGTTGAACAAGTGTTTTTTCTAAAACTGAAACCTTAAATTCTGAGTACTGAGAGAAATTTGAGTTCTTAAGGTTTTTTGTCTATTGGTGTGCTTACTTCTTCTTCAGCCTTGATTGCTATTTATAGGAAAATTAGGGTTTCAATTTTTGCCCCTCAAGAATTCTGAATTGTATCTTCATTCTAGCTTGGTCAACAAATATTTCTTCCAAAAATAATTCTGAAACATGTAAGACCCATTACCAATTATCTCGAATTTGAAAATTGAATCCATACACCTTAATAAAACATAAACAAGTATTACAAATCAATAATAAGTATCATTTAAGTAACTTGTAACTACATTTAAACAACATAGTTTACAACTCAATTTTAATGAACTATTTAATTAAATTACAACAGTAGTGCTAGAATTATAAAATTGTTGCCTAATACATCATGTTACATCAAATAAAGATAAAACATTAAGTCCAAAACCGGGCTTGCAGATCATCCTCTGGTACTAGGATTGAGCCTCATTCACCTTCAACTGCTAATGTATATAAAAAAATAAAAGGAGTGAGTTAAAAAATCAACGAGTTTTGAAAATAAAGGTAGGGGTAGTTTTAAAATATTTCTTTCATAAAAATGCATAAAACATGAAAACATCATGCGTCTCATGTTAAAACTCTCAAAGTTAATTTTCATAAAAGCTTAACTTAAAACGTTCTCTCTTTCTTAATAATTCTGAAGAATATATGCATGACTTCAAATATTTTCCTTTGAATAAGGAAACGTCGCCCAATTATATTATTATGGGTCGCCAAGAAAATTGTGACCTGATTGGTAAAGGTGGTCTGGCAAAACCCCAACAACGTCCTGACTGTTCTCCTTTACATGTTATTCCATGCCTGGAATAACCTGAATGTTCAACCGTGAATAAGTTCATGCATGATCTAATTAAAAAAAATGCAATGCACTTGAGATGTTATGTATGTTATACTTTTTTTATTTCATGTATGCAATGTATCACTCATCCATAACAGTTATAAATAACTTAACAATATATTAAAAATCAAGTGGGAATTAAATCATAAGTCCCTGATAAGAAGTTGGAACTAGAGGCAGACTTAGCAAGAGGTAGAACTCCTAACTAGAGGCAAGCTTTGACCTGAGGCAACATGACCAGGGGTGTATGGGTCAGAGGCAACATGATTAGAGTTATAGGATACATGACCAGAGTCAGAGGATACGTGTCCAAAGGCAGAGTTAGAGGATATGTGACCAGAGGTTGAGTCAGTGGATATCTGACCAGAGGTAGAGTTAGATGATACGTGACTAGAGGCAGAGTTAGAGGATATGTGACCAGCAGCAGAGTTAGAGGATACATGACCAGAGGTAGAGTTAGAGGATACGTGATCAGCGGCAGAGATAGAGGATACATGACCAGAGGTAGTTTCAGAGGATACTTGACCAGAGTCAGAGGAACATGGATCAGAGGAAGCAAGACCAGAGGAACTTGGATAAAAGGTAGCCTGATTACAAGAAAGATAGAAAGGAAAATAATGGAGGCAAAATGGAAGGATAAAATCAAGAGCAATGTAGAAGAAGAAAAATCAAAGGCAGTGTAGAAGAGTTTTACTAGAGGAAAAATAGAAGCATTTTATCAAAGGAAAAACATAAGTAATTTACCAAAGGAAAAATACCTGGTATCATAAAACAGCTAATAGAGAGAAAAGAAGAAAGAGACATTAGAGGCATAAATACTTAGAGTTCAAGAATGGCATCAGAGGCAAGATGCCTAGAAACGTAAGGTAATCATCAGAGGCAGAATGCCCAAAACCATGAGTTAGGAATCAGAGGCAGAAATTAAGAAGAAAATCAGAGGCAAGAAAGAGAGAAGGTACTGAGGCATACATATCAGTTCCCATTATAAGCTAGCATCTAAACAGTCCTTATCGTATTTTTCCTAGATTCCTAACTAACTTATCAGCATAATCATCACACAATTAAAATAACAACAAACATGATAAGTTAACACAGTTTTGGGTGCAGATTTCACAAACACCTACATACTTAAAAGTTCCATTTCCTCACTTTCTTTGAATTTTTTCTAAGTCTTTTTTACCCTGAAACAGTTTCATTAGTAAATGAAGAATTTTCAATTAACTTAACCCACAATCCCTCATGCTAAAATAATTTAATGTAAAGAACTCACCATTTTTCTAAGAAAGTTCCTCTTTATTTGAGTTGGATTGGGGTAGTTATCAACTCTCATAACTCAATCTCTTCATCCTTTGTTTTTTACTTCAATTTCTTTGAGTTTTTCATAGTTGTTCTTGACTTCACCTCAACTCAATTTGGTTTGTTATTGATGGTTGAGAACAAGTCTGATGGGGGCTACGTCAACTATTATTTTTGGAGATTTTGAAAAAGAATGAGAAATAGAGGATTTGAGGAACATGATGAACATGATGAACAGTAAGGGTTGGGGATGTTCTCCCAGTTTTCGGAAATGAAAAGGAAAGAATGAGATGGTTGTTCCAGGCTTTTCCCGGGAAGGACTTAAATGAAGTGAAAGAATGAGATTTCTCTATTTTGACCCTTGGACAATTCCCTTATTACCCTTTTTGCCTATTCCCATTTTAAATAAAATACATTATTTCCAAATTAATATGTTAATATTTTAATTTTAATTTTTTTTAAATCTTTATTTTAATAGATTTTAATTAAGTAGGTTGTTACAAAAGATATTTTTGATAATATGACCGATAGCCAATTCTTTATTTATGAAACTGATTTGAGCTATTCTCTTAGAAAGATATTGTGCGTATTTGTTCAGATTGAGTTTGCAAATTGATTCACTTAGGTCTTTCTTCATACGTTTGATTTGATTTGGGTGGGAAAATACTAGGTTTGTTCTTCGACCTTCAGAAGTAAGAAGGCTAAGTCCAATTTGTTATGAGCCATCTATTAGAGCCTTTGTCTTTCCATTAGAGTCGTTGACTTTTCTCCATTGGAATTATTGACTTGATTGTTGGAGTCAGATGATGTGTTGCTTGAATAATTCTCACAAAGGAAAAACTGTGTGACTTAGTATTAGTTGCATGGGCAACTTCACCGTTGTCGCATTATTAGAGTTAGTGCAACTTCAAAGGTAGCTTATCAGAGGCAGCGTTCTGGAACATGTTGCAATTATTTGAGCTAGCGGAACATGTGCTTCAGAGGCCTGCAAAAATATTGTTCATCAGAGACATGCATAAATACTATTCATTAGAGGCATGCATAAGTATTGTTCATCAGAGACATGTAGAAAAATTGTTCATCAGAGGCATGCAAAAAAATTATTCATTAGAGGCATTGACGAATACAAAAACACGTTGAATCTTCAAAGGCACAAAAATTTTCGAAGTCACGTTGATTTATGAGAAAAAGTCTGAGCTACCAGAAGCATGCTATCTGAGGCATATGCGCGTACTTCTCAAGAGCGTGCATTTGTCTGATTTTGAGGATTTTGTTGACTGATTTGATTTCGTTTCCTTTGACCTTTTTACTTCCTCTGGTCACTTCCTCTAGTCGTTTGCTTTTGATTTCGTTTTCTTATTGATATTGTTTCTTTCTAAGTCTTGGTTTCAACAATCTTCCATTTGCTTCTGATTATCTGCTTCAAATTTCTTCTTCTAATGTTGTTTCTTTCCATTTTCTGTTATAATTCCTACACACTTAGCAAAGCCGTTAGTCCAAACAAATTGTTCTCATAAATAACTTTGTTAACATCAAAATCAAAAGAGAAAAACCAACTTGGTTCCAACACCTACCATGTAAAATGCAATTATAAAATATATATATGCCAAAGGTCAAACGTCCTTGCATGGGTGTTTTTGGTCACTATATGGTTAAAACTAACGAGAGGCTGAAGTCCATTGAAAATCAAGTAATGGTGACCTCTTGTCATTTTTTTGGGATAGTTGGGCATGAGTCTAAAGATTGTTAGTTGGAGGAGCAATATTTTGTTGGAAACTCAGCCAAAATAACCAAATTCAAAAACCTGTAATCTTGGGACCATCCTAATTTCTTTTGGGGAGGACAACAAAAGAATCAAAATCAAAGACAAAATCTGGTTATTTGTAAGCTACCTCATATTCAAAATCAAAGCCAAATGCAAGAGGAGAGAAAACCATCCCTTACTAATACTCTGAATCAACTTATAGAAAAAGTGGATGAAAAATTCAATGCTCTTGAGTGGATCGTAAATAAATATGTGGATATCCAAAAATATCTGAGAATCAATTCTCTACTTTGATGACCTAAAGAGAAAAAGTAGTTTTTTTTCAAGAAAACAAGCCAAGGTATAGAGATTTCTCAAATAAAAGAAATCATTTTTGCTGAGAACTCAAGCCAAGGTAAATAAGTGGTTGATAAAGCTAAAGAGGATTTATTGAAAGGAGTTTAGATACCTTCTCCCAAACCAACCATCTCTTTTCCTCAAAGGCTCAAAGGCTCAAAGGAAGTCAATATTCCTTTTGGGAAGGCTATATGCCAAATGCTTAAATATGTGAAGTTTCTTGAGGAAATATTGACTAACCAGAATAAGCTAGAAGAGTTTTCTACTATGAAGCTCACGAAAAGTGTTCTGCCATACTGCTAAAGAAGTAGCCACCTAAGCTATAGGATCCATGTAATTTTTATATTACTTGTTCTATTGGTGATTCTCCTTTTGAAAAAGTTTTATTTGATTTGAGTGCAAGTATTAATTTGTTGTACTTATCTGTTTTTTGTATACTGTGGAAGATGTTAGAGTCAAAGTTAGACAAGTTCATTTTCCCTAGTGATTTTATTGTTCTTGATATGGAAGATGATGAAGAGGTTCCCATAATTTTAGGAAGGCACTTTCTACCGATAGACCAATTGTTCGCCACAAAATGATCAACAACGGATTCTAGAAGGGGATGTTGATTAAAGTTTGATACTTTTGAAAAATCGCACAACGGAAAATAAAAAACTTTTAGTACGATGGACTTGAGTATTAAGCGTATTGGATATTCGTATCGATTGGTTGATGAAATTTGAAATAAACAAATCAAATCAAATAAAGAGGTATATAAGAAAATATAAAATTCGATTGAAGTTGTTTTGAAAAGGTTTTTGATACTTTAATCAAATATGACAAAGATCTTCGAACATAGACACTAAGAATCACAATTAATAAAAAAAACACTAATATATTAGATTCTTCAATTTGAATCAAGCCTAAGATGTTGAATTCAATGTTAAAAACAGAATTTCATTCAATATAGAAAATCAAGACAAGATTCTAAAGTAAAAAATTATAATAACAATCTTTCTATCAATTTTGCATCAAAATAGAAAATGCCACATGACTCCAAATGAAATGAAATTTAAACAACAATGTAAATTTTAGAAAAATTAAAGAGTTAGGGATAAAGAGATTCATGCGGCGATTTATATAAGTTCCTCTATTTTGTCCTCGCTTATAGAATACATCTTGTCCCCATTCAAGCGAATGAGAGTTTTCTTCAAAATGAAGATCACACCTCACTCTTGCAAGATAGCCACATAGAAACATCTATCTAGGAATTTTCTAAAGAACACCTTCTTTAGCACTCTATACGCAATCCATCGATTCCCCATCGATGATTTGTATCTAGAATGGACACCCCAACAATCGATATCTCCTCATTGTTTCTCGTTTCAAAACTCGATTCCACACCCGACTTGATCAAAAAAAAAGTTTTTCAATCTATGATATGATCTTGAATGCTTGAGTATGAAGAATGAATGAAATTATTGTTGCGTTTAGAAATGAATGGAAAACCTTTTACGTGATGCGTGAATAGGCTACGCCAATGAAACATAGGTTCTAAGGGGAATAACCACATTGTACATGTCGTTACAACCATAAAACTATCAAATTTTAAGTCTATGGATTTGGTGAGTCGAGTCACATATCATGTGAGTCAACTCACACAAATAGAAAAAACAATAAACTATGAGTCGATTCACACAACTATGAGTCGACTTACAAAACCCTATGTATTGCTTTTGAGTCAACGCACACTAGGTGAGTCAATTCATAGCCCTGGGACTTCAAAATATAAGTTCTTGAAGTTCATAAGTTGATTTATAAGTTGGTAAGCCGATTCAAAAATTGAAAAAAAACATAGAAAATCGTTTGAAAAGCATGTCAGTGTTATATGATCATGCATGCTTCAAACTTAATGCATGCTAAAACAACATGTTATTAAGCTTATGCATGATAAAAAAAAAAAAATCATTTCATGCATTCTTTCTTGATTGAGTAATCTATGCAAGAGGTAGAGAATGAGAATCAATAAAGCACATACACAAACACCATTTATTGCTAATCTACGTCCTTTTAACTATGTTAAAGCCATTAGAAGCTTTTAGGGGCATATTGGTTTTTATAGGAGGTTCGTTAAAGATTCACCAACAATAGAAAAACCACTCTCTTATCTTTTGGCCAAAGAATGCATGCACGCTTTTAAAACTTTGAAAGCTAGTTTAATTGATGCACTAGTTGTTGTTGCTCCATAATGGTCTTTACCTTTTCGGCTTATGTGTCATGCATATGACAGGGTAGTTGGCGCTATTTTGGGTCAACAACAAAAAAATTTCAACCATATACTATGCTAGTAGGACTCTTGACGAAGCACAAAGAAATTACATTACCACCAAGAAAGAGTTATTGGCTATGGTTTTTGCTTTCAGTAAATTTCTTCCTTATTTGATTATTTCTAAGGTTATTTTGTATATTGACCATGCTCTAATAAGAAATTTACTTGCTAAGTGGGATGCAAAACCAAGGCTGATAAGGTCGATTCTTTTGTTATAAGAGTTTGATGTGGACATAAGAGACAATATTGTGAAGCATTTTCTAGGTCACTAATAATTGGGAGGATCCATTCTTTAGGTCACTAATAATTGAGAGGATGGAAGACACATTTCCAGATGAGCATTTTCTAGTTGTCGAAGCACTTCCATGGTATGCCGATTGTGTTAATTACTTAGCTAGTGAGAAACTTCTGCCAAATCTGTCTATTCTAAAAAAAAATTATTTTATGATATTAAGCATTATTTATGGGAAGATCCTTACTTGTTCGGAGTGTGACATGATAACATTATAAGAAGACGCATTCTCGAGGTGGAGACCCGTTCTGTTTTAGAGCATTGTCATTCTAGAGAGGTCGGTGACCATTTTGGGAAAACTAGAACTGCTCAAAAGGTTCTTCAATGTGGTATTTATTGCCCTACTCTTTTTAAGGTTCCTATAATTTTGTTAAAACTTTTTATAGGTATTAGAGAGGAGGAAATATCACCAGCAAGCATGATATGCCTTTAAATAATATTCTACTTTGTAAGTTATTTAATGTGTGAAGCATTGATTTCATGGACCATTACTTATTTCTCACTCTAATGCATATATTCTAGTTGTTGTTGATTATGAATCCAAGTGGATGGAGAAAATGGATTTATCAACTAATGATGCTAAAGGCGTGACAAATTTTTTAAAGAAAAACATTTTTATCTGTTTTGGCACTCCTAGAGTCATTACAATTGATGGTGGCTCTTATTTTTGCAATAAGCATTTTGATACTCTTTTGACATAATATGATGTCACCAATAAAGTAACTACTCCCTACCATCCCCAAACCAACTGAAATTTCAAAAAGAGAGTTAAAGAAGATTCTTGAAAGAATAGTAGTTCTAGAAAGGATTAGTAAGGATAAGACACTGATATTGTATCACTGCAGAAAGGCAGCTTGCATACAAAGAAGAAAAGACTAACACCAAACATTTGTCAAAAGCTCTCAATCCAGCACTCACTCAAAACAAAAACGAAGAACGTTCTAGTTATAAAGCAGGAACGTTCTTGATGAAATAGAACACATGTCTATTAAAGAATAAATCTGAACAACTGGATTTCTAACGGCTACAATAGCTATCATCAACCTTCATCACCCCTACAAAAGGAACCTCAAGGTCAAGATAACAGCAAGAGTTTCAAGTGTAAGCAATCAATCACTTAAACAATCATACTTGAGAAATCTAAGTTCTTCAATCAACCAAAAGCTCCAGTTCTTTTTCACTAGATTCAAGGATCTCTTTACTGAGTTTTTTGCTGAAAATCAAACTCAAACAAGTGTTGAGTAGATTCTGATCCATCAACCCTCTTTCAATATTTCATTTGAAACTCAAGACTATATTCTTAAAGATAGTTTGAGTGGATTGTAAAAATCATTTTGTGTTAAATGGTGACTTATAAAAAATCCTCTCTGGAGTGAAAGGTAACTGTAGGAAATTATTTCAAGGTCAAAAAGGGAAACATTGTAACTGATCAAGATTGATCAACAAATTTTGTGTGAAAAGCAAGAACATTCTTGTTTGAGCACATTAGAAAAGCTCGCAACTTGTGAGGACTGGACGTAGCCCCCCTTGGGTGAACCAAGATACATTATTGTGTGATTCTCTTCTCCTTACCTTTTATTGTTTCTCACTCACTAAGCACATATCACGTAGAGATATTTTATTTTAATTTCACTAGCCAAGAACGTTCTGCATTTGTTGTTTTTGAAACCCAGATTAATCTTGTGTTAGCTTAAATCAAAAGCAGGAATTAATTTTTAAAAAAGGAATCACAATTCAAACCCCCCCTCCCCCGTTCCTTGTGATTGACATTGTTACTTCAATTGGCAGCAGAGTCAGTCTCTTGGGATTAATACTCAAAAGTGTTAGAGGAAAGATTCAGGAAGCTATATACATCGTTGAAGGAGGGTCATCGAACAGACCACATTACATTGATGGTATAGACTACTACTTTTGGAAAAGTAAGATGCAACTGTTCCTTAAATAACAATATACAAGAATGTGGCGCATCATAACAGATGGAGAATTTATACCAAGAATTGATCATAATGACTCAGCATCTTCTGAGAAGAAAGAAGCAGATTGGACAACAGAGGACAAAACTAAGGTACTTCTAAACTCTAAAGCTCAATTATTTTTGTCTTGTGCCTTAAGCAGGGAAAAAAGTGAAAGGGTTGATGAATGTGATATGGAAAAAATGTATGAGATACACTACAAACCCATCATGAAGGAACAAGCCATGTCAAAGAAACAAGAATTGATATTGGCGTACGAAAGTTTGAACTATTTGAAATGAATGAAGGAGAAACCATTGATGAAATGTATTCAAGATTTACAACCATAGTAAATGAAATGCGTTCTCTTGGAAAGGCATACTCGGTACAAGACAGAGTAAGAAAAACTATGAGATGTCTTCCAATCATATGGATACCAATGGTTACAGCTATAGGTCAAGCTAAAAATCCTGAGATACTTGGATTAGAAGAACTCATTGGAACCTTACGAGCACATGAAGTGCTGCTGCAAGAGGACAAACCAGCAAAGAAAGGAAAAATAATAGCCTTAAAAGCTTCTCAAAATCCTCAAGAAAGCATATCTTCACAACCAGATGAAAGGGAAGACTCAAAATAAATTGGTCAAGAATAAGCTGATGAAGTAGTTCTTCTTACAAGAAAAATCCAAAGAATGATGAGAATAAGAGATCATATCAAGAGAGGTTTTCCAAACAAAAAAGAAAACTCTAAAACAGAAGTAGATAAAAGTCATATTACATGTTTTGGGTGCAACAAACTAGGACATTACAAAACTGAATGTCCTTTAAACAAAAAGGCACAAAAAAGAATCTCATTTAAGAAAAAATCCATGATGGTTACCTGGGATGATTCTAATGAATCAGAAACAGAAGAAAATGAAGAAGCCAACATGCCTTTAATGGAAAACTCAGAAGACAATGAGCTAATCAATTATGAACTATGTCCTTTATGTGAACAAAGGGAAAAATAATTTAATAACTTGTTAAACAACTCAAATTTTCTTACTAAAAAATGTAGCTAATTAAAAGAACAAGTTTACAAAGAAAAAGAGAAAGCTCAAGCTATGAATGATGAATTGAAAAGGATCATTCAAAGCATGCAGGAATCTCATTTTAAAACGGCTGAAGAATCTGAATGTCAAGAACGTTCTACGACTCAAAAGGAGAACGTTATTCTCAAAATAGAAATTGAATACCTAAAAAATGATCTGTCAAATTTTATTAAATCTACTGAAACTTTCCAAAGAATTATGGGATCTCAGGTAGGAATATTTGATAAAGCTGGACTCGGTTTTGACAAAACCCAAAAGCAAAAATGTAACACCCCGATTTTTAATAGCGCGAGTGTATTTTTTTTTTTCAAAATAAATGGATAAAAACACCAGGTTAACTCTATAAATGAAGAAAATACTTTTGGACAAAACATTTAAGTCGTAATACAAATTACCAAGTCGTAACTCAAACGACAAAAGTCATAATTTATTTCCTCATAATTACAACAAATTAAAAAGGTTTTTGAATTGATAATCCAAATATAAACTACACCGGCTCCAATAGTTTGTTTCAAATACACAAGTTCCTTTTTCTACAACAACTTGAAATAAGAAAGGGAAATAAATAACATTCTTGATTACAACCCTAAGCTAATCATTAATCTATCTGAGGGTGACTGGGTACTAAGAATCCACGAGCGGCATCAATCCCCACTACTTTCAATCACAAACCAACCCATCGCCACGTCACGCCTTAGAACGACCCTGGTTCTCATCTGAGGGCAAAGCCCAGATTTTCACAAAAGTTGTAAAGGGTCACCAATCCGAAATTAACAAACATCACATAGCATTTATATTTTTTATGCATAAAAATCACCCTTCAACTTAGCATACATCTAAGAAGGGTTTACATATGTTAAACATGCATAAACAAGGTTGAAAATGAAGTTTTTGAGCAAACTGCAATGTTGTATTCGAATACACCCTCTGTGTAGTCGAATACACTTGTGAAAACAACAGAAAACAGCAAAAACAACACAGACAACACTACTGTATTCGAATACAGCATTTCATTCAACTGTATTCGACTACAGCACCTTGTATAAATATCCCAAACCAACCTATTTCAAACATTCTCACACACACCCCAACAATTTTGATAAAAATATCTATTCTCATTGCAACTCCATTGACAAGTAAATTTTTTTGCAACTATAGATATTTCTAACAAAATAATTCGGTAATAAATTCTTCGCAACGTAACTAAATTATTTCTCGCCAAATAATTTAAAACGGGACCCACAAAAATATTTATGGCATTTCACATCCAAAATACCCATAAAACTGGCTAAAAAGCTTCATAATTCAACATACAAGCACTCGAAAATACAAAAAGTACATTTTAAAAATTAAGGGAATTACAAAAAACTTTATGAAAATTTTTTTGTTCCTGAAAGAAAAGAAGGCAAGTGCAAAATGAAATGTTCCTAGTGTAGTAAAATTGGACATCTTGAGTATGCATGTTACTTCACATTGATCTTTTTGGTCCTATCAAAACAACAAGCTTAGGAGGAATGAGACACGACTTTGTTATTGTTGATGATTTTTCACGTTACATATGGGTACTCTTTCTATAATAAAAGGACGATTCGTTTGATGCTTTTAAAATATTTTGCAAAAAAGTTCAAAATGAAAATCACTCTAACATAATCTCTGTAAGAAATGATCATGGAGGAGAATTCATGAACACTTCATTTAAGATTTTTTTGATCAACTTGGCACTTCTCATAATCTTTCTTGTGTAAGAACTCCTCAACAAAATGGAGTTGTTGAACGAAAGAATCGAACACTACAACAAATGGCAAGAACAATCTTGGAAGAATCAAACGTTGAAAAATACTTTTGGGCTGAAGCTATCAATACTTCCTGCTACATTTTAAATCATATATCCATAAGGAAAATCATCAACAAGATACCCTATGAAATATAGAAAAATAGAAGCCAAATATCTCATATTTTGACATTTTTGTCGTTTGTGTTTTCCATGGTTTTTATTAATTTTGTTTTTGAAAAAGAAATACACTCGCGCTGTTAAAATTCGGGGTGTTATACGTGGCATCTTTTCCTTCATCTTCTCAAAACTGCCTCTTCGCTCTCTCTACAAACAAGTGTATTTTTTTTCTGCAAAACTCTTCTCTTTTCTCTTGTTCGCTCTTCCCTCCTCTCTCAACAACCAAGGCACGCATCAAAACCTCTGTTTGAAAAAACCCGATTCCTTGAACTCCATCTCCATCACCATCTCCATCTCCCTCTCAATCACCATCTCCACCACCAAGACCCACACCTCTAGAAAAATCTCCATAAAAAAAAAACATTTTATGACTATTGTAAGACCCTTAATTTCAAACTCTAATTTATACAATTTTAGTATATTTGGTGTTGAATTGCTGAGGCATTTAGCCCAATTTTAATTCATTTTACGGAGAATTTGTTACCGGACAATTTTGTTAAAAATATCTCTGGTTGCCAAAAATTTTACCTGTCAATTAAGTTGCAACGAGAATAGATATTCTTATCAAAATAGTTGAGATGTGAGTGAGGTGATGTGTGTAAGAGTTTTAATTATTGTTGGTTTGATATATATATATATATATATATATATATATATATATATATATATTATTAGTAAGTTATATATATATATATATATATGTGTGTGTAAGTTAAGAAGGAAGCATCAGTAAGAAAGCGAAAACCTCTTCCAGCCACGCGAGTTTCTTTTCTTTCTTCTTCTTTCTCTGTTGCGAAACCGAGTGTTGGTAGGTTTCAAAACCGCCAAACACAAACCTCCACTTTTCTTCGACTTCTGAGCTCCATCTCGCGAAGTGCAAAAGAGAAAGTTGCTCATCTCCACGCTACGGTGCTAGTGAACTAACTTTGGAAGCGACGACGCGAACAAAGTTTTTACCGAAATTAATTGCGGTGCCGTAATCGGTAGTTAGAGCTACCATTGAGGTAAGGGCTCCTTCCAAACTTTTAGTTTGCATTTAGGACCTTATATGTGAATTTGTGGAAAATAAATTTGATGTGTTTGAGGTGTAGATTTATGGAAAATAAATTTAATGTGTTTATGGGTAAAATTGTGGAAGTTGAATTTAATGGGATTTATGTTTGGAAATTTGGAGTTTTGAATTTGGTGATTTATGGTTGAAAATTTTGGAGATTTAATATAGGTGGTTTAGGTTTGGAAATTTGGAGTTTTGAATTTGGTACTTTATGGTTGAAAATTTGGAGATTTAATTTGGTAACTTATGGTTGAAAATTTGGAGATTTAATTTGGTGATTTAGGATTGAAAATTGGAGATTCAATTTGGTGGTTTATGTTTGGAAATGTGGAGTTTGGAATTAATGTGATTCAGGTGTGGATTTGCGGAAAATGAATTGATGAGATCTGATATGTATTGTGAATTAAATTTAATGTGAATTGTGGATTAAATTTGATGTGGGTTGAGGAAAATCTGTTTATAGTGTACTTTGTGAAATGTTTTGAGAACCCGTTATTGTTAAATGAGTATTAAAAAAGGAGAATCTTTTAATAGCTGCATTTACGTAATGGTTGTGGTGTTTCATGTTTGGTGTAACTAATGTGTTCATAATTAAAATTATGAATTTTTGGGATGGGTTTTATGTGTGGATTTTGTGAAAAAAATGAATTGATATGAATTGGTGTGAATTGTGGAATTATGAGTTAATTATGTTTGAGTATGCTCTGTGTTGAATTGAAAAATCATTAGTGTTAAATGAGCATTAAAAAAGGGGAATCTTTTAATAGTTGCATTTACTTAATGGTTGTGGTGTAAAGAGTCAGAGTATGCTCATGCATTTAATAGTACATGGTGACCGTGATGGTGCCATGGTAGTAGCGGTTTCCGTGATGGGCCACGGAATGATGCCATGCGATTTGTTGGTTCATCTTATCCTTACGAGGATTATCACGTCGTGCTGATCTGTGAGAGATTGCACTCTAGAATGTGCTGATCTGTGAGCGATTGCACTATAGAAATTAGTGTAAGGCCTGTGAGAGGCGACACTCTAGAATCGTGCTAGCCTGTGAGAGACTGCACCTCGGTAATTTGTACTGGCCTGTGAGAGACCGTACAGTTATGATTTACACCTCTTCGAGGAGGGTTTGGTTTGGAATTCCGGAATCATGTGCATTGGCATACACGCATTACATTAGGGTGCTTGGCACGCGAGTCATGTTTGATATATCGTAATGGTTGTATATACATACACGATTGTGGTTTGTGATTGTGCCGTATTTGATGAGTATTATTGATTGACTTTATGTCGTAAGCGTTGAATGATTTCGAATACGACAGTGCAGTTTGGTCCAAAATTTCATTTTTCAACTTTGATTATGCATGTTTGGCATATGCAAACCCTTTTCAGATGTATGCTAAGTTGAAAGGTTATTTTGTGCATTTAAAATTGATATGCTATGTGTTATTTGTTAATTTTGGTTGGTGACCCTTTACAATTATTGTGGAAATCTGGGATTTGCCCTCAGATGAGAACCAGGTTCGTCCTAAGGCGTAGCATAGCGATGAGTTCGATTTGTGATCGAAAGTAGTGGGGCTTGATGCCGCTCGTGGATTCTCAGTACACAATCACCCTCAGTTAGATTAATGATCAACTTAGGGTTTTAATTAAGAATTTTATTTATTTTCCCTTTCTTATTTCAAAGTTGTTGTTTTAAAATGGGAACTTATGTATTTGAAACAAACTATTTTAGTCGGTGTATATTTTATTTGGATAATTTGAATTATCGTCTCAAAAACCTTTTTAATTTGTTATAATTATGATGAAATCAATTATGACTTTTGTCGTTCGTGTTACGACTGGTATTTTCATCAATTTATTTTGAAAAAAAAAATACACTCGCGCTGTTAACAATCGGGGTGTTACATTGTGGTATCAGAGCTTTGGTTTAAATTTCTTCGGGGATGTGATTTGGGTGTCATAAGCTGATCAAGATTCGAGGTTAGGGGTATCAAGTAACTGGAGTCCACGTGTACTTTGCGTTTGTTGACTTGGGTCAAGCATGATATGCTTAAGTAGTTATTGTTTCTTATACTAAACAGCGTGCCTTGTAGCACTTTAGTTGGAAGAGTAGTTAAAACATACAACATTAGTCGACCATGGTCGACGAGTGTCTCTGAATTCCTTAAATGTATCGGTCTAGGAAAGACAGGGTTGAAGCGAATCATGACGGCGTGGAATTTATGAAGTGGTTTCAAGGATACAGAGGCTATCTTATTGGGGATAACTCGAAGATGTTATTGGTGTGAGACTGATAGGGGATTTCAAGTAAAGATCTAAGTGGGGACATTTTTTTTTTTTGAAAAGTACTGGATGCTTTGTTGGTAGATTTCAGGATGAGACTGGATGAAGTTTGATAACTGTCAAAGAGATGTGAACACCATGGAATTGTTGAAGAAGACGAGGCTTCCATTTGGAATAGTAGTTGGTGCTTAGGTGTCAACGAAAGAGGTTTGTATTGAAGTTAAGGTGCGCTACATTTTAGGGGTGAATACTACCTTGGTTAGATAAAGGATGCTTTGAGGAATAGTCGATACCTTGAGGAGTAAGGTCGAACATTTGAGTAAACTAGATTCGTGACTTAGATTCTTAAGTAGGAATCTCGTGACGATTATAGGAGTGAAACTATATATTTTGTTGGTAAGTGACAAATCTCTGTGTGGTTTAGGAGATAATAAGTATGGATAGTGATTTTAGATGAAACTATTGACGCGTAAGTGTGAATTTTGAGTGGTGCTTGGGTAAACATAAGGAGTTAAGCCTTGATGTATTGAACCACATGTTGCTATTAAGTGGAATTGGAAGTACAGAGTACGGGAATACTTCGAGATGTTGCAATGTAAGCTTGGAGTGTCTATTAAAGGATGCTAAACACTAGGAGAGTGTGAGTATTTTGATAAGTTGGAGGGATTAATCAAGATTTGATTTGGGACCCTAAGATGGTTAATCTTTAAGTCGACGATTTAAAACCCACGAGGTTGGATGGAGGACCAAGTGACACCTTAAACTTGTATGATCGAGGGAGTTGAGGTAGGCAAGTGACAATAATGCACGTTATGGGTGGAAGTGTTTGAAGATTTACTAATAATGTTGTGTTATGATTAGAAGAGTCTTCATTAATGAGATTACTAAGACGGTTAGAGTCAATGATGAATAAGGCCTTGTATTGTATCTTAATAGGACATGGATGAATTTAGACAGTGTAATGAGTATTTGAAGATTTCAAGGATTAGATGTTATAATTTTATTGAAGGAGATAGCGTGAATAGGGAGAGATGTAACAAATGATTTATGGTCTAGTTGCTGTTCTTGGGAAGCCAAGCATTAAGATTTGAAATGAGTGTTTCAGTTACTAGATCGACGAGGAAGATATGTGGGTCTTGGAGATATTTTACTGCTAAGTAATGAGGATGAGGTCTAAAGATAGTTATTCTTTAGGAGGTGCTTATTGGGAATGTATGAGAATGAGTTCTTTAGGACGTTCGATTGTTGGGACTCTTTCAATTTGTACCTTGGTAAAGGTTGAGAAGGAATAAGAATCCAGCGAGTGAACCAGATTTTGAAAAACGTGCCATGAAAACTTGTTGGAGCAGCACATGGGTATGTAGCTTATGTCAATTAAGGATTCATGAAATGAATTATCCCCCTGTAAATCAGACATTGTTATTAGAAGGGTATGCCAATAAAAACGTTATTGTGTTGGTCAATCAAAAGAGTTAAATGTCTGTTGGTAAGGAAGAATTGAGCATGGAATGGAAAAAATTGGTGGGAACTAATAAGACTTGAATTATTGGAATCACTATAATGAAGCAAGACGAAGTATGATGGCACATGAGCTAAGGAAATAAAAAACTCTAGATGTTGACCACATGGACGATTGAATGACGGTGGAGGTGAAAAGCGTTTTGAGATATATTTAGATGTAGAATATTTCATAGGAAGTTTGGAAATTAGGAGGAATTAATGCAGCCTTTAATGTTTCACTGACTCCAAAGTTTCAACAATATGATTTTCCCAATGCCACTTATTCTAAGTCATGCAATTCTGCCTCTGACTATCATTCTTCAAGAAACACAACATCTCACTCCAACAAGAAAGTCAATGCCTCTAATGGAAAGTCAACGACTGAAATTGAAAGAATTTAGTATGAAAAGAAGACTTAGCCCAATCAAAAACTTCTGAAGATCCAAGAACCACTCGTATCTATTCCAGCTTAAATCAAGTAAGAGTATGAAAGAAGATTTGTGTTTTTAAAGACAATCAAAAATAAAATTTCATTCAAATTTAAAATTGAAGAAAATCTTTGACCAAGTTGAAAAATAGATAAGGTCAAGATTTGAAGAAGATATGATCAAGATCTTATCAACAAGAAGATATGAATTATTTACAAGAAGATTTGATCAAGATTTATCTACAAGAAGATATGAATTATTTACAAGAAGATTTGATCAATATTTATATACAAGAAGATATGAATTATTTAAAAGAAGATATGATCAAGAATTGTTTACAAGAAGAAATGACTAGATTTTGCAAGGACAAAGGAGAAATCTAACCTATTAAATAAATAGATACTCAAAGCTGAAGAAGAAAATAAGAGAACTACAATCACTAAATTTCCTAAGTCATAAGAGTTCATAAGGTTAAGGTCTAGAGAAACAATTTCTCAAAAGAATTATTTTCTAAGTATTTTCTAGTGTGAGAGTCATTGTTACAATTAGGTTGTTAGAAGCAAACCAATTTGTTCGAAACTCTTGTAACTTAACCTGATAGTGGCTTTCGTGTTCCCAAGCAATTTGTAGGTTTTCAGGTTGTATTGAGAAGACTTGGCTGGTAGAGTCAAGGTGTTTGTGTTCCTCAAAAACATGTAGATTTCAGGTTGTTTTGGGAAAACTAGCTTGAAGGGTCAGGTGATGTGTAATTTAGTTTTTGAATTAGTGGATTAAATCTTTTTGAGTGAGGGGACTGGACATAGCTACCAAGTTGGTTGTCGATCAAGATAAATTCTTGTATCACTTTAATTTTGCAATTTTTGTTTTACTTTCTACCTCTGATCACTTAACCCGATTGCTACTACTTTTATTCTAAGTAAGTCACCAAACCCGAACAAGTTTTAAATAAATTAGCAAAAATAATCAAACTTAGTCAAATACAATTCAACCCCCTTTCTCGTATTTGCACTTTCATTTTGGACTTATATAAGGGCTTGTGTTACAACATCAAATCTTATGCCCCTTTCTTTGTTTAGAATGATTATTTACCATTGATTATATTCTCTAGAACTGCACTTGCGACTGTCTTAAGGTTAAATTTTCTTGAGATCGTTTTTCATGAAAAAGTACTATAGGATTTATTTATTTTTAGGCCTTAGGACATGTTTTGTAATTTATTCCATACTTTTCACTGGTTGCCCACTTTGAACTTTACATGAATTATCTTTCTTAGTCTCTTGCCTTATTGATAAAATTATTCTTGGGTGCTTTTTTGAATACAGTGGAAAAACTTAAAAAAAAACTGAAGGAGAAAATTAGAAAGAAAAAGGAAAAAAAAATGAAAAAAAAGAAGAAAAGAAGAAAAGAAATAGAAAAAAAAAGAAGAGAATTTGTGTTAGTCTTTGTTTGAAAGGATCCAATAAAGTGCTCTATAAAGAATGTCCTTACTAAAATTCTGCATTGGAAAAATTTTGAGTGACTTCCCATTACCCTGAAACATTGAGAGAATTTGAGAGTTGAGTGTCATATGGATGAGAATTATGTTTTCCAAGGAACCTAAGCCTCTCATTTGGTATCGAAGGTGGTTATTCCTTAGTTTTGGAATTTTCCTATTTCCTGCACTTGAACTGAATGTTGAGTTCCCTATTCTTGGTGTCGGCTTTTTCATAACTTATACATAAAGCATTTGCTTGAGGACAAGCAATAATTCAAGCATATGGGAATTTGATAGGCTAGAATTTATCTATTTTATAGCTTTATTTGATAGGTTTATATGATTTTTTAATCCAGTTTTAGTTCTTATTCGCTACCTTTTGGTTTGGTTTTGGTTACAAGCAGAAATGAATTAATAAGTGAAGATTCTTGGTGCAATCATGGTCCATCCTAATCAAGAAGATGAAAGAAAATCAAGTTTTAGCAAGAATTACGGCTTGGATGTAATGGCCATTACGACCGTAATTGTTGGAAAAGAAAAAAAAATGAGAATTTGCTACACCAAGGCAGCAAGGACTAATGACTAGCCGTAAAGGCCATTATGACCGTAAGTTGCTCATCTTCTGCTGTTGAATTGTTTTTCTTCTGTGAAATTTTGATGGTTTCTTATAAATAAAGCCCATGAAGGCAACTATAAAAAGGAACGAACATACTCAGCTTTGGACATAGATTCCTAGTCAGAATCTCTTGTTACTCTTGCTTTTGTTCTTGTAATTTTCTTAGCAAATTTCTTGTTTCAATAATATTCAGTTTATGGTGTTATTTTATATTTCATGTGAGAGTAGGTCTTCCTTGTCTTGGGATTGTAGGATTCCATTTCTATTTCTTTCTATCATGGATATTGATCTTTTAATTCAATCTTAGTAAGAATCATGTTCGTACTTGGATATCAAATAATATATTGAAAGGTAAATTTGATATCTGACCCACAAGATTTCACAAGAAATCAAATCATGAAAATGGATTTTGCTTCTCTTGAAATCATGAAAGATATTTTCTTTTAAAAGATTTTGCTAATACATCAGAGGGTGAAAGAGGAAGATGAAAAAATAAAGCTTGAATCTAAAATATATTGAAGCTTTAGAGGGATAAATAAGGAAGAAAAGTAATGCAAGGAAATGAAGTAGCATGACAGAAATGTACCTTAAACGATGCAGAAATTAGGGAAACAATGGAATCCAACAAAACCCACGGTGGAGAGGCAGTCAACGCAAATCAGCAACTAGATTGGAAGCAAGGCGAGATTTTGGGTTTAGGAAGAAAAATTGGCATTTAGGGTTTAGGCAGAAAATTTCAGCAACGGCTTACTGAATGTGGAGGGGTGGAGAAAATGCAAACCGTGTTTGTTGGAGGATCTTAACATATTAATTGGATTTTGATTTTTTAAATAATAATAATAATATTAATAATAATAACAATAATAATAATAATAATAATAACAACAATAAGAATAATAACCATAATAACAATAATAATAGTAGTAATAATAATAATAATAACAATAATAATAATAATAATAATAATAATAATAATAATAATAATAATAATAATAATTACTGAATCTGGAGGGTTGGAGAAAATTTTAACTTCTCTATAGTTTGAGGGAATTTTTTGTGAAAAACTTTAGGATTTAGAGACGGACAACATTTGAGACGCCATTGTTCTTTCTCTACATTTTGTCTCTATAAAAATTTTGATTTTTAGAGCACAAGTGTGACTTATTAAAAATGGATCTTGAGACGGATTTAAAGACAGACTAACTTTGTGACGGGTTATTCCGTCTCTAAATTCCTTCTCAAACATAAAACCTTTTACATCCGTCTCCACAAATTGTTTTCCGTCTCCAATTCCGTCTCCATTCGAGATGGACAAAATTCCGTGTCTAAAATTCGTCGGTAAATTAGATTTTTCTAGTAGTGTAGGTCGGTTATTAGTTTAAAATACATTTTGGCTTTTTGAAATAAGGCATTAGTTATAATTATTTATCTGATTTTTAAGAATTTAGCACCCATAACTTAAAGAAGATTAGTTTTATTGTATCCACCATTGTCAAAAACTACAACCCCAAGGTTTTATTTTTATTGCAAATTTAATCAAAAATCACTATTAACAAAGTCTTTGTGGTAACGATATTTTTTACTACGCGATAATGTCGTGCACTTGTGGTCCTATCAATATGAAAATGAAGTTAAACTGTTGAACACTATTGATTGACTTCCTAGCTTGGATCACTTCTAGACTCATAACCTATAGTCTGATTTTGAATGATCCGGCTCTATTACCAAAAATGTAACGTCTAAAATTTAACTATAAAGCTTGGGGAAGTGTTTGTAAATAATATGGGTGAAACTGATCGTTGTTTTTGTTAATAATGCATATGAAACTAATCGTCTAACTAAATGGTTTCTACTTATAGCAGGTTTTTCTTTTGTGGTTTTGTTGTGATTTTTTCATCTCAGATCGACGTTGTTTGATTTCCCGTCTTAGTGCGGTGTTCATTTGATTTTCTGACTTATTGTGGTGTTCCTTTGATTCAGATTGATAGATCAACTTCGACCAATTAGTGATTAGACTAATGACTAGGTCATCAGTGAGAGTATATTTGTAAAAAGGAAATTAACACCCTGATTAGCGTAACATTAGCGTAAAAAGGTCATCATAGTGAACCATTAGTGTAACACCCCGATTTTTAACAGTGAGAGTATATTTGTAAAAAGGAAATTAACTTGAACTTTATTCTTTTAAAATTATTTTCTCTAAATAACTGATGATATGTTTTTTAAATCTCTTTTTAGAACCAATGAAAGCAACATGGTTAAACATAATAGAATTTTCAGAGTAAAAATCGTTATTCTAAAAAGGAATTTACATCAAGTTTCAACAATGATAATCCGACTACTCCTAAGTTGATCATTACAACTCTTTATCAAAGGCTATGCTGGACACTAATAATCCACTAGCTAGAAGAAGTTGTCTACGTCTGACTGGCATCCAAGTCACCACTCTGCTAAGCCTTAATTATTCTAATTACTATGTAACTAGCTCCTAAGATTTAGGACGTTCATCCCGGTTCCATAATATTAGCAAATGTCACCAATCCTAAAATAACATATATACACATACGAAACATAGTAAACAAATTGTATATAGATAAATTATCATCAACCAAATACAAGAATGCATATCATATATTCTCAACACATATTTTCGAAAAAAGGTTCATTGTCCTAATGCAATGCCTATATGCCAGTGCACATGATTTCAGAATATATAACCTTCAACAAAGGGGCGTGAATCACAAATGTGTAGTTTCGCACAAACTAGTACGATCCACTAAAGTGCACTTGCTTACGGACTATATAGCACAATGATGCCTATCATGACTCAATAATCCTCACAAGGATAAGGTGTGTTCATTTCTGATAACCATACCTCGTGGTCTATCACAGTCACCATTTAACTATGATATGCATGACCATACAATTACTCATATATGCTAATGCATTTCAATTTTCCATGAAATACATCATGTATCAACAATTCTCGGTACATACTAATAAAAGCAATATGTAAACAACTTGAATCATATATCCACATATAAAAATCAAGTAACACATATATCAAATAAGAGAAATTCTTATTTAACATGTCCACTTAACTCAAATTCACATATGTCATATGGAACAAACATCATCATTTAAACAAGCATGTTAAGTACAAAAATTAGAAAATTGAAATGTGCCCTTATCTCGCAAAGCTTCCATAATTTAAGCAAAAATACGCTACTTAATGATTTTTAAACCTTCAACTGGCAAGGTCCCAAATATGTCTACTATTCTTAACCTTTAACCAATAATTAAATTTTGTTACTACTTACACAACTTTAAGGTACCAATCCAATTCAACCTAATAGATAACTTAAACTAGGCTTTAGTTTTTCTGAAGGCAATTATGATGCAAGATTTATGAGACATGAAGACTTTTTAAAAGATCCTTTCTTAATAAAATGCCTATTATTTGATTGTTGAAAATTTACATATACCAAAATCATCCTTAAGACACTATTAATCTAAAACATGTTCATTCTAAAGATAGACTTATTTTATGATTTCTTTAAAAAGATAGAAAACTTTGTAAGTAAAGTTCAAAAGATTACAAATTCTAGAATTTTCAGCATGTAAACCATAATTTCGTGATTTTTGTTAAAATATTAAATGACGTTGGATTTTGAAAAACAACAACTATAATCAAAGCTTAGGATGTATAGTTTTTGAAAATAATTTTTATTTGGGAGATGTATTTAACTATCAAAAGTAGTTGTTTTATTGAAGATCTAAGTGTTAGAAATTAATTTCCTCTCTGTTTTGTAAAAATGAGAGACGCTTTACCTAAGTGGTATCAGTAATAGCTCTTTAATAACTAAATTATTAATCTTATCGAATAATTATTCTCTTATTAAGAAATAACATTCCAACTCATCAAAACTAATTTTAGGAATTCTCAATTTAATTTTTGTCGAATTATGAGTTTGTTTGAAAATTAAATGACATGTAATCTTGATTGAGTATATGTTCTAAAAATAATAAAATCTATTTTCAATGATTTAAAAAATAATATTATTTTTATTTTTATATTTTAAAATTGAATTTAATTGCTATGCACTGTAAGTGTAAAAAGTTTTATTCTGTCAGCAGATCACAACCATTCATGAATTTTTGAAGTAGTTATGATAAAAGTCAAAAGTTTATAATAATTCGACGGTTGTAATTGACTGACAGTGTAAAATCTTTTACATTATCAGTGTGTATAAATTAAATCGTTTTAAATTAAATAATCTTAATGGTTTCCAATATATAATTGATTTTTAAAATTAATATTATAACAAAACTACGAGTCTTATTTTTCGAAAATGGATAATGATGCGTTAAAAGTTTGTCTTACGATTGGGGTATTACAGTTAGTAATGCGTAAAGCCTTTTACTAATGGAAATTATAAGTGTATT
Source organism: Cicer yamashitae (assembly GCA_037974755.1). Lineage (NCBI taxonomy): Eukaryota > Viridiplantae > Streptophyta > Magnoliopsida > Fabales > Fabaceae > Cicer > Cicer yamashitae. The sequence continues at coordinate 18,060,364 of JBBPBQ010000001.1, forward strand.
CTAGAAAATATGAAAAGATTTATGAATATGGACATCTATCAAATATCCATAACAGTCTCGGGATATCCATTACGTATATGCTTTATTAAAATATTTTTCGGAACAAATCCGATGAGAAAAAGATTTATGTGAGAATTGCCTCATCAAAAAATTTACGAGGAAAATCCAATGGAATAAAACTTAGATGGTAGAAAATCATCTATAAAACAACGAAGATCAATATTTTGTGCCAAGTGTTCAAAATTTTTACTTGAAAGTGACTTTATAAAATGGTGATCTCCAAGACATGAACAATTGATTGAATGCTTATGTCATCTCTCTTTTGGAGTAAAAAAAATATGTCACCAGTCTTTTGAAGATTATGATTTGATCATGTTGTTATGATTTGTTTTATAGATTTCCATGTAACCTATTTGTGATACACAATTATGAGAATCTGACAAATAATTTATATCTACATAACTAACTAATTTTATTTTGGATACTTTTGAATATAACAAGTATCCAAAATAAATATATGGTAAATAAATATATATTTGACTCAGTTCTAATATTTTTGGGTAGGTGTGGAACTATTTCTTGCTAATAAGTTGATGTAAAATGATATGTGATTCGCTGTCGGACACGGGTCAAATACAATTGATAAAATGTAAACAGAGGTAATAACTCGAGTCGTTTTGCAAGGACTTCTGATATAATAATATTAACCGAATTGAGAGTTGAAATTCGAAAAATGGGTTTTTTATAATTTGTTTAGTTTTAACAGATGAGCAAAAACGATTAATCCACTTATTCGAGTTTCAAACCTATCACATATTCTATACATATTCTATCAATAAGTTTAATTTCTAATTCGTGATTCTATTCTTATTTGACTATAGAATTGATCAAACAAGCGTAATCAATCCTATGTGAATTCGGTTTCGTTGACTGGATTAAGCATCACAATCATAAAAATATTACAATTAACGATCAAGCGTCGCAAAATTATAATTCAATTAAATTAGAAACTGAAACCAAATTCTGTCAAATGAATTTAATCGATCCTATTGAAATTCAAATTAAGCAATCATAATATCAATATAATCAAATAAATAGAAATAGAATCATGAAACGAAATTGATAGTATAACCTGAATCTCCAATTTTTGATGAAACTCTGAACTCGTGGATTAACCTTATGAAATTAGCCTTCCATGAAATTAAAAAAGTGTTTAAATAGCTTTCTGGTTTTTAATCCGAAAACAATACAATACTAAGAAAGGAAATAAACTCCCGATATATAGTGCTCGATTTTGGGCTTTAAAAATAAGTTGCCAGCTATTTAAAATTATTACAAAAGTTCAGATTACGAAATCTGCAATTTAGACCCAGTAGAGTTCGGAATTGGAATTTTATTCCAACATAAAAGTTGTAGCTAAGATTTTTAGCTTTCCAACGACTGCATGCTTGCTTCAATATGATATCCAGAGATCACGTTATGGCCTACAGAGCGAGCATGGGTCAAAATGCAAATAATCAAATTATAATTCAATTTCGACCCAAAGTTTAGAATCCAGCTAAAGTATTATTCTAAGCTATAAAAAGATTTTAAAAAACCAAAGTAAAAATCTAGAAACATGCGCCCAAGTGCTATGATCAAATGATATGTATAATGATGCGATCCTATTAATGGAAGAAAAAGAACCAATTTAATTTTGGTTGAAAATGTTATTTTAGTTGCCGATAATCTATCTGCTTTGTTTTTACTATACTAGAGGTATATATGTTTGACTGACGTGATATTTGGTTCGTTGGAAAGCTTAGAGAATTATTTACAATTTGTCTTTTAGACTCGAGAGCAAAATTTGGTTGGTTCATGGCTACTGAGTGTAAAGTTGATGATATGATTAGGATGGAAGTGCTAGAGCTTTTATTTTATTAACTTAAATTAAAATAAAAGTTGATCAAAAGGTGAATCAAGTAAAAAGATGGATCAAAAGATATATAGAGGGATGATTGGCTCTCTTATCTACTTAACTGCATCTAGATCTGACATTTTGTTTAGTGTGTGTGGGTGTGCAAGATTTCAGTCTAACTCTAAAGAATCTCCTTTAACTGTAGTTAAATGGATCTTTAGATATTTGAAGAGCACTACAAATCTTGTTTTGTGTTATAAACCATCCTTTGAGTACACGCTAGTAGGATTCTATTATACTTACTATCTTGGAGATAAACTAGAAAGGAAAAGCACTAGTGGTAGTTGTACATTCCTTGGTGTAAATATGATCTCACGATCAAGCAAAAGCCATAGAACCACTGCTCTATCTACAGCTAAAGCATAATATATATCAGTAGCCAGCAGAATCACGTAACTATGGTGGATTAAACATCAACTAGAAGACTTCAAAAATAATGATAGTAACATTCCTATCTTCTGCAATTATGCTTCTACTATATGTTTAACCAAAAATCCCATTTTACATTCAAGGGAAAATTATATAGAGGTTAAACATCACTTCATAAGAGACTATGTCTAGAAGGATATTTTAGACATTAAATTTGTTGATACTGATCATCAGTAGACATTTTTTAAAAACCCCTAGCTGAAAACATATTTACTTTATAAAGAAAAATTTAAACATTCAATTTATAAAGGAGTGATGTTGGAATCCCTATCTGCCTTTGCCCTTGGTAAAACATACCTATTGGTTAAATATGTATGCTCTTCCTTTGATGAATTAAATTTTGCCTCTGCTTCTAGTCGCTTAAAATTCAATTTATTTCATATATGAACCATTTTCTTGAAAATTGTGTGAGTTTTGTGATTTTCTTACACATGTTGTTTTTATGCGTTAACTTGTGCAAAGTAGTTATTGTTATTCGCTTTTAGAACTCAAACATTTTATCAAAAACACCAACACTCTAGTCTCACCAGAAATCCTCCCGAATTCTCTCTGTGACACCCTAAACCCCAAATAAAAAAAATTTAATTTTCTTATTTTTAAAACAAAGAAATTCTTCGAATAAATAAATATATAAACTTCCAAATATTTTTTTTTAGTTTTGGTAAAGAGTATCATGTAATCATGAACATGTCACATAAATCCAAAATTTCCATCAAACTTAACAACTCGAAATCATAATATCAGACAGCAAAATCCTTTTTGAAGTACACATACATAGGTTTAATATTAAGTGCAAATGTAGTCCCAACCCGATGTCACTATAAGAGCAGGAGTTTCCAAAATAAAAGACGTTCAAATATGACGTTAACAAAAAGGCAGATAATAAAAGTCTTCAAGATAAGACGACTTCCTACATTTTGATAGTATTAGTCTTCACCTGTAGTTTGCAGCACGTCTGCGTCCATCGCAAACACCAAACACAAACAACGAGGGGTGAGTTTCAAAATTATGTATTAGTATAAGATAAATGAGGAGAACACACAATTAGTCAAATCAGTACAAACAGGAGAAACACTCAAGATTAGAATATCAAGGGTTAATATAAATCAATCATAATGAAGTAGTCACAAGGATGAAATGCTATGCATCTCCTATATTCAATACTTCTTCATCATATGGTACCATTCTACTCTGAAGTACTTGATTAGGAGGCCTGATACTATGTCACTACAAGAGTGGACGGACAATTCATGAATGGCCAAGTCCTCATAGATCCCCTCAACTCAGCCCAAGACACATATACGCGACGGTCGGGGTACGCTTGTGTTGCACGGTAGCTCCCGGCCATAGGGAATAACCCACTAATCCACTTAGGAATTCCCCACTATAGGTACCCCTAAGGTCTATTAGTCTTACCTTACAGTTCGACTGTATCCCTCCACAATCAGGCTCATTCGGTTGTACTTCCCTAAATCACTAGGTTTGTCAGACCCTCCCTATATGATGACAAAATAATCCTCACTCCCAAATCTACAACACCTATCTCATACTTACTCGATCATCACAACTCAATAAGTTTCAGTTTGAATTCACAACATTCATCATTATATATGTATATCATTCAATCACAATAAAATCCCAATATTTGGTTTACACTACTCACAATGCATAATCCAATCTTATCAATCACAAAATAAAAAATCAAACAGGTGGCATATTCAAGTGATATCATAATTTCAATCAAGTAGCAAGAACACTCCAGTGCATATCATTCATACAATAACAATCATCATAACATTTCATAAATTCAGACAGCATGCAATCTTGATATAAATAGATTCACGGCAATTCTATAGGTTGCTAAATTATATTTTAGTCATCACTATTACCATTCATATATTATTAATTAATTATTATTACTCAATAGGGCTCAACCAAACGTAGTAAGCCTCGGATGAATATTTGGGAATTTTGGTATTCCCGTTCATCTCACGTTATTTTATTCTCATAAAATCGAACCTCATCTCACCCCTTACCTTAGGTGAAGATTTTTCCCAATGAATCTAATCTGCTAACTTGTCGCGTCTTCGACGACCCTCGTCTCTAATAATCCGCGAAAAATAAATAAATAAATCAACGCAACGCAACGACCGAATACAAATTAAATACTTGCTCCAATAGATAATTAAATTGTTTACTATTTGCAACATCATCCAAAAATATTTAATACTACGCATGCTTATGATTATATTAATATAAACAAATATCTTATTTAAAAGAAATGAAAAATAACAGAATTATATATTACTAAATAAACATAGTGTGTATGATTTTGATATTGCAATATTCTAACAATATATGGTACGTATTGAAAGGAAAGTAACAAAGCTATTGGGTGCAAAAAAATAGAATTAGACTCTTTAAGATATAAATTTTAAACCGTAGGCACGTATATGTAAATGCAGTATATGATATCTTAATGATTTACAATGCAATGAACACTGTAACAATTTTAAATTATAATTAGAATAACAAAAGTCTTTGAATGTTAAATAAATTTAGATTATTTATTTATTTAAACTCAACGCAGTATGCTAAAACCAGTATGCTAATAATAATATTGTATGTAGTATTAAGGAATACTATAACATGAACTATGAAATAACAAAATAAAACATGTCAAAAAAAAAATTAGTTAAATTAAATAAAGTGATACGTGCAAGTTTTTTGATTTTGAAATCAACAAGATTTATTTATTTGGACCATATTGTGCTATGATACCTTTGCAAATCAATTTTACTGATTTTGTTGAAAACACTATTTTTATTAACAAAATTTATTCTATAAATAATTGGTATTCAAACAGAATATAAATAATAAATAAAATATAGTTAGTATTTTATTTTAATCATGAACCTAAATTATCAAATAAAATATGGAAATGACGGTAACTAAATGATCGGAAGAAAATTCAACTAATAGTGACACAAACAGTAGATTTTGACAATAATTTAAAAATAATGAGAGACTAACCAGACGAAATCAAAGATCCTGTAAAAAGTGATATATGCTTGATTCTTTAATTCGATAGTAGTAGCCGGAAAAATCACGACTCAGAACAATGATGCATGTGTAATAGACTTAAAACGTAATTATGCGATTGTGGTTGACTTGTTAATATGTAGGGAGGGATTGAAATTAAAATTAAAAAAGGATTAGATGGAGGCTTACGGTGCGATACCCGAGTATGATCCAAGGAGATATACGCTAACTATGGGTAGAAAGTAAAAGCCTTGTTTGAATGGCGGCGGCGAGGGTTTAGAGGCAGACAACATTTGCCATCTACAGATGCCATATATATATATACATATGATGTAGATGCTATCTTAAGGCATCGGCTAAGTATTTATTATAATTGTAGGCCACTAGCACATATATAGTAGTGTGGCTTTAGTTTATTTTATTCTTATATTTTTATTTTATTTTTTTGTGGTTTGTCCAAAATCAATTTAAGTAAATAAATAAATAAATAAATTATTAAGATAAAAAAAAAAACGTGTAGGAAATTATCACACCACAACGGATACACATATGCTATGATTTATTATAATATTACCATTATATATTAATTTGAACTTTGGGGTGTTACATTTCTCCCCTTGTTGAAGGAAATTTCGTCGTCGAAATTTACCTGGCTGAAACAACTCTGGATAAGAATCGTGCATCTAACTTTCGACTTCCCACGTAGCACTTTCTCCAGTAGCACCTCCCCAGACAACTTTGACCAATGAAACCGTCTTACCCCTTAATTCTTTGATCTTTTGGTCCTCAACCCGTAGCGGTAAGGTCTCAAAAGTTAGATTCTCTTTTATTTGGACCTTGTCTGACTCAATCACATGTGAAGGATCGAAAATGTACTTGCGAAGTTGAGACACGTGAAAGACACTATGAAGATTAGAAAGAGATTGAGGCAACGCGATCTCATATGCTACGTTACCGACACGTTTAAGGATTTGGTAAGGTCCTATAAAACGACGAGTAAGCTTTCACATTTTAAACGCCCAACCAACCCCAGTTTTTGGAGTAACTCTCAGAAATACATGATCACCTACTTGAAATTCGAGATGTTTCCTTCTTTTATCATGGTAACTGTTTTACCTACTCTAAGACGCTCTCATCTTTTCTTGAATCATTTTTACTTTATCAGTAGTCTGTTGAACAATCTCAGGTCCTAACACAAGGTTATCGCCCGTCTCAAACCAACACAGAGGGGTCCTACACCTTCTCCCATACAACGCCTCAAAAGGGGCCATTCCAATACTAGAGTGGAAACTATTGTTATAGGTAAGCTCTATAAGTGGCAAAAAGCTATCCCAACTTCCATTTTGTTCCAACCCACAAGCTCTCAACAAGTCTTCTAGGGATTGATTGGTTCGTTCAGTCTGACCGTTTGTTTGTGGGTGGTAGGCTGGACTCATCCTAAGGTTTGTACCTAAAGCTCTCTGTAAACCTTGCCAAAACTTAGAGGTAAACCTAGGGTCTCTGTCTGACACTATACTTGATGGGATTCCATGCAACTTCACAAATTCCTTTATGTATATTTCAGCTAACCTTTCGATAGAATAAGTTATGTTTATCGAAATAAAGTGAGCAGATTTAGTTAATCGATCCACAATAACCCAAATACTATCATACCTTTTTGGAGTTTGAGGTAAGCCTACAACAAAGTCCATAGAGATGCTATCCCACTTCCAATAAGGAATACTCAAAGGTTGCATCAAGCCTGAAGGTTTCTGGTGTTCTACCTTAGACTTTTGACAAGTCAAACAAGCGTAAACAAACTCAGCAACATCCTTTTTCATTCTAGGCCCCCAAAATATCTTCTTGAGGTCTTTATACATCTTTGTGGCTCCAGGGTGAATACTTAGACAACTCCTATGTGCTTCCTCTAAGATCAAATTCCTTAACTCATCTACATCGGGTACACAAATTCTATCCTTAAATCTCAAAATTTCATCCACACCAATTTTAAAATCAGGTTCTCTCCCTTGGTCAATCAACTCTAACTTATCTAAAAGGTGTAAATCCAACTTCTAACTCTTTTTGACCTCTTCTAATAGTCCACTAGTTACCTTCAACATTCCCAATTTAATACTTTCTGGTGTCACTTCACAAACTAAACTAAGGTCTCTAAACTGTTCAAACAACTCACTATGCTTAACCACTAAGGCAGACACACTCAAAGTCTTCCTTCTCAAGGCATCAACCACTACATTGGCCTTTCCAAGGTGATAGTTAAGCTAAAAATCAAAATCTTTAAGAAATTCCATCCACCTACGTTGTCTCATGTTCAACTCCTTCTAGTCAAAAAGGTACTTAAGGCTCTTATGGTCACTAAAAACCTCAAATCTAGATCCATATAAATAATGTCTCCACTTCTTAAGTACAAAAACAACTGCAGCTAGTTCTAAGTCGTTGGTAGGGTAGTTTTTCTCATGAATCTTAAGTTGCCTAGAAGCATATGTTACCACCTTCCCATTCTGCATAAGTACTCCACCTAATCCTGAACCACACGCGTCATAATACACTACAAAGGGTTCACTCAGGTTAGGTAACACTAAGATCGGTGCAGAGGTCAATCGTTTCTTAAACTCTTGGAAACTATTCTCACAATGGGTGTCCCACACGAACAATTCCCCCATTCGGGTCAACTTAGTTAAAGGTAAGGCCAACTTGGAGAATCCTTCTATGAACCTACGATAATAACCTGCCAATCCTAGGAAACTCCTAATCTCAGTCACTAACTTAGGTGCTTTCCATTCTAAGACGCTCTCCACCTTGGCAGGATCAGCAGCTATTCCACCTTTTGAAATTACATGTCCTAGGAAACTTACTTCCTCTAACCAAAATTCACACTTAGACAACTTGACAAATAATTGTTTCTCCTTAAGGGTTTGCAAGACTATCCTTAAATGTTCACTATGCTCCTCCTTAGTCTTAGAGTACACTAAGATATCATCTATAAATACAACCACAAATGAGTCTAGGTAAGGATGAAAGATCCGATTCATGTAATCCATAAACACCGTTGGGGCATTAGTCACACCAAAAGGCATAACCAAATACTCATAATGGCCGTAACGGGTCCTAAAGGCAGTTTTAGGGACATCAGAAGACTTCACTCGAATGTGATGGTAACCTGATCTGAAATCAATCTTACTAAACACGCAGGATCCTATCAATTGGTCTATAAGGTCATCTATCCTAGGTAGCGGGTACTTATTCTTGATTGTCACTTTATTAAGTTGGCGATAATCCACGCACAACCTCATAGAACCATCATTCTTCTTAACCAACAACACAGGTGCACCCCATGGTGACACACTAGGTCTTATAAATTGTTTATCTAAAAGCTCTTCCAATTGCTTCTTGAGCTCAGACAACTCTAAGGGAGACATCCTATACGGTGCCATGGATATGGGTCCAGTACCGAGTACAAGGTCAATGCTAAACTCAATCTCACGATCTGGTGGTAAACTATTGACATCTTCAGGGAATTCACACACAATAGGGACATCTGGTATTACCAATTTTTCTTCGAATTCCAATGAGGCTAGGATCATGTATAATTGGGCATCTTCTTTCAAGAGTGACTTCACTTGGTTGGCAGATATATTGCTAGGCTTCTCCCTCTCTTCTGGCTCCATGAATTCAATGGTCTTACTAAAAAAATCTACGCGGACATGGTTGGCAGATAGCCAATCCATACCAAGAATCACATCGACTAGACGCAAAGGTAAACACACTAAGTCAACTCGGAAGTCCCTTCCACACACATGGATAGAAATGTCAACACAAACACTAGAGGTATCAACATAATTACTAGTTGGGGTATTCACAATCAAATCATACTGCAAACGACACACAAATAGTCCTAAACGTCTAGCACAATCAAGGGACACCAAGGAATGAGTGGCACCACAATCAAATAGCACAAATAAAGGAGTATCACTTATGAGACACGTACCTTGGATCAAGTTGTCTTTCTCAGATGCTCCTGCACCACTGAGAGCAAAGACTCTTCCATTGGATTTAGGTCGGTTGGCTTGGGAACTCAGGTTTCCAGGCTGTGGAGTCTTCCTTGGGTAGGGGCATGTGGTGCCGATGTGGCCCTATTGTTGACAATTAAAACAAGTAATTCCTGCATCTCTACATTCATACGCCATGTGACCCTGCTTACCACACTTGTGACATCGGATAAGAGTAGTCGGATCACAATTATTACCATTGTTGTAGCACGAGACTTGACTCTTGTTGTTACTATTCCCGTTACTAACTCCTCGTCCATTGGGGTTTCCTCTACCACCCCCATAACTATAACTGTTTCCATTTCCTTTTCCGTTACCACTACTGTTTCCTTTTCCAGCTGAAAAACTATATTGTTGATAATTCAGACGACTTCCATATTTACTAGGAGGAAAAGAGTAAGGTTTTCCTCTATTATGATGCATAGGCCTCTTGTCCTTCATGGTTCCCTGTATTTCGGTAATGTGCCTTTTCAGCACGAATATCTTCATCATAAATCCTACTCTTATTCACTAGGGTAGGAAAGTCACGGATCTCTTGCATTCCAACCTGTTTCTTGATCTCTGGCCTAAGTCCCATTTCAAACTTGATGCACTTAGACCTTTCTCCTGCGTCTCCAACATAGAGTGGATAGTACCTGGATAACTCCTCAAACTTAGCGGCATACTCCGCTACTGACATATTCCTTTGTTCCAATTTGATAAATTCCATTTCCTTCATATTGCGGATATCTTCAGGGAAATACTTGACTAGGAACATGTTTTTGAATACAGCCCAAGTAATTGCAGTCCCTGCATTATCTACACGTTGACGCGCATTATCCCACCAATGTTCAGCTTCTTCTGTCAAACGATCCATCACCATGAACTCATATATTTGCACATTTCCTTGGCCACCACTGTAGGTAGTAGCTTGAGCAACAGCTTGAGCAGCAACCTATGCAACTTGAGTAGCAGCTTGCGCAAAGGCTTGTGCAGTAGCTTGAGATTCAGCCAAAGCTTGGAGAGCCTGCACTGTAACTCCTGCCATGGACTCCATAGCCTCAGCAATCGCAGCGTCATTCCTTCCACCAGCCATCACTACCTACATCAATCAGATAAGCCAATCGAATATAGTGAGACACTTAGGGAAGTGAGAAACTAACTTAGTTCTACACCACTAACACAATAATGACCATCAAAACAACACACAAATAACAGAGCACACAACGAAACATAGCGAACACATAACACATTTACGGTCTGATTGGACAGACCAGCTCTGATACCACTAATGTGACACCCTAAATCCCAAATAAAAAAAAAATTAATTTTCTTATTTTTAAAACAAAGAAATTCTTCGAATAAATAAATATATAAACTTCCAAACATTTTTTTTATTTTTGGTAAAGCGTATCACGTAATCATGAAGATGTCACATAAATCCAAAATTTCCATCAAACTTAACAACTCGAAATCATAATATCAGACAGCAAAATCCTTTTTGAAGTACACATACATAAGTTTAATATTAAGTGCAAATGTAGTCCGAACCCAATGTCACTATCAGAGCAGGAGTTCCCAAAATAAAAGATGTTCAAATATGACGTTAACAAAAAGGCAGATAATAAAAGTCTTCAAGATAAGACGACTTCCTACACTTTGAGCGTATTAGTCTTCACCTACAGCTTGCAGCACGTCTGTGTTCATCGCAAACGCAAAACACAAACAACGAGGGGTGAGTTTCGAAATTATGTATTAGTATAAGATAAATGGGGAGAACACGCAATTAGGCAAATCAGTAGAAACAGGAGACACACCCAAGATCAGAATATCAAGGATGAATATAAATCAATCATAATGAAGCAGTCACAAGGATGAAATGTTATGCATGTCCTATATTCTATACTTCTTCATCATTTGGTACCATTCTTCTCTGAAGTACTTGGTTATGAGGCCTTATACTATGCCACTTCAAGAGTGGACGGACAATTCATGAATGGTCAAGTCCTCATAAATCCCCTCAACTCAATAAAATCCCAATATTTGGTTTACACTACTCACAATGCATAATCCACTCTTATCAATCACAAAATAAAAAATCAAACAGGTGGCACATTCAAGTGATATCACAATTTCAATCAAGTAAGAAGAACACTCCAGTACATATCATTCAAACAGTAACAATCAACATAACATTTCATAAAATCACACAGCATGCAATCTTGATATAAATAGATTCACGACAATTCTATAGGTTGCTAAATTATATTTTAGTCCTCACTATTACCATTCATATATTATTAATTAATTATTATTACTCAATAGGGCTCAACCGTACGTAGTAAGCCCCGGATGAATATCTGGGAATTTCGTTACTCCCGTTCATCTCATGTTATTTTATACTCATAAAATCGAACCTCATCTCACCCCTTACCTTAGCTGAAGATTTTCCCAACGAATCCGTCAACCCTCGTCTCTAATAATTCGCGAAAAAATAAAAATAAATCAACGCAACGCAACGACTGAATACAGATTAAATACTTCCTCCAATAGATAATTAAATTGTTTACTATTTGGAATATCATCCAAAAATATTTAATATTACGCATGCTTATGATTATATTAGTATAAGCAAATATCTTATTTAAAATAAATGAAAAATAACAGAATTATATATTACTAAATAAACATAGTGTGTGTATGATTGATATTGCAATATTCTAACAATATATGGTACGTATTGAAAGGAAAGTAACAAAGCTATTGGCTGCAAAAAAAATAGAATTAGACTCTTTAAGATATAAATTTTAAACAGTAGGCACGTATATATAAATGCAGTATATGCTATCTTAAAAATTTACAATGCAATGAACATTGTAACAATTTTAAATTATAATTAGAATAACTAAAGTCTTTGGATGTTAAACAAATTTAGATTATTTATTTATTTAAACTCAACGTAGTATGCTAAAACCAATATGCTAATAATAATATTGTATGTAGTATTAAGAAATACTAATAATATGAACTATGAAATAACAAAATAAAATATGTCAAAAAAATAAATTAGTTAAATTAAATAAAGTGATATGTGCAAGTTCTTTAATTTTGAAATCAGCAAGATTTATTTATTTGGACCATATTGTGCTACGATACCTTTACAAACCAATTTTACTGATTTTGTTGAAAACACTATTTTTATTAACAAAATTTATTCTATAAATAATTGGCATTCAAACAAAATATAATTAATAAATAAAATATAGTTAGTACTTTATTTTAATCATGAACCTAAATTATCAAATAAAATATGGAAAGGACGGTAACTAAATGATTGGAAGAAAACTCAACTAATAATGACACAAATGGTAGATTTTGACAATAATTTAAAAATAATGAGAGACTAACCAGACGAAATCAAAGATCCTGTAAAAAGTAATATATGCTTCATTCTTTAATCTGATAGTAGTAGCCGGCAAAATCACGACCGAGATTAAAAAAAGGGAGGGATTGAAATTAAAATTAAAACAAGATTAGATGGGGGCTTACGATGCGATACTCAAGTATGATCCAGGGAGATATAAGTTAACTATGGGTAGAAAGAAAAATCCTTGTTTAAATGGCGGCGGCGAGGGTTTAGAGGCAGACAAAATTTGCCATCTACAGATGCCATATATATAGACATATGATGAAGATTAGCTATCTTAAGGCATTGGCTAAGTATTTATTATAATTGTAGGCTACTAGCACATATATAGTAGTGTGGCTTTAGTTTATTTTATTCTTATATTTTTATTTTATTTTTTTGTGGTTTGCCCAAAATCAATTTAAATAAATAAATAAATAAATTATTAAGATAAAATAAAATAGTGTAGGAAATTATCACACCACAACGGATACACATATGCTATGATTTATTATGATATTGCCATTATATACTAATTAGAAATTTGGGGTGTTACACTCTCATGACTTCATGTTTTGTATCTTCTTTTGTCCTCAAGAACATTTCTTATGCACACACTATGGCATGTAATATGGATCAACTTGATACTCTCAATGAACTTCAAATTGACTTCTTTAATTTCACTGAGATCGGTTTGACTTCGTTGAAGATTTTGCTGGTAATGAATAGACTGAGTATTTTAACATAGATCAACCTTCTAATCTAGAAGTTCTAGTTAAAGAGTTAGGAAGGTTTGCTGATGCAAACAAAGATGGGGAAGACTCGAGTGTGGTTTTAGGGCTTACTATCAAAGTTACTTGACAAAACATCGGTGCCATTACCAAATGCTTGGATGAAGGCATGATAATTGAAAATGGATATGAATCAAGAGTCGGTCCTCTAAAATCAACAAGGAACTTTTTTGAAGATCCCAAGGTAAACTCCAAGTCAGCCCATTTAAAGCCAAGATATACGGTGGTCTTCAAGATTCTAATTGGATGTGTGGTGCCTAAAGGTGGCTTTGTTGATCATGTCAGCAAAGACCACAAGAGATTGATGTGGAACATCTCCCAAAAAATCAAGACAAATTTGCCAAACTTGGTGCTATAGCACATGAGGTCTTGTATCATCAACTCTAGGTCAACCAAAATCAAGACTATTCCCTACTCAAGACTCATCATAGGTATGCTAATGAGGACTCCTTACATTAAGGCTCTATAAGAAGTAGGAGGAGTTGTTAAAGATGAACATTTGGTATCCTCTTCTGCACCAGCGTTCAACATCCAAAATGTCATAAAATGCGACTCATTGTTGTCAATAACTGCATAAAACCAAGCAATGAAGTTAAACGGCTTATAGGACAGTCCAGTGGAACTCAAAACATTGCCTTCTTGGTAGGAGATCCGTTCGCACAAATTTTTTAGAAAGATAGTAAAGAGGTCATTCAAGAGTATCTAAGGATGTACCACTTTGGTTAAGAGATGTCTCCTGGTTGCTTCCCTTTTCCAATAGCATCTTAGGAGTTTGAGAATAAAAGAAAAAGGGTATCTTCTATGCTCGAGGAAGGATAAAATGAAGAAAACTCCAATTAGTATGAAGCTAGGCTCAACTTGAGGAAGAGACAAAAAGGTAAATCCCTCTACTAAGCTTATTCACTCTTCTATTGATTTTGGTAGTGGTACTGGTAATGAAATAATTGAACCTAAAATTACTACAACACCATCTCAACCCCTCACTAAACATCCAACTCCTACTCATATCCCTTCTACACCTTTAACCAAATCCACCCCTCAAACCTTCACTATTTGCTCTAGCTCTGATTCAGATACACACACCTCAAATGAGATGTTCCAGGCAACCCTAACTAAAATTCTTGTAGCCCTTAGGTATAGATTAAACATTTACCCTCTTAATACTGAATTTTCGATTCCACACCATCACCTTCTCACACTAACCCTCCATAAACACCTACCCAAACAACCAGTCAAAAGGACTATCCAGGGAAGATACCTTTCCTTCGAGCTATGTTCATTTGAAATCACCTGTGGCTATTCCCTTGGTACCATTGAATTTTCCTTTGATCATTCAGCATGTTGAATTACCTACCTCCCTTGGATGTTCATGCTACTGTTGCTTCATGTTCTATAGAGCATGCCTTTGAAGGCCCTTCAGCAATTCCTTCTACACCTACGTTTGAGCCATCTCATTTTGTAAAGAAGGACGACTTTGATCGACTAAAAGCTAAAACTAAGGCATTCATGGAAAAAACAACCAAGAATCAAGAGTCCATTAAGAATACCTTAGGATTGATCTTAGATAGATTGACCAATTCCAACCTTTAGTATACCTTTGTTTTTCGATCCTTTAATGTATTGGTTTTCACTCTATTATGTATTATTCATTCTTTAATGCAAATGTTTTTTTTGTTCATTAAGTTATAACTCTTATATATTTTTGTGTGTGTTTTACATCTCTGTACAATCCTTTTTGATTGATGAAAAAAAGGGGAGTATATGGTTTTGAGAACGATTTCTTATCTTTTAGTAAACCCTCCTTGTTAGAATTTTGTACTCCACTATTTTCTAATAGACTAGCTCATATTAAAGGGGAGCTTTACTGCTTTACTTTGAACAACTCTGCATTTATCACTTTATTATAAAGAAAAATTGTACAAAAAAAAGAGATGTGTGTCATCATAAAAAAGGGAGAGATTGTTAGAACCAACATGGGTTGAAGAACCATGACCTTAATTATTTTGATGATAACAAAAATTATTTTGTGGGAACAATTTATAGCACTAATAATTTTTGATGAAGTGTGAAATTCCCATGTCATTAACCTAAAGATATTAAGCTGCATCCTCTAATGATTGGAAAGATAAACAAGAAAAACAAGGCAATATGTTAAGCTGTGATTGATTTTGATAAATGTGCCTTTATTGAATCTAATAATTCAAGTTCACTCTAATGATTGTGCATCCGATAACCTTGGTATACAAATTGACCGTTTGGTCAACACTTTGATAAAGTCAACAATTCGACATCATCTGAAAATGTCATCATCTGGTTTTCCTGCTGCTTCTATCAAGATATGCTGAATCAATTATGAAGATGGATTAAGACAAGTTTTTAATGATGATGCAATATCCATGAAGATTTGATACGAGTTATTATTTCACATGTTGATTTCAAGCAATCACAACAACGCTTAGCAACCCTAATGACTCAAAGCTTCTCTATAAAAAGATTTGTGATCGTCATTGAAACACAAGAAGAAAACAACAAGAGAAAACTCTACTTCTGTCACACATTGAAACTCGTGAAAACTCTTGTATTAGCTCTATGTAACACCCCGGCCATTACTGTTACCGGCGATGCTACCTCACGATCTTCTCGTCCCCCCTCACCACCCAGTGGAAATAACGAGTTTTTGCCTTCCGTGGGATTCGAGCCCGGTAGTGGGACTGTGTGGAGGCAGTACTTATCCCCTAGGTACCGGGCTCGAATCCCACGGAAGGCAAAAACTCTTTATTTCCACTGGGTGGTGAGGGGGGACGAGAAGATCGTGAGGTAGCATCGCCGATAACGGTAATGGCCGGAGTGTTACACTCAAGTGTTGAGAAGCCTACAACACTTTCTGAGAGCAATTTTGGTAAACATTCTTGTAGCTACTCTGTTGGTGGCGAACCTAGATAAATTGGTTTGTATTACTCTCATTATCTCTTTACTTACCGTTTTACTTACATCACTAGTTTGTATAGTTTTTTTTTAAATTGAGTTAATTTTTGGAAACAAAAGACAATTCAAATCCCTCTTTTTGTGTTTTTCTTTCTACATTGTGAACATGAGAAATATGATTATGTCCAGGAATCACAAAAGGAAGAAAAGAAAACAAATTCTTCCAATCAAAATGAAAATGTCTTTAAAGTGGAAATTACATGTGATGAATTCTTTATATTTATTTCTGACCCTGGAGGTATTTGAGCTACATATTTGAGATCGAATTCTCTTATAAAGGGATGGAATGATGAGATCATGTGATGTTCTCCTTTTTCAAGAAAAATTTATTCATTAATGGAATAAAAGAACCAAATTAATTTTAGTTGAAAATGTCATTTTCAAATGTGATAAACTGTCTGTTTTGTTTTAACTATATCTTGAGTCGTAGATGTCCGATTGACATGATCTTTGATTCGTTAGAAAGCATAGAGAATTATCTACAATTTTTCTGCTTGAGCTTTAATTTTTAATTTAAATTAAAATAATACTGGACTGGTTCATGAGTCATCAAAGACGGTGCAACAACACTTTTTTTTGTTTCTTGTATTAGTATTGTAACCATATTTTTATTACTTCTAGACAAGGCAATTAATGCAATCACTAAACAAGATAATTAATGCAATAACTAGAAGTTGATGTTAGTTTATTGTGACATTGGTCTTACTTGTAATCAGTCCGAGCAAATCTTTCCTTTATATAGGGGGAATTACATAATAAAAGGGAACCTGACTTTGATACCAAATGATGAGTGATTCGGAGCCATTAGAACAAAATTAGGAGTCACGATGGTAAAAATGGTGAAAGAAGCCACAATTGGGGTGGATATCCAAATCGAAGGGGAGCGACAAAAAAAAAACTAATATGTTCAAAGACGGCTCAAAAGAACTCAAAGAGAATAAACTCTTAATCTTGATTCTCAATCCAATTCTCTCTCATTTTATAGAACAAGCTATTAAAGAGTCTTGCTCTAATTAACTTAATAGACCTAATGAATTAAATTAATTTAAATACGACTCTCATCCCTTATTATAAGCTCTTATTTTTTAAAATAACATTTGTATTTAAATGCAGTAAACTTAACTTTTCTTATTTCAACACAAATTAGTAATATTAATAAAAGATATGTTTGTAAAAAATATCAAATAAAAACTGAAAAATAATTGATAATAACTCTTATTAAATCCCAATTTAAAATTCCAAAAAGGAATGCGAGCCGTTAGAAAATTCCATGAGTTTCCGATTCAAGTGATCATGTGACTTCAATGCCAAATCCATTAGCCAATAGAAATTACTTCATCCATTTTAAAAGGATGGTCACATTTACAAGAAAAAACAGTATGAAAATAATTGTAACTTTTTGTTTTAACAAATTTATACATTTGCAAGAAAAATAAATTGTCCCAACTCATATTTCATGATCTCATCATATAATTAGCGAAGTACATTACCACTCATATGTAACTAAGATATGATACTTCAGAATCAAGTTACTCTTCATCCTTTTCTAGAGAATTGAAATTATATTTGTTCATATCCAGTGACCTCACAATCATTGGACATAGATGGGAAATTTGTCAGTATAAACCATTTTAGTGCCTCTGTTGTATAAGCCTTTTGATACACAAATTTTCATTAATTAAATACTCAATTTGTACTTTGTGTCATACACATTTTTGACGCAATCTATCACTTTTAGAAACTCTGATAATATTTATGTCATCAACATAAACAATAGTTACAGAAAATTTATATCCAAATATTTACTTAAAAATGCATAAACAAATATAGTAATTATTATATATGTCCCTTAACAAATATTCAATAAGGTGATTATATCACATATGTCCACATTGTTTTAATCCGTATAGAGAATTATTCAATTTGATTGAGTAATCTTAGTGTCAATATTGTGTGTCTTGAGTGAATTTAAATTCTGCAGAGAGTTTCATGTAAATGTCACTATCAAATGAGCCATATAAATAAGTTGTATAATATTCGTCATGTGTACATTTCTCCCTTCACATGCATGCTCTACTAGGCTAATTAAGAATAAAAAAGTACTTGCATCCAATAGATGAATATGTATCTTTTAAGGTTAATAGTAGATTTGTACGAATATTCTTGTACAAAAAATAATTCATATCCAATTAACTTCACATCTTGAGGTGTTCGAACTGCAGGTATAAAACATTTCGCCTAGCAAAGCGGTTTTAATTCCATATCAGTTCTGGCTTTTCATTTGGCAAATTATTATTTTATCTATAATTTTTAATAGACTTTGGTTCAAAGTCCTCATTATCATTTATCATATTTAGCTCTATATTATAGTCATAAATAAATATTGTCAATGTTAACTACATTTTGGTTCTATCATATTTCGGTTTCTTCTAGAGCTTAAATATTGATTTTTGCTAAACAACAATGACTTCAAAATTATAAAAAGGGGTAATATCATTATCTACTTTTTTTTTTTTCTGAAGACAACGTTCTTTTCATAAATTAGTGAAAGATCTTCAATCGAAACGAAACACACAAGAAATTGCTAATACAAAAAGTGGTTTAGAAGAATTACTAAAAAAAACAAATTGATTCATCTATGATTGAAATTTGTTTCAATCACACTTAAATTTATTAAACTATACCATAATTTGACACAATTCAAGAACACCAAAATTGCAAAAACAAAAGTTTGATATGTAACAATATTTATCAAACACACTAAGTTAAAAAAATTTATTGTATTAATTACTTATATTGTATTTAATTATTAGGTTATTTTATTTTAAATAATTTTCTTCTAAATTATATTTTTATATATAATTAGCCGTTAATTGCAATATGACATTACAAATAATTATTTGAAATATATTCAATTTTTTTTTGCGAATGATATATCGTTGACATTTTATTGTCCAAATGATCTAATTTTACCATGTATATAATTATAATTCCCAATTTGGATTCGTTAATTTTTTTTACAAGATCAAACTTACTAATGAGCTATCATCTCGTTAATATTATTAATTCTTTAATAAATGAGTATAATATTTATTAATCTTTTTATTGTGAAATTTAGTTTGGAGGAATCAAGTGTGTGTGTATATATATATATATATATATATATCAACAACAATAGGTCAAACATTAAACATTTGATTTCTGATGCACAAGACCAGCCAGAGCTGCAAGTGTAGAGCATACTTAGTTTTCAAAAAATAAACATGCAGAATATAAACAAAATTATGAGCAGTATATACTTAATACATTTTTGATATTTACAAGCTTTTGTAAATTGAAAATCAAATAACAATTTGTTAAAAATATTGGAGACACTCAAGATTTCTAAAGGAGTAATTCTTGTTCTCGCTCTCCAAAACTCTAATTTGTGATGAAGAGAGTCACTCCTTATATAAGGAAAATGTCCCTCCTTTTGCTGATGGTAACTCAGTGTAGTAAATGATTAGATTCCACCCATGAGGTTACTTTCGGTGTTAGTGGGGAAAGAAGTGGCAGACAAGTGCCATACAACATTACCATTGGAGTTTGCACAACTGCTGATTTGGTGGTTCTTTTTCAACATCAGAAACCTGGTCTAAAGTTGTAACTTTTTTTTCTAGGGTATCCTTAGCTACCAACGGTGAAGAGGCAGAAGAATGTTCCACCCTACTGAGTTGGTCTCTTAAGCTTTGAGTAAATTCTGACTTTCATTCTCTAAACAGGTTTTGGCTTGTTTTTTAGACTAGAAATGGCTTAAAGACCAGGTTTTTTAGTTTTGATTTGGTTGTCTCAGCAGGAGAGAAAACAATAGTCTATTGGTGTTCCTCTATCTTAGTCAGTTGTTTAGCAATTGTGCTAAGATGGGCATTTGTAAAATTATTTTGTAGAAGGATATTCCTAATATCCTTCTCTGGATGATCACTTGGAATTTTGTAAGGTGGAACATCTACTGTTTGTTCTAGACGCGTTATTTTGATCTGTCTTAATGGTGGGTGTTCAGACTGTATTTTTCTACCGTTTGACATTTCCCATTTTGTATTTTTATTTCTAGTTGTTATGGGATTTACAGAATTCTGGTTATGTTTGAATGGATATGAAATTTGGTTTTGTGATGCATAAATTTCAAACCAATAAAAAACTAAAATATGATTTTTGTTTCGTAAAACGAATTCATAAAATTCATTTTGGATTTCTTTTCTTTGTTGCACAACTTTTTTGAAGAACGATGTTCTTTTATCTGTATTTTGGGAAGCATAAAAATCATCATGTAGAATTTTTTTATCAACTTCAAATTCTTTTTTCTATCGCGTTTAATTTGTTGATAACATTTTCAGTTATTGCAGAAAAGGATGGTGAAGTTGGTGGAGAAATGTTTCGTAAAATATTTTGTTGTTCCTCGTCAGTAGCTTGAAGCGCTGTATAGATTTGATGAGGCACATTTGTGGAATAGTCAACATTTTGAAAAGAAGCACTTGGAATGCTGGAACACGAAAAACGTGGTTATGAAAAGCTTTCTATCTTATCAGGTAAATGTATCACTAAGGGGAGTCTTGAGGTTCTTTCATGGTCAACAGTACTAATGGAGGAACCAACATCAGATCGTCTAGCACTGGAAGCTCCTTAAAAGCTTAATTTTACCCTTCCATCATTGTACTAGACATTATCCCTCAAATGAGTGTTTGGTTTTGACTGTTCATGAGACTTGGGTTTAACTGCTCCTTCAAGTATCCTTTCTTTAGGAAGATCTATGTCTTTCCAAAGGATGGTTTTTGGAATAATAGTGTTTGCGTTTGATAAATCGGTTTGTAAAAATAGGGTTTCACCTTTTTTAATTTCAATATTTTTTGTTGCCGTAAAGGCTGAGAACATAGCTTTGTAATGTACTCTATAAATGATTGCTACAGGAATAGATTCTGGTAGCATTTTGTAATTATGAGTTTTGATTTGCAAAACAAGATATTTTATTATGTTTGGGTCTTTTAGAGACAATGAAAAATCAGGATAACATTCAAAAGAAATTGGTCCTCGACATAAACTAGATTCAATTGAACTTATAATTGAATCTTGAAAACTCAAGAACCTTGCACCTCGTAAGACACAAAGGATTGATGTGTTTAACCCTTCCCTAGTTAAAGGTTTGATGCCAACCTGGACAAGACCTATTTGTATAAAATTATATTTCCTGTCACGTTGTGTTTGTAAAGTTTTATGAGAAAGAAGATTTATAGTCTCAAAATGGTTAGTTAAAGGGACATCCCTTTCTTCCGTTTTGATTATGAAATCGGTTTTGAGAAGATTTTTGAAAAAGCCAGATTCATAAACTTTAAAGAAATTTTGTTTTTAATTTGAAAAAACTTTCAAAGAATTCACTGCCCTAAACGCATGTTCCTTATGTCGGCTTAACACGGGACTTACTACCCCGAAACTATCATTTTTTGTAATGCAAATAACAAATAAAAGAATTTCTTTTTAATGGTAGAGTAGTTTTTCTGACAATCATTCCAATGTGCAGATGTAAACTGAACACTGCATTCTTTGTTTGGACAGAAATCTAAAACATGGTTTAAACTTCCTAGAAACCTTTGTAATTGTGTTTTTTCAAGAATTTTGTCAGGGAATTTATCTGCGAATGTTAAGGACCTCTCAATAGGGGTGATAGTACCCTGGGTGATATAATGTCCTAGAAAACAGATTTTTGTTTGAAAAAGAGAAACTTTGGATTTTGAAACAACCATTCCATTTTTCTTGGTGATCATAAAAAAATGTTTTGAGATGTTTGAAATGTTGTTCAGTGGTTTCAGAAAAAATTAAAACATCATCAACATAGACAATACAAAATTTTGAAAATGGATTGAAAATTTCATTCATGTCCTTTGAAATTCCGAAGGAGCTTTTTTTAATCCAAAGGGCATTATCGTCCACTCATATTGACCGAAAGGAACATTAAATGCTGTTTTGTACCGGTCTTTTGGATCAATATGTATTTGTCAAAATCCTGATTTCATGTCGAATTTTGAAAATACGAATGCAGAATGCAGTTTTTGTAAAAGATCTTTTTTATTTGGAATCGGGTAGCAAATCCATTTTAATGCTTTGTTTAAAGGTTTGTAATTTATTACTAACCTAGGGGTACCTCTTTCTATTTTCGAATTCTTATTGACATAGAAGGCTGCACAACTCAAGGGAGATCTAGACCTTTTTGTTCTAAATCTTGGATTTCATTTTTGCAATGGGCCTCAAGTTCATAATTCATTTGAATGGGCCTAGCTTTTGTTGGGATTTGTTTATTAGAAAAATCATTTTCGTATGGTAAATCTACCATATGTTGTTTTCTATCCTTAAAAGCATTTGGCAAATCTGAACAAATTTCGTTTTCAATTCTTTTTTGGAGTTCTAAAATTTTTTGTTTTATGAAACTTTTTTGCAATTTCAATTCTGAGAAAAGAAACATCTTGTTTTAGAAAATATAAATGTTTTTCTTTTGCTTGAATTAAACAATTCAATTCACTTTTGTAAATAGCACAAGCTTTTAAAAGATTTAAATTTCTTGTTCTAGGTTTTTCAATGAAGGGGAAAACAATTTTGTTTTCTTTTGTTTTGCAGGAAATGCTATCATAATTGACAGAATAAGGAGTTATTATATTAATAAAAGGGGTCCCTAAAATGACACTATGAGTTATATTTTCTAATAAAACAAAAGGAGTTTTGATTGAAACTTTACCATTTTTAATAGAAGCTTCAGTTTTATTTTTGATAATCATGTTGGAGTTGTTAGCGGCAACAAGTTTCTCATTAGATTTATGTAAAAATTTGTTTGGTTTAATGCTACTTTTTAAGCAGTTTAGGTCTGCTCCTGTATCAAAAAGTGCAATTGTTTCAAATTTGAAATCTTTAGAAAAAACCAGAGTAATTCTGATCAAATATTTTCTTGTTGTTACTGCTCTTAAAACGAACAAGAAATCTTCTGGGATTTTTTTCTAAGTTTTGAATTTTGCTTTCTTCATCTTCTTTTTCTTATCCTTCCTGTTCTGTAGATTCGATCCACGAGGTTACTTTTGGTGGTTGTGGGGAAAGAAGTGGCAGACAACTTTACCTTTTGCTTTTCAGAAAGATATTCGTTTTTTTTAAGTCCACAAACAAATATCGGCTAGGCCCGTCATAATGAGGACTATACCGATTTTTGAAAATTACAAATAATATTTTTGAGATGGGCCAAAAATTCCTGGACCAATGTGGAAATTTTTTAATTGATAGATGAGAAGATGCCTAAACAGTCGTCCTCATTATCATTTTCCCAGATTGATAGAATTTTCCGAAGCACTGCTTGACGAAGCCTTTGAGGATTGAGCCTTACTTTTGAGAAGTTGGGCCATGATCTTGAAGTATTCTTCTTCAGTTTTTGCTGCTGCTAATTGGGTTTGCGCAAATGATTTATGGGCCAAGAATTGAGTTTGCATTGGGTGTGGTTTCTTCCATCCCTATTTTTGAAGCCATGTCGAGACAGCTTGATTTTTGATACATGGTGGAATGGAGAACTTTGTCAACCATCTGACTTTGAATCTTCTGACGAGGATTGTTTGGGCCTCCTTTTGATCAATTTCAAAATACCAGGCTAAGACCCATGGTTAAAAGAATTTGGTAGAGAAAAGCATTAGAGGGTGAAAAATGTGTTCTCTGTCTGTGGGTTTGTAGTGAGTTTTGTATAGTTGGAAGCTATCTTGGACTTCCGGCTTTAGTATATCTGGAATGGAGCCATAGAGTTTCCACCAATGGGCAAACCATTAAGGGATTTTTGAAGCTTCTGGTTTCTGGTTTTGGATGAGGAAAACATTATACTAGGCTTGTTGATAGTCCCAGTAATTGAAAGTCCTACAATGGTTTATTGTGGTTTTGAAATCAAGTGGGAATTGTTTTGGGGTATGAAGGTTTGATCCCCATTCCGAAGGTGGGATTATTTTGTGGATTTTTGCAATTGAATAGACCACTAGGCCTTCTTTTGGGTTGTCTTGAATTGTTATAGAACCTGTAAATTCAAGAATAGATTTATAGTAAGGCTGATGTTTTGATAAATCCCATGGTTTGGAAAACCAACCTTCTAGGAAATTTTTTGAGATGACCAATTGAAGATAAAAGTGGTCCTCTATTGTCCAAATGTTTTGAAACTTTGTTTTAATAAAATACTTAGATTTTGGTTTAAAGTTTGATAAAGTAATATGAGATTCATTTGGTTTCAAAACAATTTTTGAAAGTTCCTCTTGAGGAAGTTTTGAAATGATTTTACAGGGGTTTTTGAAGATGAAGATTCTCCCCTCTCATGCCCCTGAAAAAATGGCAGTTCTATTGAGAGACATTCAATCTCTTTTTGGAGCCTCTAGAGCCTTGCGATTTTTTGGAAATTATTGTCTTCTACTATTGAAGCTTTGATTGCTTCAAAGTTTTGGGGTTCTGCAACCTGTTGGCTTTTAAGCCATTTTTGGATTTCATTTTGGGCTTCTTCTTCTTCGAATGATGGGTTTTGCAGAAGAAATAGGTTTTGGGTTTTCTTGTGATTGGTCCTTTTGGACCTCAATTATTTTGGATTTTCTAGGCATCACTCAAGTCCTGTTTTGGAGAAATTCTCTGGTTAGAAACTCTGGAATTGAGTTTTGATCTCCTTTAATAAATTAAATTCCAAAATCAAAAATACTAAGGATTGCTTGCCATTTGGCGAAAATCGGTTTTGATGCAATGTTTTGAACATTTTTTTGTAAAACTTCTTTTGCAGACTTACAATCGATACGAAGTAAAAAAATATTATTGAGTAAATCACTTTGAAATTTTGTAATGCACATAACAGTTGAAAGAAATTCTTTTTTAATGGTAGAGTAGTTTTTCTGACAATCATTCCAGTGTGCAGATGTAAACTGAACAATGCATTCTTTGTCATTTTTTGTTTAAGAATACCCCCATATCCTATATCTAATGCATCTGTTTCAACAATTTTTTGTGCTGATGGGTCAGCTAGATGTAGGCAAGGTATTTCTTTAACTTGTTTTTTGATTAATTGAATTATTCTAGTATGTTCTTCTGACCATGCGACAGGGTTTTTCTTTAGTCTATCATGGAGAGGTTATTCTATTCTATTAATGTTTGGACAGAAATCTAACACATAGTTCAAACTTCCTAGAAACCTTTGTAATTGTGTTTTATCAAGAATTTTGTCAGGGAATTTATCCGCGAATGTTAAGGACCTCTCAATAGGGGTGATAGTACCCTGGTGATATAATGTCCTAGAAAACGGATTTTTGTTTGACAAAGAGAAACCTTGGATTTTTAAACAACCATTTCATTTTTCTTGGTGATCATAAAAAATGTTTTGAGATGTTTGAAATGTTGTTCAGTGATTTCAGAAAAAATTAAAACATCATCAACATAGACAATACAAAATTTTGAAAATGGATTGAAAATTTCATTCATGATCCTTTGAAATTCTGAAGGAGCATCTTTTAATCCAAAGGGCATTACCGTCCATTCATATTAACCAAAAGGAACAGTAAATGCGGTTTTGTACCGGTCTTTTGGATCAATATGTATTTGCCAAAATCCTGATTTCATGTCGAATTTTGAAAATACGAATGCAGAATGCAGTTTTTGTAAAAGATCATTTTTATTTGGAATCGGGTAACAAATCCATTTTAATGCTTTGTTTAAAGGTTTGTAATTTATTACTAACCTAGGGGTACCTCTTTCTATTTCATAATTTTTATTGACATAGAAGGCTGCACAACTCCAGAGAGATCTAAATGTTGTTATTAAACCTTTTTGTTCTAAATTTTGGATTTCTTTGTTGCAATGGACCTCAAGTTCATAATTCATTTGAATGGGCCTAGCTTTTGTTGGGATTTGTTTATCAGAAAAATAATTTCCGTATGGTAAATCTACCATATGTTGTTATCTATCCCAAAAAGCATTTGGCAAATCTGAACAAATTTCGTTTTCAATCCTTTTTTGGAATTCTAAAATTTTCTGTTTTAGAGTGTATATATATATATATATATATATATATTAATCGGTATTGCCCCATATTTAGAAGGGGTGAATAGATACAACGTATTTCAATGCGTAATAAAATCATTTTTAATATTTTTTGTTAAATGTGAATAACATATATCAAATTAAGAAATAATCAAACAGTCAAGGGTGAAATTCATTTTGAAAATCAATTAACTATTGCTTGTATGTATTGTCAATACCAAAACCAGATTTTACAATTCTTAAGTAAAATTCAATTACCAGGCGAAGAACAAATAATTAAATAGAATTGAAATTAATTTCCAAATTACTTAATTCTATGATTTGTTTGTCAGTAGTGATTCAATTTGGATTAGTGATTTTCTGATATAGTTATGAAAACATTTTAAATTTCAGAAAATTCTTACACCAAATTTAGGTTTCTTGAACAAAAACCTAAACACAAATTGAATTAAGTAATCTAATAGTAAGAGATAAGGTAAGAGAATCAAGACCACGATTTATCCTGGTTGGTTCATGTTCGTCCTCACTTTGTGATCTACATTCATCCTTCATATCAATTGATAAAAGATTTTCTTCCACTAATGAGAATGTGAATTGTTATGTTTACAAAAATAAACTCCTTTGAGACAAATGAACAAACATCTTTGCTATAATCTCTTCACTTTTGTGAATCTAAGAGTTCTTCAATTCTTGAAGCCCACTTCAAGAATCACGATGAATTCCAAGTGATACAATTGCAAATCCAACCTCTATGAAGCCTTCAACCTTGAATAATCTTTACCTATTGTTGACTCAAGTCCTTCCGTCTTGATAATTCAAGGAGGAACCTAAAAATCCCAATTATTCCCCAAATGCGGTGAAAATAAATCCCTTTTTAGAGTTAATTGAACACTCTAACACTAAATTGAACACTCAACACTTCTTACAATGTTATCCTAATATTTGTATCAATCAAGAATCTTTCTCTATGAAAAAAATTGTTCTAAGTGTTGGAATCAAGTTGGTTTTACATTTAGTGTTTTGATGTTAACAAAAGTATTTAATCAGAACAATATATTTAACTTTAAAGAGTACGAAAGAAGAGTCATGTTTGTGAAGAAAATTGAAAATAAGATTTGATTCAAATTTACAATTGAAGAAAATCTAAAATAAGATTTGATTCAAATTTATAATTGAAGAAAATCTAAAATAAGATGTGATTCAAATTTATAATTGATGAAAATCTAAAATAAGATTCGATTCATATTTATAATTGAAGAAAATCTTTTGACAAAGTCGAAAAGAAGATGTGGTCAAGATTTGAACAAGATTTGAACAACATTTGATCAAGATTTAAACAATATTTAATTAAGACTTGAAGCAGATTTGATCAAGATTTGAAGAATATTTGATCAAGATTTGAAGAAGATTTGATAAAGATTTGATAAAGATTTGAAGAATATTTAATTATGATTTGAAGAAGATATGAAGAATATTTAATTAAGATTTGAAGAAGATTTGATCAAGATTTATCTACAACAAAATATGAATAGAATCAATCTGAAGAATTTACAAACGCAATCTGAACAAAATACGAACATAATCTATCTGAGGAACTTACAAACTCAATATAAACAAAATAGAAATAGAATCAATTTGAAGAATTTACAAACTCAATCTGAACAAGATACAATTCAGAATTAAACAAGGACTAAATTGAAGCCTAAATTTTCACTATAAATAGACACTCAAGGCTGAAGAGAAAAACATCGAAAACTAGAAAAGAGTAGAAGAACTCAAGCTCAAAGTTCTCAATTCATCTTAGAGTTCAAAGAGAGAAACACTAGTTCAAGTTAGAAATATTTTCTGAGTGTTCTTTACTTAGAGTGTGAGAATTATTATTGTTATCAGCTTTTTTAGAAGCAATTAATCAAGTTCCATTCTTTTGTATCCGACCCGATAGTGGTTTAGTTTCTTCTTCAATCTGGGGTTGTTAGGAGAAGAGTTGGTTTATAGGGTCAAGATTGTTAGTTCCTCAAAAGTCTGCGGTTGTCAGGCTATTTGGGAAGACTGGCTTGGAGGGTCAAGAGCTTTGTAATTCAAGGTATTTGAATTAGTGGATTAAAGCCTTCTGAATGGAGGGACTGGATGTAGCCAAGTAAGTGGTGAACTGGGATAAATATATGTGTCAAATTATTTATGCTTTCATTGCTTGTTGCCTCTGAATCTGATTGCTTCTTATCTAAGTAATTCATAAAAACCAACCAACCTTCATCAAATTAGCAAAAAGTTGTCAACTTTGGCGAAAACAATTCAACCCCCCTTTCTCGTGTTTGCACCTTTAATTGGCATCAGAGCTCGGTCTTAAGGCTGAGCACTTTACATTGTTTGAGGAAAGATCCAAGGGTTCAACATGTCTAGTTACAGTAAATCAATAGATGAAGAAATTGAGGTATTTTTTAAATTTTCTCGATCTGATTTAATTACTACTTATAAATGATTTTTTAAAGAACAATCACAAATTGACTTTAAAATTGAAAACAATTAGGAAAGAAAATACAAAGTTAACTGAAAAAGTTAATGTTTTAAAGAATCAAAGTGTTGAATTTAAAACAGAAAATGCAAAACTGAAAACTGATATTACTGAACTTAAAATAGAGAATGCAAATCTGAAAACTGATATTACTGAACTTAAGACAGATAATGCAACTCTGAAAACTGATATTATTGAATTTAAAACAGAAAAAGCAAATCTGATAACTGATATTGCTGAACTTAAGGCTGAAAAATCTATCTCTAAAAATTAATTATAGTTCAACATCAATTGAAAATACCACATGTAACTCTGATAAGCATGAAGAAGTATTTTAAGATTTTATTGATAATGGTATGGAAAGAAGCAAGTATGCATCTATGATTTATGGGGTTAGTAGGAATGGTAAAAGAGGAATAGGATTTCAAGAAAAAGTAACTGAATTTAAGTTTATTCCCTCTGATGATTTAGGTACTATTTGCTATAAGAAATGTCACACTAAAATATCTTGTCCTATGCTAATCACATGGAAAGACAAGAAATCCTTAAGATCTAACAAACCAGGACCCAACCAGATTTGGGTACCAAAGGATAAAATTGTTTATGTTGCAGATGTTCTAAGCAACCAAATCGAAACACCAGTCATGGTGCCTGGTCAATGGATGCTTGCAATATATGAAGGCAAAAAGGTCTATGTTCCAAGACCTACCAAACAGAAGCCAACTGACTCTGGTGGAAGAAGGACTGGTCAGCACAATACCTATCAGAACCAGAAATATTAGAAAAATCTGGAGTATCAACAGAATCAAAACTGGCAAAGAAATCACACATATCGACAAAATCAAAACTGACAGAGAAATCACACATATCATTAGAACCAGAACTACCAGAAGAATCAAAATTACCATCAGTTCCAAAATTACCAAAGGAACCGATACATCAACAGAAACAGAAGTGTTACATGAACAATTAGAATCAGGAGACTTCTTTGAACACTCCAAAGATGTACGCAGCCTTTGTTGTTGACATGGCAATGATGCTTTATCTCTTGCTTAACTAGGAGATTAGATTATCAACCAGAAACATACAGTTTCCACTAGTGCATATAGAACAAACCTAGGTTAGTAATACCTTTCAGGTATCTAATGATTCTCTTCACATCTGTTATGTGGGATTCTTTTGGATTAGCCTAAATCCTGGAACACACTCACACACTAAATAAAATATCAGGTTTGGATGTAGTAAGGTAAAGAAGTGACCTGATAATTCCTCTATATGTTTTTTGATCAACACTTTTGCCTGATTCATCTTTATCAAGTGAGCAGGTTGGATGCATTTGTGTAGACATAGAATTGCATTCATCTAGCTTGAACTTCTTGATAAGCTCTTTTTTATACTTAGTCTTATGAATGTACACACCGCTTTGATTTTGATGAATTTGAATTCCTAAGAAGTGTTAGTGCAAAAGTGTTTTAAAATACAATCCTATAGTTAATGTTTTAATGATAACAAATACAAAACAAATAAAAAACAATTATTCTCTAACTATATATGCTAAGTGTGTCGATTAGAGGCAAGAGTTGTGTTAATAATTATTCAAAGTATCCAAAATTACAAGTATTTTAGAGATCGTCTGTCGAAGCAAAATATAATAGAGCAAAAGAAATATTGCAGAAACAAACACAACAAAGCATGTGTCGCAATATAAAGTCTATCCTCTTATGACTATTTAAAGGCAAAAGAAACCAAGACTTCACTTGAGCTGCAGCGTAAGTCTGTTGACACGCGCCTTTGTTGTGGCAAGCTTCAATTGACTCTGGGATGCGAGCAATGTAGTACCTCGGTTGCGTCTAATGAACCATACAAGGGTTATGTTCCTTTACATTTGATGAGCATGACAAAAAAGTAACTGCCTCTGATAATCACATCAAGTGTGTGATTGTCTAACTCTGAACTTTTATGTATCCTTTGATAAAGTCAACGATCTGAAAAAATATGAATGCTCTGATAAAGTCAACACCTAAAGAAGACAAAGCAACTTCACATCCTCTGATAAACTTTCTGAGTTTCCTACATGTCTTAAAGTCGTTATGTTTGACTTGAACATAGTATCCTCTAATTCCTTGTCTTCAATACCAAGATACATAGAATTCATAAAGATAAATATGTATATTCATTAAAGATTGATCTGCCATGAATAGTGATTGAAGATTTCCAATAGTAACATTCTCAATGGACATTTCTTCTCTGTATTTAAGAATAACTCACTCAATCCTTACAAGTGCGAGTGAACAAGCAAGAGAAAGAGAACAATTAAGAGAAATTGAAAAAGGCTATGTGTTGACCGTAGAAAATCTGAGAAAGACAGTCAAAGTGTTTTCACACACTTGTACTGATATAGGATTTAGTCTGTAAAATTATCTCCATGAGAGTTAGAATCCTAACAACAAACTTTGTGTCAAATCAGACACAAACTAGAACTGATGTAAATTAGCCTGATAGTGGCACAACCCTTTATTCCTTAACGACAGAATGCTAGTATGTTGAACAAAGATTATGGGAAGGGCAACCTAGGGAGGCTAGAGAAAAGTACTCAAAGCCTAAAGGACAGAGTAAAGAATACTTGTACAACTATTTATGAAAATAGTGGATTAAGCCATCGATTGTACTGAGGCAAAGTCTCTATGTAAGGGGAGGACTAGAGGTAGCAACAGTTTGTTGTGAACTAGTACAAAATATATGTGTCTCTTTATTCTGTTTTAATTATTGTATTTTAGTTCTTTATAATTTAACCTTACTCTCTCTAAACCTCTTTCAATAGTAAGTTGAATGTTTTCTTTAAGAACGGTTTTTTGAATGAAAATGTAAGTAGCTTTGGAAAAGGTAAACACAATTCAAACCCCTTATCTTGTGTTTTCCAGTTCCTTCAAGAGGAACTTCAGTTCTCCCATCATAATCATTTAAAATTTTTGTTGTCTTAACTTAGCAAATTCTTGGCAGAAGGTGCCGTTAGTTGAACCAAAAATAATATCATCTACATAAATCTGAATTATGAGAAAGACATTTTTAATTGATTTCCTAAATAAGGTAGCACTACACCAAAAATTGCATTTTATAGCGCGCCTTTTATAGCGCTTATTAAATAAAAGCGTTGTTGTATAATATTTTAAAATTAACGGAGGATACAACAGCACTTTTCTGACAAGCACATTGGCAAAAGCGTTTTTGTAGGGTCATATAGGGTCACATAGCGCTTGCACATAATGTTTACAATGTTTTTACAGCGCTTTTGATAAAAGCGCTGTAAATTAAAGAGCTCTCACATAATGTTTACAACGCTTTTAGAGCGCTTTGTATACAAGCGCTGTAAAATATAGCGCTCCCACATTATGTTATAGAGGCGGTACTTATCCCCCAGGTACCGGGCTTGAATCCCACGGAAGGCAAAAACTCGTTATTTCCACTGGGTGGTTAGGGGGGACGAGAAGATCGTGAGGTAGCATCGTCGGTAATGGTAATGGCTAGGGTGTTACACCCTGCAGATTCTCCACAATGGGCAAAAATTGATCACGAGTATCCTGAATTCAAGATAGAGTCAAGAAATCTACGACTTGCACTTTCTAATGATGGAATGAATCAACATGGTCTTCCAAGCATCTCACATAGCACGTGGCCTGTGATTTTGTTGATTTATAACCTACCTCCATGGTTATGCACTTTCTACTGATGGATAGAATCCACCTGGTCTTCCAAGCATCTCACACAGCACTTGGCCTGTGATTTTGTTGATTTATAACCTACCTCCATGGTTATTTATGAAGCGTAAGTTTATGATGTTGTCTCTGTTAATTTCTGGACCCAAACAACCGGGGAATGATATCGACGTATACATGGCTCCTTTAATTGAAGATTTAAAAGTTATGTGGGAGACAGGTGTGGAAGTTTATGATGGGAATAAGAAAGAATGTTTCAATTTGAGGGCTATGTTGTTCGTCACAATTAATGATTTTCCAGCATATGGTAATTTATTAGGATATAGCATTAAAGGTCAGTGTGCATGTCCTATATGTGAAGAGAGTACAAATTGGATGCGGTTGAAACATTGTAAGAAGAATGTATTTCTAGGACATCGTAGATTTTTACCTTACAGTCATCAATATTGTGGGTGGAGAAATGCATTCAATGGAAAATCAGAGGAAGATAGAGCTTCTTTAGCACCGACTGGATATCAAATAGTTGAAAAAGTACAAGGTTTGACCAATAAATTTGGCAAACCTTTTGCGGGAGAGCTGGCCAAAACTGGGTGGAAGAAAAAGTCAATTTTCTTTGAATTTCTATATTGGAAGTCATTGTATGTAAGACATTTCCTCGATGTGATGTATATTGAAAAAAATGTATTTGATAGTGTTATTGGTACGTTACTCAATGTACCAGGAAAGTCTAAGGATGGCATCAATGCAAGATTGGACTTGGTCGATATAGGAATAAGAAATGAATTGGGTCCCGTAAAGAAAGGAAATCGCACATATCTACCTCTAGCCGCTCATACTCTATCTAGAAAGGAAAAAATTGTTTTGTGTAAATTTCTACATGTAGTTAAAGTTCCAGAAGGATACTCTTCAAACACTAAAAATTTAGTTTTATGAAAGACCTCAAGTTAAAAGGTTTGAAGACCCATGATTGTCATATTCTAATAGAGCATTTGCTACCAATAGGTATACGTTCCATTTTACCTGAAAAAGTTTGACGAGCCATAACTAAATTATGTTTCTTCTTCAAGGAAATTTGTAGTAAAGTGATCGATCCTTAGAAATTACCGACATTGTAGAGGGAAATTGTTGTTACTTTGTGTGAGCTTGAAATGTATTTCCCACCCTTGTTTTTTGATATAATGGTTCGCCTTACTGTTCATCTTGTTAAGGAGACACAACTTTGTGGGCCATCTTATATGAGATGGATGTATCCGATAGAACGATATATAAAAATATTAAAAGGTTACATAAAAAGTAGAAGTCGACCAAAAGGTTGTATTGCTGAACGGTACATTGTCGAAGAAGTTGCTGAATTTTGTACTGAATATCTGTCCAATGTTGAATCCATAGGGCTTCCCATGTCTCGTCATTCAGGAAGAATATAAGGAGAAGGCATAATTGGAAAGAGACTAATGACTATACAAAGGACAGGATGGGAGCAGGCACAATTGTATGTTCTGCACAATGATGATGAGGTTCAACCGTATGTTACAATACACATTGATCAGTTATCTAGTTTGAACATGAATAGGAATCAAAATTGGATAACTCGAGAGTACAATCGAAGTTTTATAACATGGTTAAAAAATCACATAAAGTCAAAGTTTGATGTAGACCCCGGATCAATTTCACTGAGATTGAGGTGGCTAGCAAATGGTCCGAGTTTACATGTCTTTTCTTACACCAGTTATGTAATTAACGGCTACATATTTTATACCAAAGAACAAGATGATCACACCACTATGCAAAATAGCGGAGTCACTCTCGTAGCTGAAGCGATGCATATCTCAAGTGCAAAAGAAAAAAAACCCAATATATGCAAATCTATCATATTTTGGGGTTATCAAGCACATATGGGAGTTAGACTACACAATTTTTCGTGTTCCCATATTTGGTTGCAAGTGGCTCGATAATAATAATGGCGTTCGGATTGATGAGTCAGGGTTCTTGCTTGTCGATTTTAATAGGGTGGGATACAAAGATGAGCCTTTTATTTTAGCGTCGCAAGCTCAACAAGTGTTTTATGTCACTAATCTTGCTGTGATAAATGGTCCGTTGTCCTATCGACAAATAAAATAAGTGATGCTAACAATAACGATGAAGATGTTAGTAATGATATTTTCTTTGCAACATCACAACCACATGAAATTGATTCAACTGATGATGGTTTATATCTTCGAGATGATCATGATGAGGGAATTTGGATTAATCCATCGTTTCGTATCGTTAAGGGACAAACAAATGTGAGTTCGACAAGGAAAAGAAGAAAGCATCTTAATGTGTTTAAGTGTTTTATATAAGCCATGTAATCTGAACTGAGTTCATGTAATTTAAGTGTTTGATATGCCAGAACTGAGCATTTTAGTATTTAGCTTGAACTGTATTAGATTTTCTGCTTATACTGATTTTCTGCTTATATGTAGCTTGATCTTAGTTTTTTATACTAAGTTCATGAAATTTAAGTGTTTGACGTGCCAGAACTGATTTTCTACTTATATTGAACTTGAACTTGAAAAAGCTTTGTTTGAGTACTGGGCGTTTTTCTTGAACTTGAACTGATCCCAATATGAGCTGATCATGTAATTTAGCATTGATATATAGGTATTTAACTAATTATTTGGAAGAAAAAAAATCCAAATATAGGTATTTTACTAATTATTTAGCATTTTACAGAAACTGAACTTAAATGGTAATTTAACATATTTAACTTGAACTGAACTGAACTGAACATAAACTTGTAATTTTACAGCGCTTTTGTCAATAAGCGCTATAAAAAGGCTTTTAAAAAATAAAATAAGGAGGTCTTTTAAAGTGCTTGTTCTATAAGCGCTGTAAAAGGGTCACATAGCGCTTGCACATAATAAAATAAGGAGGTCTTTTAAAGCGCTTTTTGGAAAAGCGTCGTAAAAGGCTTTAAAAAAAAATAAGGAGGTCTTTTAAAGCGCTTGTTCTATAAGCGCTGTAAAAGGCTTTTAAAGAATAAAATAAGGAGGTCGTTTACAGCGCTTTTGGACAAGCGCTTTAAAAGGCTTTTAAAAAAGCGCTGTAATAGGCATTTAAAAAATAAAATAAGGAGGTCTTTTACATCGCTTTTTCAAAAAAGCGTTGTAATAGGGTTTTATAACTAACCTGATAATAGTAAACCGCTTCAGTTTCCCCTTCATTACGTACTCTTCCCTACGAACTTTTGGCATTGCGAAACGCCATCCTCTTCATTTTCCTCCTCATTACGTACTCCATACGAACCCTACTGTCCCTACGAACCCTATTGTGAACCATCTTCTTTACTATCCCTACCTCATTACGTACTCCATCTTCGTTACTATCCCTACGTACCCTCATTACGTACTCCATACAAACCCTACTGTCCTACGAACCCTCTCCATACGAACCCTCTCCATTCGTATTTCTTCACACTCTTCTCGCTGTTCCTACTTAAGCGAAGTCGTAACCCTACAAACCCTACGTATTTCTGCGCACTCTTCAGGTATTTTATTTATTAATTTGTTGTTGTCACTAAACTGCATGTTGAACTTATACTACTGCATGTATAATTTGTTGAATTTATACTGAACTTATAATTATATATAATGTGTGAAATGTGTAGATAAATGGATTCCAACAATGATTTAGATCGTCAAAATGAGGAAGTTGTCAATACTAAGATTTATGAAAACGAAGTTAAACGTGGTGCAACTATTATGCAAAAGGTCATCAAAGCAAGAAGTAATGGAATTAAATTTAAGGTATACTATACTTTGTTTAGAATTTATTTTTTTATCGTTTTTGAAAGCATGTACTTACTCTATGAGTTTATTAGGTGGGATGGAATGAAAGTGGCCAGCCAATTGAGCCCAACAGTTTCATGATGGTAAGTTATATTGGTGTAGTTATTCGTCAGAATATCCCAATTACAATTGACAATTGAAGAGACAAAGCTTTGAAGGATGCTAAAGATATATTGTGGAATGATATACGAGTAACTTTTTTACTCCACTTTTTTGTTACTTATAATTTTTTCCATTGAAATACTTTTACTCAAACTATATCTTTATTTGGTTTGCAGTCAGCTTTTAATGTTGATGAGGTGAGAAAAAATTACGTGCTTAGAGTTGCCGTAAAAATACACAGGGGATTTAGATCTCATTTGTCAAATTGCTACTTAAGAGACCGTGATGGAAATGTGAATGTTGAAGCTCCAAAAATATATAAACACTACATATCAAATGAAGAATGGAGCGCTTTTGTAGCAAAACGTGCAGACCCCGCTTTTGTGGTAATATTAATTTATTAGCATTTGTGTTTTATTATTCATATTCATATCGTATTTTTTTACACGATTGTTATGTTTTTTATATAGAGTATAAGTACAGCAAATCGCGAGAGGGCAAAAAATCCAATGCATCCATACAAAAAATCGCGTATGGGGTATGCACGTTTAGAGCAAAAAATTGTAAGTAAACATCACTTTTATATAATGTTGTACATTATAAACGATAGTTTCTAACTAATATTTTGTTTATGATCTTAACGAATGGCTTTTGTTTATGTCTTAACGAATAGCTACAAGAGACGCAATCCGATCAACCATTAGGTCGTCATATTTTGTGGAAGGAGGCTCGTTTGAATAAAGATGGAATATTTGATAATGAAATTGTTCAACAAGTGATAGAACATTTTTTAATATTGTATTTTAAAAATGATATTGAACTTATCTTTTTAATCCTACATGTATTTTAGGAGAATCTAGAACAATGTTTTGAAAATCAAGAGGAGAATAAACAAGTTAGTTGCAGGGACATACTTGGTAAAGTATTTAATGTTCCTGAATATTCTGGCCGTGTGAGAGGGTAAAGGATTTGGCGTAACTCCAAAAGGCTATTTTCACATGAGAAGCGCACAAATCCATCTAATGAGGAAGTACTAGATAAGCTGAAAATCCTAACAGAGCAAGTGGCATTTTTGGTGAAGACGAATAAGGAAAAGCAACTTCCGGAGTGTCAACGTGAAATACAAATAGAGAGTGAAAACGCTAGTTGCAACATTGGTCGTAAAAGTCTTCCAGAGGTAATTAATTATTTAATAAAATAAGAAATTTATTCAACCTAATTGTTTCACATACTTATGTATTAACCATTGATTTAGGGTGTCTCATCTTGCGTGCTGTATTTATCCTCCCCTACTCATCGTATGGTTGGAAAAGGAACATTGTACAATTTCTTGGGAGAAGTATTACACAACACTCCGATCCCTGCCGGCCATGTTAAAGTTTCACCCGTGATTGCTTTTGAACCAAATGCACCATTGACTATACCCGACAACGATGGAGATATGAAGTTTTTGGGGGAAGCAATAGGTAGTTACGTGGCATGGCCCAAAAATCTTGTTGGCCTATATAAGTTATGTTTAATTGATATGTATATTTAATTGTATGATATATGATTATGATTGATTATATTTAATTGCTGATTTTTTCTGCTGGTAACTTTAATTTCACATTTATTTATATTCTTACAAAGTCTAAAGGGAATGATAAGAAGATTCCTCGCAACGAGTCAGTCACTTCACCAGAGAATGTTTGACATATACATCAATGATGAGCCCAACAGATTCAATCAAATCCCGCCGCACCGCAAATCTTCCAGAAATCAGCCGCACCACAGATGCATGTTCGTGATAAAAATAAATCTGGCAAAATTCAAAAACTGGATTGTAATAAATCTGCCAAAATTGAAAAACTGGATCATGGAAAATCAGTTGCTGCTCCTAAAATAAGTCATCCACGCCTTTCTTGATTTGGGTCGTGTCTTGACATACAAGCAAAAATGAATATGGACAGCAATGATTCACGTATCATACACATGGAGAAAGGTATTTTCGGAGATGAGTATGAAGAATTACTTGATAAAGAGCACACATATGAACTTCTCAATCATAAGGAGCTGAGTGCTACTCTCATCAGCATATACATTAGGTAAAATACTTTATTTAAGATAAAAATTACTTTTAATTGCATCACTGCCACATTTATTGCTAATTAATCTAATTTGACATTTCCATTGAAGGTTTTTGTATGAGAAGTTAGTGTGCATGCGTAAATTGTTAGATAGATTTTCATTCTTGTCTCCGCCTAAGTTTTTCATGTTTAAACTCGATCCAGTTAATGTAAAGAAAGATGTTGTTGATATACTTTTGGGAAATAAAGAGAAGGATAAGGTGCTTCTTGCGCCATATAATTCAGGGTAATTATATATTCTTTATCTATATCTTTTTTAATTTATGATACTTAATTTATCAGTTGTGTAAACAAATTTCCCAACCAAATTTTTGTTGTTGTAGGCAACATTGGGTGTTGTTTGCAATCAATGCCACCTCTGAAATTATATACTATTTAGATCCACTGCACGGTCTTTATAACAATCACTCGGATATAAAGAATATCTTCGATACGTAAGTAATATTCATTTATTTCTTACATATATAAATAATGTGTTTGGTAATTGAATAATAATCACATTTATTTGATAGTGCTTTACAAGTTTTCCGCTCTCAAAGGGGTGCTACAGTGTCGAAGCAAAAGTCAAACAACATCACATGGATTCCAATAAAGGTTTGAAATTTTTGTTATAGAACTTAATTGTATGCCTTTAAAATTTCATTTACAATCAATGCACAAATATTTATTGATGTATATGTTTTATTTTATAGTGCCCTCGTCAAACTAACAACATAGATTGTGGGTACTATATATTGCGATTCATGAAGGAGATTGTTGATATGAATCAAAATATAATTCCAGAAATGGTACGGTATTTTCATCATATTTTGATTTTCATATATAAACTATGTATATATTTGATTCTAACTTATTTATGTTCAAATATTATATTGCACAGTACTTTGACAATTCCAGTTCAACATACTCTGAAAGTGATCTAACTAAAATAAAGGAAGACTAGTGTCAGTATGTGATCTAACTTAAAGTTATTTAATTTGCTGGGAAATTCGCATTCTGCATTTTGTGAAATTGGCATTATTGTAAAGCTGACATATAATTCATAGTTAATTCAAAGTGTGTGTGAGGTTTAGAAAGAAACTATTATATATTGTACATTGGGTGTTGTGAACTGATTTTTGTTGTGCATATGTAATTGATATATATTTAGAATATATAATTGTTGTGAATATGTAAAAAATATAGTACCTGATGTGAATATGAAATTGATGTCAATGTTTAAATGAAATTGTTGTTGCTATGAAAAATATAGTAATTGTGTCAATATGTGCTTGATGAAAATGATTTTAGAAATAAATTAAAAGACAACGCTTTCTTAAAAAAATGCCACAAAAGACCTGTTTATATAAACAAGCTTTATTTTAAAAATTGCATAAAAAAATGGCAATCCGGTTTACAGCGCTTTTTATTAAAACTAGTATAAAAATGCATCTATTAGAACACTTTATTGAAAACAACGCTGTAAAACTAGTATAAGAATGCACCTATTACAACGCTTTTTTGAAAAAGCGCTGTAAAACAAGTACAACAAGCAGCGCTTGTTAGAATAGTACAACAAGCAGCGCTATCCACGAAAGCGATGTAAAACGTGTACAACAAGCAGCGCTATTTAGAATATATTTACAGCGCTTTTTAAGCGCTGTAAAACTAGTACAACAAGCAGCACATTTTTAGATTAGATTTACAGCGCTTTTTTCAAAAAAGCGTTGTAAAACGAGTATAACAAGCGCGCTATATATGCACCTATTATAGCGCTTTTTTATGAAAAGTGCTGTAAAACTACTATAAGAGAAGTGTTAAGCGTTATATATTACAGCGCTTTTTTATTTTAAATAGCATTGTTGTATCTTTTAACAGCGTTAGATACTATAGCGCTTAAAAGCGCTGTAAAGGGCTTAAAAAAAGAGTTGTAAAATGCTATTTTTAGCGTAGTGTAGTGTCAACCTACCCTCTTTCAAAATCATTTTTAATTAGAAAATTGCTTAGTCTATCATACCAAGCTCTTAGTGCTTGTTTCAAACCATAAAGAGATTTTTTAATTTTAAAAACATGGTCTAAAAACTCAGCATTTTCAAAACAAGAGGTTGTTTTACATACACTTCCTCATTTATGTAACCATTCAGAAATGCACTTTTCAATTCCATTAGATATAGAGTGATATTATTGAAACCAATAAAGGAAAGTAAAATACATATTGCCTCTAACCTAGCCACTAGAGCAAATATCTCGGTGTAATCAATACCTTCTTGTTGACTATAAAAACATGTTCAAAACTTAGGGACAATTAATTTTTATCTTCGAATAAAAGGTTGAGTATAACGCAATTGATCAATATAGTTTACAAAACAAAAATTAGTTCGTAACTCGATAAAATACAATGAATTACTCCCACCCAGTATCACCTATCAGAGCATGGATCATCAATCGATAACCTGAAATAATTGCGCTGTCGCAAGCGCCAAACACAAGCAACGAGGGGTGAGTTTCGAAATTATGTAATAGTATAAAATACACGAGGAGAACATGCAATTAGTCAAAACAGCACAAATAAAGAGAACATTCAAGAACATAACATCAAAGGTTATTCTAATTCAATCACAATAAAACAGTTACAAGGATGAAATGATATGCATGTCCTATACTCTATACTTCATCATTTGGTACCATTCTACTCTAAAGTACTTGGTAAGGAGGCCTGATACTATGCCACTACAAGAGTGGACGGACAATTCATGAATGGCCAAGTCCTCATAGATCTCCTCAACTCAACTCGAGACACATATACGCGACGGTCGGGGTACTCTTGTGTTGCATGGTAGCTTCCGGCCTTAGGGAATTACCCACTAATCCACTTAAGAATTCCCCACCAGAGATACCCCCAAGGTCTATCACTCTTACCTTACAGTTCGACTGTAACCCTCCACGATCAGGCTGATTCAGTTGTACTTCCCCTAATCACTAGGTTTGTCAGACCCTCCTTATATGACAAAATAATCCTAACTCCAAAATCTACAATGCATATCTCAGACTGACTCGACCATCACAGCTCAATAAGTTTCAGTTTGACTTCACAATATTCATCATTATATATGTATATCAATCAATCACAATACAATCCCAATATTTGGTTTACACTACTCACAATACACAATCCAATCTTATCAATCGCAATAAAAAATCAAACAGGTGGCGCATTCAAATAATATCACAATTTCAGTCAAGTAGCAAGAACACTCCAATACATATGATTCATACAGTAACAATCAACATAACATTTCATAAAATCAGACAACATGCAATCTTGATATAAATAGATCCACGACAATTCTATAGGTTGCTAAATTATATTTTAGTCCTCACTATTACCGTTCATATTTTATTAATTAAGTATTATTACTCAATAGGGCTCAACCGTACGTAGTAAGCCCCGGAAGAATATCTGGGAATTATGGTATTCCCGTTCATCCGACGTTATTTTATACTCATAAAGTCGAACCTCCTCTCACCCCTTACCTCAATTGAAGATTTCACTAGACATAATAATCTCTAAGGCCACAACGAATCCAAATAGCTTAGCAGGTTCACATCTTCTTCTTTGTCCACGCGACAACCAATAACCAATAAAAGCTAAATAAATTTACAATGACAAAACCATATAAAATCAATTATTAACTATTTGTGATATATAATCTAAAACATATTTTATAATATATATATATATATATATATATATGTATGTATATATATATATATATATATATATATATATATATTATATACACCTATATAAATCAAATTATACGATTAAAATCAATAATAGTTATATCATTTTAGTTTTAAAAAAATAATAACGATATAGCCTAAATAGAGTTAGAACTTTAAAACACAATTTTATGTTTTCATAAAATAGAACTTTAAATATGTGTATTATTATGATTAAAATAGAATTAACCTTATCAAACAAATAAAACCCTTGGTTATAAAACTGAAGCACAATTTATTTATAAATATAAAACTAAATTCTGAATTTAATTGGGAAACATTTTTACTTTTATTTTCAACAGAATTTGATTTTTAATAAATAGTATACAATCATATATATTTATCCAAAGTAGAGATATAACTATATAGAACAAATG
Source organism: Cicer yamashitae (assembly GCA_037974755.1). Classification (NCBI taxonomy): domain Eukaryota; kingdom Viridiplantae; phylum Streptophyta; class Magnoliopsida; order Fabales; family Fabaceae; genus Cicer; species Cicer yamashitae. Next base: position 18,103,471 of record JBBPBQ010000001.1, read on the forward strand.
TATTATTTAAATAAGATGAATTTCTTTTATTAAACGGACTAAAACTTTTGAGATAAAATAAAATTTGTCAAATAAAAATGAAATATTAAACACAAAATTTAACAAACACAATATTAATTAGGTATATATATATAATTTAATTTATTAAATTCAACAGAGTTAAAAGTGGTAAAATTCATAATCGAAAAGACTCACCGATGTGCTAGAGCATCGATAGGGTTCGACGTCAACTTTGTAAAAATACGCGTATGAGTAGTGTTTTTCGAAGATAACAACAAGAGGAATTCAAAACGATGTGTATTTTCCCCAAACGATAACTACGGTGGCTGGAAAATATCAAAACAGTCTACTCGAAGGAAGAAAAATGGTCGTTTTTGGAAAAACGGCACCGCGATTGGTTGAGTTGAGGCCTTATTCGTATCCCACGGTTGGTTATGTGTGAGTAGCCAAGATTATGTGCTCCGTGGTGGCTTTTTGAGAAAGAACTCAAAAAGGAAAAAGAGATAGAGACACTCAATTTTGGTTCCGCTAATAAAAGGCCAGAAAAGATCACGGAAAGGAGAGGACAACTCTCGACAATAATATGATTTTTAGTATGTATGAGAGGATGATAATAATAGTTTTCATGGTAAGGACACAAGGATATTAAAATTTAAAGAGGCCGTGTATGTGTGACTGCGCTGCTAGCATAAGAAGATAATAAAATAAGGGTCAGGTTATTACTTAGGATATTATTAGGTTACAAGATAGCAAGGGATTCTATTTGTTTTAGGATTAATCCAAAATGCTTACTAGACTACCACTGTTCGGTCAAGTCTTTCCGAATTGCTTCTCCGATACTTGATTGCCTAATTGCCAGTCCCAATTAAATGAGTTAAATAACACATCATGAATTCAACTGAATTCAATTTATTACTTAGGCTATTAACATATATTATTAGGCTACTATATGACAAATTTAGTTTATCACACGACATCATCATTATTATATTTTATATATAAATAATATAGTTATTTTATATTTATACTTCATAAAAATATATTTAAATAATAAAGGTCTAGATAACAACACTACTAAAATATCAGGCCTAAGGTAACAACAATCCAAAACTAGTATATATTATTATTATTATTATTATTATTATTATTATTATTATTATTATTTTTAAATAAAAAAAATAAGTTTAATAACAATGATCACTGATTTTAATTTAAATAACTATAAAGATAAACAAAAAGGATAATCACGTAAAAAAATTATTACACCACAAGATACACATGTATAATAAATTAAGGTATAACAATAAATTAGGGTGTTACATCTTCAACCATAGAGGAGTCAATCTCCTCAGAGGTCGGGTCGACCCACTAGATAAGTGGCTTCGGCAGCGCAGTAATCTAAAAACAGCTCACTATCTCAGAGACATTTGGTAGAGGATCATTCACCGAAAGTGAGAACTCTGACTCGACCCGTATATGTAGCCCTGTTTGAGTTGGGGTTATATGCCTAAGCAGTCGGCGAGTGTCAGTTAGGGAAGTCTAACGACGTTTCCATCGTAAAGATAACAGTCGGTAGAACAGATTCGAGTCTCATCTAAGGGCGAAGCCCAATTTCCAAAATAATGTAAAGGGTCACCAACCGAAATTAACAATTAACATTTAACAATTATGTCATGCAGACAAACAATAAACACTTAGCAGTTATGCCATGATAACAAACAATAATAGAACATGTATATACATATATCATATCATAACAAACATGACTTGCGTGCCAAGCACCCTAATGTACTGCTTATATGCCAGTGCACGTGATTTTGGAATTTCCAAACCCTCTTCGAGGGGCGTAAATTATAAATGTACCACCTCTCACAGACCAATAGTAATTACCGAGGTGCCACCTATCACAGATCAACATGATTTACTAGAGTGTAGTCTATCAGAGACCTACACATATAAAATCCTCGTAAGGATAAGATGGACCAATCAACTCATGGAACCATCCCGTGGCCCATCGTGGTCACCAATAAAAACCGTGGCCCATCACAATCACCACTAACTATGAAATGCATGAGCATACTCTAACTCTTTCACTACAATCATTATGTAAATGTAGCTATTAAAAGACTCCCCTTTTAATACTCATTACACACTAATAATTTTTCATACTTTTCACATAGCATACTCAAGACATATTCTTATCAATAAAATTAATAACATGTAGCAACCCATATTATCAATCATGAATGCATAATCACGTCAATATTACACACAATATTTCACACATCAATTACACATATAAGGTCCCTATGTGCAAACTAAAAATTTGGAAGGAGCTCTTACCTTAATAATAGCTTTTCCAACAATTATCGCTACCAATCAAACACAACGAAAATCTCGCTCGTGCCAACACCTTCAATCAAATAGTGTTTGACTTTGTCAAATTAGTCCCTGAGACTTTAACTACATTTCAAACCCTTTCTTACTCGTAAGAGTATATTTACTAAAAGAGTTTAAAACAAGTAAGGACTAATAGTATTATTATCCACAACACACACTTTCAACATATAAAACATATTTTTAGAAATTAACATCGTTTAAATTTCTCATAGAATTCACTAAAAATCATTCGAAACCTCTTAAATTATTTTTCTCAAAATTTTTCACACAACCACAAATTTTCTCAAATTTGCCATAACTCATTTTTTTTTCAAATAACTACAAGTTTGATCTACTAAATTTTTAAAGACTAAGTGTTCAATCAAAGTATTTACCTCATAACAACATAACCACACACAAAAAATATCAAACAATATTTTTCTAGTTTCAAAGTTCTAACTCTTTGAAATAGTTTCATTCCTTTCAAAATATATTAAATATTTTATTTTTCTATTCTTATCAACAAAGCTTGTATTTAAACTCATGAAACTTGGAATCTTTAAAAAAATGAAATTCTAACTCAAGACTTTAACCTTTACTTAATAAACTTGAAACTTTAATTAAAATCATGCACACTTTTCTAAATATTGAAAGTATACATATAAAACCTTGAAACCACAGTTCACTAATTTTCCTTAAAACACAAGTTCAAAAATTTGATAACCGCATTTATACAATCTTGATCATCAATTATAACAACTATTTTGGGAAAGGAATAAACTAAGAAAAGTCATATTTCTTTAATCACCACAACAACATTAATATTTTAGAGTTCTCCACACCGCTAAGTCGGTGTCAACGGTCTCGATTTCTTTTCGAGAATTACGGAGCTAACTACATAACCATAAAGATTTATAAAAATTTGTTCACCACCAAAATTTATCCAACCACTTCATAATTCCAAAATTAAATTTTTTTTATCTTTCAAGTTATATCACTCATCCATTAGAGCACAAAAATTTGAGTTAATAAAGTACTCTAAACTTCTTCTTTCAACTCATTCCAAGAGTAATTAAAAGAGTAACAATTTTATCTCTAAACATTTTAGTTTCAATCTAACTTTTTGCTCAAACTCTTTAACTCATTTAAAATTTGAACTTTTTCACAAGTTTAACAACTCTAAATTTTCATGTAAAATTTCAACTTAAGTTCAAACTCATTTATTTGAGAATAACTCATTACATAACTCATGCACATCAAAAATCAATTTCTTTTTTTTTTATCCATTACTAGCAACATCAACAACTAGAATTAAATTTTTTTCAAAACACCAATAACAACAACAACCAAAGCATGAAGAAGGATTAATAACACAAGAAGGAAAATCACTTATTTATGAACAAGAAATTTGCAACAAAACACTCCAAAAAAACTCTTATCAGTTCTATCCAACACAAACCCCAAAATAGAAGAACACATGACCCACCCCTTTTTTTTGAATCTATCAATAGTTTGTTAAAGAACTAAAAATTTCCTTTTTTCCCCACAATAATCAAGCTCACTATTTTCATGTAAATGGGGAAGAGAAAAGAAAGTTTACCTCAAGTAAGTTTGCTTGAAAGCTTCACAATGAGGAGGGGAAGGTTTTGTCTTCAAATAGTTTCTTTAAATAAGGTTTTGATCTTGACCAAAAATGGAGATTTGTGTTTTTTTAACAAACCACCAACACTATATTATTTTTTTTTTGTGTTTTTTTTTTTTTTTGCTAAGAAAGGAATAAGAATGGCAAGGAAGGAAAACAGAATGAAAGAAGGATCGCTGCTGCCTTTTAAATGTTTAGGTATATTACTAAAAACATCATGATACAACATCTAATCACCCTTACACACATCACATCACTCACTTCTCAATCTTATTTAATAAAAATATCTACTCTCGTCGCAACTCAATTGACAGATGAATTTATCAGTAACATGTGACATCTTAAAATTTCTGTCGATAATAGATTCTCCGTAACTTAATTAAATTACTCTCCGATAAATAATTTTAATCGGGTCTCCAAATATATATATATATATATATATATATATATATATATATATTTAACATATTACTAACTCTAACAAAATATATTTTTGGTACTTAATTCATAAAATAGAAATTGGGCTAATAGTCTAAGCAATTCAACACAAAACACAATAAAATTGCAAAAATTAGAATTTTGAAAATTCAGGCTCTTACACTCTCCCTTTTCATTCAGCTTGTTCTTAAATACCCACCCGGTTCCAATAGGTTTCTTATCCTCTGGTCTAGGTACAAGATCCCTAATATCATTCCTCTTGAATTCATTGAATTCCTCTTGCATAGCCAAAATCCATCCTTCATTTCCCAGGACTTCATCAATAGAGGAAGGTTCAATCAATAAGAGCAGACCAAACAGAGAAATGTCTTTGATGGCTGATATGACCTTCAAAGGATCATTGAAGTTCCCAATAATCAAAGATTCTGGATGACACAACTTGTACTTCTATCCAGTTACGGACTCTGGAGGATCTTGACTTATTCTAACGTCAGTCTTATCCTCTACTGTTTTGTTCAGTTTCTCTGATTTTCCTTACTCCTAGGGTTTTTCTATTTCCTCTAGCTTTTAAGAACCTATGGGAACTTCATCTAGCTTTGACTTTGACTTTATATCTTTCAGAGTATCCCAAGAAGGTACACTTTTGTGATCGAGGGTAAAACTTGCCAAGTGTAACACCCCGTTTTTTTTTTATATATAAATAAATTCAAGTTCATAAAATCAAGAAAATACTTTTGGATAAAACATTTAAGTCGTATCACAATGACAAAAGTCAACAATAATTGCAAGCAGTAGAAATAGTTTTCGGAATTAAAAGTCCAAAGTATTTTCAACAGAAAAATACACCGGGGCTGTGAGACCTATCAAACATAGCTCATACCCCTGGGGTATTCTCGGCAGTCACCTACACAAATGCACTGCCCCAAGAATCTCTACTTCCCCCACGTCACATCAAAAACTGACACGTGGACCCACCAGATTAAAAGTCAACAGACAGTTAAAATATAGGGTACAGTCTTCCAACCACAAGAGGAAGACACCCTGCCCCTATACAGCCACCTAATCTGATCATACCACAAAAATCTATACAACCCGGGTAAACTCCACGCGCCCAACAAAACCTTCTGACACAGTCTCGGTCAGGTATAACCACTACCTTCCCATCTCCAGGGTACTAACAAGAAGGACGGTCCTGATCCTCATCTGAGGGCAAAGCCCATATTTCCACAATAATAGTAAAGGGTCACTCATCCGAAATTAACAAACAACATATAACATTTAAGTTTTAAATGCACAAAATAACCTATCAACTTAACATACACCTTGAAGGGGTTTTCATATGCCAACAATGCATAAACAAGTTGAAAAATGAAGTTTTGGACAAAACTGCACTATCGTATTCGAATACAGCATCCTTGTATTCAAATACAGTGTTATTTCACAAGTCAGAAGCAAAAACAGTACAACTGTATTCGAATACAATCCTGTAGTATTCGAATAGTATTCGAATACAACTGTGAAAGATGCAGATTTTCAGTTTTGAAAACGTTTCGAAATCATTCAACACTTACCACATAAAGTCAATCAATAACACTTATCAAATACGACACAATCACAAACATCAATCGAGTATGTATATACAACCATCACAGTATATCAAACATGACTCGCGTGCCAAGCACCCTAATCCAATGCGTATATGCCAATGCACATGATTCCGGAATTCCACACCAAAACCCCCCTCAAAAGGGCGTAAATCATAATTATACGGTCTCTCACAGGCCAATACTAATTATCAAGGTGTAGTCGCTCATAGACTAGCACGATTTACTAAAGTGTCGCCTTTCACAGGCCTTACACTATGTTCTAGAGTGCAATTGCTCACAAATCAGCACATTCTAGAGTGCAATCTCTCACAGATCAGCACGACGCGATAATCCCTGTAAGGATAAGATGAACCAACAATTCACATGGCATCATCCCGTGTCCCATCGAGTCACCACTATCACCATGGCCCATCGCGGTCACCATGTACTATGAAATGTATGAGCATACTCTGACTCTTTTCACCACAACCATTAAGTAAATGCAGCTATTAAAAGATTCCCCATTTTTAATACTCATTTAACACTAATGATTTTTCAAATTCAACACAGAGCATACTCAAACATATTTAACTCATAGTCCCACAATTCACATGAAATCATATCAATTCATTTTTCCATAAAATCCACACATAAAACACATCTCAAAATTCATAATATTAATTATGAACACATCAATAACCCCAAACATGAATCTCCACAACCATTACGTAAATATAGCTATTAAAAGATTCCCCTTTTTTAATACTCATTTAACAATAATGGTTTTTTTAACATTTCACCGAGTACACTCGAAACAGATTTTCCTCAAACCCACCTCAAATTTAATCCACAATTCACAATACATACCAAATTTCATCAATTCATTTTCCACAAAACCACACCTAAATCACATTAATTCAAAACTCCACATTTCCAAACATAAACCACCTACATTAAATCTCCAAAATTTTCAATCATAAATCACCAAATTCAAAACTCCAAATTTCCAAACATAAACCACCTATATTAAATCTCCAAAATTTTCAACCATAAATCACCAAATTCAAAACTCCAAATTTCCAAACATAAACCACCTATATTAAATCTCCAAAATTTTCATACATAAATCACCAAATTCAAAACTCCAAATTTCCAAACATAAACCACATATATTAAATCTCCAAATATCAAATCTCCAAAATTTTCAAACATAAACCACCTATATTAAATCTCCAAATATTAAATCTTCAAAATTTTCAACCACAAATCACCAAATTCAAAACTCCAAATTTCCAAACATAAATCCCATTAAATTCAACTTCCACAATTTCACCCATAAACACATTAAATTCATTTTCCACAAATCTACACATCAAATTCCAATTTACAATTCACACCAAATCACAACAAATTCCAATTCACAATCCACTCCAAATTTAACCATAAATCACTCATTTTCAAAACTCCTCATATTTCAACCACAATACACCCATTAATTTCCATAAATGCAAACATAAATTTACACCAAATTAATTTCCACAAATCATCCCTCAAACTCATCAAATTAATTTCCTCAACTCCACATAAAACACCTTAAATTCATTTTCTACAAATCCACACATCAAACACACCATATTCACACCCCACAAATTCACATATAAGGCCCTAAATGAACACTAAAAGTTTGGAAGGAGCCCTTACCTCAACGGTAGCTTTAACGGCCGATTATGGCACCACAATTAATTTTGGTAAAATATTTTGTTCGCTCGTCGCTTCCAAAGTTGGCTCACTAGCACTGCAGCGTGGAGGTGAGCAACTTTCCCTTCTGTCGCTTCTTGAAATGAAGCTCAGAAGTCGAAGAAAAGTGAGGATTTGTGTTTGTGGATTTTTGAAAACAAAGCCAACACTTGCTTGTTGAAAATAGAGAAAATGAAAAAGAAAGAGTGAAGGAATGGTGGCGGACGTGAAAAACAAGGAAAAATGATTTCTTTTTCTAATTTTCTTTTCTTCCCTTTTCTTTTGTTTATTTTATATATATATATATATATAAATAAAACAAATATCTAAATAAAAATCTAGATATTTTATAAAAATCATCACATCACAAAACACTTTTTCAGAAAAATATCTACTCTCGCCGCAATTCAATCGGCAAGTGAATTTTTCTGAAAAAGCGCTGCATCTCAGAAAAATATTATTTCACTAAAAGTTGTACCGAAATTAAACAAAATTATTCTTCGACGAATAATTTTAATCGGGGCTCCAAAAAGATTTTTAAGGCATTTAACACACAAAATACCATTAAAATTTGCTAAAAAGCCTCAGAATTCCACATAAAAATGCACTAAAATTCATAATTTACAAATCAAAATTAAAGATCTTACACCAAGACTAACTTTAGTGTTCAAAATATAACTTACACAACAAAACTGACGAAAATAAGAAATGTTGGGCTTTTTACCTTTCCACAATTCATAAGGAGTCTTATTTAAACTAGGTCTGATATAGATTTTGTTTTGAATATAACATGCAGTATTAACTATCTCTGCCCCAAAGTGCTTAGTAACATTATTTTCATGCATCATGGTGCGAGTCATTTCTCGAAGAGTACGATTTTTACTTTCTACAACACCATTCTATTAAGGTGTTCTAGAAGAGGAGAAATTGTGTAAAACGCCATTCTCTTCAGATAAGTTTTCAAACTCGCCTCCATGATCAAAACGAATAGTTACTATTAAAAAGATTTTTCTTTTGCACTTGTTTCCAGAAGGTAGTAAATACCTTATGTGACTCATCCAGAAGGTATAAATGTTACCTTGCCTCTAGCTAGTAAACAATACAGAACCATTAGACTAACTTATTGCCTTACAAGACTTTTGTGTAAAGACACATCATAACCCCTATCAATTAATTGACTTATGCTCAGTAGGTTATATTTTAGTTCCTTAATTAACAAAACATTATAAATAGAAGTAAGGGGGGTGTTACCAACTGTGTCGTGTCCAATGAACTGGCCTTTCTACTTTCCTCAAAAACTCACTGAGCCTCCATTGGTCAAAATTAGGTCTTAAAACATAGACCTTTCTCCCATCATAGGTCACGAGCATCAATTGTCCAAGTACCATGGCTGGTGTTTCAATTTGGCTACTAAGAACATCTGTAGTATAGGAGAAGATATTTTATTGTGACCTTTCTTGGAGCAAACAATACACATCTCATCAGAAGGAGTAAATTTAGATTTAATCACCATTTCTTTAAATCCTATTTGTCTCTTACTATTTCTGTTTACACCATAAATCAGAGATGCAAGCTTCTATCTATATTATTTGGAAGGAAATCCTGAAATGTTACTTTGTATTTCACTGAAATACAAATGGTTTCCTCTTATGGTTTTGAAATAATTTTGTTATTCATAGTCATATTTTCTCTCTTAAGTTCTTCAAAATCATTTTTGAGAGAATTGTATTGTTCAGTTAGATTTAAATTAACTTATCTAAGAGTTTTCAATTTAAAGAAATAGTGTGATTTTTATTTAAAAAATCATTTATAATTGTAATTAATTAAGGACGAGTTAAATCAGAAAGTACCTCAATTTCCTCATCCACAGACTCACTTCAAGAGTCAGAGTCAACATCACCCATCAGAGCCAAATCAGCTTGCCCTTTATCATCAGAGGTTTCATCATAATCATCACATGTAGCCATCGTATTCTTTTTCTTAGACTTGGAATCTTTGCTCTAGAACTTACCATTCTCTAGATTTGGACATTTTGACTTGACGTGACCAGGTTCATTGCATGCATAGCAGATGATGATTTTCTTGTCACACTTATCATCGTTTCCTCTACTGGACTGCCTGGAACCTTTCTGTGGGAAAGACTTCTTCTTGTTGTGCCACATCCTCTAAATCTTTTTGGATAAGAAAGCAAGCTCCTCATCCTCCGAGTCTCCATTATGATCCTCTAAATCATTATCCTATGATTCTGTTATTGTTTTAGAGTTTTTTATTCTTTGATCTTAGAGCTAGAGTCTTTTGCTTTTTCTTGGGCTCATCTGCATGCTCAATCTCATGAGATATGGGTGAATTGATTAACTCTTCCACACTAAGATTGTTCAGGTCGTTTGCTTCTTGAATAGTTATGATATTGGGTCTCCAGTTGCTGGGCAGACTCCTTAGGCTCTTCTTGACATAACAAACAGTTGTATAGCTCTTTTGAAGCACTTTTAATACTAAGACCAGAGTTTGAAACCTGGAAAACATAGTTTCAATGTCTTCATCTTCCTCTAAAGACACACCAGGATTTATACTGGTACCCTCACATAGAAGGATTTATCCACTAATTCAAACTTGAATTACAACACCTGACCCTACAAGTCGATCTTTTCAACTTCCATATTGAAACATATACACCGTTGAGGAACTACAACACCTTGACCCTAAAAGCCAAGTCTTGCCAACATCCAACTTGAAAACCTTCAAGTCGTTGAAGCAGAATAGCACTTACTGGGTAAGGTTACAAAGGGGTGAAATTGGGTTTTGTTTTGCTTCTTCTAATGGGATTGATTTCAATGAACTTCACACTAAACAGAACACTAAGTAATATAAAGTTGAACGAGTACCTTTGCTAAAAAATAAACCTTGAATTTTGAATGCTTAGAGAATTTTGAGTTTGTAAGTTTTTCTAAGTTTCTGTGTTGTGTTTTCTTCTTCAGAATTGATCCCTTTATATAGCATGAATTAGGGTTTCAATATTATCCCAAACACATTAGGAGCGTATCTTCCTTGCGCGAGGTCAATAGAGATCTTCACAAAAAATAAACCTTGATAGATACAGTTTGGGAATATGATCGTTGAAGTTTGATTAACTCCAAAACAATTCTTCAACTAAATCATCTAGAATGATTACGTGCAAGAATGTCTAGATAGCGCTTGAAAATAATTATCCTTGAATCTTTTGAGTGTATCTTCCTTGTGCAAGGTCAACAAAGATCTTCACAAAAAATAAACCTTGATAGATTCGGTCTTGGAATATGACTGTTGAATCTTGATTAATACCAAGACAAATCTTCAACCAAATCTTATAGAATGATTATGTGCGAGAATATCTAGATAGCACTTGAAAATAATTCTCCTTGAATCTTCTGAGTGTATCTTCCTTGCCTTAGGTCAATAGAGATCTTTACAAAAAAATAAACCTTAATAGATATGGTTTGAGAATATGATCGTTGAAGCTTGACTAATTGCAAAACGAATCTTCAACCAAATCTTCTAGAATGATTATGTGCGACAATGTCCAGATAGCGCTTTATAATAATTAACCTTAAATCTTCTTTCATATGCTTATTTAAGAGCAGTGGGAGCAAATTGGGATCTATTCTTGGATCATCGGAATTATGAAAGATCTTAGTCTTCATCAGAGAGTTGACTTTTTATCAGAGTCGTTGACCTTCTTCATCAGAACATAACTTGATCATTGGAGTTACATGTTGTATTGCTTGGTTCAGGTAGTTAGAGGTAGAGGCAAAACTGCATGACTAAGAATTAGTTGCATGGGCAATGCCACCTTGTTTCATCTTTAGAAGATGTTGTGTATCAGAGGCAGCATCTTGGAGAATATCACAAACTTCAAAGTGAGCGGAACTTGAGCTTCCGAGGCAACTCAAATAGAAGAATTAGAGTTATTGAAGTAGGCATTTTAGAGGCATGCTAAACAAAGGCTTGCTTCAGTCTTCAGAGGCAGACGCGTAGAAGCTTTAGAAGCACACTGGGCATGCGTTTTAGAGGCAAATCTTCTAAGGCAGATGTTGTGACACCCTAAACCCCAAAATAACATTTATAATAATTTATACTAAATTATTTGAAGGAAACTCGCGGCGGATGAAGAAAATCTGTTCAAGAAAATAAAAACTTTTATATCTATTTTAGGATATCACGTTTCTCTAAATACACATGTAACATTTCAACTTCCTCAATTAAAATTCAATGAACTTGATTTAACTAGAATTTCTTGATTTAATTCCCAAGACTTATTGGTACTAAGGTTTTCATATAAAAAGTCATTTGTAATTACATAAGTAAAATACACATTACAACTCTTAATTCCCGGTATCACCTATCAGAGCGGGGTTTCTCCCAAAGTTGAACTTCTAAACTCGTTAACCTGTAATAACTGCGATTTCGCAAACGCAGGGCCAAGCCAGTCAAACACAAACAACGAAGGAGGTGAGTTTTGAAATCATGTTGATAATATAATATAAGTAAGAAGAACACGCAATTAATCATACATAAACCGTATCATTACACAAACATTCTTCAAGGAAAAACACCACGTCATATAGTCAAAATCAAGGAAAATCAATACATTTCACAATAACATCAAATCATCTAAGAAATTATAATCGCACACAATACATATTAATCACAACAAACAATCACACAAAAATGCAATGCTATGCATGAGCTTAGACTCTACTTCACAATGTGGTACCATTCTAACTCTGAAGTACTTGGTTATGAGGCCATGATACTATGCCACCATCCCGGTGGACGGACAATTCAAATTGGCCCTGTCCTCATAGATCCCCTCAACTCAACCCGAGACTCATATACGCGACAGTCGAGGTAAACGTGTGTTGCATGGTAGCTCCTGACATTTGGAGTGCTACCTCCAAGTCACCTAGGAATTCCCCACCCGAATACCTCCAAGGTCTAACAACCTTGCCTTAAGGCATAACAGTAGACCGCCACGATCAGGCTCAATTCAGTTGTACTTCCCCGGAATCGCTAGGCTTGTTAGGCCCTACCTATATGATGACAAAATAATCTCCACTTCACAAATTCTCAATATTTATTTTTTTCCCCCGTTGGCCTATGATACTCCATTAAGACCGTCATCTCAAACACAAATTGGAATCACAATTATTTCATCAGAGGTTACTTCAATCTTTTCATCACCAATTCACAACATCACTATTATAAATCACACATCATCATCATTACATAACTCATCACAAATTTAGAGCATCACTATCATCAATCGTACCTCATCACATAAACTTATCACAAATTTATGAAATCACAATTATTATTCATACATCATCATCATCACATAAAATTATCACAACACATCCATCTTTTATTATCATATCGCATAAACTCATCTAATCAAACATATACATAAAATTAATTCGACAATCAATATCACAATAACATCAAATACCACACATTTAAAGAAATTAAATCAATCAACACCTTACAAATATTTTCTATCCTATATTTAATCTCACAATTTCCATATTTTCACATTAACTAATTTATCACTCAGAGGGCTACTGCCATACGTAGCGAGCCCCGGATGAATAGTTGGGAATACGGTTTTTCCGTTCATCTCACAATATATTATACTCATGAATTCAAACGCTCTCTCACCTCTTACCTTATTTCGACGCTTTCGCACACAAATACGATTCCACGAGTGAATAGCATTTGTTCATTGACTCTTTGTCCTTCAATCGATCTAACTCGACAATTTATGGGTAAACGTTAAAAATAAATTATGAGGAGACACTCTAAAATTAATTTCGAAATTTGGTCAAGGAATCTTACCATAAATCAGAAAACCAATCCGTGGATAATATAGCCACTTTTCACACGATCGTTTTGGCGTTGGTTTCACTCAAATCGGACTTACGGTGAAGAAGAACGGTGCAAAATAACAAATTCTACAAACGAAGAAGTCGGGTATTTTAGAGGGAAATTGGGGTTGTTAAAAATCTGGAAAATTGTGTTTAATTGACTAACTCAATAAATTAAATAACATACTGAAATTTGAACGAAAACGGAGGAAGTTTTTCGGGACAGTTATCGATCGTCGGTGCAATTTTCTTCCTTTCTCTCAATTTGAGTACTGTAGCCGTAACACCTTCCCTTCTATCCAGCCGCCCCTCTTTCTCGTATTCCTTTCCTTTCCTTTTCAATTATTATTGTTTTTTTGTTTTTTAATACATAATTAGGTTTTACACTTAGATATGGACCTAACTTATGAAGTATATTTATTCTTTTTTTTTTAAAATAAACCAATAATTATCAAAACTAATCTTTTTAATATTTCATTTTTATAAAGACAATCTCATTAATAAAACATTACTCATATTTTATATAATAAAATAATTAAAGAAATTAATCTTTTAAAATAATTTAATAATCAAAACTTTTATATTTGAAATGATAACTATAATTATTATTATAATATTTTTCAAATAATCACGTAAAAATATTATCATCTTTACATAATAGTCAAAATGATAAAATAAATAAATATAACGTCCACAATTTATATTAATTACTAAATCACAATAAATACGTATAAAATAATCATACCATAACAACTATATAAAAATCAAGAAAATAAAACACAATATTACTACTATCCCAAGATAATTGTTTATAAAATAAATAATTAAAATAAGATATATTTAAAAATAATTAAATATAATTAAGTGCACATACATTTAATATTAGTCAAACACAAGAAAATATCATATTAATTACCAACTCACATATACACGTAAAATGTCCTAAATCTTATTCTTTAAAATATTTACACTAATATACTATTATTTTTAGAAATATATATAAAATAATAAAATATAACATTTATTATTCATATAACATATCTGGTCAAATATGTACAAGATTAGCACATTATAGAAAACAAACCTATAAAGAAAATTAATCATAAAACTAATCAACATATATTCTAAAATAATTTTAACATCAAATTAATTATCTAAAATCCTATTTAATTAATAAAATAGTTTATTATAAAATTTGGAGTGTTACAGATGCGCGTACACAACAGAGTGTGTAATAAACAGATTCTAAATGTTGTGTTAACTTCCTTTGACTTCACTGGACTCTAATGTCTTCGTTTCCTCTAACATCTTCATTTCCTCTGATATCTTCCTCTGATATCGTTTCCTGGTTCTATTTACTTGGTTCTATTTACTACACACTCAATGAAATCATTAGTGCAATAAATTTTTGCCATAAAGTACCTTTGTTATCATCAAAACATGATGAAGGAATTTTTCCTAGAACCAACCTGGTTTCAATAGGAAGGTGGAGGAAGGGTGGGAGGATGGTGAGGATTCAGATTATGATACCAATTTGGATCAACAATCAGTAGCATCTCTTAATATAGGTGATAATGTGGACCTTAAAATAATTGCTAAGATTTTGAAATAAATCAATGAGGAATGGGATAAGTTGGGAAATAAAGAGGTGTAAGAAGAGCATACAAAAAAGGTATTTAAAGAGTATGGTATGAGAGGTATGGGTAAGGGGATGGAATTAGAAGAGCATGGGATTGAAGCAACAGTGGAGGAAAATAGTGTCAATCATCTACACATAGATGTTGATAAAGAGCATCCAATATTTGTTGGGATCTAGCATGTCGGGTGAGCAAAATCATGTTAAGGAGGGGGATGGGTGCAAGGTCACATATTGGTGATATTATTGGTTTAAAATTCAAAGGGGACAATACACATAAAGTTAATGTCTTAACTAACATGGAATAAAGAGACAAAAGCTCATGTAAGTAAGGAGGGCCTACAGAGTTAGGAGGAACGTGAGGTTTGTGTTGGGCGTTGTTTTTCTAGTAATGAAGTTAATTATTTATAATGTGAGAGGGTTGGATGGTCTAGCTAAGAGGAAGGAAGTGTGTTCGTTGATTTTATAAAAAAAAAAAAAAAAAAACCCATATAATTTTTGTTTTGAAGAGACTAAAATGAATGTGGTGGATAATTTTTCTGTGAAAAACTATGGGGCAGTAAGGAGGTGGCCTTCTCGTACAAGGAGTAGATTGGTAATTCATGTGCGTTGCTTACTATGAAGGATAATAGGGTGTGGAGGCGGGATACATAGTCGGTTTCAATCAGACATTAATCCTTCGTCCAAGATTGAGAGAAAACATTAAGGGTGGGTTTGTGGTTAATGCATATGTACCATGTCATTTAATGAGGGAAATAAGAGTTATCGGAGAGCTTGATTTATCAATTGGCTAATTTACACATATGCTATCAATTATGAATACATAATCACATCAAATGCATTTATCACAAGTTTTAAAATATCAATCACACAAATAAATTCCTAATCTGAATTACAAACGCCGATTGCTCTAAGTTCTTTCGTACTTTAAATTTAGAATCTTCTTAAGTTAAAAACAAAACTCACCACTTTAAAACATAACCCTAATTCGACTATTTACCTCCATAGTACCATCCTAGAGTTTTTTTTCCCTTTCCTCTAAAAGGTTTGTTTCAAAGTTCAATTAAGGATTAACGGTCACTAAAAATTTTAAAAACTCAAATCCTTTTTGAGATAGATAAACCACACTTGTTTTCTTTTAAAAAAAAACTATAACTTATCATAATTATTTTCCATAACTTTTTCCCAAAAGGATTATGACTTTCTCTTTTTTATGTCTCTTTTCTTCCCTTAAAATATTTGCACATAAACTCAAAGTCTTCAACGTTTTCTTACAACACCAACTCTTGTAAACTTTTTTCCAAAGTTCCAACTTGACATTTTTTTTATTAACATTTCCAAACCCTAAAATTTTAAACAACAATTTAGATAAAAAAAAATTCTTTAGGTTTAAACCATCTTTAAATCCAAGGTCACAACTGCTTTGTACACCAGGAAAATTTTGAAATCCTAAACCCTAACATTTACATTTAGGTTCAGCCATTTAGGGTTAAAAAATGGAAAAATTTCTCTTCAAAACTTTCTTTCATCCTTAGTTCTAAATTTAAGTTTTAGAACCTTTTCAACAATAAAAATCAAACAAACTAAAAAGATCAAATTTACTAACATATAATTCATTTTTTGAGAAAAAATACAAAGTGTTTCAAATTTGATTTTTCTTTTAGAACTACTATTACAAGTCATTGATCTATCATTTTTGTGAAGAAAAATCATTCTAGTATAAAACCATTTTTTTTGTAAAACTTCAAAATGTTCTAAAACAAATCTTTCTTTAAGATACATCACTTCAGCAGTAACATCAGAGAAACAACATATTAACATGATTCATTTTTTTTTTTTAAAAAGCTTCAAATGTTCAAAACGAAAATTTTCTTTTTGAACTATCATAGTAAGACATGGTTCTACATCATTTGTGAAAAAAAAATGAGAAAAAACAACTTCTCATCAACACTAATTGGTCTCGCTGCCTTTTAGAGGAAAGGGAGGATATGAAATTTTTCATGACAAAAAAATATCAATAGAAAGAGGAGAGTGAAAGAAGGTTTGACTCACAAACTTTAATCAAAAGATGAATGGATTTGAAGGAATAAGATTTATTTTCTAAGTGTTTGTTTACTAACACTAGTAAGAAGTAAGAGAGAAGGGAGAACTTTTGTGTTATGATTTTGTTAAGTGAGAGAATGAGAAAAAAATAAAATGATTGGATGAATAACTGAGGTAGGCGAAAATGAGACTTAAAGGGAGTGAAAAAATAATCATTAAACCATAACATGTGACGTCGTAAAATATTTGTCGACAATAATTCCTCAATAATTTAATTATACTATTTCCTGACGAATAATTTTAACTGAGTCTCCCGAAATATTTTACGAACATCTTCCTAACTCTAACCATCTCAGGAACTAGGGAAAACAGTTTCTTCGTAAACAAATTCGTTTTAAAATTTTGTGAGCAGTAAAGTCGTCTGTTGTATGTAAAATCTTTAAAAAATTCCATTTGCGATTTCAACTCTTTTTACAAACAAGAAATTTAAAATTATTTCACTAAGGAAAATATAAATTTTGGTACTTAAATTCATAAAATAAAAATTGAGTTGAAGAACTCAGCAACACGTTCAGTACAAAATACAATTAAACTCTAAAAATTAGGGTTTAATAGTTACGAGTCTTACAGAAAGGGTAAATAGAATTAGGGAGGCAATTCTTGATCACTTCACTAATTACTCATCTTAACATACCCAGGATTGAAATTCTTAATTCTCAGTTTTTTGGTGTTCAAGAGGCAATCATGTTGGAAATGGCATTCTCTATAGAGGAAGTGAAACAAGTCGTATGGGATTGTGACAATTTTAACTTTGGATTTATAAAAGGATTTTTGGGAGGATATGAAAGGAGATTTTATGAAATTCATGTCAGAGTTTTATGTGAATGGTAAACTAGTTAAAGGAACAAATTGTTCTATTACCAAAGAAGGAAAACCCACAGAGTTTATTAGATATTTGGCCAATTTCATTGATAGGTTGTATTTATAGATGTTGTCCAACGCACTAGCTAGTAGTTTAAAACTGGTTATTGGAATGGTGACTTCAAAGAATCAATCTACTTTTGTACATTGTAGACAAACCTTAGATGATATTTTGACTGCGAATGAAGTAGTTGACGATACTCGAGGAAGGAAAAGAGATCTAATTATGTTCAAGATTTATTTCAAAAAAGCATATGATTTAGTTTAGTAGCGTTACTTAGATTAGGTGATGGTGAAAATGAATTTTCTGGTTTAGTGGAGGTAACTTAGGCAGTGTATTTCAACGGTAACTTCATTAGTATTAATGAATGGTATTCTGACTACTAAATTTCCTCTGTAAACGGGATTAATACAAAAGGATCATTTATCTCCTTTATTGTTCTTGATTTGCGGCCAAAGAATCAAATTATATGCTTAATGCATCGGTGAACACATGATTGTTCAGGGGTTATCGGTGAATAAATGATTGTTCACGGGTTATCATGTTGAAGCTGATGAACAGCTCAGGTTATCAACCGGCAAATTTGCAGATGATACTTTAATTTTGGGTGAAATAAGCTAGTCTAATGTTAGAACTATAAAAGTTACCATTATTCTTTTTGAATTGGTTTTAGGGTTAAAGGTAAACATTCCTAAATGTTTATTGGTGGGTGTGAATGTTAGTTCCACATGGTTGTAAGATTGGCCAAACACCATTTAAATATTTGGTTACCATTGGTTCATAAGATTAGACAAAAATTATGGAGTTGGAAGAGTTTCAATTTATCGATGGGTGGTCTCCTTGTCTTTCTTAAAGTTGTGCTAGCAGCATTATCAGTCTACTTTCTTTCCTTCCTAAGGCTCCGTCATATAGAATTTCCCACATTAAATCTATTTCAAAATCCTTTTTATCGGGGGATCTTCAAAGAATTCGGTCAAGTGCTGATTGGGATCTTAAACTTCACCACCTGAAAATTGTTCATTTTTCAGGAAACTCAACACTGGTGACTTAACTTCAAATGGAACTACGCTCGCAACCTAAAAACCATGAGTCATTGGCCCCCTGTTTTGTCTTTTACCAAAATCTCCAAATACACGCCGAGGTGGCGGTGGTGATGGTGGATCAATATCTTCCGATTTTGTATCAGATTCACTAGTTGGAAGTTCAACAAAAGTTGTTGCTAATCTCAAAACCTCTTTTCATGCTTGCTTCGCTTCTCTTACTCTCCTTTTATCCAGCATAGCAGTTTTCATAATTATCAGAGCAAAGAGAAATCTTGAAGTTTCACCCTGCGTACACAACACATAATTCCTTTAGCAGTACAAAATTAAAACAAAAAGAAATAGTGACAACAAATAGCCACAATTTTTTATATAATTTTTTCAATTAAATAATTATGAATAAACTAAACTAACAACAATACCTAGCAACGACACCAAAAACTTAACAACTCTATGGAAAATGTATCAAATCGTTCAAGTAATGATAATGATAAGTAAAATCATCTCTACATGGATTGTAATTAATGTAATTACACAACAAAATTGTAAATACTTAACCAACTAAAAAGTTTGATAATAAATTGGTTTGAGTACAACAAATTAAAATCACCTTATTTTTATTATGTAATTATTACTAATGCACTATTTTAACAATCTTACTTACTTTATTATGTTGAATTAACCTACTAGAGTAAGACCAATTCATCAGCTCAATATCTCTTTCTCATAACAATGACTCTGAATCCCTTAACGAATCTAGCTTGTTACTCGAAGTGTTTACGGTCTTTGATTCCAAATGACGCATGGTAATATTTTATATTTCGATTATAATATTGAAACATGAACATCTATTTAGTTCGAATTATTACAACCGATTTTCCAATAATGAAGTCATACCTAAATTCAATTCTAAATTGATGAATTAAAAAAAAGCATGACGAACAAATATAGATGATTAATCAAGCACTTTATAATTGCATAAATATTATATAAAAAAAAAAATCAAAATTACATAGATTCAAGGAGGTTCACCTATGCCTTAATCAATGATTAAATTCGCTACCCATAATGGTTGATAAAATTCAAAGGAAAAATAGAAATACACATAAAGGTTGCACAATGAATCCTCAAAATAATCCTCTGTAACTCCTCAGATGCAAATTTCCTCCAAGTAATTAACCTTTAAAGTCAAAAACAAGAAGAAAATACTCGAATAATTTGTCTGTTAAGAGAGGATTAGTATCAAAGCGTCAAAAAAATTGCTATAAAATGTTTATAAACATGAATTGGTATCGACTCATCACAACCCCAAACTTAATATTGCTTGCCCTGAAGGAACAAGTCTTTTGAAAAATAATTTTTTCTTCAAACAATTGCTCAAACTTCTCTGCAAACTTCTCACATTGCCAAAATAACCATTGTGTCAGTAAACATATATCATGCCTTAAATCATTTCCATCTGCTAAGAAAATTGGAATATAACTTAGAAATTCAAAAACTTCATCCAACATTTACCTCTTAAACTGAAATTCCTCTGCACACAACTCACTAAAATTCTCTCAAGTGTTTAAAGGGAATCTATGTTTATAACTCAGATTCTGTAACATACACAAAATACCATAGGCTTGAAAATGTTGTAAACAAGTTCATCATGTAAATTGTATATACACGTTTAGAGATGTCTTTATGTTGTCATGAGGCCTAGGTAAAGGTGGGTCATTTATGACAGTAGGCTTAACACTTGGAGTTAGGGAAACTTGCCTATCATTTTATGTTTACACCGTGACTTTGATAGTCAATTTGCTAGTACATTAGAAGAGAATAGAAACACTTATTTCATTCACACACCTTCATAACACATAAATTTTTATTTTTTTTATATTTATTCTTTTCTTTTCATATAGTTTTGTACATTTTGATTCTCTTGTACATTTTGATTCTTTTGTACATTTTTTTATATTTTCTTTTTTCTTTTCATATAGTTTGGGCCATTGGCGTGTAATATGCTTAAGTAAAACAAAGAAAGGGACTCATGCTCAAATTGGCTAGCAAAGGATAATAATTAATTTAGGATAGGAAAAAGGGCTCAAAAGTTACCAAGAAAATTGCCTTAGTGTATGCACAAATTACAAGTAAACATGTAGTAGAGAAAAGATGCGAGTAATGAAGAAATGATACATGTTAAATTATTATACAATGAAGAACAATAAGTTTTTAAGTACAACCCTCACCAGGTGGGTAAAGAGGAATCTGAATCTTCGATTATCATGTCAAATCAATTGTCAATCATTATTTTGTTTTGCATGTGTCAGAAAATATGGATGACTCAAGACAATCAATGATGAAATATGACAATGCTATTTATGAAACGAAAAGCATCTTTCAACAGAGTTCTTTAAACAAGTAAACATCCAAAACCTCAAAAGAAAAACATTCAATAAAAGCATATCAACTTTGGAGAAAATGATTAATTAATTCAAGTATAAGTAATTACAAAACAAAATGCTAAAAACAAAAGTACAACTATACGATAGAGGATACTACAAATAAAGAAAACTAGTTGAAGTCAAACTTGAGATCAGTTCCCAAATCACCAGAAAAACGCCGCTTGATGCTGAAGCATTGCCTTAACCCGACTTAGTGGGGAAAAACTCCTGGTGTGGTGGATTTGGCTGACATTGAGGGGGAAACAGATGGTACATCTAAGGGTGCAACTGAGGCAAAGGAAGGATATTGTAATTGTGTTGATAGAAATCATTAAGACCAATATGCTCAACGTTGGCGTTCCTAAACCTCTAAGCATACGTCATCCAGTCATGTTGGTTAGTCAACCAAGTAGGGGTAACTCCATGTGAGTATCGGACGTGAAAATCACATAACCACATCATTCAGTACTGGTGCTTGTCAGTTTGCTTGTCGCTCATCTCAAATGAGGGGTGTTATGGAGGTGGCTGAGGTTAAGGTTGCTACTCAAGGATTGGAGGTTGTTGTTGCTGCTTGGAGGGTCCTATAATAGTGGATTCATCAATTTTCTTTCTTTCACTCTAAAACCATCTCATGTTGATGTGTTTGGGAGGAACCATCTGTACATCAGTTTCTTCCATGCCATCCCTTTGTACCATTCAGAGTTGATGGATAGTAGACGCATTTCTCAACATCTTTTTGTCATCATTTGCTAACTTAGCAATGTTTTTAGTAAAAACCTTCCCAAATCAATGGGGTGCCACTTAATTAGCACGTAAACCTAAAACTCTTCTTACTCTAACCTCGTAGTATTTAGAACAAGACTCCACACTGTGATGAAAGAAAATCAACCAAGCCTTGGCTTCTAGATTTAGAGAAGACAAGTGGATTAAAGAAGGAAAACTGTGGGTAGGCAAATAAGGTCTCCATTGTTCCCCTAGTGGGCCTAAAGTTGCCAACAACTCATCATAGTCAATTTTAGCAGGAGATCTTTTTCTCATCTCTACCTGCCAACATTGTGATGGTGCCTTTAATCCCAACCACTTGTTGATAATGTCCTTATGAGACACTACATCCTTCCTCCGTACGTAGGGTGTCCAAGATTTACCCTCATTTTTTCTTACAAAAGCATTGGTGTAAAACTTCTTTATCCATGCTTCATCTGCTTCAGAGATATTAAAGTGTAACTGTTCTCAGTTTATACACTCAACTCACGAATGAAAAAACGATAATCATTAGGGTTAAGGTCAAAATCTCACTCGAGATTATTCTTTTGGGAAAGTATTTGGTTTGTCTACTCTCATGGGCCACATAGTGGAAATGGGTGTGTCTACTCTTATGAAACACTACATCCTTAAACCGCCTATTCTTTAATTGGATAGTACCAATGATGGGTGCTCTCTCTTCCAAGGTTAAACTTGAAATGGGAAAAAACATCAAGTTTAGGTGGATGTTAGGGAGCTTTTGAAGAAAAACCAAATGGAAAAAGGGAGCATAGTTTTTAAAGCATTAACATATTGCAATACCCAAAGGGGGCCCTGCGTTACTTCTCATAAATGTGTAACTGCCACCCCATCCACTTAGCGAAATGCACAAAACAGTATTGCAATTGCGCTAGAAGATGCTCAAAATGTAGGAAGACGTGACAAGAAAAGTTCACTAGCGCAATTGCGTAGAAAGTAGCAGAATCCGCTAGTCAACGTTCAAAATTGTTTCCAAAATAAATGCACAACCCAATGAAGCAATGTGCTCAACTGTTTTACCTATAATTTCCCCCCTTTTATTTATCCTCTTCTTTGTATTATCTTTATTTTTTTTGGAAAATAATAGATTAAAATAACGTAACGGAAGTTAAATTGTGAAACTACCTCCCATGGGTTGCCTCCCATACAACGCTCGTTTATCGTCACTAGCTTGATGATTTATGAACTCAAGGGTCATTGAGAATGAGGGATATATATTCACTAGCCGTTGACCTTAAACAATCTTTTCGATCCAGGTTTTATCAACTCAACGACCCTATGCAACGAGACTTCCTTTTTCATGAAAGGGCCTAGCTGCTTTGATTTCAACTTCCCAATTTGAAAAGCAACACTTGTAGTCCCGGTTGAAACTCTCTCTTAGCCAAGTTTGTTCATGGCAGGTCTTCGTTGATCTCATTGAGATGATGATGAAGTAGTTGTGTAAGGTAAAAAGTCATGATCTCATCAATGATCCGAACATATACTTAGTTTCTTATATTCCATTTGATAGATGATCAAAAAGGGAGAAGTGAACATGTGCAGAATGATTACACTAAACAATATGCTATAAGAGTCTCTTGCTAAGTAGTAGCATGTAACTCACACTAGATTGTTGGTGTTATGTTGATGCCCGATTGGTTCTAGTGCTAGTGGTAGATTGTTGGTGTAAGCCCAAGAGCCAACCTATTTTGCATATATTATTATTCATATCATGGATTTAAATCATATATCTAATTTTCATGATATGTACAAGGCATCATTTATTATGGTATTAACCATATAATATAATAAAGTCCTTAGAATAGATAGTTCATTTAATAGAACATCAAGTGTGACTTGATCGTGAGATCCTACTAAACATTAGGAACAATATTCTTAAAGTATTCATAGTCAAAGTATTATTGTTAATTAGGATGACAATAACACATCGAGACTATTGTGTGAGTAGATTGGTGACCACATCTCACGGGTCATGGATATGAGATATCAAGTCATCACATGTGTATAAATATTAGGAATAATATTTATACTAGATTGACCCACCATAAAAATGCTACATAATGGTTGTGTAAGTGTCATTTGGAATTCTCATGCGACCATAGTGAGTAGTCTATCAACTTGAAGTTACTATGATCCTTACATGGGTTGTTGCAACCTTTAAGGCTACTAAACGTTGTTTGTAACATGATAATCATAAAGGTGGTTATTGAGCCTTCAATAAACCATGTGGAGGGGTGTGAGTGATGTAGATAAGATTCGTCCCTCCTACATAACATGAGTAATGTCTTTGGCCACTCGATAGAGTGAGACCGTAAAAATGCATGGCCATGCTAGAAGGGACAAATATGTGATATTGGCTCCATTGGTTTATGTGTCTACACTGAGATCGAGAAATAATGAATTGAACATTACAAGGATGACACATATTGTGACTTGCGTTCAATTTCATATTTGGACGAAGGGACAATTAGTGCACAGTAAATGGTTGTCGTAGTAAGGATTAAATCATGTCACCTATTTTCTCATGATTTGGGTAGCAATGATGCATTGCTAGATGTCGATCATTGTTTATAATATTTAATATTATTACCATTTCAGTGAGAACCTATAAGGATCACACACATAGAGTACTAACAGCGGAACAAATTATTAAATTAAATAAGATTTGATTCAAGTAGATGTTAATCGTATTAAATATTATTTCATACATTAACATATTTATAATTTATTTCATTTGAATATGATTTGAGTAAAAAATGAGGATTGACAATTAATTGAATAAAATATAATTTAATTTAATTAATAGTTTGTATTTAATTAAAAGAAATTAATTAAATATACTCATTATGTCTTATTTTGGGTTGGGCCCAAAATAGGACTTATGTGGCTAGCACTATTACCCAAGTAATCCTAATTGCTACTACTCTCATAAGATGGCTAACACCACGTTTTGTTTTCTACTCGCGTGGACTATGTAGAGATGCTGGTAAATTATGCGTTGGAAATCAAAGTTAAAGCATGCTTCAAGAGGGATGCTTTGTGTGATGATTTATATCTTACTCAATGCTTCAATAGGCAAACACATGAACCGTTATTGTGAAATTTTGTGCTTATGAGATCGTGGGATATGAGATTTTTCTGCTAATCAGAATAATTTTAAAAGAGTTTTAAAAGTTTATCTCATGATTTTCCAACATTTCCAACCTTGATAGATTATCTAAAACCACATTTTGAACCATTTTCTTGTCCTTGATCTCTAGATCGAATTCTTGCAAAAACAAAATCCATCTAAATATTTGAGGTTTCAACTCTCCTTTGCTTAACAAATATTTAATAATTGCATGGTCAATGAACACGGTTATTTTCGACCCAATCAAGTAAGACCTAAATTTTTCCAAAGCAAATATTATGGCCAATAACTCTTTAACTGTGGTGGTATAATTAACCTGATTTTCATTCAAAACTATACTGGCATAGTATATTACATGGAAAAATTTATCAAATCTCTGTCCTAACAAAATACCAACAGCATAATCACTAGCATCACACATGAGTTCAAAAGGTAATGCTCAGGTTTCTGCAACTACGATAGAAGAAAAGACAAGTTTGCTTTTCAAAATATCAAAAGATTCTCAACATTCATTATAAAAAAGAAATTTCATATTCTTTCATAAGGATGATGCAAATAGGCTTGGCAATCTTTAAGAAGTCTTTTTTCAAAGAGCCGAAAAAACCAAAAATACTGATTAAGATCAAATTCATGTCAGTACATCTCTTCAAAACGACTTTAAGATTTGACAAGAAAATATTTTAATTTGATCCAAAAACAGAAAAATTATCCCTAAATACCTCAATACAATTTTTCATCATGTAAGAGAATATGGATAGCAAGCCCCGTTGAGACGTAGCAGGAGCGTTACATAAACGAAAAGGCATCATTTAGTATGTAAACACGTCAAAGGGGAAAGTAAAAGTTGGCTTCTCTTGGTCAATGGGTTCAACTACTATATGGTTGCATCATGAATACCCATAAAAGAAACAGTAAAATGCTTGACCTGCGAGCCTGTCCAACATTTTTTTTCCATGAATGGTAAAGGAAAGTGGTCCTTTCAGGTTGCTTGGTTTAGCCTTATATAGTCTATACACATCCTCCACCCAGTGACAGTACGAGTGGGAATTAATTAATTTTTTTCATGATGTACCACTGTCATGCCACCCTTCTTTGGAACCACATGCACTAGACTCACCTAAGCATTGTCAGATATATGGTACATAATTCCAGCATCTAACAGTTTCTTCACCTTTTTTCACAATTTTGGGGAGAGTGGGATTTAGCCTCCTCTAAGGATGAACAGCCAACTTGAACTCCTCCTCTGGCTTGAACTCGCATTCAACCACTTCTACACCCAATACATTCTTTTCTGTTGAACTATTGCTTCCTCTAATGCTTCTAATTGTGACACACACTCATCGATATCTTCCTCAAAGCTCTCTACCACTTTAAATATAACATTAACTACCACTTTCTCTAGTGGATGAAATGGTGAATCATATCGATAAATTTCTTCAACTTAATCTTCAATAATTTCAACCCTAAAACACTTCCCATCTTCATTAAAGTGGCACATAGCTTCAAACACATTGAAGTTCAATTTTTCTTCTTGAAGTCTCAACAAGAATTTACCTTGTTCAACATCAATTAAACTTCTTATGGTGGCTAAAAATAGTCTTCTGACGATAAGAGGTACCTCCTCATCTTCCTCTATATCAAGAATCACAAAGTCCACCATGAACAAGAAAATGCCTACTCTTACAAACACATCCTCCATTATGCCATAAGCACACTTGATAGACCTGTCACCAATTTGTAACAACATCCTTGTGGATTGGCATTCCCCTTCTAGCTTTCTCATCCTTGATAAAGGCATGAGGTTTATGTTGGACCTTAAATAACAAAGATTTTTCCAACAGTTAGTTTACTAATAATAAAAGCGATTGTAAAACTACCTGGATCTTTTAATTTTGGAGGAAACTTCCTCTAAAGGATGACCCTGCATTCTTCAGTAATTGCAACTGCTTCCTGTTCCTTGAATTTCCTCATCTTAGTCAACAACTACTTCATGAACTTTTCATAATTTGTCATTTTCTCCAATGCCTTAGAAAAGGAATGTTGATTTACAAATGAGAGAAAATATCCATGAACTTGGTAAATTATTCATCACTTTCTTTTTCCTTTTTCACTCGAGGGTATGGTAATTTCATATAAGGAGATATCATTTGAGGTTTATCCCTCTCTTTCAATAGTTAACTTTGGGGCTTCTTCAAGATTGAGTCCTTATCGATCAACTTGGACTTATTCTCGTCCTCCTTAATCTTTGCTCACTTAACTTCATCTTCTTTTTTCTTTTATTGCTCAACTTGACATCCCACCACCTCTTCTGATTTTTTCTTTGGGGTTTCTGGAATAGGTGGTGAGGTCATAATTGAATATTTTTAACGTGTTGTGCAAAGTGTACACAATCCAAAAAAAGTAGTAAAGTGAAAGTAGAGTATCATTCTCACAAGGATTGATTATCTAACCAATTTCAATGTTTTTCTTCATAAATAATAACAAACAAGCAATAACACTTAGCAATAACGGCATGATAACAAACAATAACAGAGTCTGTATATACAATTATCATATTATAACAAACACGGCTTGCGTGCCAAGCACCCTAATGCAATGCTTATATGCAAATGTACATGAACCGGAATTTCCAAAACAAAACTCTCCTCGAGGGGCGTAAATCATAAATATACCGCCTATCACGGGCCAATACTAATTACTGAGGTCCAGTCTCTCACAGACTTGCATGATTTACTACAGTGTAGCCTATCACAGGCCTTACACATCAGTTAAATCTTCGTAAGGATAAGATGGACCAACTATCACATGGAACCATCTCGTGGCCCATCACGCTCACCACTTAACTTCGTGGTCCATCACGGTCACCACTTAACATCGTGCCCCATTGCGGTCACTACCAACACTGTGGCCCATCACAGTCACCACAAGCTAGGGAATGCATGAGCATACTCTAACTCTTCCACATCAATCATTATGTAAATGTAGCTATTAAAAGATTCCCCTTTTTTAATACTCATTTAACACTAATAATTTTTCAAACTTATCACAGAGCATACCCAAAACATATTATCCTCCATACAATTCATCACACGCATATCATCATGTATGAATACATAATCACATCAATTAAATTTCCACAAAATCCACACATAAATCACATCAATTCAATTTCCACAAAATCCACACATAAATCATATCAATTCAATTTCCACAAGATCCACACATAAATCATATCAATTCAATTTCCACAAAATCCACACATAAATCACATCAACTCAATTTCCACACAAAATCCACACATAAATCATATCATTTCAATTTCCACAAAATCCACACATATATCATATCAATTCAATTTCCACAAAATCTACACATAAACGGTCCTATATGCAAACTAAAAATTTGGAAGGATCCCTTACCTTCGTTATCGCTTTTTCAACAGCTTTCACTACCGCGATTAATTACAGTGAAAAATTTCGCTTGCGTCGTCACCTCAAAAGTTAGCTCACTAGCACCGTCGTGTAGAGAGGAGTATATTTCCCTTCTGTCACTTCTCAAATGGAAGCTTAGAGGTAGAAGAAAATTGGAGATTTGTGTTTGTGGGTTTTTGTTTTCTTTTCTTCCAACACTTGGTTTTTGAAAAAGCAAGAATAAAAAAGAAGAAAGCGACGGGCAGTAGGGAGAAAATTTTTCTTCTTTTTCCAACCCAAGTGTTTTTTTTTTAAGCCAAAGAAGAAAAAGAAGAAGATGGAGGCGTGAGGGAAGGCGGTTACAGAGAGAAAATGTTTCTGATTTTCTTTCTTTCTTTTCAAGTATATATACATATATATATATATATATATATATATATATATATATATAATTACAACTAACACCAAAAATATCTAGATATATAAATATCTAAAAAAAATCATCATTTCACACATCACATCACAACCATTTTTTCAAAAAAAATTTCTACTATCGCCGCAACTCATTCGACAGATAAATTTTTCAAAAAAGCACGACATCTTGAAAAAAAATTATTCGCTAATAAATTCTCTGTAATTAAATTAAATTATTCATCGAAAAATACTTTTAATCGGGTCTCCAAAAATATATTTTTGGCATTTAAATCACAAAATACCAATAAAATTGGCTAAAAGCCTCAACAATTCAACACAAAATACAGTAAAATTGCATAAATTAGAATTTAAAAACTATGGGTCTTACATTACACAATATTATAAGAATTGATTTCTATACCTAAATTATTATAAAAAGTGTCACTAATCATTTAACATCATAAAAAAAAAATCAATGAAAATTCAGAATTTTTCCTTAAATTACTTTTCAGTAAATCACATGTATATATAAGAACAAATAATATTAATCACTTTTCTAAATATAATAAAATAAAATAAATCACGTGTATTTTAATCATAAAAACAACACATGGTAAAACTTTGAGTAATTTTTTTTTCTTTGACTACTCTAATTTTTAAATAAAATCATCACAAATTTTTTTTTTTAACGCAACTCCAAAACAATCTAACTCTTTAAAGCAATTCAAACACAATTTTATTTTTCATTACAAAATAAATCAACATTAACCCATTCACTATTTGTTTTCTAAAGAGTCTAACTTTAAAATTCTACCGAAGTTAAATATTCAAGAATTATTGTTTCTAATAATATGAATTTCATAGTATTTCAAACTCATGACTAATATCATAAATTAATTTCAAAAGCAACATCAAAACTTTAATCATCTAGATACAACCATCAACACTTTCAAATGATTTAAAATTAAAATGCACACTTTAAAATGAATTGAAAGTTAGTACCCCTAATTTGTTTTATAACCAAATGAATTGAAATTAAAATCCACACTTTAAAATCCACTACCACCAACATTTTCAAGTAATCTCCACTTTTGATAAAATCAAGTTATGTACCCATATAAAAACAGAATGTTAAGATTTTATAAATATTTTTCAAGACACGATTTTTAATTGACAATAACATCTACAACATTATCCTAAAACCAATAACAATATTAATGACAATAATCATGAGTTTTTTTTTTTCAAACAAGCCAACTTAAAATAAAAAATAAGAATTTTCTAGCCAAAATTAAAACTTTAAACAAATAGATATATTCTCTATCTAACTCAAAGTTTAGAAAGAAACATCTTTTTTTTTTAATTGGGTTTCTACAAAATAATAATAATTTCTACCAAGTAAAAGTCAATATGTGAAGTCTTAAACATATAGTTCATACGAAAATCAATATTTCAATCAATTAGATATTAGATCAATCATTTTAAACAAATTTATATCAAGACTAAATATTTTAAACTAACTTAAAGTCAAAACCAAGCTTTAAAACAACAATGCCAAAAATAAAACTCACATTTTAAACTTTGGATATACTAAATGGATTCAAAGGGAAATTAAAATCACTAATAAACATATTAGTTAATCAAGTTTAATGGTGGAAACAACTTACTAATTATTTTTTTTTAGGGAAATCATAGTAAGTCTTCTGCACAATCACAGGTAAAGTCTATCAATCAATAATTGAGATTACCTTGATGAAATTAGTAAATTAAAACATATATTTAGCTAATAAAAAAATTATTTCCAACTATTCACATGAAACAAGAGACGCTCAAGCCACAAGTCCACTCAATAAGTAATTAAGGTAATCAAGTCAACAATTAAAATTAACTAAAATCTTCACAAATAATTTCATGGTTTATTTAGTCACTTAGGTAGAAAATTATAATCCACAACACAATCAGAGTAAGCAAACAACAAATAGTAAAATAGTAATTTCACAAATCATGTTTAAT
The DNA here is from genome assembly GCA_037974755.1 of Cicer yamashitae. Taxonomy (NCBI): domain Eukaryota; kingdom Viridiplantae; phylum Streptophyta; class Magnoliopsida; order Fabales; family Fabaceae; genus Cicer; species Cicer yamashitae. Next base: position 18,134,964 of record JBBPBQ010000001.1, read on the forward strand.
TACACAAAAGCATATAACACATAATACAACATAAAATAAAAATTTGATAGTGAAAATAATTAATATAAATAAGCAAACACAACTGACACGATTGACATTTGACTAACACAAAACCGACACTCGATCCACTAGAACTGATTGGACAAACCTGCTCTGATACCACTAATGTGACACCCTAAACCCAAATTGAAATAAAAATTAAATGCACTCGTTTTGAAAGAGATTCGCAGCGGTCCCAAAGTAGAGTATAAAAAAATTTCTTTTAAAATATAACGCTCAGGACATCACACTCACACTTACACAAGACCTTTGCATAAAATTTCTTAATTAAAAATCCTTTAACATCGAATATAGCTGAGTTTTATCAAACAAATATTTCTGACATAAAAACATGTTCCATTGAGACAATTAATTTTTATCTTTGAATAAAAGATTGAATATAACAAAATTGATCAATAGAGTTTAAAAAACAAAAATTAGTTTGCAACTTGATAAAACACAATGAATTACTCCCACAAAGTATAACCTATTAGAGCAAGGATCACCAACCGATAACCTGAAATAATTGCGCTCTCGCAAGCGCCGAATACAAGCAACGAAAGGTGAGCTTCGAAACATGTAACAGTGTAAAATAATTGAGAAGAACACGTAAAACATTAATTTAACACCATATTATATAAAACCACATTAACAGTAATAATCAAGGTAAAATATTGATACAATCCACAACATCAGGTAAGTCAACACACAAGTCAAGTAATGTTATGCATGCTCTTATACTCTAGACTCCTCATCTTTCTTTGGTACCATTCGAACTCTAAAGTACTTGGTTAGAAGGCTTGATACTATGCCACCACACAAATGGATGGACAATTCAAATTGGCCCTGTCCTCATAGATACCCTCAACTCAACCCGAGACACATATACGCGACAGTCGGGTAAACGTGTGTTGCATGGTAGCTCCCGACATTTGGAGTGCTACCTCCAAGTCACCTAGGAGTTCCCCACCCGAATACCTCCAAAGTCTAACAATCTTGCCTTAAGGCTCAACAGTAGACCGCCACGATCAAGCTCATTCAGTTGTACTTCCCCGAAATCACTAGGCTTGTCAGGCCCTACCTATATGATGACAAGATAATCCCCACTTCAAACAAATAACATCCAGATTCTCCCCTCGTTGGCCTAGGCTACCCACTCCATTAAGAGAACCATCATTGGCACAGATTGAATTCATCACTATTCAATTAAACACAACATGCATTTTGTCATATCCATCAAGGTGGTAACATCGTAAGTCAACAAGTACACATCATCAATGCATATTTCCATAGTCATATATTACATTCAAAATTTATCATCATGAAACACAAGCTCCAACAATACATGATTTTCACTCACAGATAATAATATTTGATCATTCACACATACCACGTCAATTGCAATGCAAATAATTACAATTTATCACATTATATATCATATAACAATATCAATGTATATATAAACAAAACACAGGATACGTCAAATACACAATTCTAAAATAATTCAACTACCACACGATCTTAGAAATCAAATCAAACAACACCCTATAAAAGTTTCTAACTCATATTTTAACATCACCAAATTCAAGTTTTCTCATTAATCAATTATTACTCAAAACGCTTAAGTCGTACGTAGCGAGCCTCGAATGAATTATGGGAAATACGGTTTTCCCGTTCATCTCACTTAATTTACACTCATGAGTTCGAACTCACTCTCACCCCATACCTGGTTTGACGATCTCATATGATATAAGTTAGAGAAGTATCAGCAATGGCGGAGCAATCTAAAATAATTTATTCGACAGCGGTTCATGGAATAGACGAAATGCGACACAAACGACTCGAAACAATGTTTACGGGCAACCGCGACGACACTGAAATTCAAAATAAAAAATGCATCAGCGTCGAACATTAACTAACATTATAGGTTCGAAACAAAATAAACGACGAACACGAGATTTGTCGGGAAAACGTTTACCGCAAAGTCGATGAAGATGAGTTTTCATGAACGTTGGCAAAACTATAAACGAATGATGTAGGACGATGCTCTCGATGCGTAGGTCATAGAACTATTATATGTTGTTTTAGACCACCACTGCGACGATCGTAAGACATTGCGACTGTGTTGAAAGTGAACAAATAATGGGTCACAGTTTGATCTTTCATTCACATGCCAGTTGAATGAGGGTGATTTTGATGAAGATAATAAATAGAAAGGAGGTGTATTGATCATTTAGTCATGAAAAAAAATATTGGATTGTAGTTAATGTCAAAATCCTTGTTTTGAAACAATATGCCTACGAGAGTGGTGGCTGTTGCGTGGTTGTGCGCCCATATTATTATATAAATATTAGGTATAAGTGTATACAATACAATAGTATATAGAGTGTTATTAGGTTTAGGTAGCGATCCGCAAACACATTTTCAAACGAGAGATTGATTGTAATAACTATTATATTTATATAAATATCTTATTAGTTATATATATATATATATATATATAAACATATAATAATGTTTATAATAACAAAAATAATTTGGGGTGTTCCACTGCATCTCATTGGTGGGGGAAAATTATATTGATTGTTTGCTATGTTTTGAATAGAGATCCTAAATCTTAAAAAAAAAAAAAAAAACCTTCTTATGAGATTTTGAAGAAAAGACAACCAAACTTGACTGTTATGCGTTTGAACCTTCCTACTATTATTAAGTTGCTAAGTGGATATTTTGTAAAAAAGAAAAAAAACTTGTCAAGTAGGTAAATTAAATATAGCTATTGTCCTTAAGAAGAGCCAATATATTTTAATATCGAATAGTGAACAGGTTCGTTATTTGTCATGATAGCATGGAAATTTCGTGATTGTAGTACCTCAATTTTGTCCGACCAATTAAAATCAAGACCATTTATTTTTTCTTTTGAATTTTAAATATTCTGAGTATTGTCTCTACATATAAAGGATGTTTACTAAATATTTTACGGTTACTAAAATCTGAAGAAAAATTGACTGTTTTGAGTACATAATTTACAATGTTCCTAAATAATGCCAAAAATAAAAAAATAAAACAAAAGAGGAAAAGTTGTGAAGAGTTGTGAAGTTGCTGCTTATTTTTCCATTGTTTTGCTCATATTTCCATTGGGTATGGATTTGTCCATTGTGTATGGATAGGTATGCTGTTGTTTCCATTTGATGTTGTCATTGTGTCCATTGTTTCCATTGTATATCTTTTATCTGGTTTGCCTTACTGCTACAAGCATTCCTTTATTTATTGCCTTAATGCTACAAACATTCTTTTATTTGGTTTGTCTTGTTAAGCATCCTACTACAGACCTGATACAAAACACAAAACAATTAGTTGATTCATTTTAAATAAAATTTAAGACTAATAAGGCTATTACTTGTACCAATTGTGCACTCAAAGTCTGATTTTGTGTAAAATTTGCAACAAAACCCTAAAAAGTCCATAACTTAATTTTATCTAATGAACAAAAAGATTTACCACTTTAGCCTATAAATTTTGAGTTCGAAAATCAGAAAAAAGGGAGAGATTTGATACTAACAAAAACACCTACGTCGGAACGGCAACCGTGCCCTTTTGAAGCGGTTGCACCCTCCTCCTCGGTCTCTTCCCTTTCTCTCGGCCTCCTCTTTCTACCTTTCAATCTTTTCCTCCTTCTTTCTCCTTGTTCTTTCTCTCTTTGTTTTTCTTTAAGTCTGATCTAGGGTTTCTAAAGTCCTTTCTCCCTCGGCCGCCCACTTCTTTTCCTTAAGTCTGATCTAGGGTTTCTAAAGTCACACCTTTTTTTTAACCGTTTTTTTGTTAACTTAGAATGATTTGGGCCCTAAACAAAAAACAAAACAAAAACCAACCTATTTGTTTGAGATTTCAGCCCATTTGGCTTCTTTTTTATGATTTCAAAAATTAATTTATTTCATAAATAAAAATCAAATTTCATAAAAAATACAAATAAATATTTCATTAAAGATTAATTAGATGCGACATCTTTTTAATCTTTGAGTTGTTAGGACACAAGTGGTACAACTTGATAGTTCTAAAACTCACTTTATTTATTTATTTATTTATTTATTATTTTTTTTTAATGAATTAATCTAAAATCGACTTATAAATTTGTGCAATTAGATGTGGTATTATTTTTTATCTTTGAGTTGTTAAAACACATATTGTACAATTTGGTGTTTTTTTTTAAAATTCATATCTAAACCAAAAATAATAAAATATTCTTAAAATGATTAAATTCGATGTGACATCTTTTTACTCCTTAAATTTTTTGATATACCAGTTATACTACTTGACCTTTTTAAAGCTTAATATTTAAAACCGAAAAAATGATAAATTATTCTTAAAAGGATTAAATTAGATGTGACATCTTTTTACTCCTTAAATTTTTCGAGATACCAGTTATACTAGTTGACAATTTTAAAACTTAATATTTAAAACCAAAAATGATAAAATATTCTTAAAAGGATTAAATTAGATTTGACATCTTTTTATTCCTTAAATTTTTCGAGACACAAGTTGTACAACTAGATAGTCTCAAAACTTGCATTTTATAATATTATTCAAAATCAAACCAATTCTTTTTCAAAATAATTTTTTGTATCAACAACAAAAGGAATCTTCTTTAAAAATAATCAACACATTCGTATTATTTTACCAAGAACTACGTAGCTTTGATTTCTCCATCGCACCGGGAGATACGTAGGAGCAAGATCGCACTCTTGTCAAGCATAATAACAAAAACTTTTTTTTCTCTCTATATTTTAAATGTATATTTATCATTAGATTATTTTAATAAAAATATTATATTTGCATTTTAAAAAGGAGAAATAAATATATTTAAGTTAATATTAATTTTGCACAATTAATTATAGGTAACTGTTTCTTTTAACGGATGTCGTAGGGTGTTAATACCTTCCCTACGCATAATCGACTCCCGAACTCAGAATTTGGTTTCAAATACCATTTTTTTATTTTTTTTTTTATTTTTAAGGGTTTTCCAATATTTTCCCTATTTTAAAATAAACTTTGGTGGCGACTCCATAGAATTCGAGAAACACTCGAAATTTTAGGCCGCGACAGTGATCATAATTCTTTTAATTTGTACATCCATAAGTCTTATTTAAACAAAGAGTGAAATTTATAGAACTTACCATTACATTCCTTCATATTGAATTTTGAAGCAGTCACTTATATTTTGTCCATGTCCTTGGTTGTGTGGTGGTAAGCTAGATAGATATGTTTTGACATCCATGTAGCCTACCAACATGGGTGACTTTTGGGTGATTCGCTTTTGAATCTGGTTTATGCTTTGAATAAATGGACCAGACAATTAATTTGTTGAGGATGCTGATTTTCTGCATCCAATTCCAATGGCTTGTGTTCTTTTGATGGAGTTGGTATGTGACTTATTATTTAATATGTTTATGATTGTTATCTTGATCTTGTGCTGACACATATTCGAAGGATTATTTATGATAACTATCCAATAAATAAAAAAAACATTTATTTTTGGACTATGTCAAAATGCCTAAGTTAGGTACTTTTTTTGTAATCCTCTCTTGAATGAAACTGATTGTAAATGTGATTGGTTTATTGAGGAGTGATATATGATTATGTTTTAATTTTAAATTTGAGGTTGACCAACTAAAAATAACTATTCATACTGTTGAGAGTCCCATGTTGGATGTCAAATTGTTTAAAAAAGTGTTATAAATAGGAGACATCCCTTATAAGCTGAATTTGTAGGGTTAAGTTAGATCTCATCCAAATAATAAGATACGCTATAAAACTTTAATGTGCTGTAGTAGTATTTGCAACATGTTGTGTACTATCCACATAGTTTTTTATTGTGGTTGTGGTGAAATATTTATGATTTTGCTTACGTACAATACAAAGTATTAAATATATTGGCTCACATTATTTTAAGCAAGTTTGTGCAAGTTTATTAGCTTTTAGTTTATTTAATAATAGTTTCATCTACCCCACAGGTCCGAAGAGATGGGACTAAGATGTCCCTTGCTCAGAGCAAGAAATTGTCTCAACTTACAACAGATAATGCCCAATGGGAGGATCGACAACTGCTACTATCAAGTGCTATTAGAGGAACAAAGGTTCAGATTGAATTTGATGATGAGGATGAATGCAAGGTCATTGTTCTTGTGCATGGTAAGTATGGATCGTACCAACTTTGACAATTTAATGTAGTGTGCATGGTATCAATCTACTCTTTTGATCGATAATCTTTTTCCCTGTTGGTCACAGATACAAAGCCTCATTTTTTCGATGGCAGAGTTGTTTTCATTAAGCAGACAAAGCCAAGTATGCCAATTAAAGATCCAACATCTAAGATGGCTATAATTTCTCCTAAAGGATCTGCCAACGCTTTTGGGAACTTGCAGGCTCAAAACTTGGTGATATTTTAGGAGTTGAAAAATCAGCAGAACGGGTATCACTTATTCTCTTGAAATCACTTATTCTCTTGTAGACATAAATGTAAGGCTTTTACTACACTTTAGTTGGTTAACCATGGAACAAGTGTCAAACATTGAACTTATTTGTTTATATAATATTATCTTAATTTACTTGTTTTCACATATTCTTATGATTTTTCAACTTAAATGTGTTAGTCATATACATGAAGTTGTACTGTGTCTTATGATATTTTAGTCCGTTGTTGTTGTTTAGTATCTGTAAGTTGAATGAGAGCGTGTATTTGATCTTTTAAATTTTTTTTTCTATTATGACATTATCCATAGAAATGTCATATGTTACGTTTACCTAAGACATTTTCATGGATAATGTTTTTTATTTTATAGTTTGACATTACTCACGGCAAAGTCATGGGTAACCTTACCCACGGAGAAGCCATGAGTCAGTTTACCCACAGGAATATAATGAGTAAACATAACTCAAGGCATTTTCGTGAGTAATATTTTACCTACAAGCCAATTATCTACAAACCCGTGTCCGTGGGTAATTCTTGATTACTCGCAGGGTTTCCATGGATAAAGTCAAAATTTGCCGTAGGTAATGACAAATTTTCTTGTAGTGAAACAAGGCGAAATAGAACCTCAAATAAGTAAGATAGCCATAGCTGCTAAAGATTACGGACTCGATTTTACGACATATACCGTAGAAGAAGATCATGCAAATCTTCAAGAAGCTTTGTCATCTTTGGATACAATTTTATGGCAAGAAGCTATAAACGATGAGATGGATTCTCTAGAGTCTAACATGACTTGACATTTAGTAGACTTGCCTCCTGGTTGCAAACCTATAGGTTGTAAATGCAAATTGAAAAAGAAACTAAAACCCGATGGAACTATTGATTAATACAAGGTTCGCCTTGTAGCCAAAGATTTTAGACAAAGAGAAAATATAGAATTTTTTGACACTTTTTCATCGGTCACTAGATTTACATCCATTAGGGTACTCATTTCATTAGCTGTTATTCATAACTTGGTGATACACCAAATGAATGTCAAAATAGTTTTTTAAATGGTGACTTGGAAGAAGAAATCTATATGCAACAATCTGAAGGTTTTGTGATTCATGGACAACAAAACAAGGTTAGTAAGTTAGATAAATCTTTGTATGGTCTTAAACAAGCTCTTGAGCAATGAAATGAAAGGTTTGATAATTTGATTATATCGAATGAGTTTAAAGTGAATGAAAATGACAAATGTATTTATTACAAATCTGAAAAATGGAATTTGCACTATCATATGTCTCTATGTAGATGACCTACTCATATTTGGTTCAAACATTCATGGTGTAAATATTGTGAAATCATTTTTGTGTAAGAACTTTGATATGAAAGACCTCGGAGAAGTGAGTGTAATCCTTAGAGTAAAGATTACTAGGTCAGAAAAGTTAATTTCTTTGGTGTTGTATCTTAGAAAAGGGAATTTATTATGAGACTCCAAAGCAATCAGTGATTATATTTTTAGTATAACAAGTGGTGTTGTACCTTGGAAATCGAAGAAACAGACAATTTTGGCTCAGTCCACTATGGAGTCTTAAATGATAGCACTAGCTACTGCTAGTGAAGAAGCGAGTTGATTGAGATGCTTGCTAACTGAGATCCCTTTATGGGAAAAAATTATGTAAGTTGTGTTGATCCACCGCGATAGTACCGCGGCTATTGCAAAAATTTAGAATCGTTATTACAATAGTAAAAGACGACAAATACGTCGTAAGCACATCAATGTTAGAGAGTTACATTCTAAAAGAGCTGTTATAGTGGATCATGTACGCACTGATGAAAATTTAGCAGATCCTTTGACGAAAGGATTAGCTAGAGAGAAAATTCTAAATACATCCAAAAGGATGGGACTATTGCCTATAAAGTCACTCATGATGGTAACCCGACCTAAAAGACTGGAGATCCCAAGAATTAGGTTCAATAGGTAATAACAAGTCGTGAAGTTATATGAGATGAACATGCTATTATATATCAGATAAGTATGATTCCTGAAGCTATAATAGGATGAGATAATAGAAACTCTTAATGAGATCTATACTCTATGTCGAGTGGAGTACCTAGCTACAAGAGTACTCTTGATAGACTCGCCTGTGAATGTGGAAGTGGGGCTGCTTCCTATGCAATTTTGAGACATAATTGATTGAGCGTTCACTATACTAGGATATACGTGCAGGGCTATTAATGCACGAGATTTTGAGCATACACCCTATAAAAAGGTTGTGTGTGGGTTTGATGTTAGAGATATAGTTCAAGACTACGAGTCACTCTTATTGAATCTGAATCTTACTTACTATGCAAATGTTCAAGTCGGAAGATACCTCTGCTTATGCATAATCTTATAGAAGCGTTTGACGCTACTTCAGGAGAAAAAAAAAATTTAATTCAAGTGGGCGATTGTTGGAACATAGAGTATGTTATTGTGTGAATTTAAAATTTGTTTAAGTCCCACATTGGAAAACTCTCATATATTTAGTAGTTTTCAACTCTATAAATACTAAAGTCCCACATTGGATAGTTAACATATGTGGGTTTTCTTCCATCATTATATAAAGAGTGTAAAACTATTGTGAAAAGCATACCGATTGTAACACCCCAATTTCTCATTATTTTATTTTAATAGTATAATGATACACTATTTTTATTATACGAGTGTTAATATGTGGCCTAATTTCTTAAGTGTGTATTGTGTGTTTGTCTTAGTAATTGATTTAAATCATTAATATTAACTATAATTAACTTAAGAAAATTAAAATAAAATAAAACATGTATATATATATATTTAAATAAATTAAAACAAGGAGTGAATTTGTGAATTTGTGTGGCTACACTAATTGTTACCTTTAGCACTAGTAAAATGAAATAATAATAATAATAATAATAATAATAATAATAATAATAATAATAATAATAATAATAAATATAATAATAATAACCTAGGCTAGTACTAAGTATATATGTATATAAAGGAAAGCCTAGTGCTACGAAAACAGAGATTACCACATATAGGTTCGGAGCCACAAATTCCAATTCAAGTTACAATTCCAATTCCAAACCACGATCAGAGCAAAACAGCAGAAGTGCTATATCAATCTGTTACTTCTTGTAAGATTCACCATCTTTGCCTAGTTATTGCTGAATTGATTGATTAAAACTTTGTTTATAGTGCATTTTAGTTGTGCTTTTAAATTTATATCTCCTTTTATATTTTTCTCACTTTATTAAACACTGATTTGATATCTTGTTTCTGATATATGATAATACCCACACATCACTTTTTATTAATTATTGATGGTAAACTCATAATTCTTATCCTCATAAAATTTCTTCCATACATCTATTGTATTTCTATATTTATATTTCCAGCAGTTCACACTGTTATAAACCTTCTATGTTCAGACTTGAAATGTATTTTGTGATGTGTGAAATTTCTTATGAGGAGATTATTTTGAGGCATAGAATCATATTCCCAGGTATGATGTTTTTGGGAGTGCTACCTCCAGATTCCCAATCCATTTCCATGCTTTAAAGTAGATTATGGGTAGATTACATTCCTATTAATTATAGTACCTAGGAATATTTTAGATTGCTAGAAGATGTCATTTTTATTTGTTTATTTATATAAATAACACCTAGTAAGAATAGTTTCTTAGAACTTTTACGAATATGAAACATGGAAATTTATATATTCAATTGGTCTATTGATTTAATAATGTCCTAAAAGAATTGATGGATACATGCTATAGATGTTGCATTATCTTGACAGCATGCTGCTCGTTATTTTGCCAATTGACATTCAGTAGAACTTTTGATCATTTAATCTATATGCCAACATTATGTTATATTTTGAATTTGTCCTGAGAAAATTATCTTTATCTCTACTGTTTGTGGAGGAGAATAACCTTCAACTGAATTTGATTCGTATCATGTCAATTAAATTGTCGCTCAAGGTTACAAAATTTTTCTATTGACTTGGCTCTACATAAATTGTTATAAAATTGTGTAAATATTAACTGGACCACCGTGGCAGCATGATTGCTATTGATTGAGTCTACTTATTCTGATATTATTCTGTCTATTAATATGTACTGTTTAGCTATATATATACATACATTATATTTAATTCCTTTCTACCCTGTTTAGCTTTGAACAAAATCCAATTATAGTAACACGTATTTTGTAACGATATTAAATATATTTTTGGGTTATATTACAAATGGCAGATAACTTATTTATTTATTTAATTATTTTTAATAAAAATATTTATGTATCTATTGGAGTAAGTAATTAACGTGTATTTAGTTGTTGCGTTGATTTATTTTCTTTCGCGGGCTAGTAAGGACGATGGCTGGCGAAGGCGCGACATAATAAATAAGCAAATCAGCGTTGTTGGGAAAAATCTTCAGCTAAGGTAAGGGGTGAGATGAGGTTCGATTTTATGAATATAAAATAACGTGAGATGAACGGGAATACCGAAATTCCCAGATATTCATCCGGGGCTCACTACGTACGGTCGAGCCCTATTGAGCAATAATAATTAATTAATAATATATGAATGGTAACAGTGAGGACTAAAATATAATTTAGCAACCTATAGAATTTTTGTGAATTTATTTATAGCAAGATTGCACGTTGGATGATTTTATGAAATGTGATGCTGATTGTTACTGTATGAATAATATATACTGGAGTGTTTTTGCTATTTGATTGAAATCGTGAAATTATTTGAATGTGCTACCTGTTGATTTTTTTATTGCGATTGATAAGATTGGATTGTGTATTGTGAGTAGTGTAAACCAAATATTGGGATTGAATTGTGATCGACTGATATACATATAATGATGAATATTATGAAGTCAAACTGGAGTTTATTGAGTTGTGATGATCGAGTAAGTATGAGATATGTGTTGTAGAGATTCGGAGTTAGGATTATTTTGTCATCATATAGGGAGGGTTTGACAAACCTAGCGATTCGGGGAAGTACAACTGAATGAGCCTGATCGTGGAGGGCTACAGTCAAACTGTAAGGTAAGACTGATAGACCTTGGGGGTACATCTAGTGGGGAATTCCTAAGTGGATTAGTGGGTTATTCCCTAAGGTCGGGACCTACCGTGCAACACAAGAGTACCCCGACTGTCGCGTATATGTGTCTCGGGTTGAGTTGAGGGGATCTATGAGGACTTGGCCATTCATGAATTGTCCGTCCACTCTTGTAGTGGCATAGTATCAGGTCTCCTAACCAAGTACTTCAGAGTAGAATGGTACCAAATGATGAAGTATAGAGTATAGGACATGCATAGTATTTTATCCTTGTATCTGTTCTATTGTGATTATATTATATTAACCCTAGATGTTTGTGTTTGGCGTTTGCGATGGACGCAGACGAGCCGAAAGCTGCAGGTGAAGATTAATGCTCTTGAAGTGTAGGAAGCCATATTATCTCGAAGACTTCTATTTTCTACCTTTATGTTAAAGTCATTTTTGAACATAGTTTATTTTGGGAATTCCTGCTCTGATAGTGACATCGGGTTGGGACTACATTTACAATTGTCATTAAACTGGTGTATGTGTGTTTCCAAATGGATTTTGTTAATTACTGTTATGATTACATGATGCTCTTTGCCTTAATAAAAAAAATGCTTGGAATTTTATATATTTATTTATTTGAAGGATTTCATTGTTTTAAAAATAAGAAAATTAAATTTTTTTATTTGGGGTTTAGGGTGTCACACCGATGTTGGATGCATTTCTCAACTTTCTCTTTTCTCCCTCTTATGCTCGATGCGTTTTAGAGCCACTTCTCCCCTTTCTTTCTGTCCCTTCAATTTTTGAGTTGTCCTAATACCACTTTTCTTTTAGAGCGGTTTATGTCGTAAACCCTTCGTTTTTTAGAGCGACTTTTCTGTCGTAGTCCCTTCGATTTTTGAGTGGTCCTAATACCACAGTTCTTTTAGAACGATTTTTGTGTCGTAGTCCTTTTGATTTATGAGTGGTCATAGTAACATATTGCGAGTTGCTTTAACTATCATATTGAGAGTGGCTTTAACCGCTATATTGACGGTGTAATTCTAGAACGGTTTTCTACGGTGCAGTAGAACTCTGATACAGTTTGTCTAGGTTGTTTTATCTTGGGGACTTCATGGTTGATATTCTGCCTTACACAATTTGGACAGTGCCGCGAAACGACTTAAAGAGAGTGACCTAGTCAGCAACTCAACCCAATATTATTTTTCAATGGCATAAATTTATTTTAAAATAGTTTTACAAAATTCAAAAAACAACGTTACATTAGACTATAGTGCTCTATTTCTTCCTAGCTGATCAAAACTTTGCTCAATATTTTCTCCAAAAAGAATTAGTGCACGACGTTTCTTCTTCACCAACAAAGTGGTTTGGTACCGCCTCATACATTGGCTTCTATTGTGTGAAATAATTGAGTATGGTATTTGTATACCATTTTATTGTTATGTGTAATTCTATTATGTTTTTGTTAGATTTTATTTTTTAGAATTTTGTTTGATTGGATGGTAGTATTAATTTTGCTAATTTGGTTATGTTTTTAAGCTAACGAACATATAATAAGATTTAAATTCGGTACCCTAAAGTTATAAGATTAAGTTTATAGCACTAAGATAACATCTCAAGTGTAAAAGTAGAAATTATTTATCAAAAAAACTATGTTTAAACTTTCAAATTAGTTGAAAACACAAATTCCAAGATAAAATTTTTAAATTTAAACTATTATGTGTCACAAAGACACATGTTATTATTTTTCAAAAAAAAATTATTTCTAAATTATAAAGTATTTCATCTTACAACAAGTGTCGTTTAATATTATTGTACACATATTAAGAAATATCTTAATTAAAACAAAGAGGTAAGTCATTTCTCAAACTACCTATCTTAATTATTGATGGATTTTTTATTATTATCAATACAAAATATAATAATGTTTTAGAAGTTGTGTATATAATAATAATTGAAGAGTAGTATAAAAAAAATTGCAATGAAAATTGTTAATCACATTGACTTTTGGTGTTTTGATAGATTTATGATGTATGCATTAATATTTGTTGAATCAACTATAATTTTTATACTTGAACCTTACCGGGATCGATGTCAGTCTGGCTCGGCCCCTGATCATGTAGATACATATTACACACCAACAATGCCGGACCTCTTTTAATGTGCACGCAATCAAGCAATTATTATTTTAAAAACGAATGTATGTATCCTTTGTTCTGGAATTGTGGCGTGGAATGCTTTTCGCGTTGTATATCAGAGTTGCATTTTTTAGAGTGATTACTCAAACCTCATTTATCGGTGTAGTTTGGGCTAAGCTTTACCGTGGGTACGCCCATTGAGTTTTGGGCGATATTTGGGCCTTCTCTGATATTAGTGGTAAGAAAAGAGAATTGTTCTGTGCACCCTCCTCCTGTACCTCCCACCCTCCAGTCCAAAGGAAAAGTCTATAATGTCCCTTATCTATAAAAACCCCCCAAAAAATTTACCTTCACTTTTTTCACCCATTTCATTCGAAAATTTCATTTCTCCGAATCAGAATTTTTACAATCTTCAAACATTTCAAAGTTGTTACAAAGTTTCGAAATACAAAAAGTAAGAAAAAAATGAAACTCTCGAAGATTTACATGAAAATTAAATATTCGAAATGAAAACCTTCGAGTCTTTCATTCAATGTCAAATATTCGAAATGAACAATTTCGAAACTTTCATTCAATCTCAAATATTCGAAATGAACCTTTACACCAGCAAGGCCAAACATTCGAAATGCAACACTCGAAACTTTCATTCAATCTGAAAGTTTCGAAATGAAAATTCAGAAACCCTAAATCTGAAGTTTCGAAGGTTTGAGATTGTTGGAAAGGTTCGAGGGTTTAGACTTCGAAAGTTTGGGGTTGCTACAAAGTTTTGAAGTCCAGCTTCGAAAGTTTGGGGTTGGTGAGAAAGGATCGTAACCCAGGTTCGAAAGTTTGGGGTTGGTGAGAAAGTTTCGAAACCCAGATTCGAAAGTTTGAGATTTATTGAATTTTACGAAATGATTTTTTATTTTTGGTGTTTTTTCCATTTTTTTTTTAATATTGATATATTGATATATTGCAGTGCCTAGAATGAGAGGTGCATTTGGCCAAATTATTCGCAACATTGCCCGAAGCGTAGGAGTTGATAGTGGTGATGGCGTAGAGAGAATTCCAGCAACAGCTTCAAACAGACGACGGAATGAAGCAAACCGTCCAATTAGGCAGCGTCGTCGTAGACAGGATGATGTCGCTGAACCTGTTGAGCCTACACATATGGACGAGGATGTACTTGAGACTGCACAGACGGAGCAGGTTGAGGAGCAGTATGCTGAGCCTGCACATGATGATGTTGATGATTTTGTTGATGCTGATGATGATGTTGTTGATGCTGATGATGCTGAGCTTGAGCAAGATCAGCAGCTCGGATTCCCTGGAGGACCGGTGGTGACATCTGTGTTGACACAGTATGAACACCACGTGGCTCGGAGGATATGGGAAGGAGAGGTATTTATTTAATTAATTAATTTAGAATAAGTATTTATGATATTTAGTATATATGTTTATGATATTTAGTATATATTTTTGGTATATATATTCATTATATTTAATTAATTATTCATTTAAATAAGAATAAATATTTATTGTTATGTTCTTTAATTACTCGCAAAATCGTGGGTCGTTAAAGGTTATTACTCATGGATTGAAGCTGAAGAAGTTTTCTGAAGTTCTTGTGCCAGATCCTGTATTGCATTGGATTCGGGAATCTGGACTGCTACACCTCTTTTCAGCTTATCTCACTATGGCTGATGTTGGTCTCATATCTGCCTTTGTTGAAAGGTGGCATAGAGAGACCAGCTCATTTCACATGCCATTTGGAGAGATGACAATCACATTGGACGACGTGGCGACTCTTCTTCATATCGCACCTCGGAGTAAATTTTTTGATGCACTTGTAAATATGAATAATAGTAATGCTGCCATGAGTACTTAGGTGCATCATGGGAGGAAGCATTAGCAGAGATTAATTATAATAAATGTGCCCAATATAGATTGCAATGGTTGCGTGATTTATATAGTCGTCTCATTCAGACTAACCAGTTTGAGTGTGTGGCTAGAACGTACCTATTGCATTCAGTTGGCTGCACTATTTTCGCTGATAAAACACATACACGTGTGGAGGCGAAATATGTTAGTTTATTTATTAACTTAGATAGTTGTGGGAACTATTCGTGGGGTACTGCGGCATTGGTTTTCCTGTATGACAATCTCGGAGATGGAGCTGTCCACGACACTCGACAATTGGGTGGTTACATGCCCTTACTACAGGTATGTTTATTTATTTATTTATATATTTATTTATTTATTTACATATTTATTTATTTATTTATGGTGCAGTGCTGAATTTACGAGCATTTCCCTAGCCTCTGTAAATAGGGAGATAGAGGAAAGGTTCCTGCACATCTTCCTCGAGCATGTAGGTGGGCTGCGAAACATGCTGTTGAAGGCGGACTGATGACATATCGTCAAAGACTTGATGCTTTGACACTCGATGATGTACTGTTTACACCATATGATGATGATCAAGTTAATCATCCATTTGTCAAGCTTTTGATGTTCTCAGGATACCTTCGATGTGGTGGAGTCTCAGCCCCGTATCTGCCAGAGCGATGTCTTCGACAATTTGGTCGTATTCAGTGCATACCGCATGACGTTCCTCAGGTGTCGGACAGTATAGATTGGGAGTGGCAGTCTACTATGAGATCATCTGTAGCTGCCTTTCGAAGCCTATATCCTGTTGCGACTTTTCTTTGAGAGGTCATTGCAGACTACTATGCATGGTACACATCTGTATCACATCCTCTGATCATCCCTCCACCTACAGTTGCACCTTCGATTCCACCTATTGTTGCTGCACATGCTGGTCAATCATCTTCTGTAGATGGTGGTAGAGATCGTAGAGCAGCTGAGATTGCACGTATGGCCTTAGATTTGGTATCTCCATTTAGTGAGCTTCATGAACTATTAAGTGAATTATGCCGCTTGTACGACGATTAGTTATTGTGTTATGTAAGATTGTGTTATGTAATATTGTGAATTTTTATGAATTTTTATGTGTCACTGTTATTTATGAAATTTTATTTTGAGTTAAAACGTAAATGATAAATAATAAAACGTTAAATGATGGATAAATGATAAAACCAAAAAATGATAAAACGTAAATGGACAATCAGACATAATTTCTAATCTTCAGTTAATGAAATACAAGATGATTTGGTAAATGATGGATCAATGTGTTCCCAATGCTTCATACGTCCTGCATACGCTATTTCCCATGTCTTTGCGCACTGATTCAATATTGTCATCAAACACGTTGGCATAAAGGTCTTGATGTAGATGGATCTCTTTATCCAATTGTATTCGAACTAAAGGCCAAGATTCTTCAGTCCAACCTAATAATGGTGCAATTGCGCGAAACCCACAATTTCCCTCAGGCACAACATCTATTATCTCCTCAATATACTGATGTATAAAACTAGGAAAATGTATGTTATGAGATGTTTGCCTAGTAGAACACTGTGCTGATTGATTTGCATAACGTTAAGATGGTTGCCTAGCAGAACACTGTGTTGATTGACCTGCAGAACATTGAGATGGTTGCCTTGCAGAACGTTGAGATGGTTGCCTTGCAGATTGTTGAGATGCATCAACATACTCCCAATATGAAGGATCACGAGGAGTATCAAAATCTTTTTTCCTTTTACTAGCTTCCTTGGTTCTCACCTTCTCAGGTGGTACAAGTATTGATGTTGTTTGTGGAAATACAAGTTCACGCACCTTTGCCCAGAATATCCTTTGACCAACAATATCTTGTTTCTTCATATACGCTTTCATTGCTTCCAACTCTTCTGAAAAGTCAATGCTTAAATTTCTCCAAAAGTCATATTCTGATAAAGATTCTTCATCCTTCATATACGATTTAATGATACATACTTGGTTCTTCAACATTATATTCACAGCATCCCAACTTTTACACAAATCACCAAAACTACTTTGCAACATGTTTTTCAATCTCCAATGAGCAGACTCAACTCTACAAATAAATTAAATAACACAAATGAAAACAAATCACATAAATTAGTAAATCATATTTTCTAAAACAAAACAAATCATAATTTAAAAATACCTGTTAGATTTTGTGTTCCCCAAATGCATCACTCTATTGGTCCAAACCATGACAAATCTTTCTTTGTAAGGTGTCAACCATGAATCTTTCACATAATCAACAAAAAGGATAATATCGGCACACACTAGCTCAAAGTGTTGCAAGTGATGATCATACTCCTCCACACTAGTCGAATATACAATTTTTTTTCCATAAATCCATTACTTCATCTTGTCTATCATTTTTCACATATTGTTTGCAGCTTGCCCCAACATTTTTTCAATATGAAAACAACATAGCAAATGAATTGAAGTAGGAAACACAACACTAATAGCATTCATCATGGCAAGATCTCTATCAGTCACAATAACTTTAGAAATTAAAGTCTCAGAGACGAACAACTGTCTTACCTTTTCAAATGCCCAAATAAAGTTATCTTGTCGCTCTTGTTCCAAGTATGCAAACCCAACAGAAAATGTCAAACTAGTAGATGTGACACCGACAATTTCAAGTAATGGTAACCGATATCTATTTGTTTTGTATGTGCTATCACATATCAAAACAAAATGAAACATGTTTAACAACTTTATGCAATCAGGATGCGTCCAAAATATATCTCTCAAAACATCTGAATTCTCCCGTCTTATTGTCCAATTCACATAATTTTCTTGTTGTATTAACTTCAATTGATGTTGCATTTCTATGTACGAACTTCTCAACGAAGCTCGATAACTACTCCTTGCTTTATATATTTGACTGGGAATTGAGAGATTAGCTTTATTTCTCTCTTTCAAAGCATTCAAAATCAATCTTGGTGCAAGCTTATACTTTGTCATTTCATTGACAAATTTTCTCTCTTCTTCATTTAAACGCCCAAATATGAATGACCGGTTAAAGTATCTGCTAAATCATGATTATGTGTTCCACAACGAACACTAAATTTACATCCTTCACTGATAGTCAACGGTATACATCTGAGCTACGGACAGTTTTCCTTATAAGAACAAGTTACTGTTGATTTTGATTTAGATATATATCTTCCGCCTCTTTCGCATCCCAAAATTAATTTGTCTTTTCTTCCCCCTCTTTTCGATTGCTTTGTCTAATCGAATGGTAACAATTAAAATTCCATTTTGCCTTCCAATGTTGTTTGCCCATTCAAATACAGCTTCTCGAGAGGGAAATACCTACAACATATGTTTCAAATATAACATCAAATATATATCTATAATCAAAATTTGATCGGTGGTGGATTATCAGTAATAATACTTGATCAATGGTGAATTTTTCTGTAGAATCAATAATCGTTGTTGAAGCTGGAACCTCAACTCTACTCATACCTAATTTCAAAAAGACTAACAAATTTAATTAATAATAATATTATAAATTTTTTTTTTTTAAATTAATAATGTTAAAAAACAAAATTACATTTTGAATTTTTCCCTAAAAATGAAAGTTTCGAAACAGCTAATTTCGAATTATTGAAACTTTCGAAAAAATGCATTTCGAAAATGAGGTTCAACCACAGTTTCGAATGTTTCAACAAAAACTGGAAAAATGCATTTCGAATGTTTAGAAATCATCCAAAGTTTTGAAATTTTGATTGATTTCTGGAAAACCTGTTTCGAATGTTTCAAATTAATCCAAATATTCGAAACACAACATGATTTCCTGGAATATTTCATTTCGAGTATTTTAGGTTTAACCAAAGTTTCGAAATTTTCTAGAAAAATCTATTTCGAAAGTTTCATTTTAACCATATTTTCGAAAAAATTAAAATCCTTACTTTTTTTATTTCGAATTTATTAAATATTCGAATATTATGAAATATTTGGTAATTTTCGAATTGGGGGGGGGTGGTGGAGTGGTAAATTTTTTTGTTGTTTTATACATGGTAAAAAAGGGCATTATAGACTTTTCCATTTGACAAAACCCAAGACCCGACCCGATCGATTATCTTTGGGTTGGGTTAAGTTTTAAACCCGTATTTTTTTTATTTAACCCGAACCGACCCGACCCGATCAAGAACGGGTTGGGTTGGCGGGTCATACATAAATAATAACCTATTTTTTTTATTTTACAGGAAAACATATTGAATGAAAATATATTTAATACTTAAATGTCTCAAAACTATAAAATTTCAATCAAATTATGCAATTCTTTAAAAAACTCATCAACCTCTCACACAAAAAAATAAATCCAACAATCTTCAAATACATAAATAAGTTCAACAACAGTAAATCAATAAAATATGAAAAATCATCAATTCTTAGAAATGTCAACTTCAAGTACAAGCACTTAACAAGTTTCTCAAAGTATGGAATGAAACAATTGGGAATCTACAAAAACAAATATTAATAATAAAAGTGAGGAGAAATAATAAAAAGTAAAATATGCATTAAACAAAACAATAACAAGTACCTTAAGATGTAGTAGTGATTGTGTTAAGCTCAGCAACGGTCACCCCAATATCAATTGAAACTAATTCAGACAACTCTAAAATTTTAAATACAATACACAATCTCATTAGCACACCAAATGATCAAAAGAATAAATTTTAGTCTATATACACATATCAATCCTATGAGATCTACACATACCAATCTTCATGTCATTTGGTTAGATTAATTCATATAACAAGAAAAAAATGCACGTATAGTATGTTATCTTCACATATTAGACTGAAACATACATCTCGACAACATAACTCAACAACCGCAATTCAACTCATAAGATACACCAATTATAGAACCCAACATTAAAACAACATAAAATTCTGATTTAATACTGATTTAATTTATATTAATTTTTATTTAACAAATTATAGTATTATAAATAAAATAAAATAAGAAGTATTTTTAAAAGATTAGAGAAAATTTTGGGGTGGCCATGGCCAACCTATGTCCCAACAACTATTAGCCACTAGTTACACATAATCCACCAACCATTTTAGTTTACTAAGTACCATTCATTTGTTTATAGTTACTATTTTCAAATAAAATACTAGAAAAAAGTGTTTAATAGATTTAAATATAAAAAATTTAAACTAAATTCATCGTAAGCTTTTGCATAAGCATCAATTTTGCTCATAAATAGTATTTAACTCAAATGAATAGTATTTAACTAAAAAATTGTATTTAACAAATGTAAAAAATTTAAACTAAATTCATTATAAGCATAAGCTTTATGTTCATACTTTTATTATGTAAAACTATAACAAAATATAACATTTAAATAAATAGTATTTAACTCAAATTAAATTGCTCATTTGAAAGAGGCAATTCAAAAATTAGATATGAATTTTATGAGTAGGCATATACGAGATTACAATGTTAAAACAAATTAAACGAGTTTAGTGTTTAGCCTAGACCTTGCATCAACATTCATATAAAAATCACTTGTTAATAATATCTTATTATAACTAATTCGTATAAAATCAGTTATGAGCACTTATAGAACAAAAGAAGAAGGTGGACAGCGGCGTGGCTTCAAAAAGTCTTGAAGAAGGTATAGGCAGAAAGTGGATGAAGGCAGTTGAAAATCTAAATAAGAAGAAGAGTAATGAAACCCTATTGAGCTAGCCAAACAAATTTTTTTTAAAAAAATATAACTAGTTACCGGGTCGGGTCGACGGGTCGACGGGTTCAAATTGTTAAACCCATTACCCGACCCAAATATAAGCGGGTTTCGACGGGTTGGGTTGGATCGGACCCGAAAGTGATCGGGTACGGGTAAAAATCGGGTTGGGTGATCGGGTTGGCGGATCGACCCGCGCCCATGTTCACCCCTAGGTGGGAGGTACAGGAGGAGGGGGGTCACGGTACAATTCTCGTAAGAAAATTACTAATAAAATTGGATTTGATATCCACAATTTGATTTGTACCCGTCAATACGTAAAAAATTAAATTTTATCTTTTTTATTTTATTTATTCAAAAGATAAAAAATAAATGCTCCAAAATCGTATCTCTTACCAAAATTTCTAATATTTAAATTTTTTATTCCAAAAAATCGGATATACAAATTAACACTACTGAAAATTGTATTTTCAAAATTTTTGATTGTGTAATGGAAATTTCACCAACAGAATTTTCAGTAGTTAACAACTCCCCAGAAAATTAAATTTTAAAATTTCCGGTAGCTAATTTTATTCTACCGGAAATTTCAACATAATTTCTTTTTTTTTTAATTCTAGATTTTTTTTTAATTTTTTTTCAAAAATAATTTTTTAAAGGAATTTCACTATTTAAATAATTTTTTAAAACACCGTTTTATTCAGAGTCTTTGAGACATTTTATCATTTGACATTTTTTCAATATATCAAATTAAACTTAGTGAATTCCTAAAATCAGTGAATCAGTAAATCAACCATTTCAAATAAATTGAGTTCATAAAATTAATAAATTACAACACTCGAAAATCACGACTCATACAAAAAAAAATTAGGGGCCTCCCTAATTGGCACCTGCCGACCCTTCAACTAGAAATTTAAAATTTTCGGTAGTTATTTTCAATATCGAAAATTTCAAAAATGAAATTTCCAGTTGAAAACAACTACCTGAAATTTCTAATTTCCGAGTGAAAATAACTACCGGAAATTTTAAAAATGAAATTTCCAGTTAGAGAAGTTCATAAAATAAAATATTTTTAAAAAAATTTGGGAATGTGGGGTATGATCAAGTTATCCCAATTTTTTTTTTAATTTTTACTATTCACTTAAGGGTATTTTAGTAAGTTAAAGTATAAAATTTATAAATGAGGGGTTACAAATCTAATTATGGGATACAAAATCTAATTTTCTAGTTGTAATCATTGCTCGTCAATTTTGCGGCCCATTTTTTGGTTAAATTTGCAGTTAATCAATCTCATGCATAATTTTAAAACTTGAACTTGTGATCGACACGATTAAGGCAATGTGTCATTAGGTTGTTGGTCGAACCAGTGAATCGCTAGTTATATCGAATTACTATTGGCTCGGTTTGTATTAAAAAATAAATTTAATAATATTTTGACAAAATACATATTATAATAAATTATTATTTTTATTTGTCTTGCAAAAATAGATATAACAATTTTTTTTCTAAAATTTGAATGTTAATATTCATAACATATCGTTGTGAAAATAAAAGAAAACTTATAAATTAGTTGTTATAATATATATCATTATTTTGTATTTAAAATATATATATATATATATATAATATATATATATATATATGTAAGTATAATATATATAAAGAATTGAAAGCTAAACTTTAGCAAAACAAATGCAGTGGCCTAGTGGTAGAAGCAACTCCATAAGGAGACCCATAATGCATGTTAGATACCGGTCTTATATGGAATTGTGTAACTTAATTCTAAGTGGTTTGGATTCTTTTCAATACTTGTATTTTGTATTTGATCTAAGCTCGTGTTTAATGGATATTTTAGGTTTTTGTTTTATAAGAATATGATACTTGGGACCACAAATTTCTAGGTTCTCTTTTTAATTTGAGCTACAAAATAGTCCCAGTTTCTGTTTGTTTCTTCCATAACAACTAAGAAAACAATAAAATCCAAATTAGAAGTGACTAAACTATATGTGTGCATGAAAAAACCTTTGGCAATCTCATTGGCATGGCATATATAAATTCCCATACAAATGGTTCCCTAAATTTTTCTTGGTTATCACATATTTTAAGGTTCAATTTACATTTAGACAATTTTTATTGAAATTTTTTATTTTTTTACGAGAAAAAGGGTGAGTGAGATGCAATACGAGAATTTTTTGATAAGTTATCTATTTTAGTACTACTCTTATTACCGAAACTTTTGATAAATTAAATTGAAGTAAAAATGTAGATTTACAAGAAAGGGGGTTTGAATTGTAAATGCATCCTTTTAAAAATTCCTATTAAAAACTTAAGAAAATAACTCAAGATTGATCTTAGTTGTGAGAGCAGAAAACGAAGAACGTTCTTGGTTTCTGACCAGAAAACGGAGAACGTTCTTGGTTAGTTAAAATCTACAATTTAACTTATCTATTTAACTTGATAATCAAACAAACAGAAAGTAAATAGATAAGGGAAAAGATACCACACAAGAATGTATCCTGGTTCACCCAACCCGGGTTACATCCAGTTCTCACAACCGTGAGATTTTCCACTAAGTGATCAAAACAAAGAACCTTCTTGGTTTTACAGCACCTAGCTCAGATCAACCTTGATCTGTTACAAAGTTAAAACCTTTCTACCCAGAAAGGAGTTCAATCAGGTCACCTATCAACCTTGATAGGATTTCTTACAATCTACCCAAACTATAATAAACTCTTATAGTTTTAGTTTTACAATAATGATGAGATTGTTTTGTTAGAATCTGAGATGTCTCAACTCTTGTTTGAGATCTGATTCTTTGACAGAGAAATACACGAAAATGATTCTAGGAATCGAATGGGAAAAATCATAATTGATTCAATGTATATGAGTGAGAGAAATTCAAGTATGATTGAAATGAGTAATGAATTTTCTTAGTACTTGAAGCTCTGATCTGTTCTTCATCGTGAAACTGTATTTATAGGCTTCAAGATGGCTTCTGACAGCTCATTTAACGGTTGGGAGAAGGCCAGCTGTCATGAGTAAGTGAATGGATAAGATCATCCAAAAAGCAAGAGAGTTCATGCTGAATCCAGGAATGTTCTTGAGATCCAAGATCATTCTTCGAATTGGTTGGAGATGAACTGACTTGTACTTGATCCTGTCAATTTTCTGTGATGATTAGCTAGCTTTAAGTCAAGTGTACAGGTCTTGATTAAAAGTACAACTGCAGTGTACTTTACAGCCTGTACATATGTACTTGCATTTGCCTTGCATGAAGAATGATCTTGCTTTATACTTTTCATGAAGTATGTCTTTGATCCTTCGAATTCTGGAATCATTCTGACTTAGATTTATCCATGCTTTATTCTTGATGAAGATATGAGATGAATAAAGCTTCCAGGATTCAATCTTTCTCAACAAAACTGATCATTCTTATTTATGACAGAAGTGAAGAACGTTCTTCGTTTTTTGGCATATGTCAATAACGATCTTCGTTTTACAGACTGTTGTCCAGAATGATCATTTTTCACTTTTGCTTTGAGTTGTGCTCTTTAATCTTTGATCCTTTTGAGTGATTCTTTTGCTCATATGAGAGCTATATATTCCTAGTATATGAAATGGAAATCCATTCGCGATTTGCAGGAGCTTTCCTTGCATTAAAAACTGATTTGATCTTGAATGTTGAAAATGACAGAAACGTGGAGAACGTTCTTGGTTTTCCAGATTATGTCAAGAACGTTCTTGATTCAATTTTGTTCATTTTTAGCTCTTTCTTTAAACTGATTTCTCTTGTATTTGTTTTGCACCTATCTTGGATTATTTCACTCAAAAGCACAAGTTAAATTAACATGACATTTAGAATCATAATTAACATTCTTAATTAACTTTTTGTTTGTTTTTATCAAAACATTAAATTGAGATTTTGTCTCAACATAAATATGGTACTTACCAATTAATTAAATCCTATTTATAGGTTCTATCATATAATTGCTATAAAAATGCTTTCATCATATTTTTGTATTTTATTTATCAATCCAAAACCGAATTATATTAAATAGGCATTATTCAGAGCATAAGATATATTAAGAATAAAGAAAAGTAAATTATTAAGATAAATTATATCGCTAAAATCTATTGTTAATAAGATAGTGAAAAACCTTTAATTTTTGTATTATAAGGAATGTCATTTTCATTACAATTAATTTCACTTAAATTTATTGTTTATTGAATAGTTACTAAAAGCTTATTCCTTGTTTTGCAAAGAATGTGTTGATTAGGACCACAGATTGGCTCCCTCTTTTGAGCTTTAAAATGTGTTCTAGTTTCTGCTTGTTTCCCCCAAAACAACTAAGAAAACAATAAAATCCAAATTAAAAATGATTAACTATATATATTGATGAAAAAACTATTGGCAATTTCATTGGTGTTTAAGTGGCTTCGTCGTGCCTCAAAAAAGTCACCTGACCCAACTTATTATTTGGTCCATATTATTATTATAATAATAATAATAATATATTATTATTATTATTATTATTATTATTATTATTATTATTATTATTATTATTATTATTATTATTATTATTATTTTGTACTCTAATTTTTGCATAGGTTACCCTTTCACGTTTGCAAAATGAAATAATTAAAAGTGAGTCATATTTTTATGCATTATTTTAACACTGAAGGTATGAACTTTAGTATATAAAAAAATGAAAATATGTGTTTTATGAAATAGAATTTTTGCTGTGAAAAGATAAGAGTTTGTTAAGGTCATGAAAATGGTGAACTTTATACTGAAAACTCGTGTGGGGCAGGAATGATATAAAACTTAATACACGTGGAAATGGAGAAAAAAACGAAGTACTGTTAAGTTAGGAATCGATTAAAATGTAGAAAATGAAGAGATAAATGGAAGAATGGAGTTGGGGTTCAAGAATGACTACCTCGTTGTTGTCATCGAAATCGGAGAAGAAACAGCAAATTTTTTCTTTGTTATGTTAATGAGAGAAAGAGAGCATCTTACTAATTCAATTTAAATTGTAGGTAAATTACAATTTAGATAAATGAATTAGAATTCCAAGAAAGGATTTAGGGTCCAAATCCAAAAATAAAATATGAGTGAATAATAATCGGATAAAATCTATATCCAAAAATAAAACATGAGTGGATATCCAACCGGTTGGTAAATGAGTTGAATTATATATAACCATATTATTTTAATCAGATATTTAAAATAGATTTGGATCCAGTTATGGATTTGGGCCTCATAACCGGATTTTTTGTACAACCCTTATAGTATGAACCAAATAACCAACTTTTGCCGGATAAATTAATAATCGAATGGTATTACTATATCATAAATATTTATAAAAAAAATACACAAGAGATTTTATCTACTTAATTGAATGACTTAATCAATTAACAAAGTAATAACCTAATTACAAAAGAAGATGGAGAATCTTTATGTCACCATGAAGATTCCTAGCCTTCCCACAACGACTTAGTACAATCAAACATGTTAGAAGAACAAACTTACACTCATAATAACTTAGTACGGTTAAGCATGTGAAGTATCAACCAGTATTAGGTCACATTATTAAGAGTTTCAAATGATACAATCAGTTAACTCTTAGCGAGATAATTGAATATTTAAATACAACTAGCACAACAATAACCTTTCAACAAAAGTATAGAATAGTTTGAGATTGATTCACTAGCTTCTTGAGAGTAATATTCTCTCTTGTTGGCCATAGAGCGATTTTTCTATTGTTCTCATTTTTTTGTCTTTCTACACTCTTTTTGAATTTCAAAATGATATTCTTGCATATTCTTCGATGCTTCTTCAAAAATTGATGATCCAATATATATATCAAAGTGAGAAGTATTTCTATTGGGGGGATATTTTTACCGCTGCTTTTCTAGAATCAAGATCCCTAGCACCATTTGGTTGTCGAGTAGTCCCACCACATAAAGCTGAACACAATACAGTCTTTAAATAATATGGAAGCTTTGAGAGGAGTGTAATAATTTAGCAACAATTTCTCGTACTCTTAAATGAAGCATTAAATGCTCTTTGTCTTGAAGATATGCTTTGTTAAATCAGACATTTGTGTATGGACAAACAATCTATAACACCTTTATTCAAAGACACATAACCAGATATATGTAACTCTGGGACAATGGATCCAGTAATCAAATGCATTCTATCTTTTACATATTGCAACATATCCGATGAAGAGATCTGTCTTGTGCGTAGCAATATTGCCTTGCAGTATTTTGATTTCATTAGCCAAAATGATCATTTAGCTTATGCTTATGCTTATTGATTTCATTTGCTCCCAAATAATTTTTTTTCATATCACAACTTTTCTTCTTGAACATCTTAATTACTTTAGGCAGAGTGATTCATTTTGTGTGAGTTGACTCCATCAGACGAAATGGTCAGGAGACTATGTAGGACTATATCAACACTGTCTTCACACTTAAATACATGTTAGAGGATAAAATTATTTTAGTAATATCCTTTGTTATCATCAAAATATTTGTTAGTTGTTTGTTTCTAAACCAATTTAATTTTAACAATCTCACTTTTTAATGATTACAAACACTAATATTGATGGACAAATGTTCCATTTATAAAGAAAATATTTTAAAGGAATTTCAAAAGCTCCCCCTAAATTAGTGTGACAAATATTTTCAATAATATATGTGTGAACGAATACTTACAATTGATTTTAGTTGGCATTCTTTTCACTACAAAATATTTTTTATGTTCTTCCCAATGTTGTTCTCAATATTTATTTGCCCACATTGTTATCAAGCAAAAAGACGTGAAAGAAAAACATCACAATCAAGAAAAATGAAAAGAAAAAAAAATAGATTTAAACAACTAATAAAAAAATTATGATAGTGAGAATTAGAAATTAAAAATTTCTTGATTGAAAATAAATTACATCGACCAAAGAAATTAAAAATAAATGTTCAAGAACCTAGGATTTTCCATGAGCAACCAAAAATTAGAAAGTCTTTTAAAAACCAATAAGCTTCCTTGGTCTTTTAGAGAGTGCGAAGGTTTTTCACTGTTGTTGACCAATACTTTCTTCTTTTTTGTGGCTTCATCCACATTTATGGGCTCTTAGTAGCAAAGATATGTTTCTATTTTCTAAACATTCTAAATTTATGGGCTCTACACATCCTTCATGAAACTCCTTCAACATTCTAATTCATACAATGTTAGATATGTTTCTAATTCATCTCACATACAAATAGACTACATCTTCAAAGACACTGTTACTCGAGTCTTACTCATTCTAAATACTACAGATACATTGTCTATAAACCCATGTTTAAATTTTAAATAGACATAAAATTTGAATTTGGTTATATGAACATTCTTTGTAGCACGTAAATCACGTTATTTATGACTTAGTATATATTTAATTTTATTGTGAATCTAATTATATAATTTACATGTATTCTGTAAACACATTAAAATAACAGTGGTTTACCATACCAAATACACTTAAAGCAATTATAAAAGAAGGTGATTAAAAAATTAATGGATCGATTCAACTTTATTTGCTGCCGCTTTACTTCAAACCCAAGCATGTAAATTATCCCATGATTTCCATTTCACTTCACAGGCTTAAAAAAGTAAAAGATAAAGTAATATTTAATTTTCCCCTCTAGGCTATGTACTTGAACAGGTCTTCAAGATTCATTCTTCACGTTTCTTCATTACACAATTTGATATGCTTTTTTTTATCCATATATAGCCTAAAGTTCATTTTCCACTCTAATTAATTTATCATGACTTATTTAATTGTTTTTTATTGGATAAAACCAATTATAATGAGGTTAGATCCCACCTTCGCATATATACATATATATATATAATTCTCTTGTGCTGATTTGAGGAGAACCTAGAAGTCTATAAACATGATTATTTTTGGTAGGGTGTGATTTTTCTTACAAAAAGGCTAGGAATGATTATGTGCCAATCAAAGTGGGTTGTGAGCAATGTTTCCTAAATATGAATGAATGGGATAGTGATGATTGGGTTAGGTTAATTGGTCATATGCCATGTTGAGTCCGGCAAATCACATGTGATTTCATTGTATTTTTGGGTGTAGGGTTACATTGCTATAGCTTCTATGTCCCCATATATATTTCACTATCACTATCAATAAACTGTTTGTAGATAATCGTGAGAGTGTGTGATTTATATGCATACAAAATTAATGGTGTAATTTAATTGGATAGATGCATTAAAATAATCATATGTATGTATTCACTAAAAAAATCATATATATGTATTTTATTTAAAAAATTTAGTGTTTAGACTAAAACAGTTAATTTTACGAGCTCACTAATTATTGGCTTCGGTCCACACGTTGGAGGGATAAATAATTTCATAGTTTAAAAGACCCCAAAACTAAAAAACTCTTAAAATTTTGTGGGCTTAGGAGGTGGGTATGGGTCCACTTTACAAAACAAAATCGATATTTTTTTTTTTTTAAATTTCAAAATATTTTTTTTTCTCAAAATTTTTTGAAAAAAAAATTCAATTGTTTTTTAATTTTTTTCAAAAATTTTTGATTCGAGAAAAAAAATTGATTTTTTCAAGAAAAATAATTTTTTTGATTTTGCTCACAAAATTTTTCGAGAAAAAAATATTTTTGATTTTTTTGAGAAATTTTTATAATATTTTTTCGAGAAAAATAAATATCAAAAATTTTTCAAAAAAAATATCTCAATTAACAAAACATTGGGCCTATAAGCCCACTCTTTTAAGCCCACAAAAATAATAATATAATGGGTCGGAGCCTTAAATTTTTTTTTTTAATAGAAGGTCTAATATTAGAGATTTAATATAAGATTTTTGAGAAGGACTTTGGGACTTTATTAACCGTTCTAGTTTAGATTCACCCAACTTAAATATAAAAAAGAGAAGAATCTCAAGTTGGAACCAAAATCTCCTATATATTAATGTTTTTGCACTATAAATTGAGTTATATTAACGGGACTCATTTATATGTATGTATTCTACTGAACCTAGATTCTATGTAATGAAATGAATATGTTTTTTATATGCTATAATTAATTTCGAATATTAATTTGACATCAAACAATTAATATTACATCATTAGTAAATTATTGATGAAAGTCTTCTATATAATATATGAGTCAATTTGATATATCCCAATACATTTTGTTTTTAAATTAAGAACAATGCTGTATAATGCAAAGATCAACTCGTGAAAACTTAATAATAGGACAGCTAAACAATCAAGAAAAGAGAGAGGCAATGTAAAATGATCGCTAAACCTCAATTTTAGTCCCTAAAAGTATAAACTACTAATATTTCATTTGGTCCCTAATTCACGAATCGTTAAAATGTCAACCAACTGTGTTCTTAACGTTTATGAACTATTTTAATAGTAAATTATATATTTTAGAGACTTTTATGATACTAAGTGTATCTTTTATGAACTATCTTGATGATTCAATGATTAATTTGACTTTTTGGCTGAGTCAGAGAATAAAGAGACAACACCCTACACATTTGAGGACTAGAATGATGGTTTACTCATGATATAAAAAAGTGATCTAATAAAATCCCACGGCTAAAACGTTTTCATAATAATTCATGATGAATTCCTACATGATAACTAGCAATTCCCTTAAATTAATAGTTAAATAATTTCTTTTAGATTATTTTCTATCATTTATTTAATTATAATAACTAAATACAATTTATCAAAAATGTCAACAAAATAAAATTTAATTTTTTTTAAAATTTTATTACTCATAATAATGAATATTGAATATTTTTATGATAAAATATAAAAGATCAGTATAATACTTATAATCAATGAAATGATTTTTTTTCTTATAAAATATAATTTCCTAAAATAAAAAATTAACAAATAACTCTTTCATTTATAAAATTAATAGACAATCTATTGATTTAAAGAGCAAACGTAAGAATACTCTTTAATTTGTAACTATATAGTAGAAATTCCTATTATTGATAAACGATTTCGACCTTTATAATTGCGTGGAGGAAATCCAATATGTATTCTAGCTTGAGGAATATGTTTACTCATGGGTGCATGTGTCAAAAGTTGCTATGCTTTGGACTTTTATTAAACATATTACTTTATTATTGAAAATCAAGAATCAAGATTAGAAACAAACAAACAAGTGAGGATGAAAAAGCCCAACGAATAACATGTAGCGAGAATTTGGATAGGTTGGGAAGCCATGTGCTTTGAGGAATCTGACACGTAGGGAATTTCCGGTTTCCTAATGAATATATAACGAACTTTTTCATCACATATTCTCTTGGGTGCACTCAATTGCAATCTAGATAATTCATAGTAATCAAGTGATTTTACATGCACAATACATTATCTAGTCCAGATTGTATGTGAGGGTGGGAGATTCGTTTATTTTATTTTATTTTTTATAAAAGGGTCGGAAATAAAATGATAATTTTTTTAATAACATTATAAAATAACATATAATTTTATTTATTTTATATATAAAAGTTGTTAAGTCTATACATAAAATATTTTTCTCTCAACTTGATAGTATTTTTATAAATTTTTGTACTTTATTATTCTAATTATTTATTAATTTATGTTTTTATTACTTCTTACAATACTAAATTATTTATTTATCTTTCGGTTTCTAATTTTTCTTCACAATTTTTTATACCTTATTATTCTATGTATTTTTTTATTAATTTCTAGTTTTATTTATTTCACACAATACTATAACATCAATTTTTTTCTTTTTTTCTTTTTTTTTCTTTAGTACAATTACAATATATTTATTTGTCCCTTTGTTTATATTTTTTCTTTAGTACAATTTCAACACATTTCCTCAATTACAACACTGTCAGAAGATCTTTGAGAATTTTTTTTATAGATATATATTGTTTTTTTAATCATCATTTTTAAATTCTTGATCATATTTTTGTTGTTTGAAATCCACTCCAATAGATCATTTGATTTTAAAATTTGAATAATTGTCTTTACCACATTACAAGACATTTAATTACTCTTTGTAAGTGTAAACTGTTTCTTTTTTCTTTTTTGCGTTTAATTTCTACCTATTATAATATTTTCAAATTTAATAGAAAAAGAAAGGGCAAAGACAGATCGAAGTTGATCACTTCTTTTTTTATACTACTTTCTCCTCTAATATTTTGTCATCTTCGTTACTCATGTTTTTCTTTATTATATTTCTCTTAACTATTTTTATCATAAAAGTTCTTTCATGGTACAAATTCAAAATTTCAGAAAATTATTGTTTCTTCTTTGTTTGTATTAACATTATTTGTACACTTTTTTATTTTTATCGTTAATATCCTTATTATATATAACAGTTGGTTAGCAACTAAGGGAAGGATTTCTCTCCCAAATCATGGGTAAATTAGTAAATTAAGTACCTTTATTAAAATTTGAAAATTAATTATACTTATTAAAATATTTCAATTGATTTTTTTAATTATTAACACGTTTTTAATATCTCAATTTTTTTATTATTCACATTCTTTAATTTGTTTAAATTTTGTTGGCTTTTCACATCTTTCACTTAAAAAAGATGTGATTTTTGATTTTTTATATAATAATATAATATAATATAATATAATTATTAAAAAAATACCAAATTTGTTTTGTTGAAAATATATTTTTGTTGATTTTATATAATTTTGAAAATATTTTTAAATTTTGTATTAATTGTTGTTTCGGTAAATGTGTTTATTAATAAATAAACAAATTTGCAATGGTTATTATTTTACTGTGAAATAAGTTTTTATAATACATGTTTTTTAATTTGTTACAAGTGTTTGTAAAAAAAAATCACAAGTCACGTTAACTGATTGTACTGCTTAATTATTTTTACAAGCTCCACTTTTTTCATAGACACTTAAACTTATTTGTAGTTTGTTTAAGATATCGATGATATCTCATTGGATATATAAAATAATAGGTGTAGACCTTTTGAAGTAGCAATTTTATTATTTTAAAATTTAATATGAAAAGAAGTTATTGAAACTAATTATTAAATTTATTTATTTTTTAAATATATCCCTTTTTAAAATAATAATAAAATATAAGTTTAATTGCAATTTTGGTCCTCCTATTTTAGCTAAATCGCGAAGATAGTCCCCTCATTTTATTTTTCTCAGTTTTGGTCCCCAAATATAATTTTAATCCAAAATTTGATGAAGTGTCTTTTTTCTAATGATGTGTCAAAAAACACAGATGATGTGGAAGATTATGTTTTTATTATTATTCCAAATTTGTAAAAACACATTTCCTATTTTATTTAATCATTTAATTTAATTTCCTATTTTATTACACATTTCCTAGTTTAGAAACTCTAATCCTAATTTCATCCCTCCTCATCCTCCTTCTTCCTCTTCTTCTTCTTCTCTTGTTTTTCTAGGGAATTAAGTTTATCATATCATATAGATATACATTTGTGAAGTTAATCTTGCAAGATCTGAACCACCATTCATGTCTCATTCCATCTAACCTATCTCCGCCATCTACAGAAAAGTGATTCACCCCATGAAAGTAAATCCATTTGCGCACACCATGCCTCAAAATCTTGTGGTGCAACAACTGTATCTGAGATCTATGATCATAATTATAACTTAGTCAAAAGTAAATAAGCATTTTCAATAAGACACAGTTCATGACAGGAATTGAAAGATGCATATGACAGTAACTTGTTCAAAATCTGGTAGATTTCACTCTCACACAGACAGATTTGGTGTTTACCCTCAAAGTGATCTTGGGTTGACACGGTCCACTGATTGTGGTTCGTTTTTTCTTCCTCTGTTTTTTGTTCTTTGTGTGTTTTTGAGAAACGATCTAAAAGAACACGATAAATGAAAAATTAAATGATGAGGTGAAGAAACAATATGAATCGTGAAAAGTAGAAGAACAAGATGGAATGGGATTAGGGTTATGTTTGTAGGATTCCCGTTTCTAAACTCATGTTCTTGAGTTCTCAAGGAATTAGGGATTAGAATAAGAATGTATGTATTTTTTATTTTGTTTTTTATAATAAAATGGTGTAATGAAATAGGAAATGTATTTTACAAATTTGAAATAATAATAAAATGTAATTAATCGACATGGAATATTTCATATCATCTGATTTTTGGAGACCAAAACTAGAGAGAAATAAAATGAGAGGACTATTTTTGTGATTCAACTAAAATAGGGAGACCAAAACTGCAGTTAAACTTAAAATATATCAATTCATAATTTTATTTTCGTGCATAGCATATTATACGTTCTTTTATATTTTAATAACTTTTTATAAAATGTGATTTTGACCAAATCAACGGTTGAATTATGTTATGTTATTATCAAGATAATTTTGTATACCGATTTTCAGATTCAAACGTTTACAGTCATATATAGTTTAATAGCAAATATTTAAACCTATATTATAAATTATAAATATGATATCATTTGTGATAGATCCTTGAGACCATGGGATTAATAACCATAGAAGGGGTATTTAGACATTTTGTTAGTTGTTGATAGTAGAGTTATTTTGAAGTTGATATAGTTATTTGATTGTGAGTATATACAAACTGATATAAGTATTTTATGACTTCATTAATTAATTGAAAAATCAATCAACGAAAAAATAATAATTTTTATGTTTTTAAATAGTTTTTTATTAAATGTTCTTCCTCTTTTTAAGGTAGAATCCCTAATTTTGTTAAGATCTCCATACAAGAATCTAATAATTTGTTAAAAAAATGATATTATGTCAAAATAAAAAGAATAATTTTTTGAATTATATGCAATTTTATAAATTTAATCTATTTACTCATAACGTTCTATTTAAGTTGGATTGGTTATATGAGTAAAAACAAAGTTGGATTGATTGAATTTGGATTCATAAAAAATTTACTACTAAATGTGTTATTTTTTAAGTTTGATATTTGGTGTTAGATATTCCAACCTTACACACACACGAGGAATGATCAAATTATATCAATATAATGTTACATTAATATATTATATTGTTTAATAATATTTTAACAAATAAATATTTTACAAAATCCACCATTGGATTGAAAAGTTTATATTATATAGACTATCAATGTAAAATCTTGCACAAATTTAAAACCATTTGATAGGTTGTTAACACTCATCAAGGTTAACAATGTTTAATAAAAACACACAAGATTTTACAGTTTAGATTTTTGTGAAATTTTACATAAATGATATAAATTTTCAAGACTGCATCTGATTCTGATTCAGTTTTGCTCTCAATACATTTGTTGAAAGTCTGCCTCTGATGAAACAAAACAGACTTTGGGAAAGTCTGCCTCTGGTGAAGCAATCAAGCTTCTGGTCAAACTGCATCTGACCAGTTGCCTCTGATAGTTTGCCTCTGGAGATGAGGCAAGCATCTGACTTTTTTTGCCTCAAATAAGTTGCCTCTGGTAAAAGTCAACAGTATGACAATAGTCAACCTAGAAAAAAAAATCATGGCAAAAGTTAAACCCATAAAGTTGCCTCTGGTCAAGTGAAGCTGCTTCTAGTCATTGCCTCTGGTCAAGAAATCACGACTTTGATGTTCTTGCCTCTAGTCAAGTTAAACTACTTCTAGTCCATGCTTTATATCAAAGAATATTGCTTCTGGTCATTGCCGCTTGTCAAGAAATCATGCATTAGATGTTCTTGCCTCTGGCCAAGAAAAGTATGCTTCTAGTCCTTGATTCTAGTCAAGAAAATATGCCTCTAGTACTCGTGATTCTGGTTAAGAAATCATGATTATGGGGTTTGCCTCTGGTCTAGCAAACTTGATTCTGGTGCTTGCCTCTGGTCCAATAATTATGCTTGTGGTGTTCGTGCATTTGGTTCAATAATTGGGCCTCTGATGATCATGCCTCTAGTTGTTACTTATCTCTGATCAAGTGTAGTCTGCTTCGTCAAAACTAAAATTCCAGAAACACTTAGAAAAAATTCTAAATTTTAATTTTATGCTCAACGACTAGAATTGAAATCTACGATTGTAAATTTGAAGACAATGAAGTACCACGCTGAAGGACAAACATACCATACCATGAAGGACAACAAGACCATTCCTTAAGGACATTCAACCATACTATAAAGGACAAAGGCAATGCTACAAAGACTTTTATAAATAGAACCCAATTCTGAATTCAAACAACATACACGATCACAACAACTTACTACATTCATTCAAAGTAAATTAATCTCAAATCAGCAAACACAAACACTGAGTTAAAAAATTATCAAATTTATCTAAGTGTTAAGAAAGAAAAATCTAAGAGCTTATATTACAAACACACTCTAGTTAGAGAGAAAATTTTAAAACCCACAAACACTATTTCTTTGTAACCAAGCCCAGTAGTGGTTGATTGTGTTCCTCAACGGCTTCACAACACTAAGCTGAAAGTTCAGAAAACTTGTTAGAACTTGTAAAATCAGTCCGGTAGTGGCTGCCCTTTCCTCAACAACTTGACGGTACAAAGTTGGAGGTGAGAAGATTGAACACATTCATTGTGACAATCCAAGGGTTCAAGTTTAAGTTCTAATCAGAGTGAATTAAAGCCTTCAAAATGAGGGACTGGACGTAGCTACTGGGTTAGTAGTGAACCAACATAAAATTGCTAAGTCATTTATTCTATCATTTATGTTTTATCACTTTAGTTTTAAGCCATTCAAAATATTTGCAAACACTGTAAACACAATTCAAACCCTCATTCCTTGTGTTTCTTGACCAACAATTGGTATAAGTGCTCGGTCTAAAAGCTGAGCGCTTAATCGAGTTTTGAGTAAAGATCTGAATTTTATATATATATATATATATATATATATGGCTAACTATGGTGAAAAAAGTTCAGGAGGTAATGTAAACAAGCCTCCCTTGTTTGATGGAGAAAGTTTTGAGTACTGGAAGGACAGACTCAGAAGATTCTATATTTTTCATGATCATGAACTTTGGGACATGGTCGAAGATGGCTATGTTGCTCCAACAAGTGTTGAAGGTGTTGAGATAGCCATAAAAGATCTAAATGTTGATTAGGAAGAGCAATATAAGTTGCATCACAAAGTTAGAACCTTCATCATCAATGTTGTCACTTTCAAAGAATTTGACAAGTGCAACAACAAAGAAATAACCAAGAGTATCTTTGATGCTTTGGTTCTGAATTATGGAAGAAGCAAGCAGGTGCAGGAGGCCAAAACCAATCTGCTTGTTAGAAAGTATGAACTCTTCAAGATGGGAGGGGATGAAGATATTGAGCAAATGTTCTCCAAATTCCGAACTCTAGTTTTTGGACTAAAGGTGCTTCAAAAGAGCTATACTACCTCTAACCATGTGAAGAAGATTCTAAAAAGTCTTCCTAGCAAATCGAGACCAAAGGTAACTGCTATTCAAAAGGTCAAAGACCTGAACAAACTGCCTCTGGAAGAGCTGATGAGTTCTCTTAGATCTCATGAGATTGAGCTGGAAGAAGATGAGCCCAAAAAGAAATCTAAGTTCTTGGCTCTCAAATCTCAAGAAAAGAAAACAAATTCTAAAGCTCCACAAGCAACAACAGAATTAGAGGATAATGATTCTAAGGAACAAAATGAAGAATGAGATGATGAGAAGCTTGAAGTCATATCCAAAAAAATTCAGAGGATGTGGCACAACAAGAAGAATTATTTCCCTCAAAGATATTCAAGGCAGTCCAGTAGAGAAAATGGTGATAAATCTGAAAATAAATTTATCAAATGCTATGGATGCAATGAACCTGGTCATGTAAAATCAAAATGTCTGAATCTAAAGAAAGGAAAGTTCCAGAGGAAAGATTCCAAATCTAAAAATAAGGTTTTGATGGTTACATGGGATGACTCTATGAATCATCTGATGATGAAGAGCAAGGTGATATAGGTCTGATCGCTGATGCAAAAGTTGACTCTGATTCTGGAAGTGATTCTATTAATGAAGAAATCGAAGTAATTTATGTCCTATCTAAAAGTGAACTTATCGAGATGTTCAATTATTTTTTAAACAAAAATCATAATACTACATTAAAACCTAAATCAGTTAGAAAAGATAATGATACCTTGGCAACTAAATGCAGTTTTCTTGAAACAAAACTTAAAAATTTAAAGAGTGAAAATCAGATTTTGAAAGAAAATATTTTAAAAACATCAGAGGAAAATCAGACTCTAAATGATAAAATCATTTTAAAAACTTCAGAGGAAAATCTGACTTTAAAAGAAAATGTTTCATACAAATCAAAGCATAAAATCTGCAACTTTGTTAAGTATGAATTACCCTTTCAAGAATTTCTTGCAAATGGAATAGATAGAAGCAAACAAGCTTCCATGATCTATGGTGTTAGCAGAAATAACAAAAGAGGCATAGGTTATGTGAACCAACAGAAAATCCAAAATATGTGTTGTTTGAAATTGTTTGTGCTTACTACCATAAGAAAGGTCACAATAGAATATCTTGTCTTATGCTAAAAACATGGAAATACAAGAAACCTTTAAAGTCTAACAAACCTGGACCTAACCAGATTTGGGTACCATAGGAAAAAATTGTTTATCTTGCAGATGTCCTAAACAGCAAAATTGAAACTCCAGTTATGACAATTGGGTAGTGGATACTCACAACACATGACGGAAGAAAGGAATATGTTCCAACACCTGATCTTCAAAAACTCAGAATTAATCAGCACATTAAAAATTAGAGGAAACAACAAAATCTGAAGAACAAGCAAAATTAGAGGAAACAAACAATTCAGAAGAAAATGCTAAAACCAATGAAACAGTAGTATTAGATGAAACATCAGAATCAGAGGATATGCATGTGCAATCAAATCAAATTCATCAAGAATGCAAACCTGGATGGAGATACAAATCTGTTCATCCAGAATCGCTAGATTAGAGGATATGTAAATATGCAAATCAGGAAACCAGAAC
Organism: Cicer yamashitae; assembly: GCA_037974755.1. Taxonomy (NCBI): domain Eukaryota; kingdom Viridiplantae; phylum Streptophyta; class Magnoliopsida; order Fabales; family Fabaceae; genus Cicer; species Cicer yamashitae. The sequence continues at coordinate 18,174,271 of JBBPBQ010000001.1, forward strand.
AGCAGAACCAAGTTGTTACAGAATAACCAAATTTGAATCAAATCTACAAATCTAAAGAACTAGAACAACAGTGAATAGAAGAACTAAATTTGAATCAAATCTGCAAATCTAAAGAACCAGAACAATAGTGAATAGAAGAGCCAAATTTGAATTAAATCTGCAAATATGAAGAACCAGAATAGGAGAACCAAATATGCAATTCTGAAAACAAGAACAGAAGAAACCAATAGGTTTTTCATAAACAAACAAAAAAAGTTGATGTCTAGGTTCTCAGAATCCAGGGGAACCAAACCAATCAGCCTCTAACAAATCAAAAGATGAATTATCTCCATAATACAGAACTGGAATAAGTTCTCAAACAACAGAAGTAGACTGACATTCTAAAGCATGATGTATCTCTCAATGCATATTGATGAATGATGTCATAGGATGAAGTACCAAGTAGCATCAGAATAAATGAGTGACAATTTCTTTCTTTGGTTTATTAATTCAAGCAAGTATGGTTAATTGAGATTTATGTTTTACTGCATGACGAAAACATAAAATCTGAATTTTATGCATCTTCATATTTTTAACAAAAATCTAAATTTTGTGCATCTTCATTTGTTTTTAAATATATCTGAGATATGTGCTTGTAACTATTTGATGTTACAAATTTGTTTTGTTTGCTTCTTATTAAAACAAAATCACTGGCTAAATATATGCTTGTTGTGCCTCTGATAAAATTGAATTTATTTGTGCCTCTAGTAAAACTAAATTCAATTAAAACAGTTGTGATAATCTGACAGATTTCAATATTTGAATATTTTTTTACTGCCTTTCTGTACTTTTTGTCTCATGACAAAAGGGGGAGAAGGTATATTTTTGAAGAACTATTTTTTTCTTTATAAACTTTCACAATATTATTTTCATTTTTAAATCAAACATGCATATTATGAGGGAGAGGTTTGCGAAACCGTTGTTGATATGTTTATTTTTAAAATAAAAATTATTCACAAAAATGGATGTTTGTCATCATCAAAAAGGGGGAGATTGTTAGATCAAAATCTTTTTAAAGTACAAAAGATCCTACTTGTTTTGATGATAAAAAAATTAGTTTGTGGCAACAATTTTAGGCACTAATGTTTCATTTAAATGTGCAGTTCCAATACCACAATTAATATGTAGGATATTAGAATATATCATCTGGTGATTGGTCAAAAAGACATGGAAAATTCCACATTCAAAACTGGTGAAAAAGCGTATCTGAAACACTACCTCTAATGATACAAAGCATCAGACTGACTCTGCCTCTGATGGTACAAAAAGGTTTGCCAAGATTGCATCTGATTCAGTTATGCTCTCAACACATTTGTTGAAAGTCTGCCTCTGATGAAACAAAACAGACTTTGGGAAAGTCTGCCTCTAGTGAAGCACTGGTCAAACTGCAACTGACCAGTTGCCTCTGATAGTTTGACTCTAGAGATGAAGCAAGCATCTGAGTTTCTTTGCCTCTGATAAGTTGCCTCTGGTGAAAGTCAATAGTATAGCAAAAGTCAATTCCCAAAAAAAAGTAATGGCAAAAGTCATACCCAGAAAGTTGCCTCTAGTCAAGTGAAATTGCTTCTGGTCAAGTGAAACTGCCTCTAGTCATTGCCTCTAGTATAGCAAAAGTCAATTCCCAAAAAAAAGTAATGACTCTGATGTTTTTGCCTCTGGTCAAGTTAAACTGCTTCTGGTCCATGCTCGTGGTCAAAGAATATTGCTTCTGGTCATTGCCTTTGGTCAAGAAATCATGCCTCTGATGTTCTTGCCTCTGGTTAAGAAAAGTATGCTTCTAGTCCCTGATTTTGGTCAAGAAAATATGCCTCTAGTACTCGTGATTCTGGTATTTGTCTCTGGTCTAGCAAACTTGCCTCTGGTCCAGCAAACTTGACTTTAGTGCTTGCCTCTGGTCCAAAAATTAGGCATGTGGTGCTTATGCCTTTGGTTCAATAATTGTGCCTTTGGTTGTTATTTGCCTCTGATCAAGTACATTCTGCTTCATCAAAACTGAAATTCCAGAAACACTTAGAAAAAGTTATAAGTCTCAGTTTTATGCTCAACGACTATAATTGAACTCAACGGCTATAATTTTGAAGATAATGAAGCACCATGATGAAGGATAAACAAACCATACCATGAAGAATAGCAAGACCATTTCTTGAAGGACATTCAGCCATACTTTAAAGGACAAAGGCAATATTACAAAGGCTTCTATAAATAGAAATTGATTCTGAATTCAAACAACATAGACGATCACAACAACTTACAACATTCATTCAAAGTAAATTAATCTCAAATTAGCAAGCACAAACACTGATTTAGAAAAATTGTCAAATTTATCTAAGTGTTGAGAAAGAAAAATGTGAGAGCTTATATTACAAACACACTCTAGTTAGAGAGAAAATTCTGAAACCCCTAAACACTATTTCTTTGTAAACAAGCCTAGTAGTTGCTGATTGTGTTCCTCAACGACTTGACGACACTAAGCTGAAAGTTGAGAAGACTTGTTAGAACTTGTAAACTATGTTCGGTAGTGGCTTCCCTTTCCTCATCAACTTGACGGTACAAAGTTGGAGGTGAGAAGATTGAACATAATCATTGTGACTATCCAAGTGTTCAAGTGTAAGTTTTAATCATAGTGGAGTAAAGCCTTCAAAGGAAGGGATTGAACGTAGCTACTGGGTTTGTAGTGAACTAGGATAAAATTGTTGAGTCATTTATTCTATCATTTCTGTTTTATCACTTCAATTTTAAGCCATTCGAATTATAGATTGTAACTGATGGTCAACAATAATAATATTGCATGATTGAATTAAGTAATTTTTAAATACTTTTGAAGTATCACAAAGTATTCAACAATCCTCCACATAAGTCAAAAGTTTAACATTAAAAATAAGCTGAAAAACAAATTTATGGGTTAACAAGTTGGGTGCCAATGCGTCGAATGTGGTGTCTTTTGGACTTTGAACCAAATCTAGACTTATAAGACATAACACACAGTTAGTTGGAGACGTAAGCTTTATCAACCAAACACATTTTGCACCCCCACAATTCTCGTCGTTGACACTGATTACACACATAGGTTGTGCGCGTTTGGTATTCGTGAATGCTCTAGAGATTTTTCCCCAATCTCATACAAACGGCCCCACTTGACACCCATTTAGATGATTTTGTGAATTGTATACTGCAATTCATACACCACCCATAAGAGATATGAAAATCACTAAAAGCTTATATCCTTTCAATGATGCAATATAACACTTCTCACATCATAGGAATATATAAAATAATAGTGCTAGCAGAACTAATAAATGGCTTGTTTTTACTCATATGAAAATTATTCATAGGATCTCCAATCACAAAGATTGGGTTACCATCACTGCTAATTTCAATTGGTTTAATTCTCATTTCCCTCGATGTTTACTTGCTAGCACATATCTCTGCGAGAAATGGGTCAAATTTAATTATGACCTCACAATTTAGTTGCTACTTTTATATATGTATACATATGTCTCACAAATAAGAAAGAAAAATTTCTTCTATTAATGAATATCGACTAAGCCATCTTTTAGTCAATATCTCTTATATTTACTTAGGCTGCTTACATATCCAAGCAACATCACTTAGAAAAATAAATCTTCATGTAGATTGAGATACAAGTCTGCTTATATAATTTCTAAGAGACATCATCTTCTCAATGAGCATATAAATAAATCTACTTATATATTTATTATACGGGTCTGTTTGAATGATTTTAAAATGACATCCCTTTCATTGAAGATGTAATTAAATCAGTTTATAAATTTATTCTCGTTTGGATTAAATCAAATGACCATCTTTGTATTCTTCTTCTAATACAATGCATATACACTTTATGCAACAATTAATATCCTTCCAAAACATTTTGTTTTGTGAATTAATTAATCATAGCATTTTGAAATATCACAAAATATCCAACAAAACTAACACCAAGCCAACTAAGAACTGTGGGTCAAACTTTCCCGACAGATTGCATTCAAAAACCAAATGTTGAATAGATCCGCTTGCTTCACAATTACACGCACATAGGTTGTTGTCCGAGTTTGTGCTTTAAAAATATTCTAAGAATCAACTTTTTCCTTTTGGAAGTTGATCACTTAATAATCTCGAAGCAAACAATTTAGAGGAACCAACTTATTCCAAATAATGTGATACAAAAGTGAGTCCTCCCAAGTTGCTCTCATCGCAAAGCAAATTGTATGCTACTTTAACATTGTAACTTTTTACATGCTAATGATTCCATGCTTATTCATCTGGCTTATTAACCTGCAAAGACATTAACTATCATCCTCTACACTTTTCCACTAACTCCAACTCTAATTCAAACAAACTTTTCCTCCACCTCCAACCATTCCAAAACCATTGCCCAACATCTCTGCGACTAACACATGTTTATCAATTGTCAAACTAAACAAACCACTAAACCTATCTCTCAAAGTGCCCCCCTCTTACCGATGAATCTATCCATAAAAAAGGTATCCTGATCATCTCCCACCACCTTCTCTAAATTTTGCAAAAATCAATTATATCTTGACCACCACTTTCACCACCTTGAATGTTATTGATGTTCATCCACCAAGCTGAACCTCCACCTACCCCACTCCCTAAAATACGATTCTTTACACCATATTTCTGATAAAGAACTTTGACCATAAGCCTGATCTCTCATTCCTCACCCTCCAACACTATACATTCTTAGCAAAATAATATTAAACACTCTCATATTTCTCACTCCTAAACCCTCTTTTTCTTTAGATAAATACACCTTATCATATTTTACCCAATGAACCATTCCAACCTCCTCATCCCTCTCACCACACAAAAAAGATTTAAATAAAGATTCAATTTTTAAAATAGTGTCTGTAAAAGTCTTGAAAAAAGAAAGAAAATAAACCGACAATGCAGTTAAAATAACTTTCAAGGGAATCAGAAACCGCCGGAAAAAAAATTATGATTTACCAATTCAGAGAAACATTTTTGAATCCTATCAACTACTGAATTCCAAAAAACCTCCTATCAACCACTTTCAAAATTAAATTATATACACATAACAAATAAATAAATTATACATCTCAGAAAATTCAATATTATTGTCCAATTAAATGTCTGACAGCTGAAGTAGCTTTAAAATATTTTTTTTAGAAGATATAATAAATATTACCATAATTAACTTATACAACTCTGAAATTTCAGTTCGAACTCGAAAGAAGACGTCCAATCTAATAATATCAATAATTGTCAATTGAAATAGAATTTAAGGATATTTTTTAGACATTTTAATTAATTGGTGTTGAGAATAATGGACTCGATCTCCATGTATAATGATGTGTATTTAGTGATGAATTATCTCATCAATGACATAATAAATTGTCTTGGCATGGGAATAGGAAAATACAGCAATGCAAAGAGACAGTCACGTTATAACATGACTATAAGATATTATTTTCTCATTAAATTAATTTTTTTTATTGAAAAAAATTAAATATGTTGACTTTCAAAGACTCATGATTGTGAGATAGACTTCAAAGTTCAAAGAACGTGAATAGAAGTACTTGTAAATTATACACTAAAGAGATCTTCGACAACGAATTAAACTAACAATCTTATAGGTGTAAAGAAACTCTTACCAACATGTTGGGTGATTAAACTATATTATAGCATAGTCAGTACTCATCAGAATATAACAAAACATTTTAAATAAAAAATAATAATAATAACAAACACTATTTGAGTGAAAAAGCAAAAAGATTTGAATTTTTGTCTTGTATATAAAAATAGTGAATGTTTGCAAATACTATAAAATAAAATAAAGTAGTTTGATGTGCGCAATACTTTTAGGGCCCGTTTGATGGACCGGATAGGATAGACATAAAGATACTTTTAGGGCCCGTTTGATGACCGGATAGGATAAACACATGATAGGATAAAGAGCGGATAGAGACATGATAGGATAAAGAGTGGATAGAGACATGATAGGATATGGGTAGGATAAAGAGTTATGATATGTGCACATGATAACAAACTTGATAAAATTAGTTTATCCTATTCAGTGTTTGATACACAACGGATAACAAGATGATATGATTTATATTTTGATAAAATAACAAATTTGTTCTTATAGTCTATTTAATTTTTTTTTTCAAAATAAAATTCATATAATTTCTTATAAATAAACAAAAGTGCTAAAAAATGTAAATAATTTATGAAGTAATTTTATATACTTGAAAAAATTGTGATTTCTCTATCCATCACAATTGAAGAATGACTCACTATCATATAAATTGTGATTTCTCTATCTATCACAATTGAAGAATGACTCACTATCATAAAAATGTAAATAATTTATGAAGTAATTTTATATACTTGAAAAAATTGTGATTTCTCTATCTATCACAATTGAAGAATGATTTTAAAATTTAAAAACTAAACAATTTGTTTGGATTATTTGTTTTTAAAAACTATTTTATAAAACTATTTTTAATATTATACTTTTTAAAACTAAAAAAGGAAACCAGATAAATGGTGTTTTACTTTTTATTTTTCAGTTTTTTTAATTCTTTAGTCAAAGACTGTTTTAAAAAATTAAAGTTGGCAAACAAATTTTTTTATATTTTCTTTTTATAAACAATTTTTTTAAATTTATTTATAAAATAGTTTTCAAAAACTAAGTAAAACAGAATCAAACAATCCCTTACTATCATAACATTATCTCAAAAGGAAAATAATAATTATTTTTCATCAATTTTTTTTATATTGTTATAGAATAAAATAAATAAGAAAACAAAAACATCATATAAATGAAAAAAAAAAAAAGGAAATCAACCTAAAGTGCCACAGGGGAGAATCGAACACTACTCGTTGTTGAGGCTGAAATAAACGCGAACAATGATATCCGGTTTTTGAAAACGGATTATTTAAGTTGAGGCTGAAATAAACGCGAACAATGATATCCGGTTGAAAACGGATTATTTAAAAATTTTGATTAACGTATCATATACGATTGGTGCATCAAACAAAGGATTAAGGAGGGTATCATATACGATTGGTGCATCAAACAAAGGATTAAGGAGGGATATGATAAGTGTATCGTATCTGTCTAGTTATCATGTCCATCGTATCTGTCTAGTTATCATGTCCATCAAATAGGTCCTTACTTCTTTATATTCCTGTTTTGAATTATATACATCTTCCTATATATTTATACACATTCTACGTCGCTTATTATTTGAATGGAATAACAAAACCAAATACTAATATTAATTAAATATATCTTAGAAAAATAATATTAAATATAAAATTAAATAAGTTTTTAGTTACATAAAATTTAAAACTTTTGATTTTAGTCCAATAAAAAGAATACTTAGTCTCTACAAAATTATCATATAAACTATTTTAATCTATCTGGTTAAATCAATATATAACTTTAAATGATTTTTTTACGACACTAGTTTCCTCATACAACAATGAACTCAAAATTTGAATTTTAACTCTATATTTTTTGTTGTTTTTATTATCTTGACTTTTTTGCGTTAAAACATTTATATATAATTCATCTTATATTAAAAAATTCTAAATTTTTGTGAATAATTTTTTTATAATGTTCAAAATAGATTTGTAAAAATTCATTTAAAAATTTATAAATTAAAAGATAATTAACTATCTTTTATTCCAATAAAAATTAAAATTGTTTGTAAGATAACTTTGTAAGGATTAAAAAATTGTATTTTTTACAAGAACAAAATAAAAATACCAAAAACTTATTTAGCAAAGAAATAGGCTTAGTCAAACAGATAGGACAAGTTACATCTCTCTACAATTTTGATATTTTAATAGATGAGTTTTAAGTAAAATAATGTTATGAATAGTGTAATAATTTAAATAGTAAATTTTTAAAAAATGATTAAACTAAAATATAATTAAACTAAAATATAGTTAAAAATGATGAAATTTTTAACATATGAAATGAAAACAATGAAGAGAAGCGTATTTGTCATTCAATGGAAATTTTCATTTGAAAAAAGATACTTATCAAACAAAACAATATTAATAATAAAAATATTTTTAATACTCTATTCGAGATAAAATATAAACAAAAATTATATTTAAGAATTTGATGTATCTAATTTAAAATTAAGATGAATATTAACAAAGTTTGATTGGTGACAAAAATAACTTTCACGATAGAGTCACCATGTCTAAAAGCGATCCACCAAAATTGTTGTCGATTTTACCGAAAAACAATTAAAAATATGGCAGACGATTGGATCATGGCGGGTTATTTCCTTTGGGATAGGTTTTTATGAGTTCTCATTTTCTTCTTGTGTTAGAACGATTGGAACTTGGAATTTGAAACCAGAACTTCTTCGCATTTTCTTTTGGATTCGTATCTATAATTTGCCTTAGGAATATTGAAGGTTAAAGATCATTATCACAAGTGCTTTTGATATTGACGCCTCTTTACCTCTTGATAAAACAATCAATTCCAAAATGTTGAGACATTTTGCTCGAGTCTTAGTTGACTTGGTCATGACACATAAGCTGAGAGATCACATTCTTGTTGAATGTGAATGGTATACATTTTTTGTTTACATTGATTATGAAAAATTGCTACTTTTTGTGAATCTTGTAAGGTTGTAAGAAATTCAATAGATAAATATCACAAATATTCTACTGGTCATGGAAAAACTCAATATAGTGATGAAGTTGCAGCATTTAAGAAGTTGGTTATTAAGTGTGTCTTTAAAAACATTACTCTAGACAACGCGGAACTGAAAGTACAAGCAAAGATATTCAGACTAATAATACTTATTGTGTGGTTTAATTCTCCCGTTGTTGATAATATCCCAACATTGAACAAGGAGACAACACGTTATTCAAGAATTTTCTCCCTCTAATCAGTAGAAAATTGATAAAAATCGTGAAGAAACTTTTGACTTGGATTCAATTGATTTTGGAGAATTTGAAACCATTCTAAAGACACTTTAGGAATATGCGGCTACACAAGGTATATTGTTGATTTTTGGTGTGATGCAGTGTTTAAGAGAACAATGTTCAAAACCATTAAATCTCTTTTGATTTGAAAGGAAACTCAAAGGCTATATATGTGGTGCCAAGTATGATGCATTGATGAGAATTTACATCCAAGGATTGTTCATCACTTAGAAATATTGCATAATTTTTTTTAAGGATAGAGATTCTAGTGAAGCAAATCGTAAAGAGATATATTGATAATGAAGAGCATTTTACTGAAGTGATTTGTAAGATAAAGAAAAAGAATATGCAGAGAAAACCTATATTATATAAATTTATTCGAAAAACCAAAAAACCTATATAATTTGAGGAATCTCTTTTGACATTTTTTTTATTTCCTTTTCTCTTTCTACGTTAGGTTTATTTCTTCCATTTTTTGTTTTGTTTTTCTTTTTAATAAAATTTATAGTTTAAAAAATAAAATTAAGACTAAATATCTCAGCTGTATGTTTTTGTTTATATTTTGATTTATGATGGGGTAATACTTAATCAATGTTTGAAATCCACTAGATGCATGGTGCTGTGCAAAAGTGATTTTATCATTCTAAAGTTATGTTTCATTTGCATTTTGTAAAATCAATTCATATGTTTAAAATTGATTTTATTTGAAGTAGCAAATAGTAATTTTCACCGTAAATTTAAGTTCACGTCAATAAGTGTTTTAAAGACATTTATTAAAGAATCAAAAGTAATAATTTTAAGTTGAAAAGAAAAAAATTTGAGAAAAAAATTTCAAATATATTTTTAATAAAAAAAATTTCGAATATATTTTTAATAAAAAAAATTTCGAATATATTTTTAATAAAAAAAATTTCGAATATATTTTTAATAAAAAAAATTTCGAATATATTTTTAATAAAAAAAATTTATATTTAGAACAACAAGACACTTGTTAGTTGTTAGCATCTCCGTGAAGTTTAAATCGATTTTGCAATTTGTATGATGTCATTTTCTTGCTTGTCCTTATTACTTTTTCTAATTTTGTTTTCACTTGGAATTTTTTCAACAGACGTTGCTTTGGAAAAACAAAATGTATTATATGTTTAATAAAACTATGCCATAATTTTTTTTAAATGACTTTATGTTTTTCACTTTTATAAATGTATGTATTTTATTATTTGCACAAAAGAAAATAAAAATGTATTATTTTAACAAATTAAAGAGTTTATTTAACTAAATTATCATCCATATATTTAACTATTATAAAATTATATTAAATTTAATTAATATTTTAACATAAATTTAAATAATAATCTAAAATAAAGAAATATATGATCATTATATCTTCTATCAATTTTTAAGTTTATTCAATAATATGCTTTGCACTGAATTTTTTATTAATCTTTTTTTTTTCTGTATTGTTTTATTAATCTTTATTCCTACAGGTTTATTTAATTTAGTATTGCAACATAAATATAAATGATTGTCTAAATTAGAATAAAATTATTTTAAAATATAATCAAAATCCATTGTGGTAATTATCTATTCAAAAGTAACCCTGATCTAAAATATCTAAACAACATAAATTGATAAAAAAAATATTTTTACTTAAATATATATTTTAAAACATAAATTAATTTATATATAAATTATTTTTAATCAAAATCAATTTTCTCAAAACAATTCTATAAACTCAATTTTCCTAACAAACCCAAATTTATTCTAGGTGTCTATCTTTTGTAAGGGAACTGAACACCTTCGTTAAGAAACAAGAAAAATAGTAGCTAAAGACTGAAAGTGCATTACAGTGATTCGGTACGGCTTGACAACTGTTTGAAAAGGGAAGGTTGAACATTGCACTTTGAAAAAGAGAGAGAAGAGAAGCATCCTTTTTGTTTCATTCAACTTTTTCTCATTACGTATTAATTATTAGATCGATCAATACACAACTTGTTTAATAGGAGTAATAATTTACTAACCCCGTTCTTTATTATAAACATTCATTCTTATTTTCATTCTTGTTAAAAAAATTAGTAAAATAATTAATGTATTTATTTTATATATTAATGTTATTAAAATAATATTTAAATTTTAATATTTAAATTAAATGTTTAAATTAGTAATATTTTTAAATGATATTTATAATTAAGGTTCAAAGTAGTAATATTTTCCATTTGGTGATTTTAAATTTAATGTTCAATTGTCGCTAAAAAAATGTTCAAACTGTCCTCTAATCTTTCTACCAACCATAAAAAACTGTCCTCTCAATTTTGTTAATTTTAAAAGGGAGATTTTAAAAGAGTATTTGTTAAATAATAAACAAAAAAATACAATTTTAAAATGTGTGTATTTAATACATTAAAATCTTAAAAAAATGACATTCTCTATCAAAATATTTTTTATTTATTTCTTTTTTTGATTTCTTAATAAATATATTTTTTTATTAGTATGATCCATTTTAAAAATATAAAATTAAGTTAACAAATTTAAATATTTTTAACTATTATCTCTGTCATTTTTTATAAACACACATTTTTTTTTATGTATACTAAAAAAAAGTAAGTAAATAATTTATTGTGTCCATTTTATGTATAGATAATCTTAAAATAATATTTATATTTGAATGTATCTAATTTGATTTTTCATATTCTAAAATAATTAATGATATTAATAAAGAGTATGTATGAAAAATATAATAAATGCATCTAACAATTTAAAATAATGCTTATACATAGGAACACATTTTTTCTCAAAGAATACTTATAATTTAAACCAGAGGTAGTAAAATTACTTATGTTTTTAGATTTGATGTTTTGTACATTTATTTGAACATTCAAAACTAATTTAACGCACATTCACATCATAGCTGCAAATTGTAGCTTCATTCTTACCTACATCCCAAACACTATATTACTTTCTTTTGTTAGTAAGTAAAGTGATAAACAACATCATATGAAACTCAAACACATACAATTATAAAATATCACATTTGAACTTAGTTGAAGATAACATGTCTAAAATGTTAATATTTATCAGTTCAATTAAATAATGTTAATATTTATCAGTTCAATTAAATCTTTTCAACCGTATTTCTAATTTAAAGTTGCGATTTATAGGCTCTATAATCAAAATACACGGTTAGTTACTTTATAGGCTCCACCCACCATTATCACATAAATATAATTCCAAATCAATTTTCAATGTTCCATAATCAAAATACACGGTTAGTTACTTTATAGGCTCCACCCACCATTATTTATCTAACATTAACATTACATCCTCTATCTGTCCTGACAAAGTCACATGCACATGCAGACAGCTCCACAATCACACATCCTCAACATCTCACATGGATCATCATGGACTTATGAGACACAAGACCTCAGCTAACATATGACCCACACAAACATTTCTCACCCTCTTTCTCTTTCTTCACCATAATAATAAAAAAATCAACAAAATCCATAAAAATATAAAATCTTACTCTTATCTTAATTATAAATAAAAATAAAACCTTGTTGACGTATATTCTAAACATGTTAAAAACTACAAAAAATAAAAATATTTTATTATAAAAAATAATTTAAAAAAAATTAAATACATAATTTTTAAAACAAATTTTTTACTTTGAATTTGTTAATATATATTATATCTGTTATAAATATATTATTTTTTTAATCTTATTAAGAAAAATTGATAGGACAATTAATCTTTCATTTTATATGTTAATGTTAGTAAAATAACCTTTTTATGTGTTAAGTTTAACTTTTCATATTTCAAAATAAATTAGTTATTATTAAAAAAATAATAAATGCATTTAGTAAATTGAAATGATATTTATATTTAACAACAATTTTTTTTTTCACATTATGCTTATAATTAAGGACATAAGCACTATCTTTAGAGTACATATTAGGATTTTGTTAAAAAATATATATTTTTAAATTATTAAAGATGATAGTTAAATTATTTATTTTTATTAATTTCATATACAATTATTAACTCAAATTTTATTATTAGGCCATCTTTCATAAAAAATACTAACAGATTGTTTTTTATAATACGGTAGGAGGGAATAATAAATAAATAAAAAAAAAAATCCTTTTTGACAGCTCTAACCAGATTGTTTAGCAGATTTTTATGACACACCCCACACAAAAAAAAAAGTACTAAGAAAACAAAATTGACCCTTACTTTTCTATTCCTTTGCTTCCATTAAGATATCATTTGTGGGTTTTTTGTTCTTTGGCATTGACATTGGTTTCACTTTTGGTGGTTTGAGTCATTGTTAATTTGCTTAAAGGGGTGTTAAGTTCCTTTCCTTATTTGTACCATTTGTTGCCATTGTCACATAATCTATTGTCTGGTTTGTTTTTTGAAACCTAACAAGGTTTTTTCTTTCATCCAAATGAAAACCCTTTGATTAGGCTTTTTTGGGTTATACCCTTTTTCATTTCACAGTTTTCCATTGGCTTCTTGCAAGTTTGACTGAGAGAAGGTTTTGGATGAGTTTCGAACTAACCCCAAAAATTTGGATTGTTAGTTTAAGGCTTTTTAGAGCAGAAAGTTTGAATTTTTCTTATGTTTATGAGAACCCAAATCTGTGTTGAGTTTGATGAAGTTTGATAGAATCAAAGGGTATTTTATTTTAATGATTTAAAATGTCTCAAGAAATTGTTTACTTTGCAATTTGTTGAAGCATTTTTCTTTATAATGAGACTACAGAACTGTGAAAACTGTTCCATTCTCTTCTAGCTTTGAGGGTGAAGGAAAAGAGGTTCATTTACTTGTATAAGCATATTGGGTTTTATTTTCTTATGGTGTTGAAATTTTGGATTTTGTGTTGTATTAGGTGTAATAGAATCATAAATTTTACTCATAAGGGGTTTGGAATTTGATGAATTGTGTAAGTAGATTTGACTTTTGAGAGTATTATAGATCACACAGATTTTTTATGAAGAGAGTGTTGAGGTAATTTATTGTGGTGGTTGAGAATTTGAGTTTAATTTGTAAAGAAAGAAGGGTTGATATGGCTGCAAAGTTGTTGCATTCTTTAGCAGATGACAATCAAGATCTGCAGAAGCAGATAGGATGTATGACCGGAATTTTTCAACTCTTCGATCGTCATCAGATTGTTACCGCTCGTCGCATGAGCCAGAAGAGACTTCCTTCTGGTATTTCTCTTAGTAGTAACTTATTCAATTTTACCGATTCGGTTTGCAGGAATGTGTTTTTATTACTTTTTGAAATGATTTATCATTTGAGCTGTTAACTTTACTAATTGAGAGTGTCAATCTCATATTACTGTTCGTTGCATTTGTTTATAGATAGTGATTTTTCAAGAGTTAGCATCCAACTTGTGTGGATAAGATTGTTTTGATTTAAAATAGTGTTTTTACTGTAAATTCATTCTGAATTTTGTTATGTTGTGTATAGTGATCTATATGTTTCAGTTTCATTGTCGTATTTGAATTTAATGTTTCTGCTTTTCCATAGGTAATTTGCAATTCAGTGATGACAGTTTGGAAAGAGATTCTGATAGCATCCGACATCGACAAATGGCAAGTGTAAGAACCTTGTTTTTACCCTCAATTTTTATAATGTTCAGTTCAAAAGTGATTGAATAAAGCTTTAAATTGAGGCACGGAAAGTTTTGTTACAATACCAAGTATGCATATACTGATCTTATGTTATATTATTCATAACATATATGTGCATATTTGACTACCATTTCCATTGGAGACAAATGTAGAAGGTTGAGAATGTTTTAATAATCTATAGAATCATTTTCTATATTTATCCATCTCCCGAGTTTCCGCAAAATCAATCATGTTTCGGTTTTTCTCCTGATAAAAATTTCATGTGCATATACTTTTTATTTTTGACGTATGTATTTGTAACTATCAAGCCTTATAAAGAAACTACAAGCATGTAAATGAAACATGGCTTATGAAGCATATTTGATTCATTGCAGGATACGAGCTTAAACAGAAGTCAGAATGAAAAGCAAAGAATTTCAACAGAATCATCGAGAGCATCATTCTCTTCTTGTTCATCATCGGTTTCTTCTTTAGACTTTAAGGCTGAAGTAGAGACTTCCTTTGATAGGATTATTTTGCCCGAAACTCCTTCAAGGGAAACAGTTATGAACCAACCAAATGTCTCTCCTCGTTTAGGACGGCACTCACTTGACCTGCGTGATGTGGTGAAGGATTCAATGTATAGGGATCCTCGAGGGATGTCTCCGAAATCTATGGCCAAAGAGCAATCTTCTGTTCATGCATTGAAGCACAGGGATTCACCGCGACCTCCTCAGCTTTCCAAATATGTTGATAGATCTTATGGAGTTGAAATAGATGCAAAGCAAAGTGGGCCTATTGATCTAAAGGAGTCTATCCGAGTCCTTTCGAAACTTAGAGAAGCACCTTGGCATTATGCTGAAACTCGAGAACTACCAAGATCATCACATGAAGTAAAAGACGGACACTGGCATTCCATCTCAAAGGATGTCACTCCTTGGTTAGCTTACGATGGAAGAGAAACGAGTCGTTATTCTTTTGAATCGCGAGAGACCATAAAATCCACACCAAAGCTAAAAGTGTTTCCTAGGCATTCACTTGATAGTAAGGAAGGTCCGTGGCGCACTTATAGTTCTGATTCAAAGCCGAGCCACATCTCAAGAAACGTTTACGGTGGCACCTCCACCTCAAATGAAAAATCCTCTAGTCTACAACAGTCTCCACCAACTCAAAGTCGGCTACCGAGTGTTGTAGCAAAACTAATGGGCTTGGAAGCGTTACCTGATTTGTCTTTAACTGGTGATACTCAACCAGGTTCAACTGAAACTTATTCAGCTCAAGATTATGGTCAGTTTCCAAGATCATCAAAAACTGGATTCATAAGGCCACTCCGAGTTTCTAACTCTCCGAAAATCTCATTGAAAGATCCAACTTCCCCAAGGCGGAAGAATCAGGATGTAGTTATGAAACCGGTCTCTAGTTCAAAGTTTCCGATTGAACCAGCACCATGGAAGCAGCAGGATGCAAATAGAAACTCTCAGAAACAAAATTTAAGGACAACAAAATCTCCTACAGCAAAAACGCAAGATTCGTTTCCTTCGGTTTATAGCGAGATAGAGAAGAGATTGAAGGACCTTGAATTTAAACAATCTGGAAGGGATCTTAGAGCACTAAAGCAGATACTAGAAGCAATGCAAGAAAAAGGGCTATTAGAGGGTCGAAAAGAAGAACAAGTTCCGAACGTTGTTGGAAGTCAAAGTGACTATGAACCTAAAGCTATCAATCAAATTCAGAATTCTCGGTCAGTAAAGCAACAAAATCCCCAGAGAAACAATTTTCTATCTTCTACAATCAAAGGAACTGACTCAACAAGGGTTTTTGATTCACCAATAGTTATAATGAAACCGGCAAAACTTGTTGAGAAATCCGAGTTTTCTGCGTCTTCAGCTATTCCAATTGGTGGCTTTTCTGGTTCCAATAGAAACAACATATCTTCTACCCTAGTAGCAAAAGAACAGTCTCCTAAAAATATTCGCAGGGACGCTTCTCCGGTTTCCATTGATAAGAAAACAAGTATTACCAAGAGTACTACAAGATCTGCACAATCTCAATCAAGGTCTCAACAATTTCCAAAAGAAAATAACCAAAGTCCGGTGAAGAATTCAGGATCAGTGAGTCCAAGATTGCAACAGAAGAAGTTGGAGTTAGAGAAGCGATCTCGTGTGCCTACCCCGCCATTGGATTCAATCAAATCCAGAAGACAATCTGGTAAGAAGGCAGCGGAATCGGTTTCTCCAGGTGGAAAAGTAAGACAAAGAGTCCTTAACTCACAGCCTAGTGAAGAGCAAATGAGTGAGTTAAGCAATGATTCTAGAAGTTTTTGCCAAGGGGACGAAATTTCTCTTCAATCCAACAGCATCACGGTTGACTCGAAATTCGATATTGAAGTCATTAGTAATTTACAGTCTACTGAAATTGATGACAGCCAAAGTCCATCCTTGAAGGCTATGAAACAATTAGTTTCAGAAACAGTTCAGAAAGTAAGAGCCATTTTATCTCATTTAAATCAAATTTTCTTACTATAACAATATGATTAAATTTTTTAATTTTAGCAATAGCACAATCCTTTTATCAGTTAATACTATGTTGTTTAATTTTACCTAATATTGTAGAAATCAACTCCAAGATTGGATGAGGATGAGACAATTGCAGAACTTGCAACTAAGGCGCCAGAACATCCGAGTCCTATCTCAGTTCTCGATGGATCAATGTACAAAGATGATGAGTCATCCCCGGTAACGCGGATACCTAAAGATCCAAAAGGTAGTTTCTGATTTCTATTTATGGATAAAAAGATAGGATCCATATTATCTATAATGACCACACTTTATATTAAGACCCTTTTTAGATTGACTTATTTGAACTTATTTACTTGCATAAGCTTCTGTGAGACTATTTTCGAGAGATTAATGACATGTTCATAAGTTGTTTCAGTTTATTTCCATTAGCTCTCCCGGATAACTTATGAAAACAGTTTATGTAAACTCTAATAGCTCTAATGACTATTTGCTTTGGTATTTGCCCTGAAGATTTGACCAATGCATCATAGTATTTAAAGTCATCTAGAATTATTATTATTTACTTATCTCATTATAACATCATATTTTGCAGCTGGTAATGCTCAAGAATCCAAAGACAATGAGGTCAAAGATCAGTGGAAACCTGATGATGGCCTTTCATTTAACACTGCAGGATCCGGAGAGATCAACCGCAAGAAACTACAGAGCATAGACCACCTTGTTCAGAAGCTTAGAAGGCTGAACTCCAGCCACGACGAAGTGAGAATTGATTACATTGCTTCCCTCTGTGAAAACTCAAATCCAGACCACAGATACATATCTGAAATACTACTAGCTTCAGGTCTCTTACTCAGAGACCTGAGTTCCGAATTTCTGACGTTTCAACTTCATTCATCGGGTCATCCTATTAACCCGGAGTTGTTCCTTGTCTTGGAGCAGACCAAAGCAAGTAGTTTGGTTTCAAAAGAAGAAAGCAGCTTTGAAAAAGCTGCTTTCTTGAAGCAAAATACTGAGAAATTTCACCGAAAACTCATCTTCGATTCTGTGAATGAAATTCTTGGCGCAAAACTAGACTATTCTCTGGAGCCTTGGTTTCAACCTAACAAACTCACAAAGAAAACGCTCAGTGCTCAAAAGCTTCTTAAAGAACTATGCTTCGAGATAGAAAAAGTTCAAACCAAAAAAGCTGAATGCATCTTAGAAGATGAAGAGGATGATAGTTTAAAGAGTATGCTTTGTGAAGATGTGATACATGGATCAGAAAATTGGGAAAATTTCAATGGTGAAATACCTGGAATTGTGTTGGATGTTGAGAGACTGATATTTAAGGATTTGGTAAACGATATTGTGATCGGTGAGGCGGCTGGTTTGCGAGTTAAGTCATCGGTTAGGCGTCGGAAACTATTTGGAAAGTAGTTTTTTCTCTTTTCCTTTCCTTAATTTCTCACTGATATTAGATCTTTATATTCTTGTCATTTGCATATAGTTTATTTTCAGTGTCAAGCCATATACTATAGAGCTATGATTATTATTTTTTGTGTAAGGTGTAAAGAAATTTGACTTACCATGGATTTATGGAATACATACTATATAAAAACTAAATCTCTTCATGTAGGAAAGTAGGAGTGTATCAACAAGGTGGTTAAATGTTGCTATTTTATACTCATAATCTGACACATTCAGTAGAATAGTAGTCCTAAACAAAAAAAATCTCAAACCATGCTTGACCACAAATAAGGTAATGGTTACACCTTTACAATGTCAGTAAAGAATAGTAGTCACACCTTTACTTGCATGTTACAACACTCTTTGAAAATAAAATTGTTAGTCCGTTTATTTTGTGAAAACACTTTTCATTTTTTAAAAATTCTTGAAGATAACAATTGATAACAATTGTTATGAGGCCTTAATAATTTATAGTTCGGCTGTGAGATAAGTAAACTCCAATAAAAAGTTGTTTCAATCAATATTCGAATTCGATTTTTTCCGAATGATTCATCTTTAATTGAAATTTATTGACTACTCAAGTCCAATTATTTGATTCTTTTATCTTTATTAATGAAATGATTTCACAAATTAAATGAACTCTTAGAAAAATGACCACTTGTTTTTTGACAGTTCTTTTTTTATTTTTTAATACTTGGATATATCGTAAAAGAAATATAACAAAAGTATTTAATAAACAATTACTTCTTTTCTCTCACATAAAAACTATCAAATGGACAAAACTTAAAAAGGATCTGGCCAACCTATTGTTCCATTAGGCCATGGATTTGGTGGCCTAGTCCAACCTAAAATACGGACCCATCCGGCCAGCCCATTGTACCGAACTAAAATTGACAACTCTAGTCACGTTAGTAAAAGAAAATACGTGGAATTATGCGTCACTTTATACTTATTATGTATTATTGAGTGCGTACTTTATACTTATTATGTATTATTATTGAGTGCGTTTGTTTCAGATTTTTTTATGAAAAAATTTATTTTTTTAAATCAAAAATCATTTTATAGGGTTTGAAGAGTGTTTGTTTCAGATTTTTTTAAAAATCATTTTGTTAAAAAAATTATTTTTTGGCTAAAAATGAAAAGCTAAAAATAGTAGCTTCTCAAATTCGCTAATGCGATAGATGAGAGAGAAAGATGTCAAAAATTTTAAAAACACGGAACTTAACATACTAATAAGAGAAAATGATGTAATTACCCTTACCCTTTTTGAAAAATCCAAAATTACCCTCCATCAATTTTTTTCTCGTACAGTTTCACGCACTCAATTGTGACAGTTTTTCTCCTTCCATGAAGCTCTGATATAGGTTTTTCATTTTCCTTCTCCTTTTCAATTTTTTCACATTGATTTTTTATTGTTTCTACGCTTTTTTTGCTTTTGTGTGTTTATTTATTGCTTTTTGATGAGTACTTAAGGTAAATTAATCAATTTTAAAATGTGTATAAGAAATGGATTAAACTTATAAATTTTATAGGGTATTATAAAAGTCATGTCCTTTATGGTAATTTTATAGTTTAAAAAATCACTTTTATAAAATTGTATACAAACAGATTAAAAATCATTTTAAAAAACAAATCATTTTTATGATAGTAAACAAACGGAAATAAAAAAAATCATTTTTAAATAAATCTCTACAAAATAATCTCTAAATTTTTTAAACTAAAAATCATTTTTATTTAAGCTCAAACAAACGCACCCATTAATTATTTTATTCTAATTATATCCATAAAATAACATTATGTGCATTATTTTTTTTTTACCAAAAATAATATTCATTAATTTAAATTATGAGTATACGATAAAAAACAACATAAATTAGTCAAAAATCGAAAGAATGAATCTGCGAGCAAGTTCACAGTATCCATATTAATAGCATAAAATAACATGATTACAAATTTGACAAAACTAAAGTGACTGAAATATCTATGTCTCGAGATCTGCAACATTGATGACGCTCTTATTGATTGAATATGTTTGTACTGAATCAAAGTTAATCAATCAATCTGAATAAAATAAACACTGTAACGAGACGGAAAAACCAAACGTCGCACTTAGCTAATGAGGTAACAGAAAAACATAAAGAAAAAAGGCTTAATTGCAGTTGTTGTCCCCCTATTTATACTGATTCACGAAATTAATCTCCCTATTTAAAAGTCGACAGTTTTGGTCCCTCCATCAGATTTTTAAATAAAAAAAATGATGATTTGATATATTTTAAATGACGTGACATACAATTCTATGATATAAAACCATCTAGATCCATTAATTATTCATATGTAATTAATTAAATTAAAAATACGACAAAAATTTGAAGTTGAAAGTTAAGTTTTTACGACGTTTTATTCCAATTTCATGAGTGTTAATCACTCTATATCATCGTATCATATGTCATGTTATTTAAAACATCTCACAATATCATTTTTTAGCTAAAAAATCAGAGGGAGGGACCAAAACTGTCGACTTTTAAAATAGGGGGACCAATTTCGTGAATCAGTATAAATAAGGGGACTAAAACTGCAATTAAACCAAAAAAAAATATTTTTATGTGAAAATAACGTATTTAGATAAAAAAAAAAAATAGAAAAACTATGTCAAACCACTATGGGGGCTAGGTTATTATGTACATTACTCTAAAGTCAAATGCTTTGTTGTATATTTAGAACAAAGATTAACATCAATTAGTTAATAAAATAAATTGTCTTTAAAATCCTAGCTCAACTGACAAAATATCGATATTGTTAGGTTAAACATCATGTTTCGACTTCGAATTAAAAACCTCACACTTGTGCGTAAATTTTTAGTAGTAATTATATCATACCACCTATAAAAAAAATGTTCTACATATATACTTTATATGTAAAAAGTATATCAACTTTTAACGTAACTAATTATTTATACTATTTTATTTACATATTTATCATTCTTTATGCAATTTTTAATGTTTTATATTTTATATATAAAAGAGATATCAAGTTATGGTATAGTCTTTTTGTTTTCCAAATAGATATTCTATTTAAATTATTTTATTTATAATTTTATCATTTTTTATCCAATCAAAAGACTGAATACTTTTAAATAATTACTTTTCATTATTTACCCTTTTTGTTGTGTCTCAAATAAATTTCAAAAAGTAAAATGAGTTTTTTGCATCATAGAAATTGATTTTCAGTATACAATATATTTTTTTATAAAATTTTACTTACTTCTCAATTAAATTTTGAATTATTAGGAGTTAAAACAAAATGATAAAAACTTGTTAAGATGGAAAATAGTTGCTATGTTCCACAAACTGATTTTCCTGAAATTAAAGAAACATGGGTGGTTTTTAAGTAACATGGATATTTTTAGTATTTTAAGGGCATGGAGGTGCGTTTGTTGAAATATGGGGTGTTAACAATAACACACTTCGTACCACCTTCTAATTAAATGTTCCATTTGATAAAACTTTTCTTCTTCTAAATATAAATATAATTTCAAATTGCTAGATGCATTTTATTTTTTCAAACATATAATCTTTTAATATTCATATTTTATCTTAGAAAACGAAATATCCAATTGAATATAAAGTATTCTAGTAACATCTATAAATTAAATTGAACAATAAATTTAGTACCTCTTAATATATGTAAGAAAAAAAGCAATTGAGGTTTATAATTAAGTACTGAAGTGGTAATTCTTTGTTAATTTCAAATTGCTTTAGTGTTTTTTTTTCTATTAAAAAAATTTAGGATTTGGGGATGGTGCCTCAGTCCAAGATAGGAAATATCTTGGAGTTCACTAAGTTGAATATTTATAAAAGGACTTATATTTCCCTATAGCATGTCAAATCTAATATCTGTTTTTTTACCACTTGTTCACACTTAAAAACCACTCTAGTGTTTTAAACAAAAAGATTGACTGGGCTTGCAATTTGTAGGCATGAAACCTCTTTTTCTTGGATTTGAGAAATTATTAAAGTAAAGAAATCAAAAGTTAAGATTATAACTATGTATAATATGTCATACATAAAAGCCACTCTAGTGTTTTAAACCAAAAAGATTGACTGGGCTTACAATTTGTAGGCATGAAACCTCTTTTTCTTGGATTTGAGAAATTATTAAAGTGAAGAAACCAAAAGTTAAGATTATATCTATCTATAATATGTCATACATGTACATATAATATTAATAATTAATTTATTTATTAATGATTGATATTATTCACTTTATTCTCTAAAATGAGTTATTCACTTTAAAATAATCTAATTTCTTTCTCTTTTCTCTAGAGAAAAATTGATAAAAAAATGTTTCACCAATAACAATAATAACAATAATAATAACAATAAATAATAATAATAATAATAATAATAATAATAATAATAATAATAATTTAAATATAAAACTTCACCTAACATCTAATAACATAGCAACTAAAATTTTATATTAAGAACAAATTTGATGGGTTGTATTCAATTAAAATTTTAAAAATTTGTTTTGTGCTTAAATGAATTGTACAATGAAACAAATTTTATTAGATTTTGTTAGATTTTTTTTTATCAGTTTTTAATATATTTCCCCATCACATGAGATTTTTAAAAATATGTATTTTTTATTTATGATATATTTCATATCACTCTTCTTTCTCCCACCCCTTCCCTCTCCTTATTTCTTCTACATCTTTACATTTTTCTTCTTTCTTCGTTTATCTCCTTTCTCCTCGTTTCATTTATCAAACTTCTCCCCTATATATTCTCTCATTTCTTTATTTCTTATATGCTTTTTTTTTCTTCATCTCTCACGCTTTTGCCTCCTCTCGTCTCTTTATTTCTTTTGTGCTATTACATTTATCTCTCTTCTTTCCACCTCTCAACTTTCTCTTCTCGCCTTCTTGAACAAAAATATAATAATGTTTTTCCTTTGTCAATTGTCAGTCTTTCATTTGAAAAATTATCGTATAGATAACATCAAATGATAATTTATTTATTTATTTATAAATAGGAATAATATGATTACCATATAATTAATGTATATCTAATTAATTTAAATAATAAAATATATTTTTTTAATATTTATTTATTTGATTATATTATAATTATAACTTACAATATAAACTTTATAATATTTTATGATTTTATTATTTTCATATATAATTAGATAAATATTTTTTTAGTAAAGTGGGATTTTTTTAAAATAATTTTAGTATTTACTTTAAGGTGTTTAATATAATCTACGTAATGTTGCATATCATGCTATCGCTATTAATGACCCAAAAAAATGAAAATGAATTATTAGTCTCTTATGCATCCTTGATGAATGTGATTGAGAGGATAATAGCCTTATTTGGATGAAACCCTATTTTAACGCTTTGTTTACACCGAAATATTTTATGTTGTTAGCTGAGCGTGATAGACAACTGCATTTAGGGCAGTCACATGTTTTGTAGCCGAAGCAAAGGATAGTCGAGCTAGAAGTAGCCGAACATGAGCTAGCCAAGTCTTCCTCAGTTCCATGCAGGTTTATGAAGGTCGTGTGGTCTTCAGAATTAGTCAAAGCATGACTATTTTTTTGAAGTGGCGACATGGACCAAAACACACGTGTGGTAATGCAAACGCTGTTGCCGTCGAAATAGGGAGATACATGCCAACGTGGGGCGCCACGTCTACCCTGTAATTGGAAACAACACGCACTACCCATAAATAAATTCGAATGAGTCAAGGACTTAGGGAAATCATGTAGGTTGTAACAGCTCGATTTTTTTAATTTATTTTTTATTTTTTAAAATTAACTAAAATCGAATTCATAAATAAATAAAGAAAGAAATACTTTTGGATAAAATATTTAAGTCGTAACTCAATGACAAAGTCAACAATATTTACAAATAGCGGAAACGGTTTTGAAATGAAAATCTAAAGTATTTAAAATAGAAAAATACACCGGGACTATGAGACCTATCCAACATAGCTCATACCCCTGGGGTGTTCTCGGCAGACACCCGTACAAAAGCACTGCCCCAAGAATTTTAACTTCCCCACGTCACATCAAAAAGTGGTACAAGGACCCATCAAAATAAAAGTCAAGCTGACAATATATGGTATAGATACAGTCTTCCAGAATAAAATAAATACAACCACAACAGATAGACATCTAGCCCATATACAACCATCTAATCTGATCATGCTACAAAAAAAACTATAACCCAGGTGATCTCCACGCGCCCTGCAGAAATCCTTCTGACACAGCAGTGGTCAGGTAAGTCTAACTCTGTTCCCATCTTCAGGGTACTAACCGGTAGGACGATCCTGATTCTCATATGAGGGCAAAGCCCAGGTTTCCACAATAATTGTAAAGGTCACCAACCGAAATTAACAAATATTACATAGCATTTAAATTTTAAATGCACAAAATAACCTTTCAACTTAGCATACATCTAGAAAGGGTTTTCATATGCCACACATGCACAATCAAAGTTGAAAAATGAAGTTTTTAACAAACTGCACTGTCGTATTCGAATACAGCATCCTTGTATTCGAATACAGTGCTATTTCACAAGTCAGTAGCAAAATTGAATATCTGTATTCGACTACACACTATTTGTAGCCGAACACAACTGCTAAAATTTGCAGATTTCAGTTTCAAAAACGTTTCGCAATCATTCAACACTAACCACACAAAATCAATCAATCACACTCATTCATTATAGCACAATTACAAACAACAACCGAATATGTATATACAACCATCACAGTATATCAAACATGACTCGCGTGCCAAGCACCCTAATGCAATGCGTATATGCCAATGCACATGATTCCGGAATTCCAAACCAAAACCCTCCTCGAAGGGGCGTAAATCATAATTGTACGGTCTCTCACAGGCCAGTACTAATTACTGAGATGCAGTCCCTCACAGGTTAGCACGATTTACTAAAGTGTAGTCTATCACAGACCCTACACTGTTTTCTAGAGTGCAATCGCTCAAAGATCAGCACATTCTAGAGTGCAATCTCTCACAGATCAGCATGATACGACAACCCTCGTAAGTATCAGATGAACCAACAATTCACATGACATCATCCCGTGGCCCATCTGACTCTTTTCACCACAACCATTAAGTAAATGCAGCTATTAAAAGATTCCCCATTTTTAATACTAATTTAACACTAATGATTTTTCAAATTCAACACAGAGCATACTCAAACATATTTACTCATAATCCCGCAATTCACAACAAACCACATCAATTCATTTTTCCACACATAAAACACATCTCAAAAATTCATAATATTAATTATGAACACATCAACCACCAAATTTAATCTCCAAAATTTTCAACCATAAATCACCAAATTTAAAACTCCACATTCTCAAACATAAACTACCAATTTCATTAATTCATTTTCCACAAAATCCACACATAAATCACATCTCAAAAATTCATAATATTAATTATGAACACATAAACCACACCAAACTTGAATCACCACAACAACTTTAATATATCAGAGTTCTCCCCACCGCTAACTCGGTGCCAATGGTCTCGATTCCTTTTCGAGACTCAAGGAGCTAACTACATAAACATAAATATTTATAGCAATTTGTTCACAACTAAAATTTATCCAACCACAACAAAATTCCCAAAATTATATCTTTTTCACACACCAAACTTTTACAACCAAATAATCTACATTAATTCAAAACTCCACATTTCC
Source organism: Cicer yamashitae (assembly GCA_037974755.1). Lineage (NCBI taxonomy): Eukaryota > Viridiplantae > Streptophyta > Magnoliopsida > Fabales > Fabaceae > Cicer > Cicer yamashitae. The sequence goes on from JBBPBQ010000001.1 coordinate 18,200,592, forward strand.
AAACATAAACCACCAAAATAAATCTCCAAATTTTCCACCATAAATCACCAATATAAATCTCCAAATTTTTAACCATAAATCACCAATTTGAATCTCCAAATTTTCAACAATAAATCACCAATTTAAATCTCCAAATTTTCAACCGTAAATCACCAATTTAAATCTCCAAATTTTTAACCATAAATCACCAATTTAAATCTCCAAATTTTCAACCATAAATCACCAATTTAAATCTCCAAATTTTCAACCATAAATCACCAATTTAAATCTCCAAATTTTCACCCATAAATCACCAATTTAAATCTTCAAATTTTTACCCATAAATACCTTAAATTCATTTTCCACAACTCTTCACCTCAAACAAATCAAATTTATTTTCCACAAATTCACACATAAGGTCCTAAATGCAAACTAAAAGTTTGGAAGGAGCCCTTACGTCAACGGTAGCTCTAACAACCGATTACGGCACTGCGATTAATTCCGATGAAAACTTCGTTCACGACTTCGCTTCCAAAGTTTGCTCATTAGCACCGGTGCGTGGCAAGGAGCAACTTTCCCTTCAATCACTTCTCGAAATAAAGCTCAGAAGTCGAAGAAAAATAAAGGTTTTGTTTTTGGTAACAGAGAGAGAAGAAGAAAGGAGGGTGGATGGCGTGAAGCTACAGGGAATGCTTTCTGTTTCTCTTTCTTTTTCTCTTATATATATATATATATATATATATATATATTAACTTATTAACATTATATATATACATATATATATATATATATATATATATATATATATATATATATAACCAAACAATATATATATATATATATATATATATTTATATTTATCTCATACCAACAAATTTCAAAATCTGTCACACACACACCCCAACTATTTTGATAAAAATATCTATTCTCATTGCAACTCAATTGACAGGTAAATTTTTTAGCAACTATAGATATTTTTAACAAAATAGTCCGGTAATAAATTTTTCGCAACGTAATTAAATTATTTCTCGCCAAATAATTTTAAACGGGTCTCATAAAAATATCATTGGCATTTAACATTCAAAATACCAATAAAATTGGCTAAAAAGCCTTAGAATTCAACATATAAACACATCAAAAATAAAAAGTACAAATTAAAACTACAGGTCTTACATTCTACCCCCCTAAAATTAGTTTCGTCCTCGAAACTACGCGTCGATAAACAACTTCGGGTGTTGTTCCCTCATCTTGCTCTCCAATTCCCAAGTCGCATCTCCGGTAGTTGGGTTCTAAATCACTTTGACCAACGAAACATCCTTGTTCCTTAATCGCTTAATCTTCCTATCATCAATTCTCACAAGTAGTACTTCGAATGACAAATTCTCCTTTAGTTGTATTGTATCCGGTTCATTCACATGCGGCGGATCTGCAAGGTATTTCCTTAATTGCGACACATGAATCACATCGTGAATATTGGACAGTATCGGAGGCAAAGCAATCCGATAAGCTACCGGTCCAATTCGTGCAGAACACTGATATGGTCCAATAAACTTATGAGTCAATTTCTTCGATTTCAAGGCTCTACCAACTCCAGTCGTAGGCGTGACTCTCAGAAACACATGGTCACCCTGCTCGAACTCTAGAAGTCTGCGACGCTTGTCTGCATAACTCTTCGGACGATCTTGTGAAATATTCATTTTCTCCTTTATCTTTTTTACCTTATCTGTAGTTTGTTGCACCATCTCAGGTCCTACAATCATACTTTCACCGTCCTTATACCAACACAAAGGCGTTTGACACTTGCGCCCATATAAAGCCTCATATGGTGCCATTCCAATAGTTGCGTGAAAACTATTGTTGTAGGTAAACTCAACCAACGGTAGTACATCATCCCAACTTCCTCTATCATCTAGTACACAAGCTCTCAAAAGATCTTTTAAGGACTGATTTGTTCTCTCAGTCTGTCCGTGAGTTCGCGGATGGTAAGCTGAACTCAACCTTAGTTTCGTTCCCAACGCATCATGCAATGCTCCCCAAAAGTGTGACGTGAATTTTGGATCACGATTTGATACAATGCTCGACGGTACTCCGTGTAATCTCATAATCTCAGCAATGTAGATCTCCGTTAGATTATCTACCTTATAGGTGGTCTTCACTGATAAAAAGTGTGCGAATTTAGTCAATCGATCCACTATCACCCATGTAGAATCATTCTTTCTCCTTGTTTTTGGCAATCCAGTTATAAAGTCCACGGAAATGTTGTCCTACTTCCTCTCAGGTATATCTAAAGGTTGCAACATTCCAGCTGGTCGCTGATGTTCCACTTTCGCTTTTTGGCAAGTTAGACAAGTTGACACATACTCCGCTACATGACTCTTCATTCCTGGTCACCAATAATTCTGCCTCAAATCCTGATACATCTTTGTTGCTCTAGGATGAATACTCAATTTACTCTTATGAGCCTCGTCTAAAATTGTTTTGCTCAGATCTGCAACTTCTGGTACACAAATTCTCCCATTACATCTCAAAATATTATCCGGCCCAACCTTGAACTCAATCGTTTTCCCTTGCACTATTAGGTTCCTCTTCTCTTGAATTAAAGTGTCATTTTGAAAATTCGCAATGTCTTCAAGTAGTCCACACGAAATCTTAATCATTCTGAATTTCAAAATTCCCGGTGCAAACTCTACATTCAATTGTAGGTCTCTGAATGCTTCCCACAACTCTTGTTGTCTAGCCATCACTGTTGAAGACACTGATACACTCCGTCTACTCAACCCGTCAGCCACTACATTGGCCTTCCCAGGGTGGTACTGTAGTGTGAAATCAAAATCCTTGAGAGTCTCCATCCATCTTCTCTGACGCATGTTCAATTCCTTCTGATCAAACAAATATTTCAAACTTTTATGGTCACTGAATACTGTGAACGTGCATCCATATGAATAGTGCCTCCAGATCTTTAATGTAAAAACTACAGCAGCAAGCTCTAAATCATGAGTAGGATAGTTCCTTTCATGAATCTTCAATTGCCTTGAGGCGTAAGCTACAACTTTCTTATGTTGCATTAGAACACATCCCAAACCTTGGTGAGACGCATCACAATAAACTTCATACGGTTCTTTTGATTGCGGTAAGATCAAAACTGGTGAGGTTGTCAACTTCTTCTTTAGTAACTGAAAATTCTCCTCATACTTCTCCGTCCATGCAAACGGTTGATCTTTTCTATTAAGTTGCGCCAATGGAGCTACAATCTTCGCAAAACCTTCAATAAACCTCCTATAGTAACCTGCTAGCCCTACAAAACTTCGTATGTCAGTGATAGTCCGAGGCTGTTTCCAAGCAAGAATTGACTCAATCTTTGCCGGATCCACAACGATTCCTGCCTTAGTTATCACATGACCTAAGAAATTCACTTCTTCCAGCCAAAACTCACACTTCGACAAATTGGCATACAATTGCTTCTCACGTAAGATTTCAAGAACTTGGCGCAAATGCTCTTCATGTTGTTCCGCAGTCCTTGAATAAATCAATATATCATCAATGAATATCACAACAAATTTATCTAGAAATGGACTAAAGATTCTGTTTACGTAATCCATAAAAATTACTGGTGCATTGGTAACTCCAAATGCCATAACCAGATATTCATAATGCCCATAACGAGTTCTGAAAACAGTTTTCTGAATATCTCCTTCTCTTTCTCGGATCTGATGGTAACCCGACTTCAAGTCAATCTTTGAAAACACCGCGGCTCCTTTCAACTGATCCATCAAATCACCAATACACGGCAAAGCATAGCGATTCTTAATAGTCGCCGATAATCCACACATAAGCGTGAGCTTCCATCCTTCTTCTTAACTAGCAATACCGGAGCTTTCCATGGTGATACACTTGGTCTAATAAATTTCTTCTCCAACAAATCTTCAATTTGGCCTTTGAGCTCATTTAATTCCAATGGCGACATTCGATACGGTGCAATCGAAATTGGTCCGGTTCCTGGATGCAAATCAATGAAAAACTCCACTTCTCTTACTGGTGCTAATTCTAGAATTTCTGTTGGAAATACGTCTGGGTACTCCTGAACAAGCACCACGTCTTCTATCTTTACATTTATCTTTGCCTCGACGTTAGCCAAAGACAAAAACTCATGAGTTCCTTTTCTTAGTGACACTCCGAGTTTGTTAGCAATTAGATACTTAACAACTTCTGGTTCAGGAAAAAGAACCAGTTTGCGAGCACAATCCAAGATCACATAATGATACGACATCCAATCCATACCGAGAATGACCTCGAGTGATTGTAGAGGTAAACAAATCAAATTAATCAAGAAATCCCTATTATGAATAGTCACTTGACACTGTAAACATGCAGTGTTTACTGTCAACGTCTTAGCAGGTGTGGAAACAACCAAATCAAAAGGTAGAGGCGACACATATAACTTCAAAGATTCACACAATCCATAGCAATGATGGAATGGGTTGCCCCCGAATCAAAAAGTGCATTTAGAGTGTTACCTGCAATCTCACAATCACGTTGAATCAGATTGCTAGATGGATTTCCAGCTTTAGCACTCACGCAATAAGCGCGTCCTCTAGTAGTAGGACGAGTAGCCCTAGTTACATTCACAACTGGTTCCGCCTTCGGAGCTCTGCAATCCCTTGCAATGTGCCCTGGTTTTTGGCAATTGTAGCAAGTAAGACTCTTAGAAGTACAAGCATTAGTATAATGCCCCTCTTACCCACATCGGAAACATTGAGTCACTTGCCCCACTTGTCTTCCAAGGTTCTGGTTCCCCAGGTGATTCTGACCCCTGTTGCTGTTCTGCGGCCGGTTATAAGGCTTAGCAACTTGTTTCCCTTTGTTGCCCTGATAACTCACCCGACTAGTCCCCCTTGAACTAAAGTTCCCTCCTCGGCTAGCTCTCTTATTCTTCATATCTTCAACTTCTCTACATTTTTCCACAAGAACTTGGAAACGTTGAATTCCCAAGGGTAAGACAGAATCCTGAATCTCATACTTCAATCCGGCTTGGAAACGATGACACATGAATGGTTCATCAACCTCTTCACGGAAAAACCTGAAATGCCTCGACAACCTCAAACTTAGCGGCATATTCGCCCACAATCATATTACCCTGATGAAGTTTTAGAAAATCATCACCCAGCTTAGTCCTGGTACTTACGGAAAGTATTTGTCTAAACACTTCCTTTTGAACGACTCCTAGTTCACCTCCTCATGAGCTGGTCCCATCAACAACCTTGTACTCCTCCACCAACACTCAGCATCCCCTAGCAACAGATAAGTGGCATAGTTGACCTTCACTCCCGCCTGACAGTTAATCATCTCAAAGATCTTTTCCACTTCTTGGATCCGCTGATCTGCTTTCTCTAAATACTCATCACCCCTAAATTTGGGAGGATTGTAACGACGAAAGTCCTCTAATCCCGTTGAATCAGCAGCACAGATCTCTCTTTCCCTCTTCTCCAGATCCCGCAGAGTTTTGCAGCTGTCTGTGCAGCAACAGAAGCAGCCATGTTATTCATTGCTTCAGCCATTTGATCATCCTTGTTGACGTTGACTCTTGCAGTGTTGTTCCTTCTTAGAGGCATTGTTTCCTATAAAACCATCATCAATAAGAAATTTGAACACCCTTTAGAAGAATTCCAAAAGACATCTTTCGACCTCAACAACTCAACACTACTCCGAACCCGACACTCGGACAAATCACCCCGACGCATGATCAGATGACAACCCCCAACCTACAAATTAACCTACAATCTATAACTACAGCTCTGATACCACAATTGTAACAGCCCGATTTTTTTTTAAATTAACTAAAATCGAATTCATAAATAAACAAAGAAAGAAATACTTTTGGATAAAATATTTAAGTCGTAACTCAACGACAAAGTCAACAAAATTTACAAACAGCGGAAACGATTTTGAAATGAAAATCCAAAGTATTTAAAACAGAAAAATACACCAGGACTATGAGACTTATCCAACGTAGCTCATACCCCTGGGGTATTCTTGGCAGACACCTGTATCAAAGCACTGCCCCAAGAATTTTAACTTCCCCACGTCACATCAAAAAGTGGTACAAGGACCCATCAAAATAAAAGTCAAGCTGACAATATATGGTATAGGTACAGTCTTCTAGAATGAAATAAATACAACCACAATAGATAGACATCTAGCCCCTATACAACCATCTAATCTGATCATGCTACAAAAAAAACTATAACCCAGGTGATCTCCACGCGCCCCGCAGAAATCCTTCTGACACAGCAGTGGTCTGGTAAGTCTAACTCCGTTCCCATCTCCAGGGTACTAACCGGTAGGACGATCCCGATTCTCATATGAGGGCAAAGTCCAGGTTTCCACAATAATTGTAAAGGTCACAAACCGAAATTAACAAATATCACATAGCATTTAAATTTTAAACGCACAAAATAACCTTTCAACTTAGCATACATCTAGAAAGGGTTTTCAAATGCCACACATGCTTAATCAAAGTTGAAAAATGAAGTTTTTAACAAACTGCACTGTCGTATTTGAATATAGCATCCTTGTATTCGAATACAGTTCTATTTCACAAGTTAGTAGCAAAATTGAATATCTGTATTCGATTACACACTGCTTGTAGCCGAATACAAATGCTAAAATTTGCAGATGTCAGTTTTGAAAACGTTTCGCAATCATTCAACACTTACCACACAGAATCAATCAATCACACGCATCAATTACGGCACAATTACAAACAACAACCGAGTATGTATATACAACCATCACAATGTATCAAACATGACTCGCGTGCCAAACACCCTAATGCAATGCGTATATGCCAATGCACATGATTTCGGAATTCCAAACCAAAACCCTCCTCGAAAAGGCGTAAATCATAATTGTACGGTCTCTCACAGGCCACATCAGTTCATTTTTCCACACAATCCACACATAAAACACATCTAAAAAATTCATAATATTAATTATGAACACATCAACCACCAAATTTAAAACTCCACATTCTCAAACATAAACTATCAATTTCATCAATTCATTTTCCAAAAAATCCACACATAAATCACATCTCAAAAATTCATAATATTAATTATGAACACATAAACCACACCAAACTTGAATCACCACAATAACATTAATTCAAAACTCTACATTTCCAAACATAAACCACCAAATTAAATCTCCAAATTTTCCACCATAAATCACCAATTTAAATCTCCAAATTTTTAACCATAAATCACCAATTTAAACCTCCAAATTTTCAACCATAGATCACCAATTTAAATCTCCAAATTTTCAACCATAAATCACCAATTTAAATCTCCAAATTTTTAACCATTAATCACCAATTTAAATCTCCAATTTTTCAACCATAAATCACCAATTTAAATCTCCAAATTTTCAACCATAAATCACCAATTTAAATCTCCAAATTTTCACCCACAAATCACCAATTTAAATCTTCAAATTTTTACCCATAAATACCTTAAATTCATTTTCCACAACTCTACACCTCAAACACATCAAAATTATTTTCCAAAAATTCACACATAAGGTCCTAAATGCAAACTAAAAGTTTGGAAGGAGCCCTTACCTCAACGGTAGCTCTAACAACCGATTACGGCACCGCTATTAATTCCGATGAAAACTTCGTTCACGACTTCGCTTCCAAAGTTAGCTTACTAGCACCATAGCGTGACAAGGAGCAAATTTGCCTTCAGTCACTTCTCAAAATAAAGCTCAGAAGTCGAAGAAAAATGGAGGTTATGTTTTTGAAAAAAAACCAAAACTTTGTTTTTGGTAACAGAGAAAAAGAAGAAGAAAGGAGGGTGGATGGCGTGAAACTACAGGGAATGCTTTCTGTTTCTCTTTCTCCTTCACTTATATATATATATATTAACTTAATAACATTATATATATACATATATATAACCAAACAATATATATATACATATATGTTACTAAATCACCAATTAATATATATATATATATATATATATATTTATATTTATATTTATCTCATACCAACAAATTTCAAAAACTCTCACACACACACCCCAACTATTTTGATAAAAATATCTATTCTCATTGCAACCCAATTGACAAGTAAATTTTTTAGCAACTATCGATATTTTTAACAAAATAGTCCGGTAATAAAGTTTCCGCAACGTAATTAAATTATTTCTTGCCAAATAATTTTAAACGGGTCTCATAACAATATCATTGGCATTTAACATTCAAAATACCTATAAAATTGGCTAAAAAGCCTCAGAATTCAACATAAAAACACATCAACAAATTAAAACCACAGGTCTTACATTCTACCCCCCTAAAATTAGTTTCGTCCTCGAAACTACGCGTCGATAAACAACTCCGGGTGTTGTTCCCTCATCTTACTCTCCAATTCCCAAGTCGCATCTCCGGTAGTTGGGTTCCAAATCACTTTGACCAGCGAAACATCCTTGTTCCTTAATCGCTTAATCTTCCTGTCATCAATTCTCACAAGTAGTACTTCGAATGACAAATTCTCCTTTAGTTGTATTGTGTCCGGTTCAATCACATGTGACGGATCTGCAAGGTATTTCCTTAATTGCGACACATGAATCACATCGTGAATATTGGACAGTATCGGAGGCAAAGCAATCCGATAAGCTACCGGTGCAATTCGTGCAGAAATCTGATATGGTCCAATAAACTTAGGAGTCAATTTCTTCGAATTCAAGGCTCTACCAACTCCAGTCGTAGGCGTGACTCTCAGAAACACATGGTCACCTTGCTCGAATTCTAGAAGTCTGCGATGCTTGTCTGCATAACTCTTCTGACGATCTTGTGAAATCTTCATTTTCTCCTTTATCTTTTTTACCTTATCTGTAGTCTGTTGCACCATCTCAGGTCCTACAATCATACTTTCACCGTCCTTATACCAACACAAAGGCGTTTGACACTTGCCCCCATATAAAGCCTCATATGGTGCCATTCCAATAGTTGCGTGAAAACTATTGTTGTAGGTAAACTCAACCAACGGTAGTACATCATCCCAACTTCCTCTATCATCTAGTACACAAGCTCTCAAAAGATCTTACAAGGACTGATTTGTTCTCTCAGTCTGTCCGTTAGTTTGCGGATGGTAAGTTGGACTCAACCTTAGTTTCGTTCCCAACGCACCATGCAATGCTCCCCAAAAGTGTGATGTGAGTTTCGGATCATGATCTGATCCAATACTCGACGGTACTCCGTGTAATCTCACAATCTAAGCAATGTAGATCTCTGTTAGCTTATCTACCTTATAGGTGGTCTTCACTGGTAAAAAGTGTGCGGATTTAGTCAATCGATCCACTATCACCCATATAGAATCATTCTTTCTCCTTGTTTTTGGCAATCCAGTTATATAGTCCATGGAAATGGTGTCCCACTTCCACTCAGGTATATCTAAAGGTTGCAACATTCCAGCAGGTCGATGATGTTCCACTTTCGCTTTCTGGCAAATTAGACAAGTTGACACATACTCCGCTACATGCCTCTTCATTCTTGGCCACCAATAATTCTGTCTCAAATCCTGATACATCTTTGTTGCTCCAGGATGAATACTCAATTTACTCTTATGAGCCTTGTCTAAAATTGTTTTCCTTAGATCTGCAACTTCTGGTACACAAATTCTCCCATTACATCTCAAAATATTATCCGGCCCAATCTTGAACTCAATCGTTTTCCCTTGCACTATTAGGTTCCTCTTCTCTTGAATTAAAGTGTCATTTTGAAAATTCGCAATGTCTTCAACTAGTCCACTCGAAATCTTAATCATTCCGAATTTCAAAATTCCCGGTGCAAACTCTACGTTCAAGTGTAGGTCTCTGAATGCTTCCCACAACTCTTGTTGTCTAGCCATCACTATTGAAGACACTGATACACTCCGTCTACTCAACGCATCAGCCACTACATTGGCTTTCTCAGAGTGGTACTGTAGTGTGAAATCACAATCCTTGAGAGTCTCCGTCCATCTCCTCTGACGCATGTTCAATTCCTTCTGATCAAACAAATATTTCAAACTTTTATGGTCACTGAACACTGTGAAAGTGCATCCATATAAATAGTGCCTCGAAATCTTCAATGCAAAAACTACAGTAGCAAGCTCTAAATCGTGAGTAGGATAGTTCCTTTCATGAATCTTCAATTGCCTTGAGGCGTAAGCTACAACTTTCTTGTGTTGCATTAGAACACATCCCAAACCTCGTGAGACGCATCACAATAAACTTCATACGGTTCTTCTGGTTGCGGTAAGATCAAAACTTGTGAGGTTGTCAACTTCTTCTTTAGTAACTAAAAATTCTCCTTACACTTCTCCGTCCATGCAAACGGTTGATCTTTTCTAGTAAGTTGCGTCAATGGAGCTACAATCTTCGCAAAACCTTCAATAAACCTCCTGTAGTAACCTGCTAGCCCTGCAAAACTTCGTATGTCAGTGACAGTCTGAGGCTGTTTCCAAGCAAGAACTGACTCAATCTTTTCTGGATCCACAACGATTCCTTCGTTAGTTATCACATGACATAAGAAATTCACTTCTTCCAGCCAAAAATCACACTTCGACAAATTGGCGTACAATTGCCAACATCAATGTTCCTCATATTGAAACTAGTGATGCTCACGTTAATACATCTGAACAAGCAGTAGTAATGACTATGTCTTTTATCAGGCATCAAATTGATCTAGGTTTCCACAATATTATGTATTAGGTTTCTCAACAACTAGCTACAATTGTCAAACCCATGGTTCACAATGAGGTTCAACAAGAAAGAGAATTGGAGAACAAACTCACCAATTAAGGTGATCATTTAGTCACATCCAACCAACATTGATTTCAAGGGTATCAAATCCAGGCAAGCATTGTTGCATAAAGCCATCCAACTTTTGTATTGGCACATTAACAATGCAACATGTTCTTATACAAGAGGTACCTTTCTACCTCTAAATTCTCCGCATAGTACTTTTTCCATGTGATTAACCTTGAGGGGAAACCAATGGTGAATGACACTTATAATCAAGCTAATCTTCATGCTGCATAGATATATGGCAAGAAGTTCGCGTGAAGTAGTTGGACGTATTGGAATTCCACAAATTTCAGCTTACGACAATACTTTATTGGTGAACAATATGTTCTATGCTCTAGGACAAGCCTCCAACCTAATAGCAGGAACACAAAGGCCATATGTTGGTTATTCAACACAACAACCATTGGGATACTACCCACCTTGTTCGCCTAATCCAATAACACACTGACCATGAACTGATGTACCTATTCCATCCTTGATGGGTGTGGGGATGTAACAACCAGCTGGGGGTAATGCTATTGAACAACCATGGGTTGGTAATTCACTTTACCACTATAATACGTCAGTAGTATGAGGAACTCCAACGAGGAACCCTCTAGATAGAAACCATGAGCTACAATGAGGAAATACTCCCATCCTAGGGCAACCATCTACAAGGTTTCCAAACTCCCCTAAAAAATGTTTGGCTCTAACCAACTACAACCGAGTCAAGATCTCCAGGAGTCAGTTACTGGATCCCATCCTCACAACTGACACGATCAAAAGGTACTTTGGGATAGTGATAAAGCCTAAGGATAGGCTTGTTTATAGGAAGTCTTAAACATAGTGGGTAGATAGGATGATGCCTTTGCTCAAAGGGTACAAGACTCTTGATTTTGCCTCATTTTTTCGGGGAAGATGACAAGTAAGAATGAAGCATATTGGAAGGTTTACTACATAATGTGGAGAGGTTAATCAAAATAAATTCCACAAGTTACAATTGTTCCCTTTATCGTTGATAGGAACATTATCTACTTGATATTCATCCTTGTAGATATGGAACGCTGTTTCCATGACTGTTTTTAGTGCCTCAGACTGAATTTGAGACAACAAATTGACGAATCGACTACATATTTCATTGAATGATTCAAGAAGAAAGTAGGGACAAGATTTGTTATATTTCCTCAGGAAGAATGCACCTCTATGGCAATAAATGGAATGCACACTTAGTTAAAGGAGAGATTGGCGAGGAAAGCCTACACTGACCTTAATGAACTAGTCTCTAGAGTAGTACGCATAGAGCAATATATTTTGGCAATGGTCATTGACTCATATCCATAATTGATGTGGAGAATTCTAATGAAGACATGTCAGTCGATTCCACAATAGACCACATGGTCAATGAAATCCTTGGTGGGAAAAGTTATGCATGTCTTGCTGTGTGAGCTGCAAAGGGGAAATACACCAATAGTGCAGAGGGTAAGGTCGACGATGCCTTCGACGTTATTAAAGTTGGCTAAATATTCAACTATTTGATCCCTTTGACATTATTAGAGTGTCACAAGATATCTGCTCCCAAGGAAATTAAGTGAAAGAGATATTATAAATGGCAAAATTCTTTCAATCATTCTATGGCTAAGTGCATAGTCTTTAGAAAACCTATTCAAAAGGCTATTAAAGAAAGGAGGTTCAAGTTATCCAACAAGGGAATTGTAGAGATGAGTATCGGTACTGATCCTTTCCATACCATGACTTGATTTCTTTCACTGAACCAAAAGCGTTAAAAATAGAATGGAAAAGAAAGAATAGGGTCCAAAAGGTGTGGAGAACTAAGGTTTAGGTAGTTGAGTATACACAAGATTTGTTAACGACCGACATAACATATATCTTCTGTAGGCTAGGAGCTTTACCGGTGACCAACAACGAAAAAGCAAGCCACCTAAAGTGGGAAGCCTAACCCAAGGATTGATATGTAATTACCTTACATCTCAATGCTCCAAAGTTAGGGGGCCAAATCATACATATAATGGCAATGATGTTGAACCGGTCTTACTTACAATTGGCAAAGAGCTTGTCCCTAAGAGAAAAAGGAAGGTGACTAAAATTATCATGGAAGATGGTATGACATCTTTAAAGATAACTGTCAGAGACAATGGGGAGTTGTTGGCATGTAAAACAATGAAGCCACCAACTAACGCACCTGAAGGGCAATGAACAGTTAACAAAAGGGTGGAAGACTAGACCCCAATAGTCACTCCTCTCACTAGAACATAGAATAAAAGTTAACAAAAAAACATGTCAATTCAAAAGATGAAACAAGTCCTTCAAATGATTTCCAAGGTTCAATCCCATGGTGAGAAAATGATATCATCACCTATGGTGGTTGGAACCTAGAGAAGGTTTTTCTAACTGCAAGTATTAGGGATGAAGTTATTATGGAAAACACACAAGACCCTATGGTTCCTGAAGTCATCCTGCAAAAGCAAAAAGGTATGGGGTTACAAGTACATGACACAGTGTCACAGGTACGAAAGTTTGAGCCACAAGACCTACAACAACTGAAAGATCTTGAAGGAAGAGCTGAGCTAGAATATATGATATGTTCGACTGATCTCCCAAAGCTGGAAGGTGGAGAATTCGAAATTGATGATTGCTAAGAGGATTCAATCTTGAACCTATTACTAGATGATGATATAGATGACCATATGGATTCAATCAATACGTTTGATTTAACCCTTTAGAATTGTGGGAAAACGAATCCTAACTGAAGGATCTTGAAGGAGACGTGTCACAGGTACAAAAGTTTGAGCCACAAGACCTACAATTACTGAATGATCTTGAAGGAAGAGCTGAGATAGATTATATGATATGTTCGTCTGATCTCCCAAAGATAGAAGGTGGAGAATTCTAAATTTGATGATTGCTAAGAGGATTCAATCTTGAGCCTATTACTAGAGGATGATCTAGATGATCATATGGATTCAATCAATACACTTGATTTAACCCTTTAGAATTATGGGAAAATGAATCCCAACTGAAATATCTTGAAGGAGACGTGTTTGTTGAAGACATTGAGTAGGCCATGTTAGTTGAACCTAAGGGAACGGAAAAAATGATGTTTGAAAAGCCCATTCGGGATATTTTCAAAAATATGAAGCTGTAATGCATCAAAGCTTCTATAAATGACAAGATGTTCAATCGAGTCTTCATAGACGACGAGGTTGTTGTTAATGTTATGACACTTCTCAGTCTTTAGAGGTTGGTGAAAACATGGAAGACTTGATCCACAAACATGAAAATGACCAGTATCATGTGAATAACATCAAATGCATTTGGTGTTCTAATACCCGATGTAATTAGGGATCCAAAAGAAGTAAGGTCAGTCATTTTTGTGATTGATGGTAAACCTTATTTCTCTGTCATGTTAGGCAGGGATTGGATTCACATAAGTGAGTGGTCCCCTCTATACTTTATCAAAGACTTATGCTCTGGGTAGGAGACAAAGTAGAGAAAGTGGAGGCTGACAAAAATCCTTTCTCATATGCTGTAAATATGTTTGAGGCCTTTTTCTACTCACCTCACTCGAGGGGTTTTAGCTAAAAACTCAGGGCGACCTACGACCTTTTGGAGGGTGATCCAATGATTAGTACACCTCCAGAGTGTAGGGACCTTGTTGATCAACTAGAAAACTTGGAGGTCTAGTCTAGAATAGTAGATGTTATGTTTTTCTTGGAACGAAAGAGAAGGGATAGACAAGACATAAGAGCTTCCAATAGGTTTGAAAGTCTTAGCAATCATGAAATTGAACCTACAAAAGATGAGTTACCTATGCAAAGGAAATTGCAAACCTTTGAAGGTCTAGATCCATAGATAGAAGTTAACCTAGGAACTATTGAAGAACCTAAATCGACTAAAGTCAGTGGCTGTCAGAATGATGTGTTAGAACCAAGTTGGTTTGAAAAATAATGAGCCTTAATTTGAGTTTTGATGATAACAAAGTATATGAAAGAACAATTTATACTCTAACATATTTCTAAGTGTGTAGATCCTCTGCTGAGTATTTTAGCATTTTGTTTGATAAAAAAGGAGCAGTCTTTGTTTCCTCTGATACTTAATTTAACGAACTATCTAGTCTAAACTCTAGTCAACGTTGTTTTATAAGTGCATTCTCTAATTCATATTCTTATGATGTACGATTGAGTTTATCATTTGGCCAACATAGTTCATCCTCTAGTCAATAATCTGATAAAAGTAAACCCTCTGATACATATACATCCTCTAGTCTACTGTTTCATAAAATACAATCGTGTAATTGTTAATCCTTTGAAAGAAGCACAACAAGCACATGATGTGGATCATTTGTTTCTTCATTCCTCTGGAAAATCAATTCTCTTCATCTGATAAGTAGCATCTTAAAATTCAATCCTCTATATTCTTTAAAGAATCCTCTTGAATGAGTAACTTTCTGAACGAGATTTTCTAGCGCTAAAAAAAAAACAAGTTTAAGGTATCAGTTTTGAAATTCACCTAGCAATCCGAAATGAGTGCATTCAGATGATCACATATTCAAAACACTTTTTTATTGAAAGCTTATCACTTGTAATTTGATGTTACAATTTATATTCTATGTTGAGAGTTATGTTGTATTTTCACAAAAACCTTATTTCTTTGTAACTTAGCCAAGTTATGGATTGATACCTTAAAGGGTCTGACTATACTAAGCAAGAGGCTTTGAGAAGACTAGGGTATAATCCGTTGAAAATAGTATACTCTAGTGGTTTGTAATAAATTTGATTCTAGTGGAAAAACCTTCAAGTTGAAGGGACTAGACATAGCTACTGTATTGGTGGTGAACCAGGATAAATTGCGTGTGTGTTTACTCTTTCCTTTATCTAACTTATTGACAAGTTTATTTTTAAAGAAACCTTTTTAATCTTGCTTTGTGGGACAAGATTTAAGTAAAATTCTTTAAGGGTAAAATTTTTTTACACACAATTCAAACTCTCCTTTCATGTGTTTTTTTCACCACCAATTAGCACCAAAGCCCAGTTTCTTGCCCGAGCAATTTACAATGTTAGAGAAAATATTATGTGAGAAAAACTATGTCCAATTCTGGTGATGAAGCCACTGGTGTGAAGGTGCTAGAAAACAAAAGAAAGGAGAGGTTTGAATTGTGTTTTTGCATTTATGAAAATTACTTTAGGTGGCTTAAGCAAAAATATGTTCTTTATCAAATCATTCAACTTATGATTATAAAACAAGTTTAGTAACACACAATTGAATCATAAAGAGCTTAGATTGAGATACAAAGAGATATTGCTATATCTAGTTCACAATAGACTATTGCTATATCTAATCCTCCCTTTACAAAGAGATATTGCCTTAGTACGATCCATCATTTAATCCACTATTTTAAACAATAGCATTCAAGTATTATTTACCATGCATCTTCAGGTTTTGAGTATTCTTCTATAGCCTCTCCAAGCTATCACCATTAGAACCCTTGTCAACTTTCTGGCAGCCTGTCATTGAGGTTCTTGAAGATTGTTATACCTTTTCAGGTACTTGTTACGAATGAAAGAGTTGTTGCCACTGTCGGGTTGATTTACAGCAGTTCTAGTTTGTGTCTAAATTGACACAAAGTTGTGTATAGGATTCTAACTCTTATTGAGAGGATATTACATTTCAAGTCCTATATCAATTAAAGTGTATAAAAACACTTCAACTGATTTACATTAATTCTAGTAACTCTCTACTGAGATGATTTTTCATTCATGCTTTTGTTTTGATGTGTTCCAGGATTTTACATAAATTCTTATTAAAACATTGCCTTTTTCATTTTAATCTCAACTCTGTTTTTATATTGATCAATTTCTACTTAAATACGCAGAAATATATCCGTTGAGAATGCTACCGTTGGATATCTTGAAACAACATTTAAGGCAAATTAGCCTTTAAGACATATCCATATATATCTTTATAATTTATTCAGAGTGTATCGTGATTTAAGAAGACAATCTCATACAATGAGACTATCAGAGGATCTCATGCGCTTCTTCATTCAAGGGATTAGTTCATGCTTTACAAGTAGAGAATATTGGACTGTTGACTTCTTATCAGAGCATTAACTGTACGAGAATGTTGGCTTGAAACATTGACTAGATGGTCAATTGGTTTACCAGAATTTTCGGACGCATAGTCATCAGAGTGAGCTTGTAATCAGATTCAACTGATGCATGTTGGGAGTGTGTTTAACAGATTCTTCAGAGTCACCGTGAACTGGTTTATTAGATTCTCTTTCTTTGTTCATCGGAGTATCTAGCTTGAACCTGAAAATTGACTTTATCAGAGGCTTTATTTAAAACTTTCTTCTTTTGATCTTTGACTCAGAGGATCAACATGGGTCTTTACTCAGAGACAAATAATCATTGTAGCTCTTGGAACCAAGGTGGTTTTTCTCTTCTGATTTTGATGTTAACAAAGGTATTTTATGAGAACAATTTGTTTGGACTAATGGCTTCATTAAATGTGTAGAAATTAGAACAAGAAAATCAGAGGAAGGTACCAGAGGAAGGTATCACATGAAGCGACCAGAGGAAGCTACCATAGGAAGTCACTAGAGGAAGTGATCATAGGAAGTCACTAGAGGAAGTGACTAGAGGAACACAAAAGCATACACATATGCCTCTGAAAGCAATGTGCCTCTAAAGGTTACGAAGACTCTCTCTGATGTTTGGCTCTGAAGACTGCCTCTAATAACTGGGTCTGAATACTGGCTCTAAAACTGTTTCTTAAGAATGCATCTGAAGACTGAATTTGAAGCATGCCTTTGAGGCCCTTGCGTGCCTCTGATGTGTAGAAACTCAACATGCCTCTGAAGAGTTTATATCAAGCTATCATTAACTTTGAAGAGATTGTTCAAGCCATGGATTCAAAGTTCATATTTTACTAATCAAAAGTTGCACACACTTAAAATGCTTCCTGTGATATGCAACCTCTAATGTTGCACTGACTTTGATGATTCAACAATGTGATTTTCCCAAAGCCACTAATTATAAGTCAAGCTAATCTTCCTATGACTTACATTATCCAAGAAACACAACATCTCACTCCTACAAGAAAGTTAATGGCTTTGACGGAAAGTCAATGACTTTGATCGAAAGAATTCATTATGAAGAAAAGACTTAGCCGAATTAGAATTTCTGAATATTCAAGAACAAACTCGAATGCATTCCCTCTCCAATCAATCATGAGTATGAAGGAAGATTCATGTGAATAAGTTTTTGAACACAATCTTAAATTAGATACGATTCAGAATTATAATTGAAGGAAATATTTGACCAAGGTGAAAAGAAGATATGGCCAAAATATTGTTCATAAAAAGATATGGTCAAAATATTGTTCACAAGAAGATATGGGCAAAATATTGTTCACAAGAAGATATGGTAAAAATATTGTTCACAAGAAGATACGATCAAAATATTGTTAACAATAAGATATTCACAGAACTTTTTCACAAGAAGATATGTTCAAGATTTTCTCAGAAGAAGACATGCTCAAAATTTGTTCACAAGAAGATACACTCAAAATTATTCTCAAGAAGAAACACTCATAATTATTCAGAGGAAAATACAATCATAATTTGTTCCCAAGAAGATTTAGAATTTGTTCATAAGAAAGATATGATCTTGATTTTACAAGGACAAAAGTGAAACCCTAATCTATTATATAAATAGATACTCAAGGCTGAAGAAGAAAGTATGAACACAAAAACTCAAAAATCCATACAATTCAGAAAAACTTTTGAGAGCTCAATCTGCGTAGTAGAAGCAAAACAAAATCTGTTCCAAACTTGTGTAACCCAGCCCGATTGTGGCTTTAGTGTTCCTCAAGCAATCTGTGGTTTTCAGGTTTTGTTGAGAAGACTTTACTTGTAGGATCAAGTTGTAGTTGGCTTTAACTATATGTGATTTTCAGGTTGTGTGGATAAGACTTGACTTGTAGGGTCAGGTGCTGTGTAATTCAAGGATTTGAATTACTGGTTAAATCCTTTTTAGGGAAGGGTCTGGATGTAGCTACCAAGTTGGTGGTGAACCAGGATAAATCTGCTTGTGTCACTTTACTTCTACGCTATCTACTTTACTGCTGCCTCTAATTACTCAAGCTTGATTGCTACTATCTATGTTTTAGTAAAAATCACCAAACCTAAAGCATTTCATGAATAAATAACTAAAAGGAATCGAGCTTAAACAAAAACAATTTAATCCCCCTTTTCGTGTTTGCACCTTCAATTGGCATCAAGATCCCGATCTCAAGGTTGAGCACTTTACATTATTTAAGGAAAGATCCAAGGATTCAACATGTATGGATTCGATGAAGAAGCCTTTGGTGGAAACATCAACATACAACCTCTGTTTGATGGAGAAAGATTTGAGTACTAGAAAGACAAACTCATAAGCTTCCTTATCTCACAAGATCCTAAACTTTGGGACTTAGTGTAAGATGGCTACACTACTCCAACAAATACTGACGGCATTGAAATTCCAAGGAAAAAGATGGATGATGAACAAAAGAAGATGTACAACATGCATCACAAGTCCAGAACCTTCATGATACATGCAATTAACTTTAAGGAATTTGAGAAATACATTGAAAAAGAAACAATAAAGAGCATCTATGATAATCCGGTTGTGACTTATGAAGGAAGCAAGCAAGTTCAAGAAGCAAAGTCCAACATTCTAGTAAGAAAATATGAACTATTTTAGATGGAAGAAGATGAAGACATTGAAACAATGTTTCCCAGATTCTAGACTCTAGTCTCATGATTAATGGTTTTTGAAAAGAGTTATACTGCTATTGATCATGTGAAGAAATATCTTAGGAGTTTTCCAAGCAAGTGGAGACCTAAGATTATAGCCATTCGACAAGTTAAGGATTTGAATACTCTGAAATTGGAAGAACTGATTAGCATTTTGATATCACATGAAATTGAGCTTACAGAATATGAGACCAAGTAGAAGTAGAAGACTTTAGCTTTGAAATCCAAGCAGAACAAGGCTCTAAAGGTAACAACAGAATCAAAGAATAATGCTTCAGGTTACCAAAATGTGGACTCAAAGGATAAGGAGATGGCTTTCATATCATAAAAAATTCAGAGGATGTGGCACAATAGAAAGAAGCCATTTAGTCAAAGAAATTCTAGGCAGTCCAGCAGAGAACATGATGAGAAGTCTAACACAAAAAACATCATCTTCTATGGGTGTAATGTACCTGGGCATGTTAAGTCTAGATGTGCAAATCTGGAGAAAAGGAAACATTAGAGGAAAGACTCCAGACCCAAGAAGATGGTTCTAATGGCTACATGGGATGATTATGATGAATCCTCTAATGATGAATAGCAAATATATTAGGCTCTTATGGCTCATACTAACTTTGACTCTAATTCTGAATCTAGAAGTGAATTAGTAGATGAAGAAATTGAGGTACTTTATGACTTAACTCGATTTGAATTAATTATCTTAAATAAAAACCATAATTTGTCTCTAAAACAGAAAGCCCTTAGGAAACTAAATGCAAACCTAACTTAAGAAATTAATGTTTTAAAAAATGAAAGTGTTGAGCTTAAAACAAAAAATACAACTCCAAAAGTTAATCATGTCTCAAAACCTTTAGAAAATGTCCTATGTAATTATGAAAAATATGAAGTAGCATTCCAAGACTTTTTAGCTAACATTATAGAAAGAAATAAGTATGCTTCTATGCTTTTTGGAGTTAGTAGAAATGGTAAAAGAGGTATAGGATTCCAAGAATTTACAAACTCAATATGAACAAGATATAATTCAAAATTAAACAAGGACTAAATTGAAGCCCAAATTTTCACTATAAATAGACACTCAAGGCTGAAGGAGAAAACATCAAAAAAGCAGAACAGAGTAGAAGAACTCAAGCACAAAGTTCTCAATTCATCTTAGAGTTCAAAGAGAGAAACACTTGTTCAGGTTAAAAATATTTTCTGAGTGTTCTTTTCTTAGAGTGTGAGAGTTATTATTATTATCAGCTTTGTTAGATGCAACTACTCAAGTTCCAATCTTTTGTATTCAACCCGATAGTGGTTTAGTTCCTTCTTCAATCTGGGGTTGTCAGGTTGTTAGGAGAAGACTTGGCTTGTAGGGTCAAGGTGGTTAGTTCCTGAAAAGTCTGGGGTTGTCAGGCTGTTTGGGGAGACTGGCTTGGAGGGTTAGGTGCTTTGTAATTCAAGGTTTGTGAATTAGTGGATTGAAGCCTTCTGAATGAGGGGACTTGATGGAGCCATGTTAGTGGTGAACCAGGATAAATCTACGTGTCAAATCATTTATGCTTTCATTGCTTGCTGCCTCTAAATCCGATTGCTTCTACTCCAAGTAAGTCACCAAAACCAAACTAGTTTTTTTATCTATTTATAAATTATCAAAAAGTTGTCAACTTTGCCAAACACAATTCAACTCTCCCTTCTCGTGTTTGCACCTTCAATTGGTATCAGAGCTCGGTCTCATGGTTGAGCACTTTATAGTGTTTGAGAAAAGATCCAAGTGTTGAATATGTCTAGATTCAGTGAAGAAGCTGCTGAAGGAAACATCAACAGACCACCTCTGTTTGATGGAGAACGTTTTGATTATTGGAAAGACAGGCTGAGAAGTTTCTATGAAGGAAGCAAACAAGTTCAAGAAGCAAAGGCCAACCTGTTAGTCAAAAAGTATGAGTTGTTCAAGATGGAAGAAGATGAAGACATTGAAACAATGTTTTCCAGATTCCAGACCCTGGTCTCAGGATTAAAGGTACTTGAGAAGAGTTATACTACTACTGATCATGTGAAGAAAATTCTTAGGAGTCTGACAAGCAAGAAGAGACCTAAGATCATTGCCATTCAAGAAGTAAAGGATCTGAATACTCTTAAGATGGAAGAATTAATGATCTCTCTCAGATCACATGAAATTGAGCTTGTAGAGGATGAGCCCAAGAAGAAGCAACCAACTGTGGCTTTGAAATTGAAGCAAAAGAAGATTTTGAAGGCAACAGCAGAATCAGAGGATGATGATTCAGATGATCAAAATGAAGACTTAGAGGAAGAGGAACTGTCGTTTATATGCAGAAAAATTTAGAAGATGTGGCACAACAAAAAGATGAAATTTCTCCAAAGATATTCAAAGCAATCCAACAAAGGAAATGATAATAAATATGACGAGAAAAGCATAATTTCTTATGGATGCAGCAAACCTGGACATATCAAGTTAGAATGTCCAAATATGGAGAAAGGGAAACATCAGAGGAAAGATTCCAGACCCCAGAAAAAGAGTTTGATGGCTACATGGGATGATTATGAGGAATCCTCTTACAATGAACAAGCAGATTTGGCTATGATGGCTCATACCAACTCTACCTCTGGATCTAACACAGATTCTAACTCTGGAAGTGAATCAGCAGATGAAGAAATTGAGGTATTTTCTAACTTTAGTCGATCTGATTTAGTTACTGCTATAAATGATTTTTTTTAAAATGAATCACAAATTGTCTTTAAACCTGAAAACACTAAGGAAAGAAAATACAAATCTAACTAAAAAAGTTAATGTTTTAAAGAATCAAAGTGTTGAATTTAAAATAGAAAATGCAACTCTGAAAACTAATATTACTAAACGTAAGACAGATAATGCAACTCTGAAAACTGATATTATATTCAATAAAAAAACATGCAAGGAAATTAGTCAGAAGGATGGATCTATACCCTTTACAGGTCAGAGGCAAAACAACATTTATAAGATAAATCTGTTTAGTCTAGAGAAACAAGAGGTTAAGTGTCTTATGTCAGTAAATGAAGAGAAACTAATTTGGCACAAAAGATTAGGTCATGAAAACCTTAGATTAATTTCAAAACTCAATAAAATTCAACTAGTTAGAGGTCTACCTAAGCTTAGTTACAAAACTGAAATTATATGTGAAGCTTGTCAAAAGGAAAAAAAAAATAGACTCTTTTACCCCCAAGAACTCAGTCTCTACCTCAAAGCCCCTTGAGCTCTTACATATAGATCTCTTTGGGCCAGTGAAAACAGCCTCTCTAAGTGGAAAGAAATATGGTTTTGTTATAGTAGATGATTACACTAGGTGGACATGGGTAAAGTTTTTAAGATGTAAGGATGTATCCCATAAAGTGTTTATCACATTTTGCAAACAAATAATGAATGAAAAGGGTCTTAAGATTGTAACAATTAGAAGTGATCATGGAGGAGAACTTAAAAACAAGTTGTTTGAAAGTTTTCGTGATGAGAATGAAATCTCTCACAACTTCTCCTCTCCTAGAAAACCCCAACAAAATGGAGTTGTAGAAAGAAAGAATAGATCACTCCAGGAAATGGCCAGAACCATGTTAAATGATATGAATGTTGCAAAATACTTTTGGGCTGAAGCAATTCATACTGCATGTTATATTCAAAATAGAGTCTATATTAGATCTATATTGAATAAAACACCATATGAATTGTGGAATGGTAAAAAGCCTAACATCTCTTATTTTAAACAATTTGGTTGTACTTGTTATATGTTAAACACTAAGGATAACCTTGGTAAATTTGATTCTAGATCTCAAAAGTGTACCTTCATTGGATACTCTGAAAGATCCAAGGCTTATAGAGTGTTTAATAGAGAAACTCATATTGTGGAAGAATCCATACATGTTAAATTTGATGACAAACAGCTTGACCTTGAAAAGTCAAAGCTAGATGATGATATTGCAGGTTTTCGGAACCAAAGGAAGCAGATGCAGACAAAGCAGAAGAACTTGAAAAATTAGAGGATACAAGCAAATCAGAAGAATATGAGAAATCTTCAAAGGATGAATCTGATCAAGTCAGAAATAGTCAAGATAAGTCAGAAGAAAGATCTGGATGGAAGTACGAGTCATCTCATCCTGAAACTCTAATAATTGTAAGTGCAAGTGATCCTTTGAGGACCAGATCATCACTTAAAGATACCAGTTTTTTTGGCTTACTCTCATCAATTGAGCCTACCTCTATTAATGAAGGATTGGCAGATGAAGGAAGGGTTCTTGCAATGCAAGAAGAGTTAAATGGATTTAAGAGAAGAACATTATTGGAACCAAGTGGGTTTTCTGAAACAAGCTAAATGAAAAAGGTGAAGTGGTTAGAAACAAGGCAAGACTTGTCGCACAAGGCTACAGTCTGCAAGAGGGCATTGATTACACTGAGACATTTGCTCCAGTGGCTAGGTTAGAAGCTATTCGTATCCTACTTTCTTTTGCTGCAAATAATAACATTACATTATTTGAAATGGATGTTAAAAGTGCTTTTCTAAATGGTTATATAAGTGAAGAAGTCTATGTCAAACAACCCCCAGGTTTTGAAAGTTATGAATTTCCAAATAATGTTCTTAAACTTAGGAAATCTCTGTATGGTCTAAAACAAGCACCTAGGGCATGGTATGATAGACTTAGTAACTTCTTGCTTAAAAATAAATTTGAAAGAGGACAAGTAGATAATACACTTTTTAGAAAATTAATAGGAGATAACATTCTTATTATTCAAATTTATGTTGATGACATTATTTTTGGATCTACTAATGGCACTCTTTGTCAAGAATTTTCTAAATTGATGCAGCTTGAATTTCAGATGAGTATGATGGGAGAACTTAAGCAAAGTCATAAAGGTATATACATTCATCAAACTAAATATACAAAAGAGCTTCTTAGGAAGTTTAAGATGAGTGATTGCAAAACTAAGGCTACACCAATGCACCCTACTTGTTCACTTGAAAAAGATGATTCAGGCGAAAAAGTTGACCAAAAAAAAAACCTATCGAGGAATGATAGGATCCCTACTTTAGCTTACCACTTCAAGACCTTACATCATGTATAGTGTATGTGTATGTGCAAGATTTCAAGCTGATCTTAGGGAATCACATGTAACTGCTGTTTAGAGAATCCTTAGATACTTAAAAGGCACTACCAACCTTACCTTGTTTTACAAAAAATCTCCTAAGTACAAACTTAGTGGATACTGTGATTCTAATTATGCTGGAGATAAACATGAGAGAAAGAGCACCAGAGGCAATTGCACATTTTTAGGTGACAATTTAATATCTTGGTCAAGTTAGAGACAAAACACCATTGCAATGTCCACAACAGAGACTGAGTACATTTCAGCAGCTGGCTGCAGTTCTCAGCTACTTTGGATGAAACATCAACTTGAAGACTACAAAATTATTCCCATCTATTGTGATAACACTTCTGCCATTTGTCTAACCAAAAACCCTATGTTACATTCTAGAGCTAAACACATAGAGATCAAACACCACTTCATTAGGGACTTTGTTCAAAAAGGGGTACTCAACATTCAATTTATAGACACTGAACACCAATGGGTTGACATATTCACCAAACCACTACCTAAAGATAGGTTTGACTTCATCAACAAAAACCTAAACCTTACCTTCATACCTGACTGATGTTGGGATAACTTTAAAGTAGTTTAGTTTTACATTAGTTTATATATTTTCTTGTACTATATTATATTCTTGTTATTAAAAAAAAAAAA
>JBBPBQ010000001.1:18226290-18277287 GCA_037974755.1 Cicer yamashitae
AAAAAAAAAACAAAAAAAAATAAAATAAAATAAAATAAAAAAAAAATAAAAAAAGGAGACAAAGTTTCACTTTCAAATCTTTTTGTCTGATGACAATAGGGGGAGAAATACATTTGATAATGTGGGGAGAAAATGATACTAAGACTTAGGGGGAACCCTAAGTTAGGGGGAGTCAAAGAAAAATAAAGAAAAGTTGTTATAAAAAATACAAGTTTTGTCTTCATCAAAAAGGGGGAGATTTTTGGAACCAAGTTGGTTTTACATTTAGAGTTTTGATGTTAACAAAAGTATTTTATGAAAACAACATATTTGACGTTAAAAAGTATGAAAGTGTTAAGACAAACTCTCAAATTAAGTTTTGATGAAAATAAACAAAAGTTAATTAAGTATGTTAATTATGATTCTAAATGTTATGTTAATTTAATTTGTGCTCTTGAGTGTTTTTATTAAAGGTAGGAACAAAGCAAAGCAAAGAAGTTAGATGAAAAACTAAACTGAACATTCTTAACCATAAGTTATACAAAACGGAGAATGTTCTGCAGAATCAATATTGATTGTTGCAGCCACTTCAGCAATCTTTCTCCATCACTTTAACAATGATTCTACCTTAATTCTTTATACCAAATTCATCAGTACATGGCAGAGAACAGATAGGAATTATTATTACTTAAAACGGTTCTCGAATCACTAAGATAAATCATCATGAATGTAAGCATGTCAAAAACGGACTATAACTTTCTCCAGTCTGGAACTGTCAAGAAAGTTGAAACAAGACTGAATTTCAAGATTGATTATAAGTCCTCAGATTGTCCAGAAGACCATCAGACAAGATTGATCATCAATCTCCATTTAACGTTCTCCGTTTTTTAGAAGAACAATCTCTATTTCTGCAGAAGAAGACTTTTCAGTTATGCAGAAATTGTTCACTCCTTTCCAAACAGTTTTGGAATGAATCAAGTGTCCAGATCAAAGCCCAATTATCATCAAGTATTTTCGAAGCTTAATGGGTCATTAAGCGCGCAGGAAATATGTCACATGAATGGTCCAAAACTGCCCAAAACTGTCCAAAACAGCAAGGCCCAAAACTGTCACATGAATGGTGTATTTTTTCAACAGAAAGGTTGCTTGTGTCAGAGGAAAACAGAGCACTACCAACAGCTCTTTCTGACCAGAATTAATTGCTCAAATCGTCTATAAAAGGAAGGCAAATTCGCAAGCATCATTCAGAACTTCAAGTGCCAAGTATTATCATTAAATCAAATTCACTTGCATTCTTGAAGCTATCTCATTCACAAAAGAAATCAGGCTGAAATCATCATATACTTCGAGATTATCTTAATGAGTTCTTTTATTCTGATTTTATTCTCAAACAAGAGTTGAGCATAATCAGATTCAACCAAACCTTTTAAATCATGATTGTGTAAACTCATAACTATAAGGATTGTTTATAGTTTGATAGTGATTAAAAGAGTTAACTGTAAAAATCCTAGCAGATTAGTTAGGTGACTTGATTGAATCCTTTCTGGGTGGAAAGGAAGTGTGGTTACAGATCAAGGTTGATCTTTAACTGTGTAACCAGAAGATTGTTCTTCGTTCTTTGAACACTTAGTGAAAATCTCACAGTTGTGAGGACTGGACGTAGCCCACGTTGGGTGAATTAGGATATATTTGTGTGTGGTATCTCTTCCTTATCTCTATTTACATTCAGTTATTTTTATTGTCAAAGTTAAATAGAGAAACTAAAAAACTGTGATTTTAACTAATCAAGAACGTTCTCTGTTTTATGTTTCAGAACCAAGAACGTTCTCCGTTTCTATTTTCATAACCAAGATCATTCTTGAGTTGTCTTTTCTTAAGTTTTTAACAGGAAATTTTAAATAGGCAAGATTACAATTCCAACCCCCTTCCTTGTAACTTGACATTGCTACTTCAGAAAGAAGATTCATGTTTTTGAAGAAAATCTAAAATAAGATTTGATTCAAATTTATAATTGAAGAAAATCTAAAATAAGATTTGATTCAATATTATAATTGATGAAAATCTAAAATAAGATTTTATTCAAAATTATAATTGAAGAAAATCTAAAATAAGATTAAATTCAAATTTATAATTGAAGAAAATCTAAAATAAGATTTGATTCAAATTTATAATTAAAGAAAATCTAAAATAAGATTTGATTCATATATATATTTGAAGAAAATCTTTGATCAAGTTGAAAAGAAGATATGGTCAAGATTTGAAGAATATTTGAAGAAGATTTGATCAACATTTGAAGAAGATTTAATTAAGATTTGAAGAAGATTTGATCATGATTTGAAGAAGAGTTTATTTGAAGAATTTACGATATGGTGGCTTGTAGGATCAAGATGGTTAGTTCCTCAAGATGGTGGCTTGTAGGGTCACGATGGTTAGTTCCTTCTTCAATCTGGGGTTGTCAGTTTGTTAGGAGAAGACGTGGCTTGTAGGGTCAAGGTGGTTAGTTCCTCAAAAGTTTGGGGTTGTCAGGCTGTTTGGGAAGACTAGCTTGGAGGGTCAGGTGCTTTGTAATTCAAGGTTTTTGAATTAGTGGATTAAAGCCTTCTGAATGAGGGGACTGGATGTAGCCAAGTTAGTGGTGAACCAGGATAAATCTTCGTGTCAAATTATTTATGCTTTCATTGCTTGCTGCCTCTAAATCTGATTGCTTTCTCTCCATGTAAGTCACCAAAACCAAACTAATTTTTTAATTATTTATAAATTATCAAAAAGTTGTCAACTTTGCCAAACACAATTCAACCCTCCCGTCTCGTGTTTGCACCTTCAGAAAGGTCATTCCAAACTATCTTGTCCCTAGATTAAGGGAGAGAGTGTGATGGGATGTACTTAGGCACCGGTCTTTCTATCCAATAAAGATTCAAATTCGCATTATAAATGATTGTTGTCTTTTACGCAATTTTATTCGAAGAGAAATACCTACCGACCGAATTGAAGAACAGATAGACATATATTGTACATGTCATTCCTATTGACACGATTAAGGCAACTGATGTATTGTCTACTTGGAGGGAAAACTTAGCAGCATAAACATGGAATGAGTGGCTTGCTAATAGACATATGAATTGATTGTTTATTATTAGTTTATTTATCAGTGATATTATTTTGGAATATTTGCTAATTATATTGGAGTGAATGACTTTCTATGTTGTTTTCTATTTTGGAACATTTGCTTATTATGTTGGAACCTTGCATATTGGAACAAATGGCTTTCCGATTTGTTTTATATTTTAAAACATTTGCTCATTATATATATGTTCCAATACTATATGTGATTTGATTTCTATTTTATTGATGTTGAACTGTTGAAATATTATATTATTTATAATTTGGTTGTACAATAGGAATTGAATCTGAGTTTAGCACGCAATCAAGTAACAAGAGAAAGAGAGATCGTAAAAAATGGTTTAAAATTGAGGATGAAGCATTTCTTGATATACTGATTACAGTTGTGAATAATGGTCTAAGAGGTGACAATGGATAGTTCGAAGAAAACAACTTAACAACAGCCGAGGCAAAATTGGAAGAAAAGTTTCCTAGATGTGGAATTAAGGTAAAGCCACACATTGAATATGCAATGAAGAGACTAAAGTTAGTTTATGGAACAATTTACGATATGTTAAATCAAAGTTCATTTTGTTGGGATGAAGAGAAAAAAATGATTAAGGTGGATAGCAATGAAGTGTGGAAGGAATATGTGAATGTTAGTGTTTATTAATTTATTTAAACTTTGTATATTTTAGTGAGTTCCTTTATGATTATTTGAAAATTTATATTTTTTAATTTTGTGTAGAGTCATCCAAAGCAAAAGATTATAGGTATGCTCCAATTCCACTCTTTGATAAGCTTGTTTGTGCTTATAGGAAAGATCGTGCTACTAGTAAAGGAGGTGCTCCCCCTGCTGATAATGTCGAGGAGATAGATAAAGAAGAGGCAGAATAAATTAATGATGAGGCTCTTGAAGTAGAAATTAATCAATCACCATCTCTTTGTCAATCACAATCTAGGAGAAAGAATGACCAAGTGGAAATTCAATCAAAGAAAAGAAATAGAGGAGCACATATTAATTCTCATGGTATTTTTGAGTTAGGAAAAACTTTTGGGAATTGGCTTGAAAAAAGTTCAAAACGATTGGGTGAAGCTGCAAATCGGCTAGGTGTTTGTAAAGATGTGTTTTATGATTTAAGAAACATTATGAATAAGTTAATGAAAATGCAGCTAACGGAACCAGAGCGTTTTGCTGCACCAAACAAAATATTATCTATGCCACATTGCTTTCACATATTTTGGGGTTGCAATGATGTTGATTGTCTTGCATTTTTTAAGTCGTTGATCTACAAGTTCGATTTTTGTACTTGACTTTACTTATCTATTTTTAATACATTTAACTTTTTGTTGGTTTATTTTGTATGGTTTGATGAAACATGTAAGAAAACATATTGTTCTTTATGATACTTTATTTCTACTACGTAGTCGATAGTTTTAATTTGATAAAATGTATTCAAGATTTTAATAATATAAGTTTTTTTTAGTAGCATAAACAATTTTTTCAAGTATATAAAATTATTTCATAAATTATTTACATTTTTTAGCATTTTTTGTTTATTTATAAAATAAAATTTATGAATGTTATTTTGAAAGAAAACAATTAAATAGATTACAAGGTCAAATTTGTCATTTTATCACAATATTTATCATATTAATTGGTTATATGTTGTATACCAAACACCAGATATGATAAACTAATCTTATCAAGTTTGTTATCTTGTGCACATCAAACACATGACCGAACAATTCTTTATCATGTCTTTATACTATTATGTCTCTATCTTGCTCTTTATCCTATCATGTCTCTATCATATCTTGTCCATCAAACAGACACTATATTTTAAAAAAGAAAAATTGTTCATAAAAAGTGCATGTTTGCCATCATCAAAAAGCGGGAGATTGTTAGAACCTAGTTGGTTTGAAGGACAATGACCCTTATTTATTTTGATGATAACAAAACTTATTTTGCGGGAACAATTTATTGCGCTAATGAATTTATTTAAGTGAGCAGATCCTTTGTCATAAATCTTAAAGACTTTACACTACATCCTCTGATGAATTGAGAAGATAAACAAAGAACTCAAGGCAATGCGTTAAAGAAAATATTAAAGCTATTTATGACTCTGACCCAGTCCCAAAAAAAAAAAATAAGGACAAAGAAATTAGGACCAGCCAAGGACCAAGAAGTAAAAGGATCGAGTTCGGGTTACCCAATTGTAACACCCCAAATTTTATAATAAACTATTTTACTAAATAGATATTATTTTAGATAAATAATTTGGTGTTAAAATTACTTTAGATATATGTTGATTAGTTTTATGATTAATTTTCTTTATATGTGTGTTTTCTATGATCTGTTAATATGTACATATTTGACAATGAGTGATATAAATAATAAATATTATTTTTTTTTTATATTTTTCTGAAAATAATAGTATTTTATGGTACATATTTTAAAGAATAACATTTTATGAGATTTTACGTGTACACATGCATTCATAATTAATGTGATATTTTCATAGATGTTCGACTGATGTTAAGTGTGCACGTAGTTATATTTCGATTATTTATAACTATTTTCTATTTTTAGTTATTTATTTTGTGAATAGTTATCTTGAGATAGTAATAATATTGTGTTTCATTTCCTTTATTTTTATATACTTGTTATGACATTGTGATTTTATATATATTTATTATGATTTACTAACTAATATAAAGTGTTGATGTTATATTTATTTACATTAAATTTCAAATATTCTCTAATGATATTTACGTAGTATTTTAATATGAGTATTTGAAAAGAAAAAAAAAGAATAATTATAGTGATTATTTTTTATATGAGAATCTTAATTATTAATGTATTCTAAAAGATTAATTACTTTATTTTATAAAATATTAGTTTTATTAGTAATATTTTAGTAATATAGTTTTAGTAATATTTTAAGCTCAATAGTAAAAGCGAATAATAATAATAATAATAATAATAATAATAATAATAATAATAATAATAATAATAATAATAATAATAATAATAATAATAATAATAATAATAATAATAATAATAATAATAATAATAATAATAATAATAATAATACAAATGAACAAAAGAAAAAAAGGAAGAATCATATGTCGTCTTCTTCGTAAGCCTAAGCCGCCTCCATACCTATTTCCTCTCCATCTTCTTTCTTCGACCATGACCATTATAGTGGGTTTCGTGCAAAATCAAGACCACATTTGTGATCCTTGTGATCTCCTCTTTCATTCCCAACTAGAATCGCAAATTGAAACGTCCTATTTCTCTTTGTCAAAAATCACACCTCCACATTTTGATCAAGATTCCGGGCACCATGACTATTACCAACAAAAACCGAGACCATATTTGGACTCCACGAAACACCCTCTTCCATTACCTATACTTGGAATACCAACCGTTATACTTCAAAAAATGGGTTTTCACCCTCGTTGAAACCTTCAAGAAGCACTACTCATTTGCGTGTTTCGGTGAAGTTGACGTCGGACCCTGTTAGCGCTCCAGCACGTCAGTGTGACCTTTTCTAATAATCTGTTTCACGACATTTTGAATATGTTTTTTCGCCTAATATTTTTATTAATTGTGTAACTCTGATTTTTATGCCCCGCGTAAATTATCAGCCATGTTTCATTGACTCTGCAAATTCGTCGATGCTTTTGGACTTGCTTGTTGCGCGTTGTCGACATCTCATGGTTGCTTAAAATTATTCTGATCCTTATATCTTATGAAAGCGTCAGATTGAGATAAGGGGTGAGAGAGCGTTTGAACTCATTAGTATAATATATTGTGAGATGAACATGAAAACCGTATGTCCCAACGATTCATCCGGGGCTCGCTACGTACGGCCGTAGCCCTTTGAGAGATAAATTAATTAATGTCAAAATATAAGGATTGTGAGGTTAAAATGTTAAATAGAAATGTTTATAAGGTGTTGATTGATTTAATTTTTGAGAATTGTGTGGTATTTGATATTTGATATTATTGTAATATTGAATATCGAATGAAATTTTGTGCATATGTTTGATTAGACGAATTTATGTGATGTGATAATAAAAGATGGATGCATTGTATGATATATGTTTTGTGATAATAATGATTATTTTTTATTGATGATGGTGATGTTATAAATTTTTGAGGAGTTTATAGGATGATCATGATTATGTATGATTATTGATATTATAAAATTGTGATGAGAATATTGAAGTACCGAATAATCGATAAAATAGTGATGATTGCAACTTGTGCTAAAGATGATGCTCTTAATGGAGTATTTTTGAAATGAATAGACTATTTGAAGTTGATGTGAATTTTTGAAGTGAATATTATTTTGTCATCATATAGGTAGGGCCTGACAAGCCTAGTGATTCCGGGAAATACAACTAAATGAGTCTGATCGTGGCGTCTGTTGTTGAGCCTTAAGGCAAGATTGTTAGACCTTGGAGGTATTCAGGTGGGGAATTCCTAGGTGAATTGGCGGTAGCCCTCCAAATGTCGGCAGCTACCTTGCAACACGCGTTTACCTCGACTGTCGTGTATATGTGTCTCGAGTTGAGTTGAGGGGATCTATGAGGACAGGGCCAATTTGAATTGTCCGTCCACCCAAGTGGTGGCATAGTATCAAGCCTCCTAACCAAGTACTTCAGAGTTAGAAATGTACCACATTCTGAAGTAGAGTCTAAGCTCATGCTTTGCATTTTCTTGTGACTGTTTTGTTGTGATTAATAGGTATCGTGTAAGATAATAATTTCTCTTAGATGATTTGATATTATAGTGAAATGTATTAATTTTTCTTGAGTGGTTTTAACTTTATAATGTGATGTTTTCCCTTGAAGAATGTTTGTGTTATGATACGGTCTATTATGATTGTTTGCGTGTTCTTCTTACTTAGATTACACTAATAACATTATTTCAAAACTCACCTCCTTCGTTGTTTGTGTTTGACAGACTTGGCCCTGCGTCTGCGAAATCGTAGTTATTACAGGTTAATGAGTCTTGAAGTTCAAATTTAGGAGGAACCCCACTCTAATAGGTGATATCGGGAATTAAAAGTTTTACTTTGTAATTTACTTATTTAATTACGAACGACTTTTTATATGAAACCTTAATATTAGTAAGTTTTGGAAATAAATTAAGAAATTAAAGTTAAATTAAGTTCTTTTAGATTAAACTGTTTTAATTGAGGAATAAAGTTTGAATTGTTCCATGTGTACTTTGAGAAACATGATATCCTAAATTAGTTACAAAAGTTTTTATTTCTTTTTAAACAGATTTTCTTTATCTGCTGCGAATTTTACCCAAAAAATCAAGTATAAATTATTATATATGTTATTTTGGGGTTTAGGGTGTCACACCAGTCCTGTCCCAAATTACTTTAAGGGCAAGTGATTTTTTTTTGTTATTATTGATTCACTCTCTCTAAAAAAAATTACCAATCAGATCATTAATATAGTAATTTATAGTTTGTAAAACAATATTATGAATAACTACTCTTGAATAAATTGGCAAGTGGTAAAGGAAGTCATTTTCCTCTCCCAAGAAGAAGAAAATCCCACCATCAGAAGTTGCCTCGATGGTGAGCGACAAACTTCTTGAACAACTTGAAGTCCGGTTAGCTCTGCAAGAAGTTCACCACAAGCTGGATCTTCTTTCCTCTCAATTGGAGGAGGCAGCTGAAGTCTTGAGGAGTGTCCGTATATGTCTTTAGATCTTCTGTCTAGGATTAGGTTCCCTTTCGAATTCTTTTTTCCTTCCTCTCATACTTTTTTTAAACTTGGTTCTCATATTAATGAAATGTTACCCTTTCTTTATTGAGAAACTTATTCATGTTAATTATCTGTATGTTGTGTGATGGTCTTAAATTTATTTTTTATTTTTTTGTGTTTATGTGCATGACTACTTGCCGTAATTTCTATAATTTCACACTTTTTTTATAATGACAAAGGGGGATAAAAGTAGAAATATAGTAGTATAATTTATTGTGTGCATGTGTCTTAATACTCCATCATAGGTATCATCTGCATCATACTCATCATTTGCATTTATTTGATGCGCATGCATCTGAGTGTTATCCTGCATAGCATTTGCATATACGACAGTTACTTGCATATCACCCTTGTTTTGAAAAGCTTAACACCCTTTAAAAGCATAGTTTTTTCCATTAGGATTAACATCCTAAGAAGAACTATAATTCAAAAGCTTTACATTCTGAGAATTTGTGAGTTGATAATCACTAGACTCATAAGAATCCAAAGGATTAACATCCTAGGAATCTCTGAATTCTTTTTGAAAACTCTTATCAAATTTATGGTAATGTATTTCTATGCTTATCTTTGTGCTTCTTTTAGTGTCTGTTAATTCATTTTTATATTTTATCCTTATGTGTATCAAAAATTTAAAATAACATAATAAGTTAGAAACTCTTAAAGAATCGTGTTTATAATACTCAAACAAGCATATAATAACCTCCAGTTCAAGTCAAAGCGTTAAAAGACAAAGGAAATACAAGTCAATGATTGAAGATGCAAACACAACAAGGGGGTTGAATTGTGTTTGACTAAGCTGGATTCTTTTTTCTAATTTATTGAAAATTGGTTCGGGTGTAGTGACTTAGAATAAAAGTATAAGCAATCAGTTAAGTGATCAGAGGCATAAGTAAAGCAAAAATTGAAGAATTAAAGTGACACAAGAATTTATCCTGATTCACCACCAACTTGGTAGCTACGTCCAGTCGTTTCACTCAAAAGGATTTAATCCACTAATTCAAAACATGCATTACACAACACATGACCCTACAAGCCAGTCTTCTCAAAACAACCTGACACCTACAGACTTTTTGAGGAACACAATCACCTTGACTCTACAAGCCAAGTCTTCTCAACACAACCTGAAAACCTATAGATTGCTTGAGCCACACTAAAGCCACTATCGAGCTGGATTACAAGAGTTTGGAATAAATTGGTTTGCTTATAACAAGCTGATTGTAACAATGACTCTAACACTAGAAAACACTTAGAAAATATTTCTTTTGAGCAAAAGTTTCTCTAGACCTTAACCTTATGACTCAAATCTTATTTTATATTGTCTTAAAAAACATGATTCTTCTTTCATACTCTTGTTTGATTGAGTTGGAATGGATTTGAGTTGTTCTTGGATCTTCACAAGTTTTTGATTCGGTTAAGTCTTCTTATCATACTTAATTCTTTCTATTTCAATCGTTGACTTTCCATCATAGGCATTGAACTTCTTATTGGAGTGAGATGTTGTGCTTCTTGAATAATGATAGTCATAGGCAAAATCGCATGACTTAGAGTTAGTGGCATTGGGGAAATCACCTTGTTGAAACTTTAGAGTTAGTGCAACATTAGAGGTTGCATATTAAAGGCAGCATTTGGAATGTGTTTCGCGGTTTTGATCAGTGGATTGTGAGCCTCGAATTTATGATTTGAACAATATCTTTAGAGTTAATTATACCTTGATATGAACTGTTCAAACACATGTTGAGTTTGTGCACATCAAAGTCATGCAAGGGCTTTAGAGACATGCTTCAAATTCAGTCTTCAGACTCAATTTCAAAGCCATTCTTTAGAGGCAGTCTTTTGACTCATTTATCAGACCCAAACATCAGACCCAAACTTCAGACCCATACATCAAACCCAAACATTAGAGGCAATCTTCGTAACCTTCAAAGGCACAATACTTTCAAAGGCATAAGTTCATAGGCAGATGCGTATACTTTGTGTTCCTCTGATCTCATCCTCTGGTCACTTCCTCTGGTCGCTTCCTCTGATTTTCTTCCTTTGGTACCTTCCTCTGATTTTCTTCTCCCAATTTTGGTATACTTAATGAAGCCATTAATCCAAATTTATTGTTCTCATAAAATAGTTTTGTAAACATCAAAACTATAAATGGAAAACCAACTTGGTTCCAACAATTTCCACTTTTTTTATGATGACAAAATTGTACCTTTTATAACAATTTTTCTTTTATTACTTGACTCCCCCTAACTTAAGTCTCCCCCTAAGTCCAAGTAATTTTTTCATTATCTCCCCACAAAATTGTTCTAAAATATCTTTCTCCCCCTTTTGTCGGCAAACAAAAATACTTGAAAGTGAAACTTTTTTTTATGTATTTGCTTTTTTTTTTGTTTCATGTATTTGCTCCCTTTTTTATTTATCTGCCTTCTTTTTTTTTTAATAGAATGAACATAACATAAAACATAGCCTAATATAAACAAAACATAAAATTGATCCTAATATGAATCTAAACTACTCTAAGCTTGGCACAACATCATTCAGGTATAAAGGTAAGGTTTAGATTTTTTCTAATGAAGTCAAATCTATCTTCAGCTAGTGGTTTGGTGAATATGTCAGCCCATTGGTGTTCAGTGTCTACAAAATGGATATTTAGTACTCATTTTTGAACAAAGTCCCTAAGGAAGTGGTGTTTGATTTCCATGTGTTTGGCTCTAGAATGTAGGATTGGGTTCTTGGTTAGGCAAATGGCAGTAGTGTTGTCACAAAATATGGGAATGTTACTCTCAAGAATCTTGTAATCTTCTAGTTGATGTTTCATCCATAGCAATTGAGATCTGCAACCAGCTTCTGAAATGTACTCAACCTTTGTTGTTGACATTGCAACCAGCTTTGTCTCTTACTTGACCATGAGATTAAGTTTTTACCAAGAAATGTGTAGTTTCCACTTCTGCTTTTTCTCTCATCACAATAGCCACTTAATTTGTAATTAATTGATTTCTTGTAGAAAAAGCTAAAGTTGGTACTACCTTTTAAGTATCTAAGGATCCTCTTAACAACATTTAAATGAGATTCCCTTAGATTAGCCTAAAATCTTGCACACGCACACACACTAAACATAATATCAAGTCTGAAGGCAGTAAGGTAAAGTAGCGATCCAATCATTCCTCTATATGTTTTCTGGTCAACCTTCTAGCCTGACTCATCCTTTTCAAGTGAATAGGTAGGGTGTATTGTGTTAGAACTAAGTTTTTATTATACTTAGAGTTTTGATGTTAACAAAAGTATTTTATGAGAACAATATATTTGACTTCACTGAGTATGAAAGAAGATTAACATTTTTCAAGACTTGACAAAGAGTGGTGTTAGTGTGCCTTCAACAATCTGGAGTTGTCAGACTGTGTGGAGAATACTTGGCTGGTAGAGCCAAGGAGTGTGTGTTCCTCAAAATTTTGGGGTTGTCAGGTTGTTTAAGAAGACTGTTTTGGAGGGTCAGGTGCTTTATAATTCAAGTTATTAAATTAGTGGATTAAATCCTTCTGAGTGAAGGGACGGGATGTAGCCAAGTTAGTGGTGAACCAGGATAAATTACTTGTGTCACTTTATTCCTACACTCCTTAGTTTTGTTATTGCTTCTACTCCAAGTAAATCATCAAGTTTGAACCAATTTAATCAAATAATGAAAAAAAGTTATCAACTTAGTCAAACACAATTAACCCCCCCCCCCTCCCCTTCTCATGTTTGCACCATCACATTGGTGTAGCCATAGGTTTACAATCATTCATTTTAAACATCTTGAGAATTTCTTTTGTATATTTTGTTTCATGAATGTATATGCCTTTTTGACTTTTCTGAATTTGTATCCCTAAGAAGAACTTAAGTTCTCCCATCATACTCGTTTGAAATCCATGATGCTTAAACTTAGCAAATTCTTGACAAATAGTGCAATTAGTAGATCCAAAAATAATGTCATCAACATAAATTTGAATAACAAGAATGTCATCTCCTATTAATTTTCTAAACAGGGTGTTGTCTACTTGTCCTCTTTCATAATTGTTTTTAAGCAAGAAGTTACTTAGTCTATCATACCATGCCTGGGTGCTTGTTTTAGACCATACAGTGATTTCCTAAGTTTAAATACATGGTCTAGAAATTCAGAACTTTCAAAATCTGGGGTTTGCTTAACATAGACTTCTTCACATATATACCCATTTAGAAATGTCCTTTTAACATCCATTTGAAATAATGCAATGTTATTATAAGTAGTAAAAAAGAGTAAGATACGAATAGCTTCTAACCTAGCCACTGGAGCATATGTCTCAGTGCAATCAATGCCTTCTTGCTGACTATAGCCTTATGCAACAAGTCTTGCCTTGTTTCTAACCATTTCTCCTTTTTCATTTATCTTTTTCTTGCAAACCCATTTGGTTCAATAATGTTTTTCGTTGGTCTAGGTACTATATCCTAAACATCATTCCTTTTAAATTCATTTAACTCTTCTTGCATTGCAAGGATCCATCCATCAAAGGCAAGTGATTCATCAACAGATGTAGGCTAAATTGATGATAGTAGACCAAACAAAGTTGTGTCTTTCAGTGATGATCTAATCTACAAATGATCATTTGCATTTCTAATAATTAGAGTTTCAGGATGGGATGACTTGTACTTCCATCTAGATCTCCCTTTTGACTTATCTTGACTACTTCTCACATGGTCAGATTCATACTGTGATGATTTTTCATGTTCTTCTGATTTACTTGTATCCTATGATTTTTTAGGTTCTTCTGGTTTGTCTGCGTCTGTTTCCTCTAGTTCCAGTAAACCTACACTATCAGCAACTTGCTTTGACTTTTTAAGATCAAGTTGTTTGTCATCAAATTTAACATGTATTGACTCTTCCATAATCTGAGTTTCCCTATTAAACACTCTATAAGCTTTAGATTTTTCAGAGTATCCAGTGAAAGTGAACTTTTGTGATCTGGAATCAAACTTGCTAAGGTTCTCTTTAGTGTTTAACATATAACAAGTACAACCAAAGTGTTTAAAGTAGGAGATGTTAGGCTTTTTACCCTTCCATAATTCATATGGTGTTTTAATCAATATTGACCTAATTAAGATTATATTTTGAATATAGCATGCAGTGTTAGTTGCCTCTACCCAAAAATGTTTTGCAAAATCCATCTCATTGAGCATAGTTCTGACAATTTCTTGAAGGGATCTTTTCTTTCTTTCTACAACTCCATTTTGTTGTGGTGTTCTAGGAAAAAATAATTTAGGGTGACCTTTCTTAGAGGAAAAAAAACACAAAATATCAAAAGGAATAAGTTTAGGTTTAGTTATTGTTTCTTCAAATCCTAGACCTCTTTTACCATTTCTACGAACTCCATAAATCATAGAAGCATACTTGCTTCTTTCCATACTGTTAGCTATAAAGTCTTTGTATCTTTCAAGGTTTTATTTTCATATTTAACCTCAACACTTTCAATATTTAAGGCATTGATTTCTTTTGTTAAGTTTGCATTTACTTTCCTAAGTGCTTTCAGTTTTAGAGACAACTTGTGGTTTTTATTTAAGAAATCATTTATGACATTAATTAAAACACAGAGTTAGAATCAACTAATTTCTTCATCAACTAATTCATTTCCAGAGTTAGAATCAGTGTTTGTGTTGGATCTAGAGGTAGAGTTTGTATGAGCCATCAGAGCCCAATCTACTTGGTCTTCATCATCAAAGGAGTCATCAGAATCATCCAATGTTTCCACCAGAACCTTCTTCTTGGGTCTTGAATCTTTCCTCTGATGTTTCCCTTTTTCTAGATTTGGACATTCATACTTGACATGTCCAAGTTCATTTCATCCATAGCATATGATGTTTTTCATATCAGATTTTTCATCCCTTCCTCTACTAGACTACCTATAATATCTTTGAGGAAATTTTTTCTTTCTATTGTGCCACATCTTCTAAATTTTTGTGGATATGAAAGTTAGTTCATCATCCTATGAGTTCAGATTCTGATCATCTGAATCATTATCCTCTAATTTTGTCGTTGCCTTTAGAACCTTCTTCTGCTTGGATTTGAAGGCCAAAGTTGGCCGCTTCTTCTTGAACTTGCTTCCTTCCTTCCTAGGTCAGAACCAAATTGTCATAGATGCATCTTGATGTTTCTTTACTAGTGCACTTATCCAATTCCTTGAAGGTGATTGCATTGATCATGAAGCTTCTGGACTTGTGATGCATCTTATAAATCTTCTTCTGTTCAGCATCCATCTATTTCCTTGAAATTTCAATACCATCAGAATTTTTTGGAGCAGTGTAGCAATCTTCTACAAAGTCCCAAAGTTCAAGATCTTGTGAGATAAAGAAAATCATCAGCCTGTCTTTCCAGTACTCAAATTGTTCACCATCAAACAAAGGTGGCCTATTGATGTTTCCTCCAACAGCTTCTTCACAAAATCCAGGCATTGTTGAACCATTAATTAGGCATAACTTTAGACTTGGTGTTCTTACAAACAATGCATTTTTCACACAAATTTACGTACGTTGCATTTCATGTGTGGCCAATAAAAATGTTCATGCAGCATGTGTAAAGTCTTTTGTACTCCAAAATGTCCCATTAATCCTCACTCATGTCTTTCATACCTAAGTAAATCCCTAATGGAACTTTTTTGAACTCATAAGCTCTTTTCTATAAACAAATAAGCAATATGCCTAAAATACCAATTTTGGACAGCACGCATACAAGATTTATATATTGAGAAAATTCGAGATCATGGTCATACAATTCCTTAATTACGTCAAAACAATTAAACTTAGTTTCAAGAGTAGAGAACAAAACATACCTTCTTGAAAGTGAAGGTGCGAACACGAGAAGGGGGGGTTGAATTGTGTTTGCACAAAGTTGATACCTTTATGATAATTTATAAATAATTAAAAATTAGTTTGGTTTTGGTGACTTACTTGGAGTAGAAGCAATCAAATTTAGAAGCAGCAATCAATGAAAGCATAAATAATTTGACGCGTAGAATTATCCTGGTTCACCACTAACTTGGCTACATCTAGTCCCCTCATTCAGAAGGCTTTAACCACTAATTCAAAAACCTTGAATTACAAAGCACCTGACCCTCCAAGCCAGTCTTCCCAAACAGCCTGACACCCCAGACTTTTGAGGAACTAACCACCTTGACCCTACAAGCCAAGTCTTATCCTAACAACCTGACGAACCCAGATTGAAGAAGGAACTAAACCACTATCGGGTTGGATACAAGAGATTGAAACTTGAGTAGTTGCTTCTAACAAAGCTGATAATAATAATAACTCTCACACTTTATGAAAAGAACACTCAAAAAATATTTCTAACCTGAACAAGTGTTTCTCTCTTTGAACTCTAAGATGAATTGAGAACTTTGAGCTAGAGTTACTCTTTTCTGCTTTTCGATGCTTTTCTCCTTCAGCCTTGAGTGTCTATTTATAGTGAAAATTTGGGCTTCAATTTAGTCCTTATTTAATTCTGAATTGTATCTTGTTTAGATTGAGTTTTAAAATTCTTCAAATTGATTCTGTTCCTATTTTGTGTAGATTGACTTTGTAAATTCTTCAGAATGATTCTGTTCCAATTTTGTGTAGATTGACTTTGTAAATTCTTCATATCAAATATTCTTCAAATCTTCATTAAATGTTGATCAAATATTCTTCAAATCTTCATTAAAATGTTGATCAAATATTCTTCAAATCATCTTCAAATCTTCATTAAATGTAGATCAAATATTCTTCAAATCTTCTTCAAATCTTGACCATATTTTCTTTTCAACTTGATCAAAGATTTTCTTCAATTATAAATTTGAATCAAATCTTATTTTAGATTTTCATCAATTATAAATTTGAATCAAATCTTATTTTAGATTTTCTTCAATTATAAATTTGAATCAAATATTTATTTTAGATTTTCTTCAATTATAAATTGGAATCAAATCTTATTTTAGATTTTCTTCAAAAACATGAATCTTCTTTCATACTCTTTGAAGTCAAATATATTGTTTTCACAAAATACTTTTGTTAACATCAAAACTCTATATGTAAAACCAACTTGGTTCCAACAGAAAGTGCATCAGCAACAACATTAGTCTTACCTTTTTTATGCTTGATCACGTACTAAAATTGCTCAACAAATTCAACACATTTGGCATTGAAGGTGAGAAGGGGGGTTGAATTGTGATTGACTAAGCTGGATTTGTTTTGGTAATTTATTTAAAATTGTTTTGGATTTGGTGACTTACTTAGAATAAAAGTAGTAGTAATCAAGTTAAGAGATCAGAGGTAGAAGTAAAACAAGAATTACATAATTAAAGTGACACAAGAATTTATCCTAGTTCAACAGCAACTTGGTAGCTATGTCTAGTTCCCTCACTCAAAATGATTTAATCTACAAATTCAAAACTTGAATTACACAGCACCTGACCCTACAAGCCAGTCTTCTCAAAATAACCTGACACCTACAGAATTTTTGAGGAACACAAACACCTTGACTCTACAAGTCAAGTCTTCTCAATACAACCAGAAAACCTACTGATTGATTGGAAACTTGAAAGCCACTATCGGGCTATGTTATAAGAGTTTGGAACAAATTGGTTTGCTTCTAACAAGTTGATTGTAACCATGACTCTCACACTACAAAACACTTAGTAAATAATTCTTTTGAGCAAGTGTATCTTTTGATATTTAAAGGCATGGGTAAATCACCTTGTTGAACTTCAGTGTCAGTGCAACATAAGAGGTTACATATCAAAGGCTGCATTTGGAGTGTGTTGCACAATTTTGATCAGCCGATTATGAGCTTTGAATTTATGATTTGAAAGATATCTTCAGAGTTAATTATACCTTGATATGAACTCTTTAAAGGCTTGTAAAGTTTGTTCCCATCAGAGACATGGAAGGGCTTCAGAGCAAGCTTCAAATTCAGTCTTCAGACAATCTTTAGAGGCAGTCTTCAGACAGACTTAAGAGGCAGTCTTCTAGTCAGTTACTCTAGTTTCTTACTCTGGTCTCTTCCTTTGGTCGCTTCCTCTGGTACGTTCCTCTTATTTTCTTCTACGAATTTTTGCATCCTTCATGAAGCCATTAATCCAAATTTGTTGTTCTCATAAAATAATTTTCTTAACATCGAAGCTATAAGTGGAAAACTATTTTGGAAGGAGAGATGCCATTACCAACTATGTCGTGTCCAATGATCTGGCCTTTCTGCTTTCCTCCAAAAATTATTGTGCCTCCTTTGATCAAATTTAGGTCTTGGAACATAGACTTTATTCCCATCATATGTCGCGAACATCCACTGTCCAGGTACCATGACAGGTGTTTCAACTTGGTTGTTGAGAACATTTGCAACATAAATAATTTTGTTCATAGGTACCCTAATTTGGTTAGGTCCTAGTTTCTTGTCTTTCCTTGTGTGAATGAAATTCAAGTTGGATTTTGTTGGAGACGTGACTCTTGAAATGAAGTACTAAACTAGAAGGAAGTTTGTGTGTTGTCGAAAATATTTAAGGAAACTTTGATCACCAATGGAATGTTGAGAGGTGATTATTAAGGTTATAATTAGACCAACATTTTGATGAGAACACTGTGGTTTGGTGTAGTTGTGCGACTA
Source organism: Cicer yamashitae (assembly GCA_037974755.1). Classification (NCBI taxonomy): domain Eukaryota; kingdom Viridiplantae; phylum Streptophyta; class Magnoliopsida; order Fabales; family Fabaceae; genus Cicer; species Cicer yamashitae. The sequence goes on from JBBPBQ010000001.1 coordinate 18,244,793, forward strand.
AAGAAAATCGAGGATTTGTGGACAATGGAGAAATTAGGGAGTTCTCGGCGGTAATGATTGTTTTATGTTGAGTGTGTTGGTGTCATACTTAGTGTTCCGGTTTGGTACCTAATGGATGTTTCTTACCAAGTGGACGTATATGAGGCTATGTGACATAGTTTTGGGCGATTGTACTTCGTCGATAGGAAAATAAGGGAAACTCAGTGGACCTTGAGAAGATTGTTTGACCGCTTGTGCATTAGGATAACCTTCAGTGCAAGTTGCAAAGAACGCTATTACAGTTCGGTTAAGATAGTCTAAGCGACCATCACGGCTTTTGGTTACTTATTGACAAATTGAGGAACTGATCATCCTTAATCTCTTGTTGATAGTAGACAAAATCATGTTGAATGGAACGGGCGAGTCTTACCGGCTATGATAGTGCGTATAGTTATTAAGTACCCTATGAGAAGGGATAGACGACACTTTCTTCGCATAGGCGTGAGAAACAAGTTCTAGCATGTATGTTGAGTTGGAGTGCAAACCTAGTGTGGGTACTACTCTTACTTTAAGTTTCGAGGACGAAACTTCTTTTTGGAGGGTAGTAATGTAAGACCCTTAATTTCAAACTCTAATTTATGCAATTTTAGTATATTTGGTGTTGAATTGCTGAGGCATTTAGCCAAATTTTAATTCATTTTGCGAATTAAATACCAAAAGCATATTTTATTAGAGTTTGTTATATGTTCATTATATATATATATATATATATTTTAGATCCGGTTAAAATTATTCGTCGAAGAATAATTTATTTACGTTACGGCGACTTTGTTACCGGATAATTTTGTTAAAAATATCTCTGGTTGCCAAAAATTTTACTGGTCAATTGAGTTGCAATGAGAATAGATATTCTTATCAAAATAGTTGAGATGTGAGTGAGGTGATGTGTGTAAAAGTTTTAATTATTGTTGGTTTGATATATATATATATATATATATATATATATATATATATATATATATATATATATATATATATATATATATATATATATATATGTAAATTAAGAAGGAAGCATCAGTAAGAAAGCGAAAACATCTCCCAGCCACGCGAGTTTCTTTTCTTTCTTCTTCTTTTTCTGTTGCGAAACCGAGTGTTGGTGGGTTTCAAAACCGCCAAACACAAACCTTCACTTTTCTTCGACTTCTGAGCTCCATCTCGCGAAGTGACAGAAGAGAAAGTTGTTCATCTCCACGATACGGTGCTAGTGAACAAACTTTGGAAGCGATGACGCGAACAAAGTTTTTACCGGAATTAATCGCGGTGTCGTAATCGACAGTTAGAGCTACCGTTGAGGTAAGGGCTCATTCCAAACTTTTAGTTTGCATTTAGGACCTTATATGTGAATTTGTGGAAAATAAATTTGATGTGTTTGAGGTGTAGATTTGTGGAAAATGAATTTAATGTGTTTATGGGTGAAATTGTGGAAGTTGAATTTAATGGAATTTATGTTTGGAAATTTGGAGTTTTGAATTTGGTGATTTATGGTTGAAAATTTTGGAGATTTAATATAGGTGGTTTATGTTTGGAAATTTGGAGTTTTGAATTTGGTACTTTATGATTGAAAATTTGGAGATTTAATTTGGTAATTTATGGTTGAAAATTTGGAGATTTAATTTGGTGATTTAGAGTTGAAAATTGGAGATTTAATATGGTGGTTTATGTTTGCAAATGTGAAGTTTGGAATTAATGTGATTCAGGTGTGGATTTGCGGAAAATGAATTGATGAAATTTGATTTGTATTGTAAATTGAATTTAATGTGAATTGTGGATTAAATATTATGTGGGTTGAGGAAAATCTGTTTTGAGTGTACTCTGTGAAATGTTTTGAAAAACCATTATCGTTAAATGAGTATTAAAAAAAGGAAATCTTTTAATAGCTGCATTGACGTAATAGTCGTGGTGTTTCATGTTTGGTGTAACTGATGTGTTCATAATTAAAATTATGAATTTTTGAGATGGGTTTTATGTGTGGATTTTGTGAAAAAAATGAATTGATATGAATTGGTATGAATTGTGGAATTATGAGTTAATTATGTTTGAGTATGCTCTGTGTTGAATTGAAAAATCATTAGTGTTAAATGAGCATTTAAAACGGGGAATCTTTTAATAGCTGCATTTACTTAATGATTGTGGTGTAAAGAGTTAGAGTATGCTCATGCATTTAATAGTACATGGTGACCGTGATGGTGCCATGGTGATAGCGGTGTCCGTGATGGGCCACAGGATGATGCCATGTGATTTGTTGGTTCATCTTATCCTTACGAGGATTATCACGTCGTGCTGATCTGTGAGAGATTGCACTCTAGAATGTGCTGATCTGTGAGCGATTGCACTATAGAAATCAGTGTAAGGCCTGTGAGAGGCGACACTTTAGTAAATCGTGATAGCCTGTGAGAGACTGCACCTCGGTAATTTGTACTGGCCTGTGAGAGACCGTACAATTGTGATTTATGCCTCTTCGAGGAGGGTTTTGGTTTGGAATTCCGGAATCATGTGCATTGGCATACACGCATTGCATTAGGGGCTTGGCATGCGAGTCATGTTTGATATATCGTAATGGTTGTATATACATACTCGATTGTGGTTTGTGATTGTGCCTTATTTGATGAGTATTATTGATTGACTTTATGTGGTAAGCGTTGAGTGATTTCGAATACGACAGTGCAGTTTGGTCCAAAACTTCATTTTTCAACTTTGATTATGCATGTTTGGCATATGCAAACCCTTTCCAGATGTATGCTAAGTTGAAATGTTATTTTGTGCATTTAAAATTGATATGCTATGTGTTATTTGTTAATTTCGGTTGGTGACCCTTTACAATTATTGTGGAAATCTGGGTTTTGCCCTCAGATGAGAACCCGGTTCGTCCTAAGGCGTAACATTGCGATGAGTTGGATTTGTGATCGAAAGCAGTGGGGCTTGATGCCGCTCGTGGATTCTCAGTACCCAGTCACCCTCAGTTAGATTAATGATCAGCTTAGAGTTTTAATTAAGAATTTTTTTTATTTTCCCTTTCTTATATCAAAGTTGTTGTAAAAAAGGAACTTATGTATTTGAAACAAACTATTTTAGTCGGTGTATATTTTATTTGGATATTTTGAATTATCGTCTCAAAAACCTTTTTAATTTGTTATAATTATGATGAAATCAATTATGACTTTTGTCGTTCGTGTTACGACTGGTATTTTCATCAATTTATTTTGAAAAAAAAAGATACACCCGCGCTGTTAAAAATCGGGGTGTTACGACTATCTATCTTCATCCCCAGAAGAAAGTCCACAACCCATTTCACTTGCTCCTCTCTCAACTGTACTGCCACCCTTCTACCAATGTAATCCTCCCACCACGAGCCAAGTACCCCCACATCTACAGAAAAAACCCATGAAAACCCACTCTGATAATCCCTCATCCAAACGGAGATCGATGAGGATAATGGAAGGAGTTGGAGCCTTCAAAAAGTCCAAGACTGTTAATAACACCATCTATACTATCTCCAACGATGATTCTGAACCAAGATCACCACCCAAATCACCACAAAAAGCTCCATCAAAATCTTCTGAACCTTCTTCCAAACCCTCATAACCAACCACTTCACCAACAAAACCCGTCAAACGTCTTTTTTCTTCTTCAAAAATTTCACCTTCAAAATCCAAATCCATTTCTCAAAAACCCACCACGTCACTCTCCAAAACAAAATTACCCTCCACCCTATCTCAATTCTTAGCCAAACAAAAGCTAAAAAAACCCTAAACAGCTTTCCCTTAAAACCAAAAACCCATAACATTCTCCAGCAAAAACCATTTCACCAGAACGTTCTCCACCTAATCCAAAACCAAGAGAACAATCCTCATCTAAATCTCAACCCAAAGAACATTCTTCACAAAAAACTACTTCCAAAATTCTTATTCCACCAACCCTAGACATCCACCAAAATCAAACTCCTTTCTCTCCTAGATCAAACAAAAGGAAACGATCTGCGAGGAAACCAGTGTTGAACCCAAATTTTGAAATCTACATTCCCCAAGAACATTCTCCGTTTCAAAATAACAGTCTTCCTTTTACTACTGCTCAATCAGATTCCACCCCTCTTGGTTATAATCCCACTTTTGATATTCCAACTCCTCACTCCCTCCAAAATTTGATTATGCAGAGCCATCCGTGCTTAAAGATTAACTATCAAAGAACCTCTCAAATGTCTCCAGCTTTTGTCTTACCATAAAAGACCATTTCCTCTTTACTTGGCATTAACCAATACTTGACCTTTTCAGATATGGACCTTCCTGGCCCCCCAGTTCCTCAGACTAAGTCCATGTCAGGTGCTTTTCCTACCATTAGCTCAACTTTTGCCACGTTATCTTCTTTTGCACTACCTTCGCTCCTTCTCCATCTCATCCTTCCTCAGCTCCTCAAATGGCTAAAGACCATCGTCCTCCAAAGTGTTCCAAAATCGAGAAGAACACCTCGAAAACTCGTAAGGACATCCCCAAGATCTTTACTGCTCTCCAAACCATCTTTGATCGGCATGCCCATCAAGATAAGGATAGTGCAATCTTACGGGATTGGATGGCCACTCAGCTCATGCCCAAGTTAGGACTTGAACTACCAATACCTAAACCACCTCCAACCTTCCCCGATCTTCCCAAGCCTTCCATATCATCGTCTTATAAGGGATCTTCTCCATCTTTGTCATTTTAAGATCTGCGTTTTGTTTGTGTTCCTCTCACCACTTTTTGTTGTGACAAAGGGGGAGAACTAGTTATTAGATTTCAGTTTTTCTGAAGTTTTTTTGATCATATTATGTATTTCTGCTTTTTTTTTTTTTGAACCATATGCATGAACAATCTCTTAAGTAAAGATATATTTTGGTTCAAAGATTATCTATTACTTAAAGCACAAATTGAGGGGGAGCTTTGTAACAAAAGCCCTTAGTTAATAATAATCAGAATCAAATTAAAAATCTAATTTACATGTTTGTCATCATTAAAAAATGGGAGATTGTTGAGGCAAAATCTCAAATTAATGTTTTGATGATAATTAAACAAAGTTAATTAACTTCTAATTATGATTCTAAATTGTATTGCTATTTAACTTGGGCTTTTGAGTGTATTATTTGAAGATAGGTATTAATATAATAACACAAGATCGTTCTAGAATAAACAAGATCATTCTGGTTCATAAAAAACAGCCGTCTAGACAAACCAAGATTGTTTTGGTTTTTGACAGCATTCAGTCTAGTCAAACCAAAATCATTTTGGTTTGCGAAAGTACCTAACCTTCTTTACACAAGATCATTCTGGACAATTTATTCTAAAAATGAAAATAATCAAAACCCAGAATTCAAGTGAATTAAACATCAAGGCAACTCAAAACCATCATCAAGCACAAAAGATTAAAAGAAGAAAAACAAACATCAAGAACCATAACAAGATCAATCTCCAGCTTGATGGACAATGAAACAGGTACATCTAGGACAACAATAAGACATTGATACTGTATCTCTGCAAAAGGTAGCATGCGTACAAAGCAGAAAAAGACTGACACCAAACAGTTGTCAAAAGCTCTCATTCCTACACTCACTCAAAACAGAAACGAAGAACGTTCTGGTTATATAGGAATGTTCTTGACAAATAGAACACATGTCTATTAAAGAATAAATCTGAACAGCTGGATTTCTAACGGGTACATGAGCTGTCATCAATCTTCATCACGCCTATAAAAGGAACCTCAAGGTTAAGATAACAACAAGAGGATCAAGTGGAAACAATCAATCACTTAAACAATCATACTTGAGACAACTAAGCTCTTCAATAAAGAAAAAGCTCCAGTTCTTTTTCACTAGATTTAAGGATCTCTTTATTGAGTTTTCTGCTGAAAATCAAACTCAAACAAGTGTTGAGTAGATTCTGATCCATCAACCTTCTTGCAATATTTCATTTGAAACTCAACACTATATTCTTAAAGATAGTTTGAGTGGATTGTAAAAATTCTTTTGTGATTAAAATGTGACTTGTAAAAAACCCTTTCAAGGTCGAAAGATGATACATTGTAATTGATCAAGAAAGTTTGTGTGAAAAGTAAGAACATTCTTGTTTGAGCACATTAGTGGAAAATCTCACAAATTGTGAGGACTGGACGAAGCCTACCTTGGATGAACCAGGATACATTACTATGTGATTCTCTTCTCCTTATCTTTTATTATTTCTCACTCCCAAAGCACATATCACGTAGAAATATTTTCTTTTAATTTCACTAACCAAAAACGTTCTACCTTTTGTTTTTTTTAAATCAAGATTAATTTTGAGTTAGCTTAAATTAAAAGTAGAAATTAATTTTTGGTTTAGTGTAACTGTGTTAAGCATGATGTTTCATGGATTATATTATGTTATATCCACTATTCCCTCAACTTTGGTTTATTATTCATGATTCTTGACTGCATGATACAAAAACTGCATCATTGAGGAACTACTTTTAAACAACATAAGTTTCATATGATCTTTTTTCCAAACTCGACATTCCAATAAAGCAAATCGAACAACGCATAAGTGTGAAGCTCAACCGCATGTTTCTTCCCAATTTGGGTTAAATGGCTTATGACCGTGAAACCCAACAAAATTGAATTTTTTTCCTCTCAAACACGAAAACCAAAGGATGGAAACTCAATTTTTGAAAAACTTTTCATTGACTCTCATTTTATTCTTTCACTTACAAACAATGTATAAATGTGAGGTTCAGTCCCATCTTTCTTATCAATTTGAACGAAAAGGTTTGTGACAGTAAAACCCGTCAAAATTGAGCTTAATTTTTGACAAAAAATCCATAGACACTTATACACTTCATATACACCTTAAGAGAAAAAGAAAGAAAAAATAATGTAATAAATTTAATATGTTAATGATATGTTAAATGGAAAACTATATACAAAAAATAATGTGTTAAATAAATATATAAAAATTATAAATATACAAATATAATTATCTTTTTTTCTCCAAAACCAAATGATAAAAATTTAAATTTCGAGAAACCTTTTATCTACTACCCTATTTATCATTTCACTTTCACTAAAAATAAACAACGCATAAAATTTTTAAATAAAAAAGTTTTTTGTTAAAAAACTTAAATTTGAATTTTAAAGAATTGAATTTGATTTATTAAATGTGCTCAATGTTAGCGTTCGCTTGATTTTAATTCTTCTCATGATACCGACATGAACCTATTACCACTCAATTCCTCGAAGATTACGTGGCATGGAGAAGTGTGTCCGACAGAAGGTGGTGCAACATGTAAGAGCTGTATGCAGATGAAACATGAATATGACGTGTACCATCCTCTCCATTGATCACCACGTGGAACTTTTCAAACACCTTGTCATAATAATTCACATACAAGTACAACACCATTATTCATGAACATATATGAAATGAATCAATAAAAGATCACTGTCTCTTTTTTCTTCTGTGTTTTTCTGACTCCTAATATTTTCTTTTTCATTTTTATTTTCTTCACATTCCCACCCCTTTTTTTTTATTTTTATTATATTACCCTTTGTTTCTTCCTTTCACTTACTTCATCAAATCACCTCCACAACATTGTGAGCCACCCTACTCCAATTTTTTTTAAATAATTTAATTATCTTTTTTCTCACAATTCCCATTTTGGGTTGTGATATTTTGCTCACAAAATTTGATCTTGTATTAAAATTTTTACTTTTATATTTTGTATTCTTTTTTTTCATATCTAAATGCAACTTTGTGCCTAACTTAATTTTTCAAGAAGCTTTGTGCCTAACTTGTACTTGTATTTTTTTATAGCTTTTTTTCCTCAGAGAAAATTTCAAGGGAGTTCTTCTATTGAAGGATTATCTTCATTTTTTCTTTGATTATAATGGAGGTAATAAATAGTAGATAAAATATTAATCAAGTTTAATTTTAATTTTAAAAAGTTTTGTTCTCAATTCTCATTGTATAAATGTTTGTATTTTCTTCTTCTTTTTCTTCAGCGGTTTTATGGTGAAAAACAGCAACACTGCAACGCAAGATTACCCTCACACTTCAAACAAATAGACCTTACTCTTAAGCTTTCTTCTTGTGGTGAAAATGTAGAAGAAAGGAGGTTGATAAGGTCATCATCAGTAAATGTGTCAAATTGGTGTCAATTGGTGCCATCTATAGAGAGATCTTTCTCCCTACCAATTGATTGTGGGAAGACAATGTTGCTAGAGAGGCAGAGAAGTGTGGTTCCTGCAGAGCTTCATGGTAACTTTTCTATATATATATATATATACACACTACCAAACTCATTCTAATTTATAGAATATTATTCTTTTTATCTTTGAATTTAAGTTTTGGAGTAAATAATGATCAATGTTCCAAAATAATTTATGAAATTGCGAAATGCTAATCATGTCAGTCCTTTCGTTGGTATTTACATGGATTATAATGACATTAAGTCGAGTCGAGAATATCGATTATCAAGATGCATTTGAAAGAAGTAAATTATGTCGATACATTTGATAACAGGCCCAGATAAAGAGAAAAATTTGAATAAATAGGGGATTGTTTCGGTGGATCAATAATATATGATCTACTGTGGACCAATGCTTATAGCCACTAGAAATTCTAAACACAATATATAATCTACCGTGGACCAATGCTTATAGTCACTAGAACACTCAAAGTATAAATTCACGGTCCTTTGTGTGTCCTTACAGTTACGACAATGACTTAATTGGTATCAGTTGAACCAGTTCAATTTTGATGGACACATTTGTTTTTTCTTATTTTTTAACATGCATCATCAAGTCACTTTCTTAGCTCTGAGAATGAGGAGGACCGTGAAATTTTACTTCTATGAGACAATGTCTTGTCTTCGTTACAACTTTTCAAAGTGGTCCGCCTTAGAATTTGGCTATTCAAATTATCATTTTAGAATATTAATAATATGGAGGATTAAGTTGATACATTCTTCTTACATGCTTTAATTTAGTAACAAGATGGCATCCTGTAAATAAATTTCACGTTGGACAAGTAATCATATTTCACTTTATTTACTCTAACATGTGGTGTTGTTAAATAAGTTTTACACTTATATCTAATCATATTTCACTTTATCTGATGCAGTGTTGTATCTAAGCTTCTCAGTCCTTTAGTTCTTTCACATTGCTATTCTCATGTATCAACTATTCTTTGACTTGTAATACTTATTAAGGTGATTAAAGACTTGCAATATAGTGCTAGTAAATACTAATATATATTTGTTTACATTGCAGCTAGCTGATTAAAGAATACTGTGAACCTTTTTTACATAGTCTTTAGGACTATCTAACCATTGCTTCTTGAAGTCCTTTCTATTTCTTTCAATTGATTTTTCAAATTGTTTAAAAACATGTTTGCCATTGTGATGGAAAACCGATGAACACGCTCCAAATCAAAGCTTGTAGTTGTAGCTTCATCAACAACATGTGATGACACCGCGGAAATGAAATTTTCCAAAACGCATACTATCTATTTGGATTTCATGCTATTGTTTAATTGATTGTGTCCTGGTGTTATTTGTAATTAAATACAAAAATTTCTAAATTATAAGCATATTTGAGTAACAGAACACTTACTAGTATATGATTGGAAGGATGGTTCTAAATCGCAGTTGCGGTTAGGTTGTGAACATTGGTATTGTGGCAATATACAGAAAAAATGAGATCGATTCGACTGCAATTACTGTTGTGATGTCATTTTAAGTAGAAGTATGATTGGGAGAACTTTTTTTTGTACTTGTGCAGCTATTATTATATATGAGTCATGGCAAATTGGTAATTTTTCCCCGCCTTTTCATATCATTAAAATAATTAAATTGAGATATCACAAGACATAGGGAGTAGGAGTTTAGTAGTAAGTAGTAATGGAAAAAAAGAAATTTTCCTCCCATTTTAGCTACATAAAAGTTTTGATTTTACATGTTATGTGTGTTAACCATATTGTTTGATGATGTTCTTCATTGCTTGTATATGTTCCATAAACACATACTTTTTTTTCTTAAGTTCCTTTATTAAGCCTTTATATAGCACCCTTTCGTTCTTGTTTTCCTTAGCAACAAAGGCTTATTGAATTATTCTTGGATACTCAGCATCTTAAGATTTTGCTGAACCTTGGTAACATACGTATACATTTTCCGTTGAATAAACTCAACTATTTTCGTGTCCAATTTTGTTGAAGTGTAAGGTTTAACAGAGTAAATTTTCTCTCTATATATGAATTTGTTCCCAATATGAATGTGCACTGATATCATATAGATAAGTTGATTTGGTTGTGTATGATTTTGGTTAGACAATTTTTATATTGTTTTATTTAATTTCTTAGTCAATTTCAAGTTGAAGACAATTTATTCATGATTTTGTTCAATTACTTACTCACAATGGTTAGAGTTGCTATCATGTGAATAGGAGGTCACATTTACAATATAAGTCATATTTCTTGTAAATGCAAGGTAAGGCTACTTGTAATAGACTCATAATCGGTTTGCCCTTTTACATAAAAGTCATATGTTAATTTTTTGCCTCTAGACATTTAACAGGAACAAGTGGCATGATTACAAGAAATAGAAAATATAAACTGATTTTCTCATCTTTCTGTACAGATGAAATGGCTCTTGTCGTTGTTTCTTTTGATTGCTTAGTTCTACTTCATCAATTGTCTGCAACATCACAAGAGCAAGACACTAAAGCTTAAGGATTTTTATACAACAAAGATTTCTTTGTGTGACTATACGAAACTTTGCTTGTGTGACAATAGTAGTGGCTATAGCACTGGTGCATAGCGAAATTTGAACAAACCACTATTGTTCAGCAATATGCAATTTAGTACAAAGTACAAACTTTTGTCAAATAATGGATATAGTGTTGCAGCATTGTAGAATTTGAACACACAGTCATTTACGTCTGTGCTTGACAACAATGTGTTTAATTTCAAAATAAATTTTTCTCACAGCTCATTTCATTTAGTGGTGTAGATATTAGACATAACTTTTTTTATCTGATTTGTGTTATCTGAATCACATGTGGCTCATACAACATTCCATGCATAGGTCCAAGACATTCATCTGAAGTAGCAGTTGGTTCCAATTTCAACATGTCAACCAAGCAGGAAAATGATTCCGTGATTTTTCACAAAACAATATGCAAAGAAATTCCATCCAAGTCTGCAGATACTAAATTGAAGAATCAAGCAAATAAGCTTAATCTCCCAAACTACTGTAGCCTTAAAGGCGATGTGATGGAGATATTGCGACAAATGCCAACCGTGACGACTATTGGAGACGGCCCAAATGGGAAGAGAATTGAAGGGTTTCTGTACAAGTATAGATCTGGGGAAGTTTGTATTGTATGTGTCTGTCATGGAAGCTTCCTCACTCCAGCTGAGTTTGTGAAGCATGCTGAGGGAAAGGACGTGGCTAATCCAATGAAGCATATCACTGTTTATCCTGTCTCATTTTAGAGATCAATGGTAATGTCTTTACGATTTCATCTTTCTTTAGAATGTAGAGTTAAGTGGAAACAATGAAACTCTTTGATTAGTTTAGTTTCAATGATTATCCTATCCAATGTTCATCTGGTTTGTGGAGAAGGAAATTTTCATAAAAAAATGCATTTGTGAAAAACTTTTCCATATTACTACATTTCTGAAATGTGGCTGAATGACTAAACAATATGAGTCAAGCTAATGCCATTGTATGGTCTAAGGAATGATTAATCCATGGAGGGTTTGTTATAGGTAGTTTTACTCCTGGTTTTAAAATGCGGTCAGACATGAAAAAACTTGTTGTTGTGAATTAAATTGTGGTTGTAGAAATTTTTTTGAAACTCTTATTTGAGATTATATTTGTAAGACTTTATTTTGCTATTTAGAAAGCCAATTATCTCCTTGACATTACATAGCAAGTTAGCAACTGCAATGGTTGTTCAGGTGCAATCAGACTAACCTATTATTATCTATAAAGTACCAATGCATATACGGACACCGAAAACGATATTAACACTGACACGTAGACACCAGTAATAATTTAAAAAAATGGATGTGGATGTTATTGAGTGTGATTACATGTGTCGGTGTCAAACATTCAAACACACGCCTTCAATTTAAGGTGCCGGTGATGCATAGATTATTATGCAATTTATCTAAGTTCCAAACTATGATGGAAGGACTAAAAATGGTAAGGAAGAAATATCACTAACTAGTTAAAGCTATCTATCCTGCAGTGCAAGTGCATGATACTAAACTATCACAAGGTGATAGAGATAGTAAAATGGTTTTGTTCAAAACCAATATAGACTCTAATGTGATCTAGTGACAACATGTGAAGCAAGATAACCATTTGTTCTGAGAAGCATTTGGTGTTGATTTGGGGGTTTGAGCTGCAGATGATGTTCCTTTAACAGTCTGTTGCCCTGACTGCTTCAGCTGTTTTCTCGTGGCTTCGCCGTGTTTCGATGAAAGAGTTTTGTCTCCATCGGTCAATCTTCACATTACAAAAACAGTTAAACTATTTGCTCAAGAATCATATAATCAAATAATGGTCTAACCCCATCAAGAAGCATCACCATCATAGCATTTTAAGTAGAGTGCATGTTTGGAATGACAATGAATTTGACGAAATAATGAAAACACCATGATTTTGCTGAAATATCGAAGTGTAGTTTTTACCAAAATCACAGTATCACACTGATTCTACTAAATTCACCGTCAATTCAAACATGCATTTTCCCTATACTATGTAGCATGACTTTATATCTATTAAAGTTCCTATTCCTATAGTATGAATATGGAATACATATACATGAGCTAATGTAAACCTATGGTGCCTATCTAAAAACAAAACTATTCCCATTGATATAGAAAAATATAACATAATTAATTTTAAAACCAGCTTTAGAAAATGGTCTGCAATCATAATCTGAACTGCGACATCAAGGAATTTGATGTCTCTCAATCATAATAGAAGTTACATCAGTTATATTTGACTGTTCTTCGAAAAATTAAAGATTGCAACATGATTTCCATTGCAACCATAGTTTCAAATGCAATTTATGCATAAAAGTAGTTAGAAGCCAGAACTTACACTTTAAACGCAAAAGATTTGGTGCTCCCATCTGAATGCCGAGAACAATCAATAGACTTAGAAAGTTTATCGGAACGTGTTGATCCATCACCTAATGTCGAATCTCCTTTACTTTTATTCTTTGGTGTTACACTACTTTCCATGATAACCTCTCTCATTGTTTCAACTGCTTTTTGTTCAGTCACTTCCAAACAACCTTCATGTTGTTCAGCACTTCTCTGACTAATATCATTGAATTTAGTAGTAGTACCTTGTGTTTGAGGTGAAAGAATTGGAGGAGGTTGAAGTTGATTACTTGGAAAACCACCACTATACATGTTCATTTGATCATCAACACCACCATACAGCTTATTATCCATCTCACCAGGTTTATTCAACCAAGCCATTTCATTAGAGAAACTCGTGTTTCCCATTTGAATGCTGAACAATGATTCGTTAGATAAAGTGCTCCATTGAGTGTTTGATTTGCTTCTAGCAAAAACATGTAATGGAATTCTCTCTGTTGAAGATGATGTAGCAGCAGGATCATCCTCTTGTCTTTCCATTGTTTGTATTGGAGGATTTTGTATTGTTTCAGGAACAACAACTACATCGCTAGTATGTTTTTGTTCATGTTTTGGCATTGAGCTTATTGGAATATCATCATCACTAGATTCTGAAGCTAAATGAAAATCCTTTCCAAATTTTTGAGTTGCATTAGCATTAGTATCTTCCTTGGTTTTACTAGAAATATTTAGTGAATCATGCATATGGTGTTGAGTTGAAGATTCAGAAGCTTTGGAAATGTTATCTGGTTTTTGGTTTTGTGTTGTTTCTAGTGTGAACAAGGGTTCTATTTTTTTACTTGAAGAGGAAGCATGAGTTTGATCATCATAAGTGTGATTAGATTGATGATGATGATGTGTTGTTGTTGATTCATGACTAGGATAGCTCCAATAATCTTGTTCAATAGTTGGAAGTGTGTGATGATGATGGTTATGCAAATCTTTAACATGATCATGATGATGTTCAACAACTTGGAAGGGATTTTCTTGTGTTGATTCATACGTAGATGGTGGAAATGATGAATGGTGACCATGCATCTCATCATTGGAGGAGTGACCATGATGCATATGCATTTCACCTAGAGAACTAGAGTTAGTTATGCTTCCATTTTCATGTTGCATAAAAGATGGTTGGTGAAAACTAGTCTCAAAAGGTACTTGTAGTTCATGCAAATTTTCTGATTTATATGGATTCACATGTGTGATGTTAGTGGCATCATCATCCAGTACTAGGAATGGATTTTGTGATGATGATGATGATAATGAAAGATGAGTTTCACCAAAAGGGTTAGCAAGATTTGGTTCCAAATGTCTATTAATTGAGATTTCATCACCTTTTTCCATCATTGGAGATGTGTGATGAAGTTCTGAATCTAAGTGGGTAGGAAGAAAAGTTGCACTCTCACCTTTAGTAGTGGTTGCATTTGGCATAAAGTGAATGTGATCTTGTGATGTAAAAGGTGGAATGGGAAGGTCTAGTTTCTTTTTTGAGTTAAATTGTTCACCTTCACTTGAACTTGTTGAAGGATTAGTTCTTAGATTTGATCCACTTCTATGTCCAGATTCCATCAGCTAATAATGATAAGTGATTTTCAAGGTCTTGATATTCTGTGAAACAAGAATATCAATCAAATAAGAAACCATATTATGTACAACTACAAGGGTTAGATGCTTGTGTTCAATTCATGCTGAAAAATTCTTCTGTAACTTTAAGGTGAGATAACAAATAGATTTTTTTGTATGGTAAACTTATTTAATTTAATTTTAGATTTTTTTATTTGCCACTTCCTATCTATACCTCTTACCCCTATAATATACTTAATGAGACTATTTTATCCTTTTATTATATATAAAAAGTTGATTCTTTTTCTTTCTTTTTACTCACACATTCGAAATATTAACAAAAAATTATTAGAAATGGTCTAATCGAGCCAGACCAAAATGACCTAATTGTTTTGACATATGGGTCCAACTGGCCCAATGGCCTAATCGAGATAGATCCAAATGACCTAATTATTTTGATAGATGAGGTTGACCGAACCAAAAACAAGACCTCCATAGGCCATCTTGTTGGGCTATCTAAATTTGACAATCTACTTTCTATTAAGAAATATATAAAATTAGTCTTCAAAAGTTGAATAATTAAAATCAAATTGATATTAAAAATCTTTTATAAATATCAAATTAGTCCTTGTTTATTTACCAAAATCTCAAAATGGTACCAAGAAGATAACATTTGACTGTTTGTACCAAAAAAAAAAAAGATAAAAATGACTAATTTGCAATTTAAAAAATATTTTCATCAATTTCTTAAATTAAAAGACTAACTTAACTTCATTCTTTTAGGGATAAAAACAAACATCATCGTGTATGGATCAAAACATGCATTATTACCAACAATTGTGCTTCATTAAAAATTAAGTTTTTTCATGATTCCAAATACAATTGTCCCCCGCATGTGTTACATCGAGTGTTAGCCTGTTAGTACTTTCATTCACAAAATCTCTAATGTTCATTTTGTTTGCAATGTGCATAATTTTAATTCCAAAAATATCATATATTATCATATCATTAGTTTATTTTAAAGGAAAAAAAATGCAATTCTCAATTCTTCATCTTTTGTCTCCGTTCCATGTCAATCCTAATAAAACGTTATTGAAACAGCAATGCAAGATGGTTATTTGTGGTAATTTCAACAAACTAATTGGTTTCTTGTTAACAAAAAAAATAAAAAAAAACTAATTGGTTTAGAAAACATTAACTAGGATAGAAACTATATCAACAAACTAATGCATTATCCCTTTTCATAAAATTATGTATACACAACCATGAAATATCTAACATGCATGATGATGAAAATAATGAAAAAGCAAAAAGGCAAGAAACCTACTTTTAAATGAAAATAAAAAACAACAATAAATTATAAATAATGTGATGCAATGTTACCTCAATCTCGGTTCCATTACCCCAATCTCAATGTAGTGAAAAAAAAATCTGGAATCAGAAGAATTGAACAAAGCGTGGAGAGAGAGAAGTTACAACAAGAAAAGGTTAAATAAAGGAGAAAGCGTTGCACATGTTTAGGCGTTTTCTTTGACTAACAAACTTCCCTCCCAAGTGCCTCATTTCGGCCAATAGCCTAAAGAATAAGAAGTCCCCCAAATAAAAAAATATTCTATTTAATCTGTTTTTCTTACAAGATTAATACATCAAAACAAAAATTTATCAAAAAAAATTAGAGATTAAGAACTATGCATTGTTGCTGTAATATTATTTTATATTAACAATCAGTCATATATTAACAACACATAAGTACATATATTTCTAACAAAAATTTAAATTTCTCAATCAGGCTTAGACCAAAAGACTAATCTTTACTGATTCTATAATTATGGTTAACTATCTATGGATTTTGTACTCTTTCGCATCTAAAGTTAGTTCAACTGACAAATGTCGATATTATTAAGTTGGACGTTGTTCCGGGTTCGAACCCGAACCTCCCAGTTGTTTGAGTTTATTATGGTGTAATTTACTATTTCTTTTAAGACAAAAAAAGTTATTCTCTACTATAATCTAAAAAGTTAAAGAGTTTATTATGGTATTACAATTATCTGATTTATGAGGTGTTTGGTTAAAAAGAAAAGAAAATTGTAAGAAATAAAAGTAGATTGAAATGAAATCGTCGTAGAGTTGAAAGGTGTTTGGTTAAAAAGAAAAAAAAATTGTAAGAAATAAAAGTAGATTGAAATGAAATCATCGTAGAGTTGAAAATGCATTTCGTATTAAAAATAACTTTTAGATGTCGAGACATAGATTTGTAAAAAAAGAATTATGAGGTGTTTGGATAAAAAGAAAATAAAATTGTAAGAAATAAAAGCAGATTGAAATGAAATCATCATAGAATTGAAAATGCATTTCGTATTAAAAATAACTTTTAGATGTCGAGACATAAATTTGTAAAAAAAAATGTTGATACATAGAAAAATTCCTTAAAATATTTTATATTGAATAATTATAAAAGATACAAAAATAAAGAATAGAATAGCTCTATTTATGGAGCATATTTCAAACTTAACTAACTAAGCCTAATCAACTAACAAACTAAGTGTAACCAACTAACTAATCTCCTAACTTACTAATCAAAATATCTCATCTTAACTGTCTCCCACAAACTCAAGATAAGAGAATTCTTAACTTGAATTTGAATTACAATGATATAATTTTTTTTTCTTTGACAATAAAATACAAAAAAATGAAAAGAACAAATCAATCAGATTAGAGCTAAAGGATAGACGAATGATCCAATCGGAGATGATGATGATGAAGTAGCAATGTCCTCACAAGAAAGGGGGTTGAATTGTGATCCTTTTAAAATTTTGATTTCTATGCTTAATTTAATTTAACTCAAGATCGATCTTGGTTGAAACAGAATGTTATGGATATGTTAGAAGTAAATAAAACAGATTAGTTTATAGTCAAGTGTGATTTGTGTATGCAAATAATTAAAGATAAGGGATAGAAAGATCAAACACAAAAAGTATACTGGTTCAGCCAACTCCGGCTAGTCCAATCCTCACAACAGTGAGATTTTCACTATGTGCTTCAAAATCAGAATGTTCTTCTTCACACATTTTCTCTTGATCACACCTTAATCGATTACAATCTTCATCTTTCAATCTAGAAAATATTTTTACAATCATCTTTCAATCTAGAAAGCATTTATACAGTCACCTTTCAATCTAGAAAGGATTTTTATAAACACACTCAATCTAACATTAAATATAGACTTGAGTTACAAATGAGGTGTATCATAAAAGTGTTTGGGATCTTGAAAGTTCTCAAAACTTGTTTGAGATAAATAAAGACAAACTCAGTAAATGATGATCCACAGATATAGTGAAGAGAGTTGGAGTTTGCTTGAAGAGTTTTTGACTTATTCTTACTTGAACAAGTGTTGGTAGATTGCAAATTGAAATTTTTTCTTTCATCTTTCAATCAATCTTCTATTTATAGATGGTGAGAGACTTTAAAATATTCCGTTTATTCTGAATATAGCCGTTGGTAATCCTTAGCTAGCAATCAATCTTGATAAAAAGTCTATTTAAGCACATGTTCTATTTTGTCCAAAGTTTTGTTTGAAACAATCTTCTTATTTGAAAGTCTTTCCATAATGTTCTTCTTCAAACCCATAACGTTTTGACCTTGCTGGAGAGTGGAGAAGAACCAGAATGTTGGGTGGTTTGCCATATGTGAATTATATCAATTTAGAACAGTCTTTTAGTAATCCCAAAACTGATTCATTTGTCTTTTATTTAAGACAACTAGAATGAACCAAAATGTTCTTCTTCAAACCCAAAACTTTTTGAGTCTGATGGAGAACAAGAATGATAGTTAGAGTAGGTTGTGATATATTAGTTCTAGATTAGAAGCGTAAAGTTATTTCTGTAAAGTAGTATAGCTACAGTGTACTTGCATCATTGTTATCCTAGATAATAGCTCATCAATCTGAAGATCAAACTGTTCATTAATCTAAAGGTTGTTTTCTTCCTTTGGGCCTTCCACTTGAATTTTGGTCATGAACAATGATTCTCGAGTAGTTTTGTTACTTGAATTTAGGACATAGGCCCTGATTTCTTTTGGTCTAGTTTGCATAATTAGAACGAATGCAACTTTAGAGGATGCTGCAAATCAGAAGCAACGTCTTGGAGTATGTTGCATTTGTGCATAGAAACTTCAAAGGCAAGTTGCATAAGCTGCAAAGACACCTAAAGTCAGAAGCTTGAGAGGCATGCTTTAGCAGAAGCATGCTTTAACTTTAAATGCATGCTTTAGAAGAGGCATGTTTTAATTTTCGAGGCATGTTTTTACTTCGGAGGCGTGTTTTAACATCAAAAGCATGTTTTAACTTCAAAAGCACACTTTAACTTCAAAGGCATGTTTCAGTAGAGGTATACTTTCAAACTTCAGAGGTATGCTTCCTCTGACTTCGCTTCCTCTTATTTCTTTCCTCTTATTTTCTTCCTCTTATTTTTTCCTTTTATTTCTTCCTCTTGTTTTTCTCTCGGATTTTCTTCCTCTTATTTTGATTTTGCTTTTTGTTTGGAAGATTGCCTTCTGATATCTCCACGAAATATTCTTTTGATGTTACTTTGATTCTTTCATGATTGAATAGATACTTATGTCTTTGTTGATGTGAATGGTTTCTTACTTGTCTTCTTATGTGATTCATGTTCCTTAAATAAAACTCAAGTACAATCATCAGTAAATCACCATTCATAAAACTTAAACATTTATTTCATAAGGTTTGTTGTCATTTAAACATATATCAAAAAGGTTTTTTTCTCAACAATCTCCCTCTTTACGATGATGACAAATTTTTTGAATAAAACTTAGGTTTTATGGATGGATATAAATAAAATGCAAGAAAGTTCATAGGTATGTAAATAAACTTCCTCTAAACACACGCAAGAGTTTAATTCTTAACATTCTAATTAAACTCCCCCTAAACATATGCGAGAGGTTAATTCTTAACATTCTTCATTAATTACTTTCATCCTATATCGATCGTATATTTCTCTCCCCTTTTTGGCATCTACCAAAAAGGTTGGGGGATAAAAAATGAAGTACAAATGTAGGGAACAATAGCATGAGTATACTACACATAGAAATCATGTGGTTGATCAATGCATTCATATTTCTTATATC
Organism: Cicer yamashitae; assembly: GCA_037974755.1. Classification (NCBI taxonomy): domain Eukaryota; kingdom Viridiplantae; phylum Streptophyta; class Magnoliopsida; order Fabales; family Fabaceae; genus Cicer; species Cicer yamashitae. The sequence continues at coordinate 18,264,691 of JBBPBQ010000001.1, forward strand.
AAACTTGTCAAGTTTGCATTTAACATCAAGGAACATAGCATGTATGATGATCAATAATCATTTTAGTCAATATTGCAATCAAGTTATGGATAATGATAACAAAAGCAATATGACATAATTATATGCAAGCATTTTAAAACACTCAAAAAACAATCAATGAATATATATTCTTCTCATTTTTAGAAAAATCAATGAGTTGACTTCAGTTTTAAGAAAAAGAATATTTTCTAAAAACTTCCCCTGAATATTATGAAATTAATATCCTCTTTGCTCAAGTAAGATGCCTCTTTGCTCTTTGTCCTCTTTCACAAGAGACAACCTTTTAATTTGAACATGATCATGTTTATTGTTAGAAATAAATGCATTTTTCATTTTTAGAACTAGAGAGAATGAGCGCGTACAAAGAAAAAAAGTAAGATGAAGGTGACATCATGTCAAATATAATTTCTCTCTTTAAAAAATATTTTTTTGCTAATAATGTTTTTATTTTGCAAAAACTAATTTTTTAAATGGATCAGATTATGCCAATGGATTTGTTCATATTAAAAAAAAAAGTGTTTTCAGAAAGTTTTTTGTAAACACAAAAAGCTTACACTTATTATTAAGTGTGTATGAGGCTTTTTGATTGTTGCTATTTTTATCTGTCATGCTTAAAATATACTTAAACACTTGAGATAGTTTTCACAAAAGAAGTATGCAACAAATAAGACTCATTTGTAAAGACATATATTAATATGCCTTAAAAAGCTCGCATTAATTTTTGACTTCATGGCATGTAAATGTATCAAGATGATCATTCATCAATATTTGAGACAACATTTTCATGATAAAAACAAATCAAATATGTTTTTAAGACCACAATGTGCATGCCTTTTTCTATTTAGAGCAGTTTTAAGTTTTTAGAGAAAATACACAAATCATTGCCATATTAAAACTAATCATGTATTCTATTGTTGAAATACTTCAAAAATAAATCCTAAACAATGATATATATTTAAAATATGTTTAAGAATGATTTTTTTTTTCTTTTCAAAAGCCACATTATAAACTCAATTTTTTGAAAAGCCATATTCAAAATATTAAACTCAAGCATCAAGCAATGTATAGGCTACTCTATATATGCAAAACAATTGGAGAACATGATAGAGAATGTTTTGAAGGACATAAAAGGTGGATTTGTACAAAATTATGTTAATTCATTTAAAATGATAATTTGAAAGATGTTACGGTGCAAGTGTGAAAAAAATCATTCAATGAATTATACTTGACAAAACAGTTATTTGTCTAATTATTAAAGACATTCATTTATTTTAAATGTCTTTATAACAAGGACAATAATTTTGAACATCAAGCTAGATGTACACACTTGTTTACACCATCATGAAAAGTGTAAGAAAGTGAAAACAAGTTGATTTTAGGATAGGAATTAGGCATATGCATGCACAAGTAATGAGAAAGAGTGATTAATCAATTAAAATTTAAAGTCGTACTTGCATCAAAAATAGTATGCATTCTTAATTTTAAGAGCATCCAATCAATCACATAATATCATGCAAAAAAAAAAACTCATACTTATCATGATGCAAATATCATAAGAATTGGGATTGAGTGTACCTCCTTTAGTGATCTTTCTCACTTGAGGTTCAACAACGAGAAATCTTTGATTATTTTAGAGCTTTTCTTCACGCTCATTCGTTTATCTTGATTGTTGATCGAAATAAGATGATTTAGCTTTTGTTGTTGAGAGAGTTTCTCTTCACGCTCATTCATTTATCTTGAATTATGACATTAATTGAAGATTGTTCTATTTTGACTTCATTAATTGATTTTTGGCTATGTTTGAGAAATCATAGCCACATTGTTGTCATATTTTTGGAATATCAATCAAATTCTTATTCTACCATTGTGTCTTTCAATAATTTGATCTTGATGAGATATTTTGGAGGAAAGATAAGCAGTGAGGTAGGTGTTGGAGCAAATGGTTCAAGTTCATTTAGGAGTTGTTGATGTTCTTCAAGCATATCATTGTGATAGGCAACATTGGTTTTGATCGGATGAAGCATATTCACTTACAAGAACGTTCTGGTACTGCTTCCAGAATGAAGACATGAACCTTTTTGCTTAAATTGATCATTCTTTCATTTTTTTTGCCACTCCATGATCAAACTTTGGAGTTTTTGAGGATGATGTTTGAACATTATCAACTTTGTGATTTATCCAAATTTAACATTGTGGTTATTTTTCTTCACCGTCCTATCTTTCATCATGAAAATCAACATATTCATCAAACATAATATGCATAATTTCATATACAGTTTGAGCCTTGAGATTTTATATTCTATAATATTTATAGAATGTAGAGTATTCAGAAAATATGGTTTGATGGCATTTTAAATCAAATTTGCCCATACATTCTTTATCATGCATAACATAGTAATGACATTTAAAATTATGAAAGTATGATATGTGTTGCTTTCTATTTTTCAAAAATTCATATAAAGGTATGTTCAAGATATTTTCTAATAAAACCAAGATTAAAAACATGGCAAATAATTTTTATGGCTTCTCCCAAATATTATTTTTCAACACTTGATTCATATAAAATTGTTTTAGCCATTTCTTGTAATTAATTTTTATTAAAAAAAAAAAAAAACAGCTCCATATTGTTGGAAAGTTCTTTGACAAAAAACCCATGTGGAATATCATTTTCATCAAAGAATGATTTCAATAATGATTTTTCAAATTTCCCTTGATCGCTTCTTATAGAAATGACAATTCTTTTTAAAACTCTTTTACAAGGAATTTTGAAAAGTTTTAAAGACATCTAAGTATAAAACATAAGGATTTTTCTTTAAAATGAAACATGCGGATGTTTTTTTTTACCTCAACCATGTAGGGTTTAAAAAATAACTTTAAAACTAATTTTACAAAGTTATCTTTCACATATCAAACATCCTTAATCTATTTAAAATTATTTTTAACTAATGATACATGTACCTTTGATTTGTTAATGTTTTCAAAGGTTTTATAGACCCTCCAAATTTTTTTAATGAGAGGAAGCACCATACTTTTCCATTCATGTGTATTGAGCATGTCTTGTCCATGTATCAATATTTTTTTCTTGATTGTTGGATGATGTTCTTGCATCACAGGTTAATATTGATTTTTGTATCTATATTTGTTTGGGTCCTTGATGGTTAGTGTATCTTTTTTCAGAAGACTTTTTTTCTTATGATAACATTTTAACTCCATATGATCAAACTTTCCATAATAAGAACATTCCTTCTCAACTTTTTTGCAACCAGAATGTTCTAGTATGTGACGAGAATGTTCTGTTGCAGAATATTGTGGTCTATTACGAGAACATAATGCTGTAGAATGATAAGAATATTCTGGTATGTTACAAGAATGTTCTGCTGCAGAATGATCATATTTATTATCATAAGAATATTGTTTTGCTTTCTAAAATTTTTTCTAATGATAGCATATTAATTAATTTTAGAAATATAATATACTATCAATACAAAAATGTTTAATACTAACAAATATAGACACCAGTCACCGTATGTATATACAGATGCAATCTTTTTAATGTTTTTGGCGTCCATCATATATCCTACCTGTATTTGTATGGTGTCAACCTTTGTGTCCATATTTTTGTGTTTAAATAACACAACACCTATTAATATCAATATTAAGGACTTATTGTAGAAAAGTTATAACAACAATAATTAAGTTTGGAAAAAATCAATAATTCATTTTAAAAGTTAAATGGTAAGGATGTAACTTAAAATTTTAAGAGCCTCTCGAATGTAGGAGTCTTAACCTCATAAGATTAGGTACAATATAGGTAACCCATTGGGGAGAAAACTAAGATAGTACCTATAGAGAAGAGGTGTTTTATTAACACCTTCTCTCTCCGCAAGTCTTACAATTTTTTAATATTAAAATATTTAAATGTAATGATGTAGAGTTTTTTACAATTGGTATAAAGCAATTAGTTAGAACTAGTAGAACCCTCGTGTTTATGCATCAGTTTGCATTGTGGTTTGTTATTTTTTAAGTTTGTACAATATAAATCTGGACAATATAAGTTAACAACTAATTGATAATAAAATATAAATAAGATAATATGTACAAAAAAGACAAAAGATAGTTATATTAATAGTTGCCAAAAATAGCCACATACATACATGCCAAAAAAAGAGCAACTACAAAATAGTACATGTCATCACACAAGTTCAGATAACAATATGAACATAACATATATCCAAACAAAATAAGTGCATGTTAATTAGTGTATTATAATTTGCTTCTAAAAAAAGAGCAACTACAAAATAGTACATGTGATGTTCAGATAACAATATGAACAGAACATATATCCAAACAAAATAAGTGTATGTTAATTAGTGTATTAGAATTTTCTTTAAATATTTATGTAAAAGAAATTTAAGAGTCACAATTATTTATTCGTGAAATACACTTCTTAACTAATTGACGAATGATAAATATTTATCCCGTGTATAAGATTTATAAAAAAAAAATTATAAAGAGCATAGGCTACACCTTATTGACATAATTGTTGGGAATAAATGATAATCCAAAAGTTTGTAATTATTAATTAATGTTTATTTATGTAAGAATTATTGCCAATTATCTAGAATATGGCAACTAGATCCATACACCTTAATAAAAACAGAGACAAATAACGATGAGTAATAAATGAGAATCATCAGCATAATTGAAAACTACATTTATAAATATAGTTTACAATTTGTTTAATAGATTCATAAAATATTACATCATGAAAAGAAACTACAAATGTCTGATTACATCATAAAATAAAAACATCAAAATTATCATTCCAACAAGTCTGGAATGAACTTCTGATGCAAAATTGGTATCTCATGTTCCTCCAGCTACTAATAAAAATAAAAGGGGTGAGGTGAAAAATCTCAATGAGCTCTAAAAATAAAAGGAGATGTAGTTTCGAAGATTTGCTTTCATAAATATGTATAATCGGAGGAACTTGGATACGTGGATTGTAACATCCTAAAATCAAAGATTAGAAATAATTAAAATTTCCGATTTTAAAATTTAAAAAGTAATCTAAATTATAGATTATTATTATTATTATTATTATTATTATTATTATTATTGTTGTCATGTGTTTGTAATTTTGTTATAAGGACAAATCATAGTAATTTTTAAGAGTGTTAGTGTTAATGATTGAATAATAAAAATAAATAATTAAATAAGACATCTATATAAATTATGATGGATTATAAATAGATGAAATGATTGTGCAAGATGTATAAGTCACGTTATGGTTGAAACAAACAATCTATTTGGATGGTAGTAATTATAGGTGATTAGTTGCATAATGGATGGCATTACTAGGAATGAGTCAAGTTCTAATTAACACTCTGAAGCGATTCTTATGATAAGAAACAAAGCGCCCAATATATGTGGAACTGCCATCAGAATTATCTCATATGTATATAAATATAAATTGATATTAGAAAAAGAGGATTCTGAATTAAAAAAAAAAAAAAAAAGAAGTACATCGTAGTTGCAGACTAGATTGGCGGTAGCGATTAATAGTGGATAATAGAGAGCCAACATTTTTATCAAGCCTTCAAGGTTTCAAGGTGAGTAATCACACCCTTTAAACTTTCATGGTACATTTATTTTGGAAATTTGGAATGGAAAAAGAGTTAGATATTTTGAATGGTATTTTCTTATAAAAATATATTTTGAAATAGGGATTTTATGAAATACAAAAATAGATTATAAATTGATTTATTTATTATATTGTTTGTTGAATTACCGCTTTTTTATGATTGTTTGAATATGTATTGTTTAAAAGATTGTTTTATTATGTATTGTTTTATTATGTATTGTTTAAAATATATTGTTTGAATATGTATTGTTTAAAATATTGTTTTATTATGTGTTCTTGAATATTTTGAATGAATATGTATTGTTATTAAAAAAATGAATTATTTTTATTGTATATGTTTGAGATGAGCTTATGCTCCATATGGATGAGTCTTGTACCCACAGTTATTTACCAGCTGATTATGTTCTACATATAGAAGGGTCTTGTACCCCACATATAGATGAGTTTTAAACTCCACACGGATGGTTCTTGTACCCCACATATAAATGAGTTTTAAACTCCACATGGATGGGTCTTGTACCCCACACAAGATGAGTTGGTGCTCCACATGATGAGATAATACTCACTTCGCGGAAGTAGTATATCTCCATATAACGATGAGATGTCATTGAATTGATTTATTTATTTTTTGCAGAATAAATGTGTATATTGGATTTATTTTATTATTATAGATGTGAATTATCGTTAATTTAATTGATGAGTTTTTATTAATTATTGGAAGTAATTGGTTATTATAGAAAAATCTTACTTATATCATGTATAACTCTAAAGAATATTTTTGGAAGAAGGCGGGTGCCATGATCGATTTTTCCGGTTACCGCTCCGGCTGAGAACAATACTTGTTTTAAAATTGTGTGTATTATTCACTGGGATTTAGTATCTCATTAAAGTGTTGTTTTCAGAGACTTAGACCTTCGGGACGTCGAGAGTTGAGAAGTCCTACCTCCCTTGAGAATAGTAATTTCCTTAGATTAGGTTAGTAGATCAAGAATAAGTAGACATAGCGTCTACATCATACTTTTATTTCAAGATTAGATACTAATTGCCCAGATTTGGATATTTTAATTATTAAAGATTTTTTCAGTTTTAAGGATTTATTTTAAGATTTCATAACATTACTTCTTTCGGACAATCTATTATATATATTTAAAACAAACTTCTACCAGCTCATAGTAATTTCTTCCACATGTGCAAACATATGTCACCTCAGCAAAAAAGCTGATGTGTACGCCTTAGAAAATTCTCTTGTGTTTTTATGTTTCACCTCATTTTTTTTCTACTTAGTTTCTAAATAATTTTTCCCTCTTTTAATCCCTCTAATCCCTAATTTTTTTAATGACTTCCTCCAACCGTTTCTTCTTCCCTCTTGTTTACGCCCCAGTCAATGTCCAGTTCTGCTCGGCCATCCTCGCAAAATCATCTTCTGCAAAATCATTTGTTCCTCTGCGGTATAGGTTTGTTCGTTGCAACAAAAAATTTCTTTCTCTTTGTCCATTTCTGATTTTGCTGCCATAAATTCAATTCAGTTCTATGCAATCTTTGAAATCAATATGGCTCATTGTGACTTAATGCTATGTATAGTTTCTTACATGAAATTCTATCACTGCCACTATCAAGGTAATCCAAGTTGGGAAGGGACCAGCCGGCGAACATCGCTACCCATCATACCCAGAGCAAAACGGCACATGGAAATTTCCAAGAATTGGTGTTTTCCAATGCTATGACAAGGTATATTTATACATCAATATTTTTTCTCCACCCTTCTAAACTCTTTTCCTTCTTTAGTTGTTTTTAAGTGTCACTTTGTGTTGTGTGTCTCATATTCTTAGTTTTACTTCAATGTAGTATATGTTGAGTAGCTTACAAATTGCAGTTGAAAAAGTTTGACTAAAGTAAATTTTAATCATGTTTAAAAGATATGTGCCATTGAATTGGATGAAGTAAATTCGATCATTTTCAATTTCAGAAGACAAATCTGCATGTATTGTGGAAATTTTTCAAATTTCAAATGATAAAGTTAATGACTTCGATCATTTTAATCATCGATATTTGTGGTAATTGTGAAATTTTTTATTTTAAATCAAAGATATTAGAATTTTAATTTACAAACATTCAAACTATTGTTAATATTAACAGAATAATCATAATCATCATTAACATTTTGGTTACAAAATATTAATTGTCAAACAATTATAATTATACATCAAATACAAATAATTACGAATGAATTACTTTAATTTCATCTATTATATATATTTAAATATTTGTATTTGATTTCCTACTTTGAATATGGGTAAATATATATAGTATATAAATATTTAGAAATGATGGACAAAGTCATGTCTCTTTGAATTTTGGTCAGTTTTATTTTACTGAAACTAATTAAATTTAATTTGTTGTTTTTTAGTGTTAATTGACATGAAATTAAAGTAATTTATTTGCAATTATATGCATTTGAAGTATACTTGTAATTGTTTGACAATTAATATTTTGTAACCGAATTGTTATAAATTTTAGATTTCAGTTTTGAAACCAAAATGTTAATGATTATGATTACTCAATTAATGTTAATAATATTTTGAAGGTTTGTAAATTAAAATTCTAATGTATCCGATTTAAAATAAAAAAAATTCACAATTACCACAAAGATCGATGATTAAAATGATCGAGTGAGAGAACAAAAAATATTTGTATTTGATTTTTTACTTTGAATATTGGTAAATATATATAGTATATAAATATTTAGAAATGATGGAGAAAGTCATGTCTCTTTGAATCTTGGTCAGTTTTATTTTACTGAAATTAATTAAATTTAATTTTTTGTTTTATAGTGTTAATTGACATGAAATTAAAGTAATTCATTTGCAATTATTTGTATTTGATGTATATATTTATAATTGTTTGACAATTAATATTTTGTAACCGAATTGTTATAAATTTTGTATTTCGGTTTTGAAACCAAAATCTTAACGATTATGATTACTCTATTAATATTAATAATAGTTTGAATGTTTGTAAATTCAAATTCTAATATATCCGATTTAAAATAAAAAAATTCACAATTACCACAAAGATCGATGATTAAAATGATCGAGTGAGAGAATAAAAAATATTTATATTTGATTTTCTACTTTGAATATTGGTAAATATATATAGTATATAAATATTTAGAAATAATAGACAAAGTCATGTCTCTTTAAATTTTGATTATGTTTGTAAATTAAAACTCTAATATATATCCGATTTAAAATAAAAAATTTCACAATTATCACACAGATCAATGATTAAAATGATCGAGTGAGAGAACAAAAAATATTTATATTTGATTTTCTACTTTGAATATTGGTAAAAGTATATAGTATATAAATATTTAGAAATGATGGACAAAGTCATGTCTTTTTGAATTTTGGTCAGTTTTATTTTACTGAAATTATTTAAATTAAATTTATTGTTTTATAGTGTTAATTGACATGAAATTAAAGTAATTCATGTGCAATTATTTGTATTTGATGTATACTTATAATTGTTTGACAATTAATATTTTGTAACCGAATTGTTATAAATTTTGAATTTCAGTTTTGAAACCAAAATGTTAATGACTATGATTACTCTATCAATATTAATAATAGTTTGAATGTTTGTAAATTAAAATTCTAATATATCTGATTTAAAATAAAAAAATTCACAATTACCACACAGATCAATGATTAGAATGATCGAGTGAGAGAGCAAAAAATATTTATATTTGATTTCCTACTTTGAATATGGGTAAATATATATAGTATATAAATATTTAGAAATGATGGACAAAGTCATGTCTCTTTGAATTTTGGTCAGTTTTATTTTACTGAAACTAATTAAATTTAATTTGTTGTTTTTTAGTGTTAATTGACATGAAATTAAAGTAATTTATTTGCAATTATATGCATTTGAAGTATACTTGTAATTGTTTGACAATTAATATTTTGTAACCGAATTGTTATAAATTTTAGATTTCAGTTTTGAAACCAAAATGTTAATGATTATGATTACTCAATTAATGTTAATAATATTTTGAAGGTTTGTAAATTAAAATTCTAATGTATCCGATTTAAAATAAAAAAAATTCACAATTACCACAAAGATCGATGATTAAAATGATCGAGTGAGAGAACAAAAAATATTTGTATTTGATTTTTTACTTTGAATATTGGTAAATATATATAGTATATAAATATTTAGAAATGATGGAGAAAGTCATGTCTCTTTGAATCTTGGTCAGTTTTATTTTACTGAAATTAATTAAATTTAATTTTTTGTTTTATAGTGTTAATTGACATGAAATTAAAGTAATTCATTTGCAATTATTTGTATTTGATGTATATATTTATAATTGTTTGACAATTAATATTTTGTAACCGAATTGTTATAAATTTTGTATTTCGGTTTTGAAACCAAAATCTTAACGATTATGATTACTCTATTAATATTAATAATAGTTTGAATGTTTGTAAATTCAAATTCTAATATATCCGATTTAAAATAAAAAAATTCACAATTACCACAAAGATCGATGATTAAAATGATCGAGTGAGAGAATAAAAAATATTTATATTTGATTTTCTACTTTGAATATTGGTAAATATATATAGTATATAAATATTTAGAAATAATAGACAAAGTCATGTCTCTTTAAATTTTGATTATGTTTGTAAATTAAAACTCTAATATATATCCGATTTAAAATAAAAAATTTCACAATTATCACACAGATCAATGATTAAAATGATCGAGTGAGAGAACAAAAAATATTTATATTTGATTTTCTACTTTGAATATTGGTAAAAGTATATAGTATATAAATATTTAGAAATGATGGACAAAGTCATGTCTTTTTGAATTTTGGTCAGTTTTATTTTACTGAAATTATTTAAATTAAATTTATTGTTTTATAGTGTTAATTGACATGAAATTAAAGTAATTCATGTGCAATTATTTGTATTTGATGTATACTTATAATTGTTTGACAATTAATATTTTGTAACCGAATTGTTATAAATTTTGAATTTCAGTTTTGAAACCAAAATGTTAATGACTATGATTACTCTATCAATATTAATAATAGTTTGAATGTTTGTAAATTAAAATTCTAATATATCTGATTTAAAATAAAAAAATTCACAATTACCACACAGATCAATGATTAGAATGATCGAGTGAGAGAGCAAAAAATATTTATATTTGATTTCCTACTTTGAATATGGGTAAATATATATAGTATATAAATATTTAGAAATGATGGACAAAGTCATGTCTCTTTGAATTTTGGTCAGTTTTATTTTACTGAAACTAATTAAATTTAATTTGTTGTTTTTTAGTGTTAATTGACATGAAATTAAAGTAATTTATTTGCAATTATATGCATTTGAAGTATACTTGTAATTGTTTGACAATTAATATTTTGTAACCGAATTGTTATAAATTTTAGATTTCAGTTTTGAAACCAAAATGTTAATGATTATGATTACTCAATTAATGTTAATAATATTTTGAAGGTTTGTAAATTAAAATTCTAATGTATCCGATTTAAAATAAAAAAAATTCACAATTACCACAAAGATCGATGATTAAAATGATCGAGTGAGAGAACAAAAAATATTTGTATTTGATTTTTTACTTTGAATATTGGTAAATATATATAGTATATAAATATTTAGAAATGATGGAGAAAGTCATGTCTCTTTGAATCTTGGTCAGTTTTATTTTACTGAAATTAATTAAATTTAATTTTTTGTTTTATAGTGTTAATTGACATGAAATTAAAGTAATTCATTTGCAATTATTTGTATTTGATGTATATATTTATAATTGTTTGACAATTAATATTTTGTAACCGAATTGTTATAAATTTTGTATTTCGGTTTTGAAACCAAAATCTTAACGATTATGATTACTCTATTAATATTAATAATAGTTTGAATGTTTGTAAATTCAAATTCTAATATATCCGATTTAAAATAAAAAAATTCACAATTACCACAAAGATCGATGATTAAAATGATCGAGTGAGAGAATAAAAAATATTTATATTTGATTTTCTACTTTGAATATTGGTAAATATATATAGTATATAAATATTTAGAAATGATAGACAAAGTCACGTCTCTTTGAATTTTGATTATGTTTGTAAATTAAAACTCTAATATATCCGATTTAAAATAAAAAATTTCACAATTACCACACAGATCAATGATTAAAATGATCGAGTGAGAGAACAAAAAATATTTATATTTGATTTTCTACTTTGAACATTGGTAAATATATATAGTATATAAATATTTAGAAATGATGGACAAAGTCATGTCTTTTTGAATTTTGGTCAGTTTTATTTTACTGAAATTATTTAAATTAAATTTATTGTTTTATAGTGTTAATTGACATGAAATTAAAGTAATTCATTTGCAATTATTTGTATTTGATGTATACTTATAATTGTTTGACAATTAATATTTTGTAACCGAATTGTTATAAATTTTGAATTTCAGTTTTGGAACCAAAATGTTAATGATTATGATTACTCTATCAATATTAATAATAGTTTGAATGTTTGTAAATTAAAATTCTAATATATCTGATTTAAAATAAAAAAATTCACAATTACCACACAGATCAATGATTAGAATGATCGAGTGAGAGAGCAAAAAATATTTATATTTGATTTTCTACTTTGAATATTGGTATATATATATATATATAAATATTTAGAAATGATGGACAAAGTAATGTCTTTTTGAATTTTGGTCAGTTTTATTTTACTGAAATTATTTAAATTAAATTTATTGTTATATAGTGTTAATTGACATGAAATTAAAGTAATTCATTTGCAATTATTTGTATTTGATGTATACTTATAATTGTTTGACAATTGATATTTT
>JBBPBQ010000001.1:18277469-18378178 GCA_037974755.1 Cicer yamashitae
TTGTTTTATAGTGTTAATTGACATGAAATTAAAGTAATTCATTTGCAATTATTTGTATTTGATGTATATATTTATAATTGTTTGACAATTAATATTTTGTAACCGAATTGTTATAAATTTTGTATTTCGGTTTTGAAATCAAAATCTTAACGATTATGATTACTCTATTAATATTAATAATAGTTTGAATGTTTGTAAATTCAAATTCTAATATATCCGATTTAAAATAAAAAAATTCACAATTACCACAAAGATCGATGATTAAAATGATCGAGTGAGAGAATAAAAAATATTTATATTTGATTTTCTACTTTGAATATTGGTAAATATATATAGTATATAAATATTTAGAAATGATAGACAAAGTCACGTCTCTTTGAATTTTGATTATGTTTGTAAATTAAAACTCTAATATATCCGATTTAAAATAAAAAATTTCACAATTACCACACAGATCAATGATTAAAATGATCGAGTGAGAGAACAAAAAATATTTATATTTGATTTTCTACTTTGAACATTGGTAAATATATATAGTATATAAATATTTAGAAATGATGGACAAAGTCATGTCTTTTTGAATTTTGGTCAGTTTTATTTTACTGAAATTATTTAAATTAAATTTATTGTTTTATAGTGTTAATTGACATGAAATTAAAGTAATTCATTTGCAATTATTTGTATTTGATGTATACTTATAATTGTTTGACAATTAATATTTTGTAACCGAATTGTTATAAATTTTGAATTTCAGTTTTGGAACCAAAATGTTAATGATTATGATTACTCTATCAATATTAATAATAGTTTGAATGTTTGTAAATTAAAATTCTAATATATCTGATTTAAAATAAAAAAATTCACAATTACCACACAGATCAATGATTAGAATGATCGAGTGAGAGAGCAAAAAATATTTATATTTGATTTTCTACTTTGAATATTGGTATATATATATATATATAAATATTTAGAAATGATGGACAAAGTAATGTCTTTTTGAATTTTGGTCAGTTTTATTTTACTGAAATTATTTAAATTAAATTTATTGTTATATAGTGTTAATTGACATGAAATTAAAGTAATTCATTTGCAATTATTTGTATTTGATGTATACTTATAATTGTTTGACAATTGATATTTTGTAATTGAATTGTTATAAATTTTGGATTTCGGTTTTGAAACCAAAACGTTAATGATTATGGTTACTCTATTAATATTAATAATAGTTTGAATGTTTGTAAATTAAAATTCTAATATATCTGATTTAAAATAAAAAATTTCACAATTACCACAAAGATCGATGATTAAAATGATCGAGTGAGAGAACAGAAAAAGTAATAAAGTAAAATACAAGATGAATGTATTTCCAACTATTTCACTTTAATCATTTTTAGTTTCAGCAATAAAGTAATACATTTTGTAACTCAATTGTATATCAAATGAGTCTATCTCTTAATTTCAATTATCAAATACATTACTTCAATATTTGGCATATCCATCGATCTCAATATTAATATGTTACTTTATTTATTCAAGTCATTCGTCTAACATCAGTACTTCTCTTCTATGAATTATATTGGTACAATTGTATATATATTATTGATATAAATACTAAATTGAGACATAAAAGTTCATATCTTTTTTTTAAAATTCACTTAAATTAAATAAATAAAAATATACTCGCGCAACGCGCGGGTTAGCATCTAGTTCATTATTTATTACAGTACCTTATTCTGTTATATAATTCGAAAACTTTCCGTTATTACCTCAATTGTTATATCCACGTAACTAGTCATTTCATGGACCAAAAGCATCATGATTAGAGGAACTTGGATCAGAGGCAACATGATTAGAGGACTTTGGATCAGAGGCAACATGATCAAATGAACTTGGATCAGATGAAAGACAGAAGAGAACAACAGAGGAAAATTGGAAGGAGAAAATCAAAAGCAAGGTAGAAGAAGAGAAATCAGAGGCAAAATAAAATCATTTCACCAGAGGCAAAAATAGAAGTAATTTACCAGAGGCAAAGTACATGAAATCATAAAACAGCTAACAAAAAGAGTTCAGAAACATAAAATGGCAATTAGAGGCAAAAACAAAAAGAGAAATCAGAGGAAGAAATACTCATAGTTGAGAAATGGCTTCAGAGGAAACATGCCCAAAAATGTAAGTTAATCATTAGAAGCAGAATGCCCAAAATCACGAGTTAAGAATCAGAGGCAGAATGCCCAAAATCATGAGTTAGAATCAGAGACAATAATTAAGAAGAACGTTAGAGGCAAGAAAGAGGGAAGGCACTGGGGCATACATATTAGTTCCCATTGTAAGTTGCGCATCTAAACAGTCCTTAATCATATTTTTTCTAAATTCCTAACTAACTTATCAAAAAAATCATCGCATAATTAAAATAACATGTGTGATAATTAAACATAGTTTTGGGTGCAGATTTGACAAACAGCTACATGCTTAAAAATTCCACTTCATCACTTACCCAGAAACAATTTCACTAGTAAATTAAGAATTTTCAATGAACTTAACCCACAACCGCTCATGCTAAAATAATTTAATGTAAATAACTCACATAAATTGCACTAAAGAAGGTGAAGGTTCTAGCCCAAATCAGTTATGAGCTTCTCTTTTATTCGAGTTCCTTGCTTCAGTTTGAACTCTTCTTATCTGGGTTGTGCTTTCCTTGTTTCATTGATTTGAGTCGATTCTCAAAGATGGAGAGGGAGAATCTCGCATGCAAGGCTGCTAGGTAAATTTGAAGGACTTTAGTGAACTTTTAGTTTTGGAAGAGAATGTGAACAGTAACAATGGGGTTATCCTTCTTTTTGCCCTTTGGACATTCTCTATATTACTTTTTTGTCCAATGGGGTTACGAGAAAGAAAAGGGAAAATGCTTGAGACAATGCTTGAGACAATGCTTGAGTATTTTTTCCGGAAATAATAAAATGAGGGAAAATAAGAAAATTCTTCTTTTTGCCCTTTGGACATTCTCTATATTACTTTTTTGTCCATTCCTATTTTAATTAAAAATTCTTTATTTCTAAATTAACATATTAATATTTTAACTAATCTTTTATTTTTAACACATTTTAATTAAATAGGTTATTACATTTTATAAATGATAATGTAAATGACTAAAATTAAGTTGGCATACCATAATTTGTAATGCATAGTTTGTAAATAATGTAAAGGTACTATAATGATGGTACAACGAAATACATATTTCTACAAATTACCATACCAAGTAGTAACAGGATTGCTTATACAAATTTTGTTGAAACTTGCTATTTTGGTGGTTAATAAAGATAGTAATGTAAATAGAAAAGAAAAAAATGCAAAAGCTCGAACTTCCTACATACCTAATATCATAAATTGAAATTGGACAATAAGAAGAATAACATTAGTCGACTATATATAATTGAAACAATGACATATATATAAATACACCTAAAAGCGTCATAATAAATTATGATCACCCATGAGCTAAAAAATGTTGGAAATATAAATAAAAAGAGAAATTCAAATGACAATCACAACACAAGAAAATAATGTATAAACTAAAAATCCAGAGGAAAAACTATGACCGCTGTCCAATGAAAACTTGAGAACAACACTATGTGAAAATTATTAAACACATAGACTTCTATTAAACTCCATATGGCTCTCAGTACACCCACACTCTCCAAAGAAAATATTTAAATTACATCTCACAACACTTTAACACAAGATTAGAAAAGAAAACAATCAAATATAAGCTTAAAGTGTTTCTGACTGGTGCGATTTGTAACGAACTAGAGCCATATATAGTCTTCAGCTCCGTCTTCCTTTACAATTCCAAACAATGTATGACTTTTTCAAATATTTTATTTTAACCAAACCTAACAAAAAACTCTCTTATATTTTATCACAACGATATCAAAACATAAATCTAGATGTCTTTCTTACACTTGTCATCGTGTCTGTTTATTGAATCATCAAGAAAGTCTTAATCTATCTCTACTTCATCAATACAAATCTTGAACTAAATGATGTTTCACCTCCCCATATGTTAGAGTTTTAATTTCATCTTTTATAGATGTATTATTGGAACCAAATTCATTTTATAGTTAGAGTTTTTATGATAACAAAAGTATTTTATGAGAATAATATATTTGACTTCAAAGAGTGAGAAAGAAGATATGGTCAAGATTTGTAGAAGATTTGATCAAGATTTATCTACAACAAAATATGAACAGAATCAATCTAAAGAATTTACAATCTCATTCTAAAATAAAAAAGGAACAAAATCAATTTGAAGAATTTACAAAGGCAACATGAACAAAATACAATTTAGAATTAAACAAGGACTAAATTGAAGCCCAAATTTTAACTATAAATAGATACTCAAGGCTGAAGAAGAAAATCATCGAAAAGAAGAAGAGTAGTCTTAGAGTTCAAAGAGAGAAACACTTGTTCAAGTTAGAAATATTTTCTAAGTGTTCTTTTCTTAGAGTGTGAGAGTTATTATTATTATCAACTTTGTTAGAAGCAACTACTCAAGTTCTAATCTTTTGTATCCAACCCGATAATGGTTAAGTTCCTTCATCAATCTAGGATTGTCAAATTGTTAGGAGAAGACTTGGCTTGTATGGTCAAGGTGGTTAGTTCCTCAAAAGTCTGGGGTTGTCAGGCTGTTTGGGAAGATTGGCTTGGAGGGTCAAGTGCTTTGTAATTAGTGGATTAAAGCCTTCTGAATGAGGCGACTGGATGTAGCCAAGTTAATAGTGAACTAGGATAAATCTACGCGTCAAATTATTTATGCTTTCATTTCTTACTGCCTTTGATCCGATTGCTTCTACTCCAAGTAAGTCACCAAAACCGAACTAGTCTTTTTTATTTATTTATAAATTATCAAAAAGTTATCAACATTGGCAAACACAACTCAACCCCGCCTTCTTGTGTCTGCACCTTCAATTGGCATCAGAGTTCGGTCTCAAGGTTGAGCACTTTATAGTGTTTGAGAAAAGATCCAAGGATTCAATATGTCTGGATTCAGTGAAGAAGCTGCTGGAGGAAAGGTTGAGAAGTTTCTATATTTCACTATTTCATAAGATCTTGGACTTTGGGACAGGTTGAGTAGTTTCTATATTTCATAAGATCTTGACTTTTGGACTTGGTGGAAGATGGTTATATTGCTCCGAAGAATACTAATGGTATTGAAATTCTAAGAAATGAGATGAATGCTGATCAGAAGAAGATGTACAAGATGCATCATAAGTCTAGAACATTCATGATAAATGCAATCACCTTCAAGGAGTTTGACAAGTGCACCAACAAGGAGACAACAAAAAGTATTTATTATAGTCTGATTCTGACCCATGAAAGAAACAAGCAAGTTCAAGAAGCAAAGGCCAACCTCCTAATCAAAAAGTATGAGTTGTTCAAGATGGAAGAATATGAAGATATTGAAACAATGTTTTCCAGATTCCAGATCCTGGTCTCGGGACTAATGGTACTTGAGAAGAGTTATACTACTGCTGATCATGTGAAGAAAATTCTTAAGAGTCTGACAAACAAGTGGAGACCTAAGATCACTGTCATTCAAGAAGCAAAGGATTTGAATACTCTTAAGCTAGAGGAATTAATCAGCTATTTCAGATCACATGAAATTGAGCTTAAAGAAGATGAGCCCAAGAAAAAGAACAAGACTCTGGCCTTGAACTCCAAGCAGAAGAAAGTTCTAAAGGCAACATCATAATCAGATGATAGTGATTCAAATGATCAGAATCTGAACTCAGTGGAAGAGGAGATTGCTTTCATATCCAGAAAAATTCAGAGGATGTGGCACAAAAAGAGGAAATCTTTCCCTCAGAAAGATTCCAAGCAGACCAATAGAGGAAGGAATGAAAATTTCGATAAGAAAAACATTATTTGCTATCGATGCAATGAACCTAGACATATCAAGTCAGACTTTCAAAATATAGAGAAAGGGAAACACTAGAGGAAAGATTCTAGACCCAAGAAGAAGAGTCTGATGGCTACATGGGATGATTCTGATGAATCCTCTGACGATGAACAAGCAGATTTGGCTTTAATGACTCATACCAACTCCGCATCTAGATCCAATACAGATTTTGACTCTAGAAGTGAATCAACAGATGAAGAAATTGAAGTATTTTCTAACTTTACTTGATCTGATTTAATTACTGCTATAAATAATTTTTTAAATAAGAATCACAAATTGTCTTTAAAACTGAAATCACTTAGAAAAGAAAATGCAAACCTAACTGAAAAAGTTAATGTGTTAAAGAACCAAAGTGTTGAATTTAAAACAGCAAATGCAACTCTGAAAACTGATATTACTGAACTTAAAACAAAAAATCCAACTCTGAGAACTGATATTGTTGAACTTAAGGCTGAAAATCTAACTTTGAAAAATAATCACAGTTCAACATCAATTGAAAATACCACATGTAACTCTGATAAGTATGAATAAGTATTTCATGATTTTCTTGCTAATGATATGGAAAGAAGCAAATATGCTTCTATGATTTATGGGGTTAGTAGAAATGGTAAGAGAGGTATAGCATTTGAAGAAACTATAACTTAAACTAAACCTATTCCCTCTGATATCTTGTGTACTGTTTTCTCTAAGAAAGGTCACTCAAAATTATATTGTTCAATGTTAAATACAAGGAAGGACAAGAAATCTTTCAAGACTAACAAACCACAACCCAACCAAATTTGGGTACCTAAGGACAAAATTGTCTATGTTGCAGATGTCTTCAGCAATCAAGTTAAAACACCAATCATGGTACTGGACAGTGGATGCTCGCGACATATGATGGGAGAAAAGTCTTTGTTCCAAGAACTAACACTGAGCAAAGGAGGAACAATGACTTTTGGAGGAAAGCAAAAAGGCCAGATCATTGGTCAAGGTATAGTTGGTAATGGTACCTCCCCTTCTATTAAAGATGTCTTGTTTGTTAAAGGTCTTAAGCATAATTTATTAAGTATCAATCAGTTAAGTGATAATAATTATGATATTATATTCAATCAAAAAACATCCAAGGAAATTAGTCAAAAAGATGGATCTGTACTCTTTACAGGTCAGAGGCAAAACAACATTTATAAGATAAATCTGTTTAGTCTAGAGAAACAAGAGGTTAAGTGTCTTATGTTAGTAAATGAAAAGAAACTAATTTGGCACAAAAGATTAGGTCATTAAAACCTTAGATTAATTTCAAAATTGAATAAACTTCAACTAGTTAGAGGTCTACCTAAGCTTAGTCTCAAAACTGAAATTATGTGTGAAGATTGTCAAAAAGGAAAACAAACAAAGAACTCCTTTACTCCTGAGAACTCAGTCTCTACTTCAAAGCCCCTTGAGCTCTTACATATAGATCTCTTTGGGCTAGTGAAAACAACCTCTCTAAGTAGAAAGAAGTATGGCTTTGTTATAGTAGATGATTACACTAGGTGGACATGGGTAAAATTCTTAAGAAGTAGGGATGAATCCCACAAAGTGTTTATCACATTTTGCAAACAAGTAATTAATGGAAATGGTCTTAAGATTGTAACGATTAGAAGTAATCATGGAGGAGAATTTGAAAACAAGTTCTTTGAAAGTTTTTGTGATGAGAATGGAATCTCTCACAACTTCTCCTCTGAAATTGGAGTTGTAGAAAGAAAGAATAGATCATTCCAAGAAATGGCCAGAACCATGTTAAATGATATGAATGTTGCAAAACACTTTTAGGCTGAAGTATTTAATACTACATGTTATATTTAAAATAAAGTCTTAATTAGATCTATATTGAATAAAACACCATATGAATTGTGGAAAGGTAAAAAGCCTAACATCTCTTATTTTAAACAATTTGGTTGTACTTTTTATATGTTGAACACTAAAGATAACCTTGGTAAATTTGATTCTATAGAGGAATGATAGGATCTCTACTTTACCTTACTGCTTCCAGACTTGACATCATGTTTAGTGTATGTGTGTGTGCAAGATTTCAAGCTGACCATAGGGAATCACATTTAATTGTTGTTAAGAGAATCCTTAGATACCTAAAAGGCACTACAAACCTTACCTTGTTCTACAAGAAATCTCTTAAGTACAAGCTTAGTGGATATTGTGATTCTGATTATGCTGGAGATAAACATGAGAGAAAGAGCACTAGTGGCAACTGCACCTTTTTAGGTGAAAACTTAATATCTTGGTCAAGTAAAAGACAAAACACCATTGCAATGTCAACAGCAGAGACTGAGTACATTTCAGCCACTGGCTGCAGTTCTCAACTACTTTGGATGAAGCATCAACTTAAAGACTACAAAATCCTAGAATCCAACATTCCCATCTACTACGATAACACATCTGCCATATGTCTAACCAAAAACCCTACCTTACATTCTAGAGCTAAACACATAGAGATAAAACACCACTTCATTAGGGACTTTGTTCAAAAAGAGGTACTAAACATTCAGTTTGTAGACACTGAACACCAATGGGCTGACATATTCACCAAACCACTATCTGAAGATAGGTTTGACTTCATGAAGAAAAACCTAAACCTTACCTTCATACTTGACTGATGTTGTGATAACTTCAAAGTAGTTTAGTTTTACATTAGTTTTTATATTTTCTTGTAATTTATTATATTCATGTTATTCAAAATAATAATAATAATAATAATAATAATAATAATAGTAATAATAATAATAAAATGAAAAAAAAAGTCTCACTTTCAAGTCTTTTTGTCTAATGACAAAAAGGGGAGAAAGATATTTGATAAAGTATGGAGAAAATGATACTTAGACTTAGGGGGAGCCCTAAGTTAGGGGGAGTCAAAGAAATACAAAGAAAAGTTTTTATAAAAAATACAAGTTTTATCATCATAAAAAAGGGGTAGATTGTTGGAACCAAAGTTTTTATGATAACAAAAGTATTTTATGAGAACAATATATTTGACTTCAAACATATGAAGGAAGATATGGTCAAGATTTGTAGAAGATTTGATCAAGATTTATCTACAACAAAATATGAACATAATTAATCTGAAGAATTTACAAACGCAATCTGAACAAAATACGAACAAAGTCCATATGAAGAATTTAAAATCTCAATCTAAACAAAAAAGGAACATAATCAATTTGAAGAATTTACAAACGCAATATAAACAAAATACAATTCAGAATTAAACAAGGACTAAATTGAAGCCCAAATTTAAACTATAAGTAGATACCCAAGGCTAAAAAAGAAAATCATTGGAAAGCAGAAAAGAGTAGTCTTAGAGTTCAAAGAAAGAAACACTTGTTCAAGTTAGAAATATTTTCTAAGTGTTCTTTTCTTATAGTGTGAGAGTTATTATTATTATTATCAGCTTTGTTAGAAGCAACTACTCAAGTTCCAGTCTTTTGTATCCAACCTGATAGTGGTTTAGTTCCTTCTTCAATCTGGGGTTGTCAAGTTGTTAGGAGGAGACTTGACTTGTAGGGTCAAGGTGGTTAGTTCCTCAAAAGTATGTGGTTGTCAGGCTGTTTGGAAAGACTGGCTTGGAAGGTCAGATACTTTGTAATTCAAGATATTTGAATTAGTGGATTAAAGCTTTCTGAATAAGGGGACTGGATGTAGCCAAGTTAATGGTGAATTAGGATAAATCTACGTGTCAAATTATTTATACTTTCATTGCTTACTGCCTCTGAATATGATTGCTTCTACTCCAAGTAAGTCACCAAAACTGAACTAGTTTTTTATTTATTTATAAATTATCAAAAAGTTATCAACTTTGACAAACACAATTCAACTCTCCATTCTCGTGTCTGCACCTTCATGTATAACCTAAGTTGAGATTTTGCAAAGGTGATTAAAAATAGATGAACACTCTAGTACTCAAGAGTTTTGTTGAGTATAGTAACATCATTTAATCATTTAATGTCATACCCAACAAAACTCAACAATGCCGAAGATTTTACTTAAATAGGGTAATTGAAGAATATATTATTTTCACGTATTGAAAATGTTTCAAAACCAACTTTATTTTTTACAAGTAATGTGATAAAACAACCTTTGTCTTCTTTGTTCATTACATTTTGCCATTCATCCATGTAAGTTGTGAGAAGTAAAAAAAAAGGATTATTTTTGTTAACTAAAAGAATAAGGTACCTCAATGTTGGTCTTTTAAAGAGGTTGTGTCAGGAAGTATTGAATGGTCTTGTCAATAACATTACATTAAAAAAAGGTATAAACATTGGTTTAAAATGCTAAAAAAGATTTAATTTTTCACTTTTCGCCCAAACACAACAAACAATGCATATGCCATATGGGTTGAAAAAGTATTGTTAGGATTTTGTTTGTCATTGATTGTTCTAAATGTCAATATTGATTGTCATTGATTGTTTGTCATTGATTGTTCTAAATGTCAGTATTTTTTAGACCTTCAATACATAAGAATAATATAGAATATTTTGGTTTAACAGGAAAGATTTTTTATCAAATAGGGAAGATTTTTTTGGTTTAACAATTTGGCCAAATAAACTTTCACATTTAAAATAAACTAGTGTGTGAACCCATTCCATGCACAGGATAATTTTCCTTTATTTAATATAATTTATATATTATTTATAAATTATTGTTTGATAAATATTGTTGATAATTAATTGATCAGAGTAGAAAATATTTTTGTTACATTATTTATAAATTGGTTTAAAATTATTACGTTCTTACAATATATTTTATTGAAAACAGTTATAACATTTATAAAAGTTTATAACTATTTTTAGAATTAAGTTGGTTTGAAGAACTATGCCCCTTACTTGTTTTGATGACAACAAAATCAGTTTGTGGGAACAATTTGATTTACTTACATTTTGATTAAGTGTGCAGATTTTAGATCAAGTGAATACGGAGACAAATAAATAACAAGACTTCGCTTCTCTCCATTTTTCTAAGTCTGATGCAGCGTTCTGACACGCACCGCCAGTGACGCGAGCGACACTCTGTGTTTGTTGACTCCGATAATGCAAGCAATGCTCTGGTTCTGGTGACTCTGGAAATACATGATATTCTCTGTTTCAGTTGCCTTTGCTGAACGTAGCTATGCTCTTTTCGTTTACCTCTAATAAGATTGAAAAATAAAGTGTGTGTCTGCCTTTGATAAGATTAACAAGCAAGTGATCGTCTGCCTCTGATAATCACAACATCACTTCAAGCATCTGATTATCTGAATCTGATTTATGTTATACGCTCTGATGAAAGTCAATGCTCCAAAGAAGACAAAGTACTTGTGCATTCTCTAATGAACATCCTGAATCTGCTACTTGTCTAAAGATCTTAAGACATGCTCTGACCATCTTATCCTCTGCTTCTCAATTGTTTTAAACAGGATACGTTGAATCAATTACAAGATCCATTTTAGAAAGATTCTATGACAAATCAATCTCAAAAGATACGATACAAAACTTCTTGAATTATGTTGATTTCTTGCAATCAAGACAATAGTCAGAAACCCTAATCGATCTCTATAAAAGGAAGTGCATTCCTCACTAGAAAGACAAGAAATGCACAAGCTATAATCACATTTGCACTCTTGCTCTAATAATTCTTTTTCACTTTATTGTTGAGAAAAGTTTCTGAAGGAACAAATTTGTAAACACTCTCTGCGAGAGCTAATTTAGAAAAAAACCCAAACCTTTTTCTTTTGTAAGCTAGTCCAGTAGTGGATGTCTTTCCTTAACAGTTTGACTGTACTAAGCTAAAATGTTGAGAAGATTGAACACAGTCAATGTGAATTAGTGGTTTTAAATCTTTCAGGTTGAAGGGAATGGACATATCTGTCGTGTTGGTGGTGAACCAGAATACATTGGGTGTGTCTTTCTGCTCTATTTTTATTTACTTGCTCTGCCTTCATTAATTTAGAGTAGCCATGCGGAAAATATTTTAAACAAAAAACACAATTCAAACCCTCATTTCTTGTATTTCTTGTTCTACAACTATAACCATTAGCATCGTGTAAATAACATAGTATTTTAGTGTACGTGTGTTAAGATGTTCATAATAAATATATGTGTTAAAATTGTACTTATATCAATTATAATTGATAGCAACAAAGAAATATGATTAAAATGTAAATTGTACCATATTTCAATTATAATTATTTTTTGCAGTATAAGAAACATATATATAGGTGATTAGGATAAGAAGGATGGAAACAAATGTTGATAAATAATATTTATTTCATTGCAGAAGGAAGTAATTTTAATTTAGTTTATTTCTATTTTGTTTAGAAAACAATATTTTTCCCTAATTGAATTGTTTAAAATAAGCCTCTACCAATTAATATAACTTTAATTTTAAAAAACTTATTTATTTTAATGAAATGGTTTGATATAAAAAATTCAAACCAATTCCCTTGAATGATATGGAAGGTATTCTCGGAATATCGATCACCAATCAAGTTCCAATGTAATTTTCTAAAAATAGTTCAAATTTAATTATTCATTTCATATCTTTGGTAAAAAATTGGAGTTTTAACTCTATGGATCTCAAGGTAAAATAAATCGAGTGTGCTATTGACTTGGAAATTGTAAAAATATAAAATAGATTTGTGTAAGTCAATATCGAAATCTGAAAATTTCTAAATAATTTTTATTTTTGACAAAATAAATAATTTTTTTTTATTTCATTGTGGTGTATAAGGAAATCATTAAAATTTTATAAAACATTCTATTTAAGGATTGTAAGTATAAAAATAATAGTACGCATTATAAGGATATCACCATTTAAATTTTCATTTAATTATTCAGTTAATTTTTTTATTAGATTTGAAATATATTCACCTAAAAAACTAAAATTTGAAATATTGTCTTTTCATTCAATTGAAGACCTTTTAATACATCACCATATACATCACCATTTAAATGCATTTAATAGTTTTTTCAATGCATTAGTTTTATTTTGTTCAAAAGGGTCTTAAGATATAGATAAAAGACCAAAATTATATTTAAGTCTATATTTTAATAGAGATTATGGTTTGGGTTAGAATTCCTAGCTTAAATCTTGTTTGTTATGGTGAGAGCATTCTTTGGACTTTAGCATCAACGATTGGTACCCCTATCAAAATTGATCTCCACACCTTGCAAGTGGAGCTTGGGAGGTCTGCGCGCAATTATGAAGGGATATCAATCTATCGGTTGTTGCTAGAGTGGGTGTGAACGGGGAGTGATACCAAGTGCAATACGAAGGATTTCACATCATCTATATGCATTGTGGTTATTATGGCCATGTCATCCAAGATTGCAATATGTCGCGTCAAAACAATGCTCAACTTGGTGTTAAACCCATGTTAGCAACTAAGAAAGATGGAAAGCAGCAGGAGTTGGCCATAACAGGGGAAGAAGAACAACAAGCCCCAGTGGAAGACAGTGCAAAGTTAGGACAAACTCAAGACAATTTTCCCAACTTGGAAGGTAATAAAATCAATGATGAGAGTGATAGCGTTTGGTGCTCAAGGAAAAAAATTTCTAATAGCACTAAAGATTTTAAAACAAAAATAAAGTGGATTTAGGGCTTGTTTAATTCACATCTCAAAAACTCTATTTTAGTATTTTAAAATTTAAAAACTAAAAAACTTGTTTGAATTTCTTGTTTTAAAAACTGTTTTGTAAAACTATTTTTAATATTATACTTTTTAAAAGCTAAAAAAAAACAAACAAATAAATGGCGTTTTACTTTTCATTTTTCAGTTTTTTTAATTCTGTAGTCAAAAACTCTTTTAAAAAATTAGAGTTGCTAAAAATATTTTTTAAAATTTTCTTTTTAAAAACAGTTTTCTAAAATTTATTTATAAAATAGTTTTCAAAAACTAAAAAGTAAACACAATCAAACAAGCCCTAAGGGAACAATTTCCCCAAGGACTATTAAGAGCTTGGGTTTGAAGAATTTTATTCTACCTGAAGCTAGAGGTTTTGAAAGTGGTATTTGGTTACTCTGGAATAAGACTGATTTGCATATTACTATTTTAAAGGAGGATTCTCATTTTCTTTATGTCCAATTTCAAGATAGAAAATCTGAGTTGTGGCTTCTTACAGTTGTCTAAGCTAGTCCTAGGGAGAATGAGAGAGGGGATACTTGGGTAAAATTACTCGACGTTACAGGTACGACGCATGAGCCCTTGCTCATGATAGGTGATTTCAATGATATTGCTATGTTAAGACAAACTCTCAATTTAAGTTTTGATGAAAATAAACAAAGGTTAATTAAAGACGTCAATTATGATTCTAAATGTTATGTTAATTTAACTTGTGTTTTTGAGTGTATTAAATTAAAGATAGGATTTAAACAAAGCAAATAAATCAGCATAAAAAGGCAAAAATTTGAACAGACAAGAATGGAGAACATTCTTGACAAATTCTGGAAAACGGAGAATGTTCTCCAGGTCCAAGAATGATCAAGTCAGCTTCAAGAACAATCAATCTCCACTGATTGAAAGAAGATATTGCTTCTAAAATAAACACTAATATTATCAGTACTGTCAAAGGAACAAACATGATTCATTCCAGTCAAAGAAACGATTCGAATCACAAATGAAAAAGATCATGAATCATGCAAGATCAAATAAGACTGATCTTTCTCCAGATTGATTGCCACGAACGTTGAACGATCTTGAGATATGTAAGACATCACAGCACCCTCAAAGAACGATCAGGCAAACATCAAGAATAATCAAGATTAAACCTCCAGATCAATTATCAATCTCCAGAATGATCATTGAATCTCTAGAATGATCAAACATTCTCCAGAATGTTCAGCAATCATTTTGCAACTGATTACCATCATTATTCAGCCTGCTTTGCAAGAATCAGAACTGCATATTAAACTGATGGCATCAATAGAAATATCTGAAGAATATAGGATCATTAAAACTCAAGAGAAGACTACCAAGAACAAAGAAAATCAGTCCAGTCAACAGAACTCAGAATATTTAAAAGCTAGAACATTTTTTATCATATAATTTGGTCTTTGGTCAAGATTGACAAGAGCACTACCGACAACTCTTTTTGATTGTCATTAAACATCCTAAAGCCTATAAAAGGAAGTTCAAGTGCTAACGAGTCTCATAAAATCATTCACATTCACATACTTGAAATTCTCACTTCCTCAAGAAGAATCAGTTCTGATTATATTTCAATATTTTTTTATATTTGTACTAAATCTTTTATAAAGAATCTAATCTCAAACAAGAGTTGAGACATCTCAGATTCTATCAAAATAATCTTATCATTATTGTGTAAAACTCAAACTACAAGAGTTGAGTATAGTTTGAGTAGATTGTAAGAAATCCTTTTAAGGTTAAAAGGTAAAGTGTCAACTCCTATCTAGAGATTGATAGGATATTTTTTCGAAAACCTTTTTGGGTGAAAAGGACTTGCTGTGTAATAGATCAAGGTTGATATGAAGAAGTGGTGTAAACCAAGATTGTTCTCTGTTTTGAACATTTAGTGAAAATCTCACAATTGTCAGGACTGGATGTAGCCCGAGTTGGGTGAACCAGGATATATTGTTGTGTCGTATTTCTTCCCTTATCTCTATTTAATTTATGTCTGATTGATTATCAAGTTAAATATATAAACTGAATTGCATATTTTAACTAACCAAGAATGTTCTCCGTTTTCTAGTTAAAACCAAGAACGTTCTCCGTTTTCTGTTTTCACAACCAAGATCAATCTTGAGTTAAAATCTTAAGTTTTTACAGGAAATTTTTAAATAGGAACATTTACAATTCAAACCCCCTTTCTTGTAAATCGACATTTCTACTTCATGCTAGTCCGGATGAGAAAAAGGGAGGGGTTCAGGTTGATGTTCATAGATGTTCTCTCTTCTCTAAATGGATTAGTGATTATAATTTGATGGAATTCCACATATTGGGAGCTAAGTTTACTTGGAGAGGTTCGAAGTGGAATGGCCATGATAAAGTGTTTAAAAAGGTTGACCTTATTCTTTGTAATATGGCGTGGAGACTTAAGTATCATTAAGGATTTGCGAAAGATAGTTCCTAGTAATTAATCTGACCATCACTCTATTTTTGTTTTCTCTGAAGGGAAGCCTTATAATGGGGGAAACCGCCCTTTTAGATTTGAGGCGGCTTAGATTACTCATGTTGATTTCAATAATTTTCTAATTGATAATTGGCGAGGTGATTCTGAATTGATTTGAAATCCTTCTAAACCTACTCCGCCCCACAAAAATTGGAATAGGGAGATTTTGGGAAACATCTTCAAAAAGAAAAGAGAGCTTTTAGCAAGGTTAAATGGAATTCAGATAAGTTGGAGGTTGAGCTTCAAGAACAACTTGCTACTACTTTGTATCAAGAGTAATGCTACTAGTTTATGAAGTCGCATAGCAATTGGATCCCTAATGGTGATTGTAACACTAAGTACTATCACTCTAAAACCATCATCAAACGAAGAAAGAACAAAATCTTGACTCCTAAGAATGAAAATGGTATTTGAATAGAAGAAGCCGAGAGGTTTAAGGCTCTAGTGCGACAGTTCTACGTGGATCTTTTAACTGAGGAGAGAATGGTTTGTGAGGCTGTTGTTTCTAGGATCAGTTACTCGAATTCGGTTGAGAGATACCATGGTAATCTAGGTGACAATGTTCAATTCATGAAATGCAAAGCAACTCTATTTGAGATGAGTCCCCATAAAGCGTCTGGAGAAGATGGCTACCCAGCTATTTTTTTCTGCATTGTTGGGACACCATTGCGAACTCTTTGTTTCGTTATGTTAATCTAGTTTGGGGTAACCCTTCCGTCTGATGACTTTGAAAATTGATAATCTTGAACTTGTTTCTCAATTTAGGCCTATTTATTTGTGCAATGTTGTTTATAAAATTATTTCTAAAGTTATTGTGCACAAAATTAAGCCTTTGTTGAATGATATTATATCTCCTCATCAATCTAGCTTTATTCTGGGAACAATATCCACCATAACATTATTATTGCATAGGAAATGGTTTACTCCATGTCTTGAATGAAAGGTGAGAAAGTTTGTATGCCTAACTGGAATTTTATTGAGAATTGTTTGAAGCAGTGTAACTTTCCTCCCAAGCTCATTCAGGTGACCCATTATTGTGTCATGTCCATCACCTATAAAGTCATGTGGAATGGCGAGAAAATGGAAACCTTAAATCCCTCTAGGGGTATTAGACAGGGGAATCCTCTTTCACCCTATCTTTTTGTCATTTGCATGGAGAGGCTTTTGCATATTTTTGCAGATCAGGTTGAAGCTGAGTATTGGAAACTAATGCGAGTAGGAGGGTATGATTCCAAATCTCTCATCTTCTTTTTGCTGATGATCTTCTTCTTTTGTAGAAGCTTCTATCGAGTTGGCCTATAATGTTATGCATGTTGGAACCAAGTTGGTTTTACATTTAGAGTTTTGATGTTAACAAAAGTATTTTATGAGAACAATATATTTGACTTCAAAGAGTATGAAAGAAGATTAATGTAATTGAAGAAAATCTAAAATAAAGATTTGATTCAAATTTATAATTGAAGAAAATCTAAAATAAGATTTGATTCAAATTTATAATTGATAAAAATCTAAAATAAGATTTGATTCATATTTATAATTGAAAAAAATCTTTGACCAAGTTGAAAAGAAGATATGGTCAAGATTTGAAGAATATTTGAAGAAGATTTGATTAAGATTTGAAGAATATTTGAAGAAGATTTACTGAAGATTTGAAGAACATTTGATTAACATTTAATGAAGATTTGAAGAATATTTGATCAACATTTAATGAAGATTTGAAGAAGATTTGAAGAATATTTGATCAACATTTAATGAAGATTTGAAGAATATTTGATCTACATTTAATGAAGATTTGAAGAAGATTTGAAGAATATTTGATCAACATTTAATGAAGATTTGAAGAATATTTGATTTGAAGAATTTATAAAGTCAATCTACACAAAATAGGAACAGAATCAATCTGAAGAATTTACAAAGTCAATCTACACAAAAGAGGAACAAAATCAATATGAAGAATTTACAAACTCAATCTAAACAAGATACAATTCAGAATTAAATAAAGACTAAATTGAAGCCCAAATTTTTACTATAAATAGACACTCAAGGCTGAAGAAGAAAAGCATCGAAAAGCAGAAAAGAGTAACTCAAGCTCAAAGTTCTCAATTCATCTTAGAGTTCAAAGAGAGAAACACTTGTTCAGGTTAGAAATATTTTTTGAGTGTTCTTTTCTTAAAGTGTGAGAGTTATTATTATTATCAGCTTTGTTAGAAGCAACTACTCACGTTTCAATCTCTTGTATCCAACCCGATAGTGGTTTAGATCCTTCTTTAATCTAGGGTCGTCAGGTTGTTAGGAGAAGACTTGACTTGTAGGGTCAAGGTAGTTAGTTCCTCAAAAGTCTAGGGTTGTCAGGCTGTTTGGGAAGACTGGCTTGGAGGGTCAGGTGCTTTGTAATTCAAGGTTTTTGAATTAGTGGATTAAAGCCTTCTAAATGAGGGGACTGGATGTAGCTAAGTTAGTGGTGAACCAGGATAATTCTATGCGTCAAATTATTTATGCTTTCATTGCTTGCTACCTCTAAATTCGATTGCTTCTACTCCAAGTAAGTTACCAAAACCAAACTAATTTTAACTATTTATAAATTATCTAAAAGTTATCAACTTTGTGCAAACACAATTCAACCCCCCTTCTCGTGTTCGCACCTTCAATTGGCATCAGAGCTCGGTCTAAAGGCGGAGCACTTTACAGTGTTTGAGAAAAGATCCAAGGGTTTAATATGTCTAGATTCAGTGAAGAAGCTGCTGGAGGAAATATCAACAGACCACCTCTGTTTGATGGAGATCGTTTTGAGTATTGGAAAGACAGGCTGAGAAGTTTCTATATTTCACAAGATCCTGAACTTTGGGACTTGTTGGAAGATTGTTATATTGCTCCGAAGAAAACTGATGGTATTGAAATTCCAAGAAAGGAGATGAATGCTGATGAGAAGAAGATATACAAGATGCATCGTAAGTCCAGAACATTCATGATAAATGCAATCACCTTCAAGGAGTTTGACAAGTGCACAAACAAAGAGACAGCAAAGAGTATTTATGATAGTCTGATTCTAAACTTTGAAGGAAGCAAGCAAGTTCAAGAAGCAAAGGCCAACCTCCTAGTCAAAAAGTATGAGTTGTTCAACATGGAAGAAGATGAAGACATTGAAACAATGTTTTCCAGATTCCAGACCCTGGTATCAGGATTAAAGGTAATTGAGCAGAGTTATACTACTGCTGATCATGTGAAGAAAATTCTTAGGAGTCTGACAAGTAAGTGGAGACCTAAGATCACTGCCATTCAGGAAGCAAAGGATCTGAATACTCTAAAGCTAGAAGAATTAATCAGCTCTCTCAGATCATATGAAATTGAGCTTGAAGAAGATGAGCCCAAGAAGAAGAACAAGACTCTGGCCTTGAAATCTAAGCAGAAGAAGGTTTTAAAGGCAACAGCAGAATCAGAGGATGGTGATTCAGATGATCAGAACGAAGACTTAGAGGAAGAGGAACTGGCGTATATATGCAGAAAAGTTCAGAAAATGTGGCACAACAGAAAGAAGAAATTTCCCCAAAGAGATTCCAAGCAATCTAACAGAGGAAATGATGATAAATATGACAAGAAAAACATCATCTGCTATGGATGCAATGAACCTGGACATATCAAGTCAGAATGTCCAAATATGGAGAAAGAGAAACACCAAAGGAAAGATTCCAGACCCAAGAAGAAGAGTATGATAGCTAGATGGGATGTATATGAGGAATCCTCTAACGATGAACAAGTAGATTTGGGTATGATGGCTCATACCAACTCTACCTCTGGATCCAACACAGATTCTGACTCTGAAGGTGAATCAACAGATGAAGAAAGTGAGGTATTTTCTGAATTTACTCGATCTGATTTAATAACTGCTATAAATGATTGTGTAAATATTAACCACATATTGTCTTTAAAACTAAGAACACTTGGGAAAGAAAATACAAATCTAATTGAAAATGTTAATGTTTTAAAGAATGAAAGTACTGAATTTAAAACAGAAAATACAAATCTGAAAACTGATATTACTGAACTTAAAATAGAGAATGCAAATCTGAAAACTGATATTACTGAACTTAAGACAGATAATGCAACTCTGAAAACTGATATTATTGAACTTAAAACAGAAAATGCAAATCTGAAAACTGATATTGCTGAACATAAGGCTGAAAATCTAACTCTGAAAAGTAATTATAGTTCAACATCAATTGAAAATATCACATGTAACTCTGATAAGCGTGAAGAAGTATTTCAAGATTTTATTGATAATGGTATGGAAAGAAGCAAGTATGCATCTATGATTTATGGGGTTAGTAGGAATGGTAAAAGAGGAATAGGATTTCAAGAAAAAGTAATTGAATCTAAGTTTATTCCCTCTGATGATTTATGTATTATTTGCTATAAGAAAGGTCACAATAAAATATCTTGTCCTATGCTAACCACATGGAAAGACAAGAAATCTTTAAGATCTAACAAACCAGGACCCAACCAAATTTGGGTACCAAAAGATAAAATTGTTTATGTTGCAGATGTTCTAAGCAATCAAATTGAAACACCAGTCATGGTGCCTTGTCAATGGATGCTTGCAATATATGAAGGCAAAAAGGTCTATGTTCCAAGACTTAACAAACAGAAGCCAACTGACTCTGGTGGAAGAAGGATTGGTCAACACAATACATATCAGAACCAGAACCAAATGATGAACCAGAAATATCAGAGAAATCACACATATCAACAAAATCAAAACTGGCAGATAAATCACACATATCAACGGAAGAATCAGAATTACCATCAGAGAAACCCGATACATCAGCAGAAACAGAAGTGGCAGATTAAAAGTCAGAATCAGGAGACTTCTTTGAACACTCCAATCAAATTCATAAAGACTACAAACCTAGATGGGAATTCAAATTCCTTCATCCAGACTCTCTAATAAGAGAATATGCAAACTCAGAATTTGAAAACCAGAAAAGAAGAACTAAGAGGGTTTTCAGAGTGAAACTGAAACTGTTAACATATAGGTGATATCTTTCCTTAAATGTAATTATTACTGTGATAACAAGAAGCTTGATCTTAAAAATCAAAGCTAGGTAAGTATTTTGCAGGTTCTCAAGAATTTAAGAGGAATGATGTTTGGGATCTAGTACCTAGACCAAAGAAGAACATTATTGGAACCAAGTGGGTTTTCAGAAACCAGTGAAGTGGTCAGAAACAAGGAAAGACTTGTCACAAAAAGGCTACAGTCAACAAAAGGGCATTGATTACACTAAGACATTTGTTCTAGTGGCCAGGTTAGAAGCTATTCGTATTCTACATTCTTTTGCTGTAAATAATAACATTACATTATTTCAAATGGATGTTAAAAGTGATTTTCCAAATGATTATATAAGTGAAGAAGTTTATGTTAAACAACCCCTAGGTTTTGAAAGTTCTAAATTTCCAAATCATGTTTTTAAACTTAGGAAATCCTTGTATAGTCTAAAACAAGCACCTGGTGCATGGTATGATAGACTTAGTAACTTCTTGTTTAAAAATAACTTTGAAAGAGGACAAGTTGAAAATACACTCTTTACATGACATTCTTATTATTCAAATTTATGTTGATGACATTATTTTTGGATCTACTAATGGCACTCTTTGCCAAGAATTTTCTAAATAGATGCAACTTGAATTTTAATTGAGTATGATGGGAGAACTTAAGTTCTTCTTAGGGATACAAATTTAGCAAAGTCAAAAAGGTATATACATTCATCAAACTAAATATACAAAAGAGCTTCTTAGGAAGTTTAAGATGAGTAATTGCAAACCTATGGCTACACCAATGCACCATACTTTACCTTATCGCTTCCAGACCTGACATCATGTTTAGTGTATGTGAATGTGCAAGATTTCAAGCTCACCCTAGGGAATCACATTTAACTGCTGTTAAGAGAATCCTTAGATACCAAAAAGGCACTACCAACCTTACCTTGTTCTACAAGAAATCTCCTAAGTACAAACTTAGTGGATACTATGATTCTGATTATGCTGGAGATAAACTTGAGAGAAAGAGCACCAGTGACAACTGCACATATTTAGGCAACAACTTAATATCTTGGTCAAGTAAGAGACAAAACACCATTGCAATGTCAACATCAGAGGCTGAGTACATTTCAGCAGCTAGCTGCAGTTCTCAACTACTTTGGATGAAACATCAACTTGAAGACTACAAAATCCTAGAATCCAACATTCCCATCTATTGCGATAACACTTCTGCCATTTGTCTAGCCAAAAACCCTATCTTACATTATAGAGCTAAACACATAGAGATCAAACACCACTTCATTAGGGACTTTGTTCAAAAAGGGGTACTAAACATTCAATTTGTAGACATTGAACACCAATGGGCTGACATATTCACCAAACCACTACCTGAAGATAGGTTTGACTTCATCAAGAAAAACCTAAACCTTACCTTCATACCTGACTGATGTTTGTGATCACTTCGAAGTAGTTTAGTTTTACACTAGTTATTAAATTTTCTTATATTATGTTATATTTATTTTATTCAAAAAAAAAAGAGAAAAACGAAAAGAGAAAAAAAAAGAAAAAAAAAAGAGAAAAACGAAAAAAAAGAGAGAAGACAAAAAAAAAAGGTAAAAAGGCAAAGTTTCACATTCAAGTCTTTTTGTCTGATGACAAAAGGGGGAGAAAGGTATTTGATAAAGTGGAGAGAAAATGATACTAAGACTTAGGGGGAGCCCAAAGTTAGGGGGAGTCAAAGAAATATAAAGAAAAGTTGTTATCAAAAATACAAGTTTTGTCATCATCAAAAAGGGGGAGATTGTTGGAACCAAGTTGGTTTTACATTTAGAGTTTTGATGTTAACAAAAGTATTTTATGAGAATAATATATTTGACTTCAAAGAGTATGAAAGAAGATTCATGTAATTGAAGAAAATCTAAAATAAAGATTTGATTCAAATTTATAATTGAAGAAAATCTAAAATAAGATTTGAAAAATAAAGATTCATGCAATTGAAGAAAATCTAAAATAAAGATTTGATTCAAATTTATAATTGATGAAAATCTAAAATAAGATTTGATTCATATTTATAATTGAAGAAAATCTTTGACCAAGTTGAAAAGAAGATATGGTCAAGATTTGAAGAATATTTGAAGAAGATTTGATTAAGATTTGAAGAATATTTGAAGAAGATTTAGTGAAGATTTGAAGAAGATTTGATTAACATTTAATGAAGATTTGAAGAATATTTGATCAACATTTAATGAAGATTTGAAGAAGATTTGAAGAATATTTGATAAACATTTAATGAAGATTTGAAGAATATTTGATCAACATTTTAATGAAGATTTGAAGAATATTTGATCAACATTTAATGAAGATTTGAAGAATATTTGATTTTGAAGAATTTACAAAGTCAATCTACACAAAATAGGAACAGAATAATTCTGAAGAATTTACAAAGTCAATCTTCACAAAATAGGAACAGAATTAATTTGAAGAATTTACAAACTTAATCTAAACAACATACAATTCAAAATTAAATAAGGACTAAATTGAAGCCCAAACTTTTACTATAAATAGACACTCAAGGCTGAAGGAGAAAAGCATCGAAAAGCAGAAAAAAGTAGAAGAACTCAAGCTCAAAGTTCTCAATTCATCTTAGAGTTCAAAGAGAGAAACACTTGTTCAGGTTAGAAATATTTCTCAGTGTTCTTTTCTTAAAGTGTGAGAGTTATTATTATTATCAGCTTTGTTAGAAGCAACTACTCAAGTTTCAATCTCTTGTATCCAACCCGATAGTGGTTTTGTTCCTTCTTCAATTTGGGGTTGTCAGGTTGTTAGGAGAAAACTTGGCTTGTAGGGTCAAGGTGGTTAGTTCCTCAAAAGTCTGGGGTTGTCAGGCTGTTTGGGAAGACTGACTTGGAGGGTCAGGTGCTTTGTAATTCAAGGTTTTTGAATTAGTGGATTAAAGCCTTCTGAATGAGGGGACTGGGTATAGCCAAGTTAGTGGTGAACCAGGATAATTCTACGCGTCAAATTATTTATGCTTTCATTGCTTGCTACCTCTAAATTCGATTGCTTCTACTCCAAGTAAGTCACCAAAACCAAACTAAGTTTAACTATTTATAAATTATCAAAAAGTTATCAACTTTGTGCAAACACAATTCAACCCCCCTTCTCGTGTTCGCACCTTCAATGCATTGTTTGGAGCTTTTTCGCCAAGCTCCGCGACAAAAAATTAATATCTATAAAACGTATATTTTTTTCTCCAAAAATATTGATCCTCCGCACCTTAGAAATAACATTCTTCAGCACACGAGCTTCTCCCATGAAAATAGTGTGGGTAGGTACTTGGGGGCCAATATTGCTGCAAGGAGGACATTTAGAGGATACTTTAGATACATTTTCACTAGCATCTAGAATAGGCTCAATGGTTGGAAGTAGCAATGTCTTAGTTCTTTTCTTTATTACCAAATGTCGTATGCAAAAGTTTCCAAGTCTATTTGCAATGAGATAGAAAAGCTCTAGAGAAGTTTTGTTCGATAAGATACTAAGCAGGGCGTAAGGCTCACTTTGTAAACTGGGAGGTTTGTTGCCTTCCAAAGACTAATGGAGGTCTAGGTATAAAAAAATATTAGCACATGAATGAGGTCTTCCTAATGAAAATGCTCTAGAACATTATGAATAATCCAGATGATTTTTGGTGTAAAGTTTTAATCAGAAAGTGCAATATAAGTTGTGATATGAGAGTAACATGCAACGCTCAACCTTGACTCTCCTTTGTGGAAAGCCTTAGCAAGGTTGAGAAGTGATTTTCAGTGCCATAGAGCTTGGAAAATTGGGGATAGTCGGCTTACCAACTTCTTGTTAGATAAGTAGGTATTGAACAAAAATGTTATTTTCTCTTATGCAATCCAGTCTTTGGTCGAAACTACTCTTGTTGTGCGAGATGTGTTGAATGCTAATGGAGAGTGGGACCTGACGTTCTTGCATGATAATTTACCAATTGACGTTGTGAACCATATACAGTCCGTACTCGCCGCTACTGATGATGGGAGACCTAATACTTTGAGTTGGGGGGGTACTTTTACTAACCAATTTTCCATTCAAAGGGCTTGCAAATTTTAACAAGGCAATATTGAAGGCATAAAAAGGGATAGGAACTCTTTGTGGCCTGGAGAGGCCCCCACTGGATCCATAAATTTATGTGGCTGACTGCTCATGATCAAATTCTCACTAATTTTTGTAGAAGCAAATGAGGGAGTAGGTATATCTCGTATTTGATCGCACTGTAGGGGAGATGATCAGACAACTATTCATGTTCTGTGTGATTGTGTGCATGCCACTAAAGTATGGATCCCTATTGTACCCTTTAATTTTAATACTAATTTCTTCTCTTTTGATTGGAGGAAGTGGATTTTCAATAATCTCAATCAAAAAGGGTTTGGAACCACTACATAGAGCTGGAAGACAACTTTTATGACAACCTACTGGTCCTTTTGGAGTTGGCGAAACAAATAAATATTTGAGGCTGATTTTACTTAAGATAAAAACTTGTTTCGCATCTCATTATGGACAGTGACTCTAAAATCTTTATAGATATGATTACACACAATAGCAAGTTTAGTGGGAAAGTTCTCATATTTGTACAATACAGTTGCAAGCTTTTAAATCATGATTGACAGGTCCAATGAAAAATTGGAAAAATTGTCCCATGTAGATGAAATTTTGCATATATCCAGAAGAAGAAAAAAATCAGTAAAAACAAAAAATTTATCAAAAAAAAAAAGAAACAAAAAAAAGAAAGACAAACTGTTACCTTTTTGTTTTCAGTTTGATCGTTGTGGAATTGATTCAAGCCTTAGTCGCCGGATTTTAAGTAATGTAGTGGTGAGGTTTGAGTTTGTAGTAAAAAAAAACGGTGAAATTGAAGCAAGAAAGAAAGTGAAAAACTTGAATAGAGAGGAGAAAATGAAAATGTGTTTGTAGAAGAGAAAAAAGCTATCTTGTAGAACGAAATTCAACGTTCAAAATGATTTTGATTTTTGCGAGAAAGTAGTGTATTATAGATGCTTTCAAATATTAAAGTTGAAATTACTCTCATTTTAAGTTTTGTGTCAAATTTCAGAGCAAAAGTATAACTGTATATTAAGTGCCAATGAAATCTCCTAAATATATAT
The DNA here is from genome assembly GCA_037974755.1 of Cicer yamashitae. NCBI lineage: Eukaryota > Viridiplantae > Streptophyta > Magnoliopsida > Fabales > Fabaceae > Cicer > Cicer yamashitae. The sequence continues at coordinate 18,303,758 of JBBPBQ010000001.1, forward strand.
TAAATCATGTAGTTAATTATTATGAAATATTAAGTTGGAGGAATTAAATTTTCTTTTTGGTGAAAAACAAATTAAATATTTATTAAGTACTATAATAAAAAATTATAAATAAATAATATGTACACCAAATAAAACAATAACGAACAACAAAGTTTAACAAGATGTGTGTTTTTTTCTTCCCGTTTGTGTGAGAAATTGTACGCGGCAGTCAAGACAAGAGTTCATAGGAAACCGCACCTATATTGACTTGTGATAATTTTCTGGTCAATTTCCTAGTTTCGTTAAATACTGATATTATTGTTATCTCAGTCAAAAGTCAAAAAAGCCATAAGTAGAGAAATCATACATACAAAGCTTCTCCACCACAATTTTCTATTTCCTCTCTCCCAAGAAATTCACTTCCCAAATTTCAAATTATTAAAAAAATAAAGACATTTTTCTCTTAGTTATTACTTTGTCCTCACGTCATCTCCACTTTCTCAATTTCTAAGGTTTCTGCTTTGTTATATCTCTGTCTCAAATTTCATTCACTTGGAGGTACTCTTTCCTAGTCTTTGTTTAGTTATTTTTATTTGACACTTTTTTCTAAAGGATAAAATAACTTTGTGTGAGGGTCTTGTTTATTAGTTTTGAATTATTTGGTTATGTTATGGTTGGTGATTTATAATACATGATTCACAATCCTCTTACTTCCATGAAGACTCTTTCAATTGGAGCTTCTTGTTAGTTTGTGGTCCTAAGTTAAGATTGGAGGAAAAGAAAGAGTTGTCTCAAAATTATCTATCCAAATTATCATAAAGTTTCCATCTTTATACAACTTGTAATAACCCTTTAAAATCTCTTTTATTTATTCCTTAGAAGGGGAATTTTTTTCTTACATTTTTGATGACCCTTTTACTTTTCTTGTTCTAAAGTTGAGATCTTGGTACCTTTAGTTCTTTGTTGAAATCCCATCAATTTTTGTGCTTTCTGGTTTGGAATTTGGTTTTCTACTTGCGTTTTCATTTTTTTATTTCTAGTATGGAGGAACATAAACCTATGACCACGACTTGTGAACAAGATCAATACATGGTTGCTGCAGCTCAACACATTTTAAAGGGACTAGCTTCAAGCAAGAGTATCACTAATCAGTTGAGAAAATCACTTTTGGATCTTGAGATTCAATTGTCTACAATGTCCACAATCAATGAAAGAAAAGGAAATGGTACCAAGCTATTAGAGAGAGAGCTTCAATTTGTTGAAGATAGGGTCAAAAGTTTGGAGACAAATCATATTTCCATGGCATTGAAGAAGTTGATTCTTTTGTAAGAGGAGAGTTTCACAAGCTTCTAAGAAACTTTGGTGATTCTATAAAATCAACATTTCTTGCATTTAGAAATGCTATTGCAACAAATCCATCAAACAAGTGTTTTCCTCAAGGAGGTGTTCACCATCTTACAAGATATGTCATGAATTACATCAAGGCACTTGTTGAATATGGTGACAGCCTCAATCTTCTTCTTGTAGACGAAGTTTCGACCGATCCAACGGCTAGCAATGACAACAGTGAAAACTCTAATCTCTCATATTGTTCATTAGCTTGTAACTTAAGGCAAATCACTACCACTCTAGAATCCAACTTGTGCAACAAGTCAAAATTATACACAAATGAAGCTTTGCAGCATATTTTCATGATGAATAACATTCATTACATGGTGCAAAAGGTTAAGCATTCTAACTTATGCAATTTCATTGGAGATTATTGGCTTCGCCGACACGCTGGCATGTTTCAAAATTATGCTAGAAGCTATGAGAAAGTGACTTGGAGTTCAATACTTTGTATGCTTAGTGATGAAAGTGTGTCAAATTGTGGCACAAAAAGAACACTAAAGAAAAAATGCAAAGATTTTAGTGTTGCTTTTTGTGAAGTTTACAAAACACAGACTGGATGGAGTGTAGTGGATACCGAACTTCGAGAAGATTTACAGATATCAGTTTCTCAGAAAGTGATTCATGCTTACCGCAGTTTTACCGGTAGAAACTCATCTGACATTGATGAGAAGTGGATGAAGTACTCAGTAGATGATCTGCAATGTTGTATTTTGGATCTTTTCCAAGGTTCATCAAAATCTTTGCACCATTCTTAGCATAGAAAGTGACGTCTATCAGCTACTTTTTTTTTTTTTTTTAATTTTCTGAAAGTTCTTTTGAGATTCATGTCTACACTGGAATTTGTATATATATTTTGATTGTCATTACTCTTTAGTTAGGTCTTGTATGGTTAGCATTAAGGGGCCTTTATACTTTGTTCTTCATTGGCATCATCAAATAAATGTACCTGTTAGTCAATTTGGACGATGTTGATATATGTTTTTTGTTTAACACATTCAATATTGTTTTGTTTTAATTATTAACTAGTATAGTACCGATGCTTTGCACGGATTGCGCGTCGGTGGTTATATTTATTTTGAAATTATTAACAATGTTTATATAATACAGGTTTAGGCAAATATATATCAACGTAGTCCAATGATTGACCTTGTGATTTGTTGATTGTCATTGAAAGAGACAATAATAAGAAATTGCCTTCGTATAAGCTTGAAAGACAACGACGATTGGGATGGAAACATAGACATTTTCTGTATATAGATGAAGTTTCAAACATTTTTTCCAGACATAATGTTAGCCTCAATGACATGATTTGCTAGTCTAGTCACAATTAGTCTTGTACCATTACACAAACCTCGGTTTTTTACGCTGCTTTTCTCAATAACAGGTCTGTAGCAGCAGAAACAAATTTAATGGTTATAGTGAACAATTAGATTTAATTAATGACATAGTTGTAGTCTACTACATGTTAAGTGGAACTAAACAAGTTGAAATAACATTGAAAAGTAAACAGGTCCATTGCCTCCTCAGTGACTGTAACATTAAAGGATCACTCAGTCTTAATTATCTCTGCAGCTTTGCATGTAGACAACTACAAACTTGGAACCACATCAGACACATTATCAACTTCGTAAGATTCAATTGACAACCTTTTTGCAGGTGTAGAAGTAGCAATGACTTCAGCATCATAATCACCAGTTGCAGACAACGATTACTGTAATTAATTTAAAACAAATCAATAACCTTAATTTCTAATTTAAATATCCATTTGTATGAATAGTGAACACAATAGAGGCACTTACAGTGTCAAAGACAGTTTCCTGGCTTGCCGCTGCATTGGTTTCAAAGTTGCCTGCATTAAGACATATTACCATTCTGGTTGATTAATCTATAAATTTAGTGCAATTATTTGTGTTCGAAACTATTAAGGTGTTGCCCAATAATACCTTAGTCAATAATTGTCTCATCCTCCCAAGCCTTGTTTATAGAGCATTGTACTATTTTTGGTTGAGTCTTAACGCGGAATGCCATTGTTCTTGCCATTAGGTTTTGTAGATCTTCAGGATAAATCATCTGATGGTTATCACCAGCCTGAAATAGCAAGTTAAGTTGTTCACCAACATAAATATTTTAATTATTAAACACATTATGAGTTGATTGATTCATATACATACGACATGCCTTAATCATTTTTTCCCTTAACTCCTTTGCAGTCATTCCTAGGATGAAGTACAATCTTGACCCCACATAAGAAACTTCATGTAGGTGTTGTTGTGACAAACTTCAATCAAAACTTTGTATCTGTTAAATGAGCGACATGTAGTTGAATAGTTAGGGATGTGCAAACATGTACAAAATCTTCATTTTTGCTTATGAAACACTGTAACGTTGTAATTAATTTATCTTGGAATGATTTTTTTTCAACAACGCACCCACATTTACACGTAACCCTCATAAAACCAACCATATTCATTAACTACAACCTTAGAGGTTGTAGCTATAGTCACACATGTTATCTCCTAAAACGATAAGTTCAATTTGGTTAGTAGGTAAACCTGAATAAGTATTTAAGCAACATTAAGATAATAAGAGTATTGTTGCAAATTGCGTTAAGTACATTGATTTAGTGCAAGGTCTTGATTGCAGCGTTGTAGATGAACTTCTCTTGTGGTGTGTATTGAGATGAAGTTGTCATCTGGCTATGCAATTGGCTTCCTTGGACATAGATATCAGGATCTTGGATCGCAGGTAACCTATTCAGTGTTATGCATAATAATGAGTATAAAAAATAAGAGAAGTGAATAGAAGGAAAGACATAGGAAAACAAACTGACATTTTCATGAACTCTTGAATCTGCAAAACTTCTTCATTGATCAGTAGCTTGGTTCCATCCCATGCATTACTCAACGTTGTTTTGTTTTGACCTATTAAATAATATTCCAATCTCATTGTGAGATAGTGTCCCTATTGAAATTGTTTCAAGACTAAGTTATTCACACCAACCTTGTGGAACTTTGATCCTTGCAGAGTTTAGTATGATTATAATTGGTCTGGAGGTAGAATGTAAACTACAATAGTTGAGAAATTGGGTACCAAAATCCTCTCAAATAGTGCAGTTGATGACATTGCCACTTTAGCTAGAATATGGAATATATATAATGAAAAAACAAAACATTAGAAATATTATAAACTACGAAAGTGTATGACATATGTATTTAAAACAATCGAAAATAATATAATCTCAAATCCTTAAGTTTGAGTGACATACAAACTTTCTTCGAGCAAGAAGTTGTAGTTGATGAAATCTACACCTATAATGTCTGCAAAGATGCAGATATCACTTAGTATAACAAAATGGCTTGTTGAGTATTAAATGATTATTTAGTAATATATAGAGAAAAATAATGTTACCAACTAAATGGGTGGGGTTTATTTCCCACTCAATACATCACTGAACTTTTTAAATAGGTACTAAATTGGGGGCATAGATGGTATATCTTGCTCTTGTTCAACAGTTGCACCATTAAAAGTGATTTTGAAAGGGTGCTCATAAAACTTGAATTGAAAGTCATTGTCATGAAAATTAAAATTGTGTATTGGAACCAAGTTGGTTTTCCTCTTGTGATTTTGATGTTACAAAGGTATTTTATGAGAACAATTTGTTTGGACTAATGGCTTCATTAAGTGTGCAATATTTAGAACAAAAAAAATAGAGGAAGGTACCATAGGAAAGTACCAAAGAAAGTCACTAGAGGAAGCTACCAAAGGAAGTGACCAGAGGAAGTGACCAGAAAAGTCACCAGAGGATGAGATCAAAGGAACACAAAAGCATACACGTCTTCCTCTGAACATATGTCTCTGAAAGCAACATGCCTCTAAAGGTTACGAAGATTGCTTCTGATGTTTGGGTCTAAAGAATGCCTTTGATAACTTGGTTGAAAGACTGGCTATGAAACTAGGTCTAAAGACTGCCTCAGAAGATTGTCTGAAAACTGAATTTGAAGTATGCATGTGAAGCCTTTGTGTGCCTCTGAGGTGCACAAACTCAACATACCTCTGAAGAGTTTATATCAAGCTATCAATAACTCTAAAGAGATTGTTCAAATCATGCATTCAAAGCTCATATTGCGCTAATCTCAAGAAGATATGGTCAAAATATTGTGAGAAATCAATTGTAACAATCTGCTTAGTAGAAGCAAAACACAATTCGTTCCAAAGTTGTGTAACCCAGCCTGGTAGTGGCTTTAGTGTTCCTCAAGCAATCTGTGGTTTGAAGGTTGTGTTGAGAAGACTTAACTTGTAAGGTCAAGGTGTAGTTGCCTTCAACAATATGTGGTTTTCAGGTTGTGTGGAACAGACTTGACTTGTAGGGTCAAAGTGTTTATTTGTATCAAAAAGTCTGTAGAGTCAGGTTGTTTTGAGAATATTGACTTGTAGGGTCAGGTGTTGTGTAATTCAAGAATTTGAATTAGTGGTTAAATCATTTCTAAGTGAAGGGTATGGATGTAGCTACCAAGTTGGTGGTGAACTAGTATAAATCTGCTTGTATCACTTTAATTCTGCATTCTTTACTTTACTGCTTCCTCTGATTACTTAAGTCTGATTGATACTGCCTCTATTTTAGTTAAAATCACCAAATCCAAACCAGTTCTTGAATAAATAATTAAAGAGAATCCAATGTAGACAAACACAATTCAACCCCCTTCTCGTGTTTGCACCTTCAGGCATGTCCTAATCTTTTATGCCATATCATGTGTTCATTGCTTACAAACATAAGACACTTGACTTCTTGTTTGTTCAAATCAGATAAGTTTATTTTGTAAATGTTATTTTTCTTATGGCCAGTAAATAGTATGAATCCATCTGTTTTACTAATTGTCTTATAGGACTTTTGATTAAAGACTACATCATAACCACTATCGCTTAATTGACTTATGCTCAGTAGATTATGCATTAGTTCTTTTACAAATAAAACATTCTTTATAGAGGGAAAAGAGCCATTACCTATTGTGCCGTGTCCAATGATCTTACCTTTCTAATCACCTCCAAATCCTACGAATCCTCCGTTCTTGAGGGTCAGTTCTTCGAACATAGACTTTTCTTCCATCATGTGTCGTGAGCATCCACTATCCAAGTACCACGACTGGTGTTTCAACTTTTTTGCCAAGGATATTTGCATGATAGATTATTTATCTTTAGGTTCCCAAATTTTGTTGGGTATTGGTTTGTTAGTCTTGAAAGGTATATTGTATTTCCATTTTTTCAACATAGGACAAGTTATTTGATTGTGACATTTCTTATGGCAATAATCATAAGCAATATCAGGTTGAATAGATCTATGATTTTTTGTTGTTTCTTCAAAGCGTACGTCGCGTTTATTGTTTCTGCTGACACCATAGATCATAGAAGCTTGTTTGTTTATGTCTATGCCTTTAGCTAGAAACTCTTGAAAGGCCCTTTCATATTTAAAAGTTGCAGACTTCATCCTCTAAGGTTTCAGAAACCTTTTCTTTCAGACTTAGGTTTTCTCTTTGTAGGTTTTCAAAATCTTTTTCAAGAGAACTGCATTAAATTGTTAAGATATCATGAGCTTTTCTAAGAGACGTAAGTTTTGAAGAAACCTTGTGATTTTTGTCTAGAAACTCGTTTAGCATATTTAGTTGTTCACTACGAGATAAGTCAGAGAATACCTCAGTTTCTTCATTAGTAGCCTCAGAGTCAAAGTCAACATCAGCCATCAGAGCCATTTTCGCATGCTTTTCATCTTCATAAGATGATTCATCAGAGTCATCCCATGTAGCCATAAAACCTTTCTTCTTAGTCTTCAAGTCTTTCCTATGGGATTTTCTTTTCTCAAGTTTAGGACATTCTGATTTGAAATGACTTGGTTCCTTGCATTCATAGCAGATGAGCTTTCTTTTATCTAGCTTTACACTTCCTTCTCTACTACTTTAGGATCTTATAAATTTATTTCTGTTAAGCCTTCATCATCTGAGTCTTCACTCTAATCTTTGCATTCGCTTTCCTCTAAGTCTTTAGTTTCTTGCAGAGCCTTAAAACTTGTCTTCTTTCCTTGGGATTTGAGAGCCATGGATTTAGACCTTTTGTTGGGCTCATCTTCAACTAGTTCAATCTCATGAGATATGAGTTAACTCATTACCTCTTCTAGAAGCAGTTTGTTTAGATACTTGGCTTCTTGAATAGTTGTTACCTTTGGTGTCCTCTTGTTGGGAGGACTTCTGAAGATCTTTTTGATATGGTTAGCAATAGTGTAACTCTTCTGGAGACCTTTTATCCTAGAAACCAAAGTTTGGAATCTAGAAAACATTTTTTCAATGTCTTCATCTTCTTCCATCTGAAAGAGTTCATACTTTCTGATGAGTATATTAGCTTTTGCTTCCTATACATGTTTGTTCCCTTCGTATTTGAGAACCAGAACGTCAAAGATACTCTTAGATGTTTCTTTGTTGTTTCATTTTTTAAACTCCTTGAAAGCGACAACGTTCATCATTAAGGTTATGGCTTTATGATGCATTTTGTATATTTTCTTCTTATCAACATCAAAGTTCTTTCTCAATATTTCAATGCAAGCCGCATCTTTATGAGCTTCAAAGCCATCTTCAACTATGTCCAAGAGTTTAGGATCGTGAGAGATAAAAAAAAACTTCTGAGTCTGTCTTTCCAGAACTTGAATCTCTCTCCATCAAACAGAGAAGGCATGTTAACGTTTCCGCTTGTAACTTCTTCATCACAGTTAGCCATACAAGACAAAGATTTTTACTCAAACACGATTAAGATCTCATTTTTGAGACCGAGCTTTTATACCAATTGTAGAACAAAAAGAACACAAGAAAAGGGGTTTGAATTGTGTTCCTAAAAAACTTTTTGCACGCCTATACTCAAAGTAAAGAAGATAAAACAAGAGTGTGAAAACATAGCAGAGAGAACAACAATTTATCCTCGTCCAGCACCAACACGGTAGCTACGTCCAATCCCTTCAACTTGAAGGATTTAATCCACTAAACTGTCACTGAATCATACTTACACTTGAAGACCTACAAGTCACACTGACTATGTTCAATCTTTTCAACCTCTAGCTTAATACAATCAAGCTATTGAGGAAGGTAGCCACTACTAAGCTAGGTTACAACAAAAGGTTTTGGGGTTGGTCTAAATAATATCTTATAGAGAGTGTTTACAATATTTGCTTCAGAAAAATTCTCACAACACTAACAGGAAGATAACAACAGTACAAATGTGACTATCGCTTGTTGCTTGTATGCAGTGTATTGTTCGTTGTTGTTTTTCTTCATTGAGGGAGGCACATCCTTTATAGTGTAAAATTAGCGTTTCTGGCCGTTGTACTAGTTGCCAAAAATCAGGATAATCCATGAAGTTTTGCATCATATGTTTGTGGAATGATTTGACAGGTAAACTATCCAAAAAAGTGTAATCTTGTACTAATATGGTGTGTCTAATTGAAACAATTGGAAATTAGAGGGAACAATGATCAGATAATGTCATGAGATCTTTAGACAAGTAGCTGATTCAGGATCTGTATCAGAGGATGCACAAATTGCTTTGTCTTCATAGCGTTGAATTTTTTTAGAGGATGGGATGTTAAAGTCAGACGATCAGACGCTTGATGTGATTGTCAGAGGCAGAAGAATTCTTGTCACGTTTATTAGAGGCAAGAGCAAAAGAATTCTTGTCACACTTATCAGAGGTAGAGGCAAAAGAATGCTTATTTGAGGCAGACTATTAGAATTCCCGTTTGAGTTCATTAGAGGCAAAAAAGCTTCGACAATGCTTTGCGCTATCAAAGATACTGCAATGCAATGCTGATTCCCGTATAAGACTAAGCAACGAGAGGGCAACACGTGTTGTGTCTTTGTCTTCGTCCATATATCAGAGGATACACTAAGAGTCCATTGATCGAGCATATGAATTCGAACCTGCATACTTAAATTCAATGTTAGAGCATATGAATTCGAACCTGCACACTAGAGGAAGTCACCATAGGAAGTAAAAAGCTCAGAGGAAACAAAATCAAATTAGTCAACGAAATCCTCAGAATCTGAAAAAAATGCATGCGCTGGAAAAGTTCGCGCATCTGCCTCTAATAGTGTGATTCTGGTAGTTCAGCATGTTTCAACGTCTGCCTTTGAAGATTGAAGCGTGCTTTTGGCTAGCATGCCTCCAATGAGTTTGCGCGTCTGCCTATGAAGATTCAGCGTACCTCTGAAGAATTATGTGCCTCTAAAGATTCAACGTGCCTATGGAGTTTTTGTGCCTCTGATGAACAGTAACTTTAACATGCCTCTGATGAATAGTGACTTTAGCATGGCTCTAATGAACAATAATTGTATGATGCCTCTGATGAACAGTATTTTTAAGCATGTCTCTAAAGTCTGAAGCCAGGGTTCAAGATTGCATTTGAAGCATATATTCCGCTGAATCTAAAGACTGTGACTTGTTCCAAAATGCTGCCTCTGATACGCAGCACACTCTGAAGTTGCACTGACTCTAATAATGCAGCAAAGGTGAAGTTACCTATGCACTAATTCGAAGTCACGCAGCTTTACATCTGCCTCTGACCATGGTTATTCTAGCATCACAGTATCTGATTCCAACAACCAAGTCAATGACTATGTAGAACAAAAGTAAATGATTCTGATGGAGAAAAGTTAACGACTCTAATGGAAGGTCCAAGTACAAGCCCAGATTTGTTCCCTCTCCAATACAATCAAGCGTATGAAAGAATTTTCCAGAAGAATTAATTTCAACGCATATTTGGACATTATTCAATTAGAAAAGTTCTAGACGATTTGCCCATACTGGATTTGGAAGTAATTAGTTCACAAACGGTCATATTCTCAAATCATATCAATCAAGGTTATTCTTAGAAAAAATCTTTGTTCACCAACCTACAAACAAATACGATTCGAAATTCTTGAGGGACAAAATGGAAACCCTAATTTTATCTAAAAATAGATACTCAAGGCTGAAGAAGAACACGCAAACTTACAAACTCAAAAATCTTCAAAACTAAAGCTATTCAGAAAATCCTTTATAGTTCTGAAAAAGTACTCATTCAAAGTAACAAATTCTAAGTGTTATAGTGTGAAAAATCATTGTATCAAATCTGCTTAGTAGAAGAAAAACCAAACCAGTTCCAATCTCTTGGAACCCAACCCGATAGTGGCTTTAGTTTGCCTCTAACAATTTCTGGATCTCAGGTTGTTTAGAGAAGACTTGACTTGTAGGGTCAAGGTGTATATTTGTTTCAAAAAGTTTGTATGTTCATGTTATTTTGAGAAGACTGACTTGTAGGGTCATGTGCTATTGTAATTCAAGTTTACAAGTAGTGGATAAATCCTTCTATCTGAGGGGATTGTACGTAGCTATTAAGTTGGTGGTGAACCAAGATAAAATCTGGTGTGTTATTTTTACTTTCGCTCAGTCTGTTTATTGTTGCCTCTAATTAGTCCAAACATTTAAGTCACCAAACCAGAATCAGTATTAGATTTAAGAAAAAAGATTCAAATTTACACAAAAACAATTCAACACCCTCCCCTCTCCCCCCCGTTCTTGTGTTTGCGCACCTTCAATTGGCATCAAAGCTCGGTCTCAAGGCTAAGCATTTTACAATGTTTGAGAATGTAAATATACAAGACTATCTATGTTTTTGTTGAAGACAAAGACCAAGTAAAGTGATCAAGTTGCAAAATGAAGTCAACAATCAAGTCAACTATTGACAATGCTAGAAGACTTATAGTTTAAGGTACATGATGCAATCTAATATTGTTATATTTCAAATGCAGATGAGAACCTTGATTACTTCATCTAAACTCTAGCATATGCATCAAACGAATTTTAAAAGTATCAAACTAGATGAACAATGTTTCAAATTTTGACAAAGTCAAGGTTGTCTTCGACTACATATATGTGTAGCCGAATACAGATGACGTTGGTAGCAAAAACTGCACATCTGTATTCGACTACAGCACGTTGTAGCCGAATACAAATACCAAGTCAGTAGCTAAAACTGCACTTTTGTATTCGACTACAGCATGTTGTAGCCGAATACAAAATCAAGTCAGTGGTAAAATTTAGTCATCTGTATTCGACTACAAGGATTTTTATTTGAATACAAGCTTGAAATTTTGAAATAAATCTGAACGTTACAGAAGTGTATTCGACTAAACTCAGGATGTAGCCGAATAGAACTGTGAAACAATGTGATTTTTCCATTTTTTTTGATTCTGGATGATTGCATATGTTCATCAAACTTCTAGGAACAATTGCCATTGATCTGAACTGATGTCTAAGGAGTATAAATACTTCTTAGTTTCAGATTTAAAAAGAACAAAAAAAAAAAACAATAATCTTAAAACAACTTTAAACAAGTTTCTGAAATATTTTGTGAATTATTCAAAGTCATACTTTCATATTTCAAGTACATGTTTTTCATTGTCATATCATTGAGAAAGTTTATCTGTTGTACTTTAAATTATATTAGACTGTTATCATTGTACAAAAAAGCATCAATTGTTATATTCTCTTGATTTTAGTCAAAATCACTATTGTAAAATCATTCAAGTTATTGTGTAAATGGAGGAAAGTGGTGTACTTTCTTCAAGTGTTGTAAACTAGGATAGTGGTGTGCTATCTTAGGCAGATTGTTAGAAGTTTGTAACAGAAGTCTTAGAGTTAGACTTGTACTTATTCTAACAATTGTGGAAAATCTCTTGTGGTGTGCAAGAGGACTAGATGTACCCTTGGTTTAAAAGGGGAACCAGGATAAATTCTCTGTGTTCTTTATTTTTCTGCCATTTGCATTTTACTATACTCTAATCATAGTCAGAAAAATAATCCACTAAGTCTCTAAAAACCATAAAATTTCTATACACCTAATTCATTCCCCCCCACCCCCCTCTTAGGTGCGCCTTTGTACTAACAGAGAAAAGATCCAAGGATTCAACATGTTTGGATTCAGTAAAGAAGTTGTTGGAGAATACATGAACAGACCACCTCTTTTTGATGGAGAACTTTTTGAGTACTAGAAGGACAGGCTAAGGTGTTTTTTTATTTCGCAAGATCCTGAACTTTGGGACTTAGTTGAAGATGGTTATACTGCTCCAACAAAATAATATGGTTGACAAGTGCACCAACAAGGAGACAGCTAAGAGCATTTATGATAATCTGATTCTAACTTATGAATGAAACAAGCAGGTTCATGAGGCAAAGGCAAATCTTCTAGTCAGAAAGTATGAGTTATTTTAGATGGAGGAGGACGAAAACATTGAGACTATGTTTTCCAGATTTCATACCTTGGTCTTAGGGTTAAGAGTACTTGAAAAGAGCTATACAACGGTTGATCATGTCAAGAAGATTTTAAGAAGTCTGCCCAACAAGTGGAGACCTAAGATTACTGTCACTCAGGAAGCAAAGGATCTGAATTCTCTTATATTAGAGGAATTAATCAGCTCCCTCAGATTTCACGAGATTCAGCTTGTCGAGGATGAGCCAAAGAAGAAGCAGAAGACTCTGGGTCTAAAGTCCAAGCAGAAGAAAGCTTTACAAGCAACAACTGAATCAGAGGATGATTCAAAGGGTCGAAATAGAGATTCATAAGAAGAGGAACTTTCCTTCATATCCAGAAGAATTCAGAGAATGTGGCACAACAAGAAGAAATCAATTCCTCAAAAAATTTCCAAGCAGTCCAACAGAGGAAATGATGAAAAATACGATAAGAAAAGAGTCATCTGTTATGGATGCAATTGAAGGTGCAATCACGAGAAGAGAAAGTTGAATTGTATTTGACTAAGTTGAAATTTTTTTCATTATTTGATTAAATTGGTTCAAACTTGATGATTTCCTTGGAGTAGAAGCAATAAAAAAACTAAGGAGAGCAAGAATAAAGTGACACAAGTAATTTATTATGGTTCGCCACTAACTTGCTACATCTAGTCCCTTCACTTAGAAGGATTTAATCCACTAATTCAACAACTGAATTACAAAGCACCTGACCCTCAAATCCAATCTTCTCAAACAGCCTGACAACCTCAGACTTTTGAGGAACACACACACCTTGACTCTACCAGCCAAGTGTTCTCCACACAATCTAACAACCCTAGATTATTGAAGGCACACTAACACCACTATTGGTATTTGATTACAAAAGTTTGGAACTTGAGTAGTTGCTTCTAACAAGATGATTATAACAATGACTATCACACTCTAAGAAAAACACTTAGAAAATATTTCTCATTCGAACAAAGTGTTTCTCTCTTTGAACTCTAAGATGAATTTGGAATTTTGAGCTTGAGTTCTTCTACTCTTTTGGATTTTTGATGATCTTTTTCTTCAGTCTTGAGTATCTATTAATAGATAAAATTAGGGCTTCAATTTAGTCCTTGTTTAATTCTGTATTGAATGTTCATTCCTAGCTTGGTAAACCATGATCTTATTCAAAAATAATTTTGAACAAGATGTTTTTTAATAATATGTTCTTTAGGCTATTCTTCAGATAGATTATGTTCCTATTTTGTTCAGGTTGAGTTTGTAAATTCTTCAGATTGATTCTTTTCGTATTTTGTTAAGATAGAGTTTGTAAATTCTTAAGATTGATATTATTCGTATTTTGTTAAGATTACTTTTGCAAATTCTTCAGATGAAACTTCCTTCATATTGCTTGCTTTGATCTGAGCGGGAACATAGTGTTGGACCATTTCTTGAACTTTCACAAGTAAGAGTATGACTAAGTCCAATTCACTAATTCACATCTTCTAGTAAATAATTCATATCTTTGTTGTAGATAAATCTCGACCAAATCTTCTTGTAAATAATTCATATCTTCTTGTGATAAATCATGATCAAATCTTCTTGTAAATATTTCATATCTTTTTGTAATAAATCTTGATCAAATCTTGTTGTAAATAATTCATATCTTCTTGTAGATAAATCTTGATCAAATGTTGTAAATAATTTATATCTTCTTGTAGATAAATCTTGATCAATAATTCTTGTAAATAATTCATATCTTCTTCAAATCTTGACCATATCTTCTTTTCAACTTGGTCAAAGATTTTCTACAATTATAAATCTGAATCGAATCTTATTTTAGATTGTCTTCAATAACACGAATCTTCTTTCATATTCTGTAAAATTTAATATAGTGTTCTCATAAAATACTTTTATTAGCATCAAAATTCTAAGTATAAAACCAACTTGGTTTCAACAATCTCCCCTTTTTCTTTTAAATTCTTTGACTCCCCCTTACTTAAGGCTCCCCCTAAGTCTAAGTATTTTTTTTCTCCCCACATTATCAAACATCTTTCTCCCACTTTTGTTATCACACAAAAGACTTGCAAGTGAAACTTTCCTTTTTTTTAATTTATCCCTTTTTTTAATAGAATAAAAATAACATAAACATAAACCATAAAATTTATCCTAAGTATGAGACTAAACTACTCTAAGGTGTGCACATCATCAGTTAGGTAAAAAGAATAAGGTTTAGGTTTTTCTTGATGAAGTCAAACTTATCTTCAGCTAGTGGTTTGGTGAATAAGTCATCTTATTGATGCTCGATGTCTACAAAATCCCAATGAAATGATGTTTGATTTCTATGTGTTTAGCTCTAAAATGAAGTGTAGGGTTTTTGGTTAGGCAAATGGCAGAAGTGTTGTCACAATAAATGGGAATATTAGTTTCTAGGATTTTGTAGTTTTCTAGTTGATGTTTCACCCAAAGTAGTTGAGAGCTCTAACCAGCTGTTGAAAGTACTCAACTTCTATTGCTAACATGACAATTGTGCTTTGTCTCTTACTTAACCAAGAGATTAAGTTGTCACCTAAAAATGTGCAGTTTCCACTTGTGCTTTTTCTCCCAAATTTATCTCCAGCATAATCAGAATCACAATACCCACTTAGTTTGTACTCATAAGATTTCGTGTAGGACAAGGTAATGTGGGTAGTGCCTTTAGGTATCTATGGATTCTCTTAACAACAATTAAATGTGATTCCCTAGGGTCAACTTGAAATCTTCTTGCACACACACATACATTAAACATGATGTCAGGTCTAGAAGCATTAAGGTAACGTAGGGATCCTATCATTCCTCTATAGGTGTTTTGGTCAGCTTTTTGGCCTGATTCATCATTTTCAAGTGAACAAGTAAGGTGCATTGATGTAGCCATAGGTTTGCAATCACTCATCTTAAACTTCTTGAGAAGCTCTTTTGTATATTTAGTTTGATGAATGTATATACCTTTTTGACTTTGCTAAATTTATATCCCTAAGAAGAACTTAAGTTCTCCCATTATACTCATTTGAAATTCAAGCTGCATCAATTTAGAAAATTCTTCGCAAAAAATGCCATTAGTAGATCCAAAAATAATGTCACAAACATAAATTTGAATAATAAGAATGTCATCTCCTATTGATTTTTCTAAATAGTGTATTATCAAGTTGTCCTCTTTCAAAGTTATTTTTAAGCAATAAGTTACTAAGTCTATCATACCATGCCCTAGGTGCTTGTTTTAGACCATATAGTGATTTCCTAAGTTTAAAAACATGATTTGGTAATTTAGAACTTTCAAAACCTAGGGATTGTTACATAGACTTCTTCACTTATATAACCATTTATAAAAGCAATTTTAACATTCATTGGAAATAATGTAATGTTATTATTTTCGGCAAAAGAAGGTACGATACGAATAGCTTCTAACCTGGCCACTTGAGCAAATGTCTCAGTGTAATCAATGTCCCCTTGCTGATTGTAACCTTGTGCGACATGTTTTGCCTTGTTTTTGACCACTTCTCCTCTTACTGATTGTAACCTTGTGCGACAAGTCTTGCCTTGCTTCTGACCACTTCACCTTGTTTCTAACCACTTCACCTTTGATCTAGGTACTAGATTCGAAACATCATTCCTTTTAAATTCATTTAACTCTTCTTGCATTGTCGGAATCCATCCATCATCTACCAATGCTTCATCAATAGAGGTAGGCTCAGTTGATGAGAGTAAGCCAAACAAAGTGGTCTCTTTTAGTGATGATCTGGCTCTCAAAGGATCACTTGCAGTTCCAATGGCTAAAGTTTCTGGATGAGATGACTTGTACTTCCATCCAGATCTTCCTTCTGACTTATCTTGACTGTTTTTTTACTTGATGAGATTCATCCTCTGAAGATTTGCCAGCTTCTTCTAATTTGCTTGTATCTCATATTTTTCAAGTTCTTTTGGTTTGTCTACATCTGCTTCCGCTAGTTCTGGTAAACCTGCACTATCATCATCTTACTTTGACTTTTCAAGGTCAAGTTGTTTGTCATCCAATTTAACATGTATGGATTCTTCCACAAACCGAGTTTCCCTATTAAACACTCTATAAGCCTTAGATCTTTCAGAGTATCCAATGAAGGTACACTTTTGAGATCTAGAATCAAATTTACCCAGATTATCTTTAGTGTTCAACATATAACAAGTACAACCAAATTGTTTAAAGTAAGAGATGTTAGGCTTTTTACCTTTCCACAATTCATATGGTGTTTTATTCAATATAGACCTAATTAAGACTGTATTTTGAATATAACATGTAGTGTTAATTGCTTCAGCCCAAAAGTGTTTTGTAACATTCATCTCATTTAAAAGGGTTCTGGCCATTTCTTGGAGTGATATATTCTTTCTTTCTACAACTCCATTTTTTTTGGGTTTTATAAGAGAAGAGAACTTGTTTTCAAATTCTCCTCTATGATCACTTCTAATTGTTACAATCTTAAGACCATTTCCTTTCATTACTTGTTTGCAAAATGTGATAAACACTTTGTGGGGTTCATCCTTACTTCTTAAGAATTTTACCCATGTCCACCTAGTGTAATCATCTACTATAACAAAGCCATATTTCTTTCCACTAATCTTAGGTTTGAATGACCTAATCTTTTGTGCCAAATTATTTTCTCTTCATTTACAAGCATAATAAACTTAATCTCTTGTTTCTTTGGACTAAACAGATTGATCTTATAAATGTTGTTTTGCCTCATACTTTTTAACTAGGAGGTTGGTCTTTGCTTCTAAATGTTGTTTTGCCTCAGAATTAGACTATCATAAATACTCTTTGTTGTCTCCTTGTTAGCGCACTTGTCAAACTCCTTGAATGTGATTGCATTTATCATGAATGTTTTGGACTTATGATACATCTTGTATATCTTATTATGATCAGCATCCATCTATTTCCTTGGAATCCCAATATTATTAGTATTTTTTGGAGTAGTATAATCATCTTCCACCAAGTCCCAAATTTTGGGATCATGTGAAATAAAGAAACTTCTAAGCCTATTCTTCCATTACACAAAACATTCTACATCAAATAGAGGTGGTCTGTTCATGTTTCCTCTAGCAGCTTCTTCATTGAATCCAGACATGTTGAACCCTTGGATCTTACCTCAAACACTGTAAACTGCTCGGCCTTGAAGCCAAGCTCTGATACCAATTGAAGGTGCAAACACGAGAAAGGGGGGTTGAATTGTATTTGACTAAGTTGGTAACTTTTACGTTATTTGATTAAAATGGTTCCGACTTGATGATTTACATGGAGTAGAAGCAATAACAAAACTAAGGAGTGCAGGAATAAAATGTCACAAGTAATTTATCCAAGTTCACCACTAACTTGGCTACATCCAGTCCCTTCACTCAAAAGGATTTAATCCACTAATTTAACAACTTAAATTACAAAACACCGAACCACCAAGTCAGTTTTCTGAAATAGGTTGACAACCCCAGACTTTTGAGGAACACACACACCTTGACTCTACTAGCCAAGTCTTCTCCACACAATCTGATAACCACAAATTGGTGAAGGCACACTAACACCACAATCGGGATTGAATACAAAGGTTTGGAACTTTAGTAGTTGCTTCTAACAAGCTGATTATAACAATGACTATCACACTCAAAGAAAAACACTTAGAAAATATTTCTCATTCGATCAAGTGTTTCTCTCTTTGAACTCTAAGATGATTTTGGAATTTTGAGCTGGAGTTCTACTACTCTTTTCTGATTTTCAATGATCTTCTTCTTCACCCTTGGGCATCAATTTATAGATAAATTAGGTTTTCAATTTAGTCCTTGTTTAATTCTCAGTTGTATCTTAATTCCTAGCTTGGTCAACAATGATCTTATTCGAAAATAATTCTAAACAACATGCTTTTTGATAATATGTTCTTTAGCCAATTATTTATTTTTGAATCCAATCTGAGCAGTTCTTCTAGGTTGATTCGGTTCAGATTGAGTTTGTAAATTCTTCAGATTGATTCTGTTCATATTGAGTTTGTAAATTCTTCAAAATGATATTGTTCATATTTTGTTAAGATTGCTTTCGCAAATTCTTCAGATGAAACTTCCTTCCTATTGCTTGCTTTGATCTGAGCAGAAACATAATTTCGACTCGTTTCTTGAACTTTCACAAATAGGAATATGACTAAGTCCAATTCAATATTTTGACGTTTGGCAAAATCTGAATCATATCTTTGCAAATAATAAATGTATCTTCTTGTGAGTGTTTCTTCATGTAAACAATTCTTGATCACATTTTCTTGTAAATAATTCATATCTGCTTGTGATAAATCATGATCAAATCTTCTTGTAAATAATTCATATCTTTATGTAATAAATCTTGATCAAATCTTCTTGTAGGTAATTCATATCTTCTTGTACATAAATCTTGATCAAATCTTCTTGTAAATAATTCATATCTTCTTGTGATAAATCTTGATCAAATCTTCTTGTAAATAATTCATATCTTTTTGTAATAAATCTTGATCAAATCTTCTTGTAAGCAATTCATATCTTCTTGTACATAAATCTTGATCAAATCTTCTTGTACATATTTCATATCTTCTTGTGATAAATCTTGATCAAATCTTCTTGTAAATAATTCATATCTTTTTGTAATAAATCTTGATCAAATCTTCTTGTAAGCAATTCATATCTTCTTGTACATAAATCATTATCAAACCTTCTTGTAAATAATTCATATCTTGTTCAAATCTTGACCATATCTTCTTTTCAACTTGGTCAAAGATTTTCTCTAATTATAAATCTAAATCAAATCTTATTTTAGATTGTCTTCAAAAACACAAATCTTCTTTTATACTTTGTGAAGTTAAATATATTGTTCTCATAAAATACTTTTATTAACATCAAAATTCTAAGTATGAAACCAACTTGGTTCCAACAGCGATGAACTTGGACATGTCAAGTCAGAATATCCAAATCTGGAGAAAGGGGTGTTTCAGAGGAAAGATTCCATGTCCAAGAAGAAAGGTCTAATGGCCACATGGGATGACTATGATGAATCCTCTAATGATGAAGAACAAGCCAATATGGCTCTAATGGCTGATGCTAACTCTGATTCTGACTCTAGAAGTGAATCTGTAGATGAAGAAATTGAGGTACTCTCTAATTTAACTCATTTTGAATTAATTACAATTATAAATGACTTCTTAAACAAGAATCATAATATCACTCTACAGCTGAAAGCTCTTAGGAAAATAAATGAAAATCTGAATGATAAAATTGAGACTTTAGAAAGTAATATTGCTGAACGTAAGACCGAAAACCTAACTCTGAAAAGTAATCATAGTTCAACATCAATTGATAATATGCCATGAAATTTTGATAAATATGAAGAAGCATATCAAGATTTTCTTGCTAATAGTATAGAAAAAAGTAAGTTTGCTTATATGATTTACGGTATTAGTAGAAATGGCAAAAGAGGAATAGGATTTCAAGAAACAGAAACTGAACCTAAGTTTACCTCCTTCGATAATTTATGTATTGTCTTATCTAAGAAAGGTCACTATAAATCGTCTTGTCCTATGCTAACCACATGGAAAGACAAGAAACCTTTTAAAGCTAACAAACCAAGACCTAACCAAATGTGGGTACCCAAAGATAAAATTGTCTATATTGCAGATGTTCTCAACAAGCAAGTTGAAACACCTGACATAGTACCTAGACAGTGGATGATCGCGACATATGACGGGAGAAAGGTCTATGTTCCAAGACCTAACCTTGACACGGCGCAGTTGGTAAAAATTCCTTAACTTCTATAAATAATGTACTACTAGTAAAAGGACTAAAACATAATCTACTTAGCATAAGTCAATTAAGTGATAGTGGTTATGACATAGTCTTTAATCAAAAGTCCTGTAAAGCTATAACTCAAAATGATGGTTATGTTCTATTTACTGGCCATAGGCAAGGGAATCTTTATAAAACCAACCTTTTTAACTTAGCAGAACAAAAGGTCAAATGCTTTGTGTTTGTGAGCAATGAGCAATTGATTTGGCACAAGAGATTAGGCCATGCCATTTTGAGGTTAATCTCAAAATTAAACAAATTCCAACTTCTTAGAGGCTAGCCAAATCTCAAGTTCAAATCAGAAGTCCTTTATGAGGCATGTCAAGCAAAGAAACAAGTTAAGAGTTCTTTTGCATCAAAGAATATTAGGTCCACAAGCAAACCTTTGGAGCTTCTGCAGTTTGACCTTTTTGGTCCAGTTAAACTACCTCGTTGAATGCTAAAAAGTATGGACTTGTCATTGTTGATGATTACTCTAGATAGACATGGGTTAAGTTCCTTAAACACAAGGATGAGTCTCATAAGGTGTTCACTACCTTTTGCAAACAAGTGCAAAATGAGAAGCAATTCTCTGTAGTAACTATCCGTAGTGATCATGATGGAGAGTTTGAGAACAAAATCTTTGAGCAATTCTGTTAACAGAGTGGTATATTACCCAATTTCTCGTCCCCTACAACACCTCAGCAGAATGGTGTCGTGGAAACAAAGAATCGTACTTTTCAAGAAATGGCTCGCACTATGATGTACGAAAAGAATGTTGTTAAGCATTTTTGGGCAGAAGAAGTCAATACCTCATTTTACATTCAGAACAGAGTCTATATCAGACATATTTTGGATAAGACTCCTTGTGAGTTGTGGAAAGGTAAAAAGCCCAACATTTCTTACTTTCATCAATTTGGTTGTGTATGCTATGTTTTAAAAACTAAAGATATCATTGGCAAGTGTGACCCTTGTTCACAAAAGTGAACCTTCATTGGATACTCTGAAAGATCTAAAGCTTATAAAGTGTTCAACAGGGAGACTCACCTTGTGGAGGAGTCAATACATGTTAAGTTTGATGACAAACATCTTGACCTTAAAAAGTCAAAGTAAGTTGAAGATATTGTAGGTTTACTGGAATCAAAAGAAATTGATAAATCAGAAGATAAAGACAAACCAAAAGAACCAAATAAATTAGAAGATACAAGAAAATCAGAAGAACATGACAAAACATCATAGTGTGAATCTCATCTAGAGACTTTGATTGTTGGAGATGCAAATGATCCTCTAAAGACCAGATTATCATTGAAAGATACTTCTATGGTTAGTCTTCTCTCCTCAATTGAACCTACCTCTATTGATGAAGCACTTGCAGATAATGGTTGGATCCTCGCAATGCAAGAAGAGCTTAATGAATTTAAAAGAAATGATTTTTGGGATCTAGAACCCAAACCAGAGGATAAGAGACCAATTGGAACCAAGTGGGTATTTAGGAACAAATCAAATGAAAAAGGAGAAGTTGTCATGAATAAGGCCTGACTAGTTGCACAAGGTTACAATCAACAAAAAGGTATTGATTACACTAAGACATGTGCTCCAATGGCCCAGTTAGAGGCAATACGTATCTTACTCTCTTTTGCTGCTTATAATAATATCACTTTGTTTCAAATGGATGTTAAAAATGCTTCTTAAATGGCTACATTTATGAAGAAGTATATGTAAAACAACCCCCAGGATTGGAAAAGCTAGAGTTTCCTAATCACGTCTTTAAGCTTAAGAAATCTCTATATAGTCTAAAACAAGCACCTAGAGCTTGGTATTATAGGTTAAATAACTTCTTACTTGAAAACGGTTTTGATAGAGGTCAAGTTGACACCAATTTGTTTAGGAAATCAATAGAAAACGACATTCTTGCTATTCAAATTTATGTTAATGATATTATATTATGTTCTACTAATAGCACCCTTTGTCAAGATTTTGCTAAGTTAATGCAACAGGAATTTCAAATGAGTATAATGGGAGAACTGAAGTTCTTCTTAGGAATTCAAATTCAACAAGGTCAAAATGGGATATACATTCATCAGACCAAGTATACAAAAGAGCTTCTCAAGAAGTTTAAGATGAATAATTGCAAACCTATGGCTACACTAATGCATCCCACCTGTTCACTTGATAAAGATGAATCAGGATAAAAAGTTGTCCAGAAAACATACAAATGATATCTTACTACTATATCTTACTACTATATCTTATTGCTATATCTTACTGCTATATCTTACTGCTATATCTTACTGCTTCAAGACCTGATATTGTATTTAGTGTGTGTGTGCCAGATTTAAGCTAATCCAAGGGAATCCCACTTAACTGCTATTAAGAGGATCCGTAGATACCTGAAAGGTACTTCTAACCTTGGTTTGATCTATAAGTTGTCAACTAAGTACATGTTAGTAGGATATTGTGATGGTGACTATGCTGAAGGCAATCTTGAAAGAAAAGACACCAGTGGAAATTGCACTTTCCTAGGTGAAAGTTTAATCTCCAGGATAAGTAAAACACAAAGCACAATTGCAATGTCAACAACAAAATTTGAGTACATTTCTGCACCAGGATGCAACTCTCAACTACTATGGATGAAACATCAATTGGGGGACTACCAAATAATTGAGAGTAACATTCCCGTATTATGTGATAATACATCGGCTATTTGTCTAACTTAGAATCCAATTCAACATTCTAGGGGTAAACACATAGAAATAAAACATCACTTTATTAGGGACTATGTTCAAAAAGGTGTGTTAAATATCCAGTTTGTAGACACTAAAACATCAATAGGCTGACATATTCACTAAACCACTAGCTGAAGAAAGATTTGAATTTATTAAGAAAAATATGATCTAGTATTTATATCTAATTAATGTTCTTATTTATATCTGTTTGATGCTTTGATTGTTGTATGCTCATAGGAATTTAAACTTAAATAGATGTGTGTTTCTAGGCTTAAATTTGATCTACTAAATGGTGTTAACTCATTAGCCAATTGCCATTCAAATTTCTATTATTTTTGTCTAACGACAAAAGGGGGAGAAAGAGAATCGAGAATAATTTCAACTGTCTAATATTTGCATATTTGGGGAAGCAAGAATATGCATTTGGGGAGAAAGAGGGATAGTATAACTGCTCCGAGTTAGGGGGAGCCATGTCTGTTTGATTATTTGCATGCTGGTTGATTTGCATGTTCTTTAATTTACATGTATGTTTTATTTTCATGTTTGTTTGTTGTTTTACTTTATTTTTGTTTAAATAAATTGTTATCAAAAGTACTGTTTTGTCATCATAAAAAAGGGGAATATTGTTGGAACCAAGTTCGTCCTCGAAAAATTCCTTGTGTGTTTTGATGTAAACAAAGATACTTTAGGAGAACAATTTATTTCACTAATGATTTCAAGAAGTATGCAGAAATAAGAACAGGAAAATCAGAGGATACCACTAGAGAATGTCACAAGAGGAAGTGACCAGAGGAAATAAAAAGGTCAAAGGAAATGAAATCAAATCAGTCAACGAAATCCTCAGAATTCAAAAAAATGCACGTGCTAGAAAAGTTCGCGTGTTTGCCTCTCATAGCGTGTTTCTTGTAGTTCAGCGTGTTTCTGCGTCTTCCTCTAAAGACTGAAGCGTGCTATTGATTAGCATGCCTCTAATGAGTTAGCACGTCTGCCTCTGAAAATTCAGTGTGCCAATGGAGTTTTTATGCCTCTAATGAATAGTAAATTTATCATGCCTCTAATGAACAGTAACTTTAGCATACCTTTGATGAACAGTAACTGTAGAATGCCTATATTGAACAGTAACTTTAGGATGCTTCTGTAAACAATATTTTTGAGCATACCTTTGAACTCGGAAGCCACTGTTCAAGTCTGCATCTGAAGCAAATATTTCACTGACTTTGAAGACTGTGACTCGTTCCAAAATGATGCCTCTAATACGCAGCACACTTTGAAGTTGCACTGACTCTAATAATGCAACAAAGATGAAGTTGCCCATGCCACTAATTCTAAGTCTCGCAGCTTTGCATCTACCTCTGACCATGGTTATTCTAGCATCACAGCATTTGATTCCCACAATCAAATCAATGACTATGTAGAATAAAATTAAATGATTCTGATGGAGAAAAGTTAACAACTCTGATGGAAGGTCAAAAGCTCTGATAGATTGAGAAAAATATTGAATTGGACTTAGTCGTACTCTTACCTTTGAAGGTCCAAGAACAAGCCCAAATTTGTTCCCGCTCCAATCTAATCAACCATATGAAGAAAGTTTTAGGAAGAATTAATTTCAACGCATATCTAGACATTATTCAATCTGGAAAGTTCTAGAAGATTCTCCCATACCGGATTTGGAAGTAATTAATTCACAAACGGTCATATTCTCAAATTGTATCCATCAAGGTTATTCTTGTTGAAGATCTTTGTTGACCAACCTACAAACAAATATGATTCAAAATTCTTGAGGGACAAAATTGAAACCCTAATTTTATCTATAAGTAGATATTCAAGGCTGAAAAAGAACACACAAACTCAAAAATCTTGAAAACCAAAGCTATCCAAAAAAAAGCTCAAGAGCTCAATATTTTCTAAGTATTTAGAGTGTAAGGTTTTAAGTTCTAGAAAAGCACTCATTCAAAGTAAAATATTCTAAGTGTTGTAGTGTGAAAAATCATTGTATCAAATCTGCTTAGTAGAAGCAAAACCAAACCAGTTCCAATCTCTTGTAATCCAACCCGATAGTGGCTTTAGTTTGCCTCTAACAATATGTTGATCTCAAGTTGTATAGAGAAGACTTGATTGTAGAGTCAAAGTGTCGTTTGCCTCAAAAAGTCTGTAGGTTCAAGTTGTTTTGAGAAGACTGACATGTAGGGTTAGGTGTTGTTGTAATTCAAGTTTTGAACTAGTGGATAAATCCTTCTGTGCAAGGGGACTAAATATAGCTACCAAGTTGGTGGTGAACCAGGATAAAATCTGGTGTGTTATTTTTACCTTCACTTTGTTTGTTTATTGTTGCCCCCTAAGTAGTCCAAACTTTTAAGTAGCCAAACCAGAATCAAAATTAGAATTAAGAAAAGAGTTTCAAAATTAGACAAACACAATTCAACCTCCCTTGTTTTATGCTTGTACTAAACTTGAATATTATTTTTTTACCAAGAAAGATTTTGTTCTTGTGCAAGAATGACATAGTTAGATATTTACTCAATAGACCTATATTGCAAAGTCGACTAATGAAAGGGGTCATAAAACATAATGAATATGAATTGAAATATGTGGCCCTAAAAGCAGTAAAGGGTTAGGCTCTAACAAACTCTCTAGCACCACATCCTTGTGTAGAGTTTCAAGATCCCTTAGCCAAACTTTGTTGTGGCTATTAATCCTTGGGTATTGATATTTGCCAAATCTAGATTCCAAAGGGGAACTGGAGCTAGCATAATTATCATTAATACAAAAATGGAGAGTTTGAAAATTTAAATGTCAGCTAGATCCTAAGTTTTCCAGTAATTAAGTTGAATATGAAGCTATGATCCTAGGACTTAGGATACTAGCAAGCATGGCCATATGTTATAACCATATACAAGACAAGGATGATTCTCAGTTAGTGGTGAAATAAGTCACTAGGGAATACCAATGCTTGAATTCTAACCTCCAAATAAGTGATGAAACGACTATCAAACTATTGTGTATGTTTCCCAACACAAACTATGAATAGAAAAAATAGGCTAATGAGTTATCCCAATAGACATATGGTTATAAGAGAACACCTCATGAACTTATACATGAAAAATATCTTACGCAAGGATGTATACAAGTGGTTGACACTTGGTTTAAGGAGTTAGTTGACTACTTAAAAGATCCCTCCATTTCAGTTGATTTCAAGTTGAAGTAGAAAGCACTCAACTTTGCTAATATATTAGGATTTATATAAGGAATGGAATAATGGTTTGCTCTTGAAATGTGTAAGGAAAACAAGGTCTTTCAAAATCATGGCTGAAGTTCATGAAGGACTTTATGGATCCCACAGGACTGGTCTCACAATGAAATGGTTAATTTATTGCCATAGATATTATTGGCCAACCATAGTGAATGGCTGCTTTTAGTCCACTAAGGGATGTGAGGCATGTTAGCTACATGGACTTACACAAAGGGTGCAAGTTGAGCTACTGCATCCAATAATTGAACCTAGGCCTTTTAGAAGATGGGTTATGGATCTCATTGGAACAGTATATCCAACTTCCTATAAAAGACATAAGTTCATCATAGTGGCTACTGACTACTTTGTAAAATAGGTCAAAGTTCAATTGATGATAAACGTAGGTCAAGATGAGGTGATCAGTTTCATTCAACACCAAATCATCTATAGGTTTGGCATTCATGAGATTAATTCAATGGATCAAGGTATAATGTTCACTAGTGATAGGTGGTCATGTAGAGTTTTGGGATTAAATTAATACATTCCTCTTCTTATTATGCTCAAGATAATGGACAAGTTGAGGCAACCAAAAAAATCATCATTGACCTTATCAAGAAGAATGTTAAAGATACGCTGAAGAAGTGGAAATAAACCTTACAAGAAGTTATATGGGCTATGAGGAACTCTAAAATAACTACAACAGGTTTTACCCCTTATCAACTCACCTATGATTAGGATGCAGTACTCCCTTTGGAAATAATGTAGCTTCACTCATATTTGCTAAGCAATGCAAACTCAATATTGATGAAAATAAGCAAGCTATTTTAATGGAATTCGATTCCATGGATGAGGATTAGCTAATGGCTTTAACTAGGATTGAGAATTTAAAGATAAAAATGGCTAAATCATATAACAAACAAGTCAAGCTCAAACAATTCGTGGAGGTGACTTAGTTTAGAAAACTATGTAACTAGTTTGAATTAAAGATCCTATGTTTAGGAAATGGTCACCAAATAGGGAAGGACTGTTTATTGTTAGTAAGGTTTTTAGCGGAGGATCCCATCGACTAGTGAATATGGAAGTAGATGAGCTAAATAGAAGCATAAATGGAAAGTATCTGAAAAATTATTATCCTACTATTTGGTAAATTATTGAAGAACCACTTGATTAAAAATACATTAATATTTCAAGAAAAGTAGGTGGTCACAAGTTGACTACCTATCCGAAATTATAGAATTACAAGTAAAAAGCCTATGAGGCTAGATCTTGAATTGCTTCATCCACAGGGTCTTAAGGTTTCTCTTTATTGAAGAGAAAAGAACTTTAAATAGGCACCTCTTTAAACAGGGGTTTGATGCATTTATTACACTTTTGGATGACTATACCTATTCTCTACTTTGCCAATTAACTTTGATTCAATGGTTCCTTGTTTTAGTTTTGGACATTCATGGAAGGGTGGAATTCTTGGAGCAGCACTTCTGCGAAGGTGCCTGACGAGAATATCTTAGGAGTATCAGCGGTGGTTAGTGCAATCTTATAACCCTAAAGTATTTCTAGGTATTTTATTTTGAGAATTGTCTGTGTATAGGCTACTTTACCATTTGAGCACTTATGTTATGCTATATGGAATTTTGATTAGTGTATGTGCTTTATTGAAAAATTCTTTCTTTTCTTTATGTACCATACGTCACTGGCTTTGTTTAAGTTTGTTTTTTAAATTGCAGCTATTTATTGAGAAAGATGTTTTATTTATATTTTGTACAAGAAAATCTTTTTAAAAAAATATATGTTTTTGCTGTTAAAAATCGAAGTGTTAAAGTAGCGTAAGTCAAATGAAGGAAAGGAGAAGGAAAAGTAGATTTTGTTTTTTTAAGTGTGTGTATGCGTGTATTTTCTTTCCTCGTTTGGGTGAGTGAGTAAGGTGGTGTTGGATCCAAATGGGAAGTTGCATAAAATTCTAATTATATTACTCATCAAATTATAACATAATTATTTCTAAAACAATTAATCACATAATAAATCTATCATTCAAATAACTTGAAAAAAGTACATTTCTAAAATGAATAAGTGGGATTGTTACAAATATCAGATTATTTCATATCAACAACAACAAAATACAAATGTGATAATTGACATTATTATTGATTCACATTCTCATAAGATAAAAGGTGAGTTTTTTAGTGGATCACCTTAATAAGTTGTTTATTGTGGACCAGTATTAAAAAATCATAAGTATTAGCTTATGACCATCCTAATCTTTATGGATAAGACGAAAATTTGATTGATGTTGATTCAACATGAGATATATATTTATTGTTTCTTATTTTTATCAAACATGTATCATTTAAGTCATTATCTCAATCATAAAAAAGAAGATATCTATTAACATCTATTTCTAAGAGACAATGTTTATATTTGTTGGAATTTTAAATATTTTTCAAGTATTGATTCACGGTGGAAGTGGTCCATATTATAATTTGTATAAGACTAGATAAAAGCTTTGTTTCAACAAGCTTTTTTTCATATTATAATTTGTACAAGACCATATTATAATTTGTTCTTAAACTCTTTGGAGAAAAACATTTAAGAAAAGTTCCGAGCTTTTAATTTAGGATTTAATTTATTTAAATTCCAATGCATACCAGGTATAATTTAAACAATATATAATTGTTGTGTATATACACATAGTTTTTAATTTGTTTTAACACTCTAATTATTAAAGGAAATTGTTCGCAATAATTTAAATTTCAATCTAGAGGTAAGTAAGGTCTGGTCAAAGAGTGTTCTAATTAGAATTTAAATTCGAGTTATCTCGAACAATTCATCTTTAACTGAAATTCATTAATCACTTGAGCTCAACTATTTGGTTGATAATTTAAATATATAATTTCCCTAATTAAATCACAAAAATTTAAAAGTGAATATAATAGAATTAAATTTATTAAAAATAATTTATCTCGTTCATCATAACATTTGTTGCTTAAAATATTTAATAAGGCTTGAACGAATATTTTATTGGTGATCAAAGAAATAGACTCAGGTGCGGTAAACTTGGTCGAACCAGTATTACAAAGAGAACCAAATATCTGATTTGAATAATTAAGTATACAATTGTGAATATAAATTTCATAAAAACTATTAAATCTTTAAAAATGGTATAAAAGTTTTACATAAGTAATACATCAGAGTATAAAAAAAAAGTAATACATAAAGTCATCAACTGACAAATGTCAATGTTCTTAGGTTCTAAGTCTTGTCTCGAATTCAAACCCGGAACATCGCTGTATGAGTTAATTAAGGTGAAATTTATTATCTCTTTAAAAGGTAAAAATTTATGATTCAAACCTGGAACATCGCTTTATGATCTCTTATGAGTTAATCGTCATTGAGAGAATTTAAATTTTGTCCCTTGCGATTATAAGACCAAACTCTAACCATTTAGCTAATGTTTCATGTACATTGTTATTAATTCTTTAATAAACGACTAATTTTTATTAATCATCTTATTGTGAAATTCATTTTGAAGGAATCAAGTATATATATTATGCGACTTTTTATCTACAAAGTTTTAATTATTTTATGCTTTATATCATTAAATCTCCAACAACTATGATTTCCTTGATTAAATATGCCTTACTCATAAGGACAAAAGAAGATTCTATAAAAGAAACTTTGAAGAATCTTCGCATTGTACCTCAATTTTATGTTTTGATAATGGTGAGTTTCCAACTTCAACCTCATATTGGATGTAATTTGATCTACTTATGTTTGATTAAATTTGGGAATATGTAAGATTTTATATTGTTTTACATATTTGATTCTTTGAAAAGAAAAAAGTTATTACATATTGTTGGGTATTAGGCTCCCTTCCTATGTGGAGAAAGGCCCAAATTGTAGCCTATGTGTCTCACTTATTTAAGTGGAGAGTGGTCTAATTAAGGTTGTAAGAGAGAGACTATTTTGAAAGCAAAGGAAGCCACCAAAAGAGAAAAGAGGAGAGTAAACCCTATTCCTGATTTTGTCAAATCAGTCTCAGAAAAACATCGATTATGCATTCGTTAACCGTTGGACTGGGCTTAGTTTTGGAAGCAGGTTTGCAACATTCAGGTCTTCATTTTAAAAAGTCAAATCGGTGAAACGATTTCTGGAGAAGGAGGAATCGTGCTCAAACAGCAGCAGGTTTTTGAGTGTTTTTCTTCCTTTTGCTTTTCATTTGTAAGCATTAGTGCTTTGTTATTTTGGTTGGTTGTAGGCACACTTTATGCATCATTTTGAGACTCTTTTGTACCCTTATTTGATTATAGTGGAGCTATTTCTTTGGTTTGAACGACCCGTGGTTTTTACCCTTGCATTGAGGGGTATTCCACGTTAAAATATTGGTGTTTTTTACGCTATTTTATTTTTATTAATTTGTTGCCATATATATTTGTTGTTGCTCCTCACGGGTTCTTGCAATTTGGGGGAAGTTTATATCCGTTGCGTATTACTTGCTATCGTATTTCTGTATTTATTCCCATCAAAGTGGTATTTCATGTACATTGTTATTAATTCTTTAATAAACGACTAATTTTTATTAATCATCTTAGTGTGAAATTCATTTTGAAGGAATCAAGTATCTATATTATGCGACTTTTTATCTACAAAGTTTTAATTATTTTATGCTTTATATCATTAAATCTCCAACAACTATGATTTCTTTGATTAAATATGCCTTACTCATAAGGACAAAAGAAGATTCTATAAAAGAAACTTTGAAGAATCTTCGCAGTGTACCTCAGTTTTATGTTTTGATAATGGTGAGTTTCCAACTTCAACCTCATATTGGATGTAATTTGATCTACTTATCTTTGATTAAATTTGGGAATATGTAAGATTTTATATTGTTTTACATATTTGATTCTTTGAAAAGAAAAAAGTTATTACATATTGTTGGGTATTAGGCTCCCTTCCTATGTGGAGAAAGGCCCAAATTGTATCCCATGTGTCTCACTTATTTAAGTGGAGAGTGGTCTAATTAAGGTTGTAAGAGAGAGACTATTTTGAAAGAAAAGGAAGCCACCAAAAGAGAAAAGAGGAGAGTAAACCCTATTCCTGATTTTGTCAAATCAGTCTCAGAAAAACATCGATTATGCATTCGTTAACCGTTGGACCGGGCTTAGTTTTGGAAGCAGGTTTGCAACATTCAGGTCTTCATTTTAAACAGTCAGATCGGTGAAACGATTTCTGGAGAGGGAGGAATCGTCCTCAAACAACAGCAGGTTTTTGAGTGTTTTTCTTCTTTTTGCTTTTCATTTGTAAGCTTTAGTGCTTTGTTATTTTGGCTGGTTGTAGGCACACTTTATGCATCATTTTGAGACTCTCTTGTACCCTTATTTGATTATAGTGGAGCTATTTCTTTGGTTTGAACGACCCGTGGTTTTTACCCTTGCATTGAGGGGTATTCCACGTTAAAATATCGGTGTTCTTTACGCTCTTTTATTTTTATTAATTTGCTGCCATATATATTTGTTGTTGCTCCTCACGGGTTCTTGCAATTTGGGGGAAGTTTATATCCGCTACGTATTACTTGTTATCGTATTTCTGTATTTATTCCCCTCAAAGTGGTATCAAAGCTCTTGTTAAAGGGTTATTTTACTTTCTTGAAGGATGGAGGCAAATATGAATATAAAGATGGTATGCTTGAATGGTACTAATTATCATTTGTGGAAGGGCAAGATGAAAGATTTGTTATGTGTGAAGAAAATGCATCTTCCTATTTTTAGTTCTAAAAAGTCGGATGATAAATCTACGGAAGAATGGGATTTTGAACATCAACAGGTATGTGGTTTTATTAGGCAATATGTAGAAGATAATATTTATAATCATATTGCTAATGAGACAAATGCAAAAACTATGTAGGATAAGATACAGACTTTGTTTGCCTCTAAATCAGGGAATAATAAATTATTCTTACTGAATAGTTTCATAAGTTTGAAGTATAAGGAGAGAACGTCTATTTTGGACCACTTGAGTGAATTTCAGGGGCTTCTTGATCAAATGTTTGGAATGGGTATCAAGTTTGATGATGAACTATTGGGACTATTTTTACTGTTATCTTTACCAGAGTCTTGGGAGACATTTCGGGTTTCTATAACGAGTTTAGCTCCTAATGGTGTTGTTTCTTTGGAAATGGCTAAGAGTGGTCTTTTGAATGAGGAGATGAAAAGGAAGGCACATGTTTCTTTATCTCAATCTGAAGTTCTTGTCACTGAAAATAGGGGG
Source organism: Cicer yamashitae (assembly GCA_037974755.1). Lineage (NCBI taxonomy): Eukaryota > Viridiplantae > Streptophyta > Magnoliopsida > Fabales > Fabaceae > Cicer > Cicer yamashitae. The sequence goes on from JBBPBQ010000001.1 coordinate 18,336,461, forward strand.
AGAAGTTAGAAAAAAAGAACCGAAGGGTGGTAGAGAAAATAGCAAAAGCAAGTCCAAGTCTAGATACAAAAATGTGGAGTGTCATTATTGTCATAGAACAGGGCACATACAAAAGAATTGTTTTCTGTGTAAAAAGGAGAACAAAGGCAAGAAGGGTAAGTAGAAACAAAGGGGTCATGATGATGATAGTAGTCTTCATGTATCCTTTGTCACACATTACATACTCAAAAAATTTGTACCACTGCCTTGGAGCTTGCTTCAAACTGTATAGACTCTTTCTCAATCTACACACATAGTCTTCATTGCCTTTAACAAGAAAACCATTAGGTTGCTTCTTGTAAATCTCTTCCTCCAAATCACCATGAAGGGAAGTTGTTTTAACATCAATTTGCTCTACCTCTAAGTCAAGAGTAGCTTCCAAACTCAACACGGTTCTAATTGATGACATTTTTACCACAAGTGAGAAAATCTCATTAAAATCAACACCCTTTCTTTGACGAAAACCTTTCCCCACTAATCTGGCTTTATACCTCGGAGACTTCGAGTTACTCTCAAGCTTCACTCTATAGATCCACATGTTTTCCAAAGCCCTTTGGCCTTTTGGCAATTTGACCAATTCATAAGTGTGATTATCATGCAAGGATTTCATCTCATCATGCATTGCATCCAACCACTTTTGACTTTCTTCACTCTCCATGGCCTCTCGAAAACACTCAGGTTCCCCTTCATCAGTCAAATTCACAAATTCATCAGAAACATACCTTGTTGATGGTTGACTCTGCCTCTTTGACCTCTTGAGTTGGGTTTGAGATTATTCAAAAGCATCACTAAGATTTTCATTGTGTGACAACTCATGATCTTCACTTGTTGGAATATTTACCTCGTCTTTAAGTTGATGATCATCAACACAATCATCTGGCTCATCATTATTAACATTACCATCAATAGTATTTGAATCAGGAATAGGTGACCACACTGGATCACCATCAGCCAATATGTTATCTTTCTCAGGTGTAGTCTTATCCACCTTATCAATGTCTTCAATAGTTTGGTCTTCCATGAACACCACTTCGTGACTTCTGATAACCTTTTTGTCTATAGGATCATACAACTTGTAGCCAAATTCATCCTCACCATAACCAATGAAGATACAGTGCCTTGACTTTGCATCCAACTTAGATCTTTCATCCTTTTGAACATGCACAAAAGCCTTGCAACCAAAGACTCTCAAATGATCATACTTGACATTCTTGCCAAACCATACCTTATTAGGTACATCACTATTCAAAGCGACATTAGGAGTAAGATTAACAAAATTCATCGCCATGTACAATGCTTCACTCCAATAATGTTTAGGCAACTTAGCTTCAGAGAGCATACACCTCACTCTCTCAACAAGTGTTCGATTCATTCTCTTTGCTAAACCATTCAGCTAAGGAGTTTTAAGGGGAGTCTTTTCATGTGTTATACCCTGTTGTTTCCAATAGACATCAAAGGGTCCACAATACTCACCACCGTTGTCAATATGAACACGTTTCAGCTTCTTGCCTGCCTGCCTCAAAAACAAAGCATGGAATTGTTTCAACTTCTCCAACACTTGCTCTTTTGTCTTCAAAGCATAAACCCATAGTTTCCTAGAACAAACATAAACAAAAGTAACAAAATAAAGTGCACCACTAAAAGATCTTACCTTTAAAGGGCCACAAACATCATAATGTACCAACTGAAGCAACTCTTACTTTCTAGATGGAGGATGTCTTTTGAAGGAAACTCTAGTTTTTTTATAAATCATGCAATGAGAACATTTCTCCAAACCGACATTCTTCAATCCTGAAAGCACATCCTTTCTGGCTAAACAATTTAACCATTTTTCACTAATATGGCTAAGCCTTCAGTGCCACAAAGATGATTCCATATCCACGGTATTCACACTGTCTTTAGCAACCAAAGCTTTTGTCCAATACAGTTTGCTAATTTTCTCCCCTCTAGCTACAACCAAGTTACCTTTGTTGAGTTTCCACTTTCCAGAAGCAAACCACTATCATCAAGCATATGCACAAAGACCAAATTGAAGCAACCATCTAGAGCATGTTTGACTCTTTCAAGAAACAATTGCATTCCTATGTTGTTTTGTAAGCATACATCACCAACACCAATTACCTTAGATACACCATCATTACCCATCTTCAAAACTCCAAAGTCACCTAAAGTATAAGATGTGAAGAACTCCTTCTCCGGTGTAACATGTAGTGTAGCACCGCTATCAATTATCCACATGCTCTCATCAGATACAAGATTAATTGACTCATAGTCACGGAGAATAACAAGATCATCACTAGTAGTAGTAGTAACACAATCATCATCATTATCATCATTGTAAAATACTTATGTTTTTTATGAAGACAAAGACCAAGGAAAGTGATCAAGTTGCAAGCTCAAAGAGAGGTCAACAAACAAGTCAACTATTGTCAATATGCTAAAGACTTATAATTTAAGGTACATGATGCAATCTAATATTGTTATATTTCAAATGCACATGAGAACCTTCCATTTAAGCATATGCATCAAAAGAATTTTCAAAGTGTCAAAATGCATGCACAATGTTTCAAAATCAAGTTTTTGACAAAAATCAAAGATGTATTCGACTACAGCATCTTGTAGCCGAATACAAACTCCAGTTAGTAACAAAATCTGCATATCTGTATTCGACTACAAGATGGTGTAGCCGAATACAAATACCAAGTAAATAGTTAAAACTGCACTTTTGTATTCGAGTATAACATGATGTAGCCGAATACAAAACCAAGTCGGTGGCAAAATTCAGTCATCTGTATTCGACTACAAGGATGTGTATTCAAATACCAGCTTGAAATTTTCAAATAAATCTGAGCATTACAGAGGTGTATTTGACTACACTCAGGCTGTAGCCGAATACAACTGCGAAGCAATGCAATTTTTCAGTTCAGATTCAATCTGGATCATTGCATATGTTCATCAAACCTCTAGGAATGATTGCCACTGATCTGAAGTGATGTCTAAGGAGTATAAATACTTCAAAGATTCAGATTTAACTTAAGAACTTCAACATCAATGTTAAAATAACTTTGAACAAAATTTCTGAAATATTTTGAATTATTCAAAGTCTTACTTTCATATTTCAAGTACATATTTTACATTGTCATATCATTGAGAAAGGTTCTCTGTTGTACTAGAAATTATATTAAACTGTTATCATTGTACTCAACTGTTATAACCTCTTGATTTCAGTCAAAGTCATTGTTGTAAAACCATTCAAGTTATTGTGTAAATTGAGGAAAGTGGTGTACTTTCTTCAAGTTTTGTAAACTAGGATAATGGTGTGCTATCTTAGGCAGATTGTTAGAAGTTCGTAATAGAAGTCTTAGAGTTAAACTTGTACTTATTCGAAACAAGGCAAGGTTGGTTGCTCAAGGACACAATCAAAAAGAAGGGATCGACTTTGATGAAACATTTGCTCCGGTAGCAAGGTTAGAAGCAATCCGATTATTACTTGCGTATGTTTGTTCTATGGATTTTGAATTATTTCAGATGGATGTCAAAAGTGCTTTTCTAAATGGCTACATTAATGAGGAAGTATATGTAAAACAGCCACCCGGCTTTAAAGACTTCCAGAAACCTTCACATGTCTTCAAATTAAAGAAAGCTCTTTATGGTTTGAAACAATCTCCAAGAGCTTGGTATGATAGGCTAAGTAACTTTCTATCTGAACAAGGATTTGAAAAGGGTAAAGTTGATAAGACATTATTCATTAAAAGGACTAATGGTCACACTTTACTTATTCAAATCTACGTTGACGATATCATATTTGGATCAACCAATAATAAAATATGTGAAGAATTCTCATTAATGATGCAAGGAGAATTTGAAATGTCTATGATAGGCAAGTTGAATTATTTCCTTGGAATTTACATCAAGCAACTCAAAAATGGCATTTTCATCAATCAAGAAAAGTATTGCAAGGAACTATGGGATCCAGAACTTATGTAGATAAAGATGAAACTAAATATTTTGGATCATACCTCAATATTGAGGTATGATTAATCATACCTCAATATTTTGGATCTGTTTTATATCTAACGGCCAATCGGCCAGATATTATGTTCAGTGTCTGTTTATGTGCAAGGTTTCAGGCAGATCCTAAGGAATCACATCTTGCAGCAGTGAAGCGAATAATGAAATATTTGAAAGGAACAACCAATGTTGGATTATGGTATCCAAAAGGCAGTATATGCAGTCTTGTTGGTTATTCTGATTCTGACTATGCAGGATGTAAAACAGATCGAAAAAGCACAAGCGGCACTTGCCATATCTTAGGTAATGCATTAGTGTCATGGTCTTGTAAAAAGCAAGCATGTGTGGCTCTAAGCACTGCTGAAGCCGAATACATAGCAGCAGGCAGTTGTTGTGCACAGATTCTATGGCTCAAATAGCAGTTATGTGACTATGGACTTGACCTTGGATGCATCCCCCTAAGATGTGACAATACCAGTGCTATCAATATCACAAAGAACCCAGTCATTCATTCTCAGACCAAACAAATTGACATACACCATGACTTTTTGCGCGATCATGTTCTCAAGGGAAATGTTGAAGTTACATTTGTGGATACACATAATCAACTAGCAGATATCTTCACAAAGCCTTTGCCTAAAGATTCATTCTATGAAATACGAAGAGAACTTGGCATTCTAAATGAAAATGATCTCTAATACAAGGTATTGACCCTTTGTAAGTCACTTCTCTTAAAAATCTTGAAATCTTCATTTGATAAGTTGAATAGAATTAAATATTTGATGTATGAATATGTGCTTTCTCAACATGTTTATGTTTTTTAAATATTGTTTTTCAATGAAAATTCGACTTAAAAATTAATTTTTTTTTCTCGTAGTCGAATACACATTGTCTGTATTCGAATACACGTTTCCAGAAAACCCTGTATTCGACTACAACCAGTATATAGCCGAATACAAAGTCGAATTTTTCCCTATATACTTGCGTTTTCCCGTTTTAGGTCAGTTTGCTTAAAACTCAGTAGCCGAATATAGTTTCTCCTTCACTCTCATTTCTCCAAAACTTCATGCAATCTTACTTGCATACCCTACCAAATCTATCCACTCTCATCAATTGCATCTAAGATGACTCCAAACTCAAAATCATAACCCCAAATCTCTAAATTTTTCCCCAAAATATAAAAACTTCATCTTCTTCAATCATTACCATGGATGCACGAAAAAGAGGTTCCCGAACCAAGCATGCTTCAGTGGTTCCTTCAAAAAGGAGGGCAAAGAATGACAATGTTGCAGACCTGTCAATATTACTTCATTCACCGGAAGAAATCGACCGGTTCAGAACCTACTACTTAGATAAAAAGCTGATAACTCCAAAATATGGTACACTTGATTCCTTCTCAGCTTTTAAATTTCATGAGTTACTGAGGGCACAACATTTGGAGGCATTCATTAGTTATAATGGCCGAATCTATGCTGACTTAGTTAGGGTGTTTTACTGGAACCTCAAGAAAGAAGCATTTAAATTGGTATCTCAAGTGAAAGGCAAATATATTGAGTTGGAAACTCGTACAATAGGAGAAATTCTGCAGTTACCATTTGAAGGTCAGAAACTTAGGCCTGGAAATTTGTGTGAGTGGGAAAATGTGACCAAATATGATGCTTATGTATCCTTGTGCCGTTTTGACAAAAATACCATGGAAAGAAAACGGGCATAGGCTGGTTCTGAATTTGCTAGGCAACGGTATGGTGTTGGCAATTTGACCGTTGAAAACAAGCTACTGCATTATTTCCTCAGTTACTGGTTCCGAAGGCAGGGAATTATTCACAAATTACTGAATTTGAGCTTCAGATTATGTACTTTATGCTAGAAGGAACTGATCTCAATTGGTCATACTTTTTCCAGTCTGTTCTGTTTGCTTCCAAGAATGCCATCGGTTTGCCTTATGCAAAAGAGATCACCAGGATTTTGGATCATTTTCAAGTAGATTTTTCAAGTGCAGTCATGTATACACCTACAAAAGACAATGTGTTGGATTTGAATGTGCTGCCCAGTATAAAGATTGTGTGGAGCGAGCAACTTCAGGCTTATATCCACAAAAGAGATCGTGGACAATCATCTATGGCTGCCCAGTATGAAGAAGAAGTAGAAGAAACAGCGTCGGACGATCACGTTTCAAATCGCATGGTGATGGACAAGCTAACCTCCCTTCAAACCTTCATCACTGAACAGTTTCACACTATGGACACCTGCATTAACAACAGATTCCAAAATATTGATACAACCATTGCCCAGAACCATGAGTCTCTGTTGAATGAACTAAATGGCCTGTCCGTCAAGATTGACCACCTTCACCTCCCACCGGATGATAACATGTAGTTGGCTGCTGTAGTTTCTATTATTCTCTTTTAATGCTTTGTAAAACATTTCGTTTAAATTCGTACCATTGCTGATGTATAACTGCAACTTATTTAACTTTTCACTTTGCTTTTGATGTTATATTCCCTCCTTGTGATATATCTTTATTCCATATATATTTTGTATGCTTGGAATATTATTTTGTAGTTTTTTTTATTCGTTTTTGATCATGTCAAAAGGGGGAGAAAATTGTATGTTGTTGTTGTTAAAGTGTTTGTAGGTTTTCAAACTTTCAAAACATGATGGCATGAACGCAAGATTAAAGGGGGAGTAAGCATGCCCTAAGGGGGAGAAAAATCAAAACGATCAAAGCTTCGAAGTTTCAACAACAACAAGGTTTTGTCATCATCAAAAAGGGTGAGAATGTAAAATACTTATGTTTTTTATGAAGACAAAGAACAAGGAAAGTGATCAAGTTGCAAGCTCAAAGAGAAGTCAACAAACAAGTCAACTATTGTCAATATGCTAAAAGACTTATAATTTAAGGTACATGATGCAATCTAATATTTTTATATTTCAAATGCACATGAGAACCTTCCATTTTAGCATATGCATCAAAAGAATTTTCAAAGTGTCAAAATGTATGCACAATGTTTGAAAATCAAGTTTTTGACAAAAATCAAAATTGTATTCGACTACAGCATCTTGTAGCCGAATACAAACTCCAGTTAGTAACAAAACCTGCATATCTGTACTCAACTACAAGATGGTGTAGCCGAATACAAATACCAAGTCAATAGCTAAAACTGCACTTTTGTATTCGACTACAACATGATGTAGCCGAATACAAAACCAAGTCACTGGCAAAATTCAGTCATCTGTATTCGACTACAAGGATTTGTATTCGAATACAAGCTTCAAATTTTCAAATAAATCTGAGCGTTACACAGGTGTATTCGACTACACTCAAGCTGTAGCCGAATACAACTATGAAGCAATGCAATTTTTCAGTTCAGATTCAATCTAGATCATTGCATATGTTCATCAAACCTCTAGGAACGATTGCCACTGATCTGAAGTGATGTCTAAGGAGTATAAATACTTCATAGATTCATATTTAACTTAAGAACTTCAACATCAATCTTTGAACAACTTTGAACAAAATTTCTGAAATATTTTGAATTATTCAAAGTCTTACTTTCATATTTCAAGTAAATATTTTACATTGTGATATCATTGAGAAAGGTTCTCTGCTGTACTTGAAATTATATTAAACTGTTATCATTGTACTCAACTGTTATACCCTCTTGATTTCAGTCAAAGTCATTGTTGTAAAACCATTCAAGTTATTGTGTAAATTGAAGAAAGTGGTGTACTTTCTTCAAGCTTTGTAAATTAGGATAGTGGTGTGCTATCTTAGGCAGATTGTTAGAAGTTCGTAATAGAAGTCTTAGAGTTAGACTTGTACTTATTCTAACAATAGTGGAAAATCTCTTGTGGTGTGCGTCTCTGTACTAGCAATCATCACGACCCATTTGTTTCTGCTTACCCTTCTTGCCTTTATTCTCATTTTTCCATATAAAACAATTCTTCTGTATGTGCCATGTTCTATGACACATTTTTGTATGTTAACTTGGACTTGCTTCTGCTATTTTCTCTACCACCATTCGGTTCTTTTGTATGACTTCTCCCCCTATTTCCAGTGACAAGAACTTCATATTGAGATGAAGAACCATGTGCCTTCCTTCTCATCTTCTAATTCAAAATACCACCCTTAGTCGTTTCCAAAGAAACAACACCATTTAGGAGCTGAACTCATTATAGAAATTTGAAATGTCTCCCAAGACTCTAGTAAAGATAACAATAGAAATAATCCCAAGAGTTCATCATCAAACTTGATACCCATTCTAGACATTTGATCAAGGAACCCTTGAAATTCACTCAAGTGGTCCAAAATGGACGTTCCCTTCTTATACTTCAAACTTATGAAACTATTCAGCAAGAACAATTTATTATTCCCTAATTTAGAGGCAAACAAAGTCTCTATCTTATCCCACATAGTTTTTGCATTTGTCTTATTAGCAATATGATTATAAACATTATCTTCTACATATTGCCTAACAAAACCACATACCTGTTGATGTTCAAAATTCCATTCTTCCGTAGATTTATCATCCGGCCATTTATAACTAAAAACAGGAAGATGCATTTTCTTCACAAAAACAAGTCTTTCATCTTGCCCTTCCACAAATGGTAATTAGTACCATTCAAGCATATCATCTTTATATTCATATTTGCCTCCATCCTTCAAGCAAGTCAAAATAGCCCTTTAACAAAGAGCTCGGATGCCACTCTGATGGGAATAAACGCAGAAACACAATAACAAGTAATACGCAGCGGATATAATATTCCTCCAACTTGCAAGAACCCGTGAGAGCAACAACAAATATATATGGCAGCAAATTGATCAAAATAAAAGAGCGTAAAGAACATCGATATTTTAATGTGGAAAACCCCTCAATACAAGGGTAAAAACCACGGGTCGCCCAGACCAAAGAAATAGCTCCACTTTAATCAAACACTACTAGAAATTTCGCCTATAGTGACCGATTTAGAGACCGATTATTTTCAGTCACACTAGCGACCAAAATAGAGACCGAAATTTTGAACCTAAAAACTAAATATTTTTTCGTCACTAAATCGGTCACTAACGAAATTTAGAGACTGAAATAGCAACTGAATTTTAGCGACCAAAACTTCAGTCGCTAATTATTCTTAATAAAAAATTTGCCTTTCACACTAGCGACCGAAATAGAGACTGAAAATTTGAACCTTGAATCTAAATATTATTTCGTCACTAAATCGGTCGCTAACAAAATTTAGAGACTGAAATAGCAACTAAATGTTTGCGACCAAAATTTCAGTCGCTAAATATTTTTTAATTACATAATTTAGTTTTCTTTATTAATCAAAATATTTTTTAATTACATAATTTATTTTTTAATTACATAATTTAGTCGCTTACTACTTTTTAATTATATAATTTATTTTTTAATTACATAGTTTAGTTTTCTTTATTAATTAAAATAGTTTTTAATTACATAATTTATTTTTTAATTACATAAAAAAAAAAAGAAATAAGAAATAAGAACCAGTTTTCTTTATTAATTTATTGTTAATAACTAGTTAAAAAAAAAAGGAGAAGTTTTCGTTTGTCCTCCTTCCTCCTTCTATTTCAATTTACTCCAAAAACCCTAAAACCCCTTTTCTTTCCCAACCCAGAAACACACCCTTTCCTTCTCAACCCAGAAACTCAACCTTTCTTTCTCAACACGACGTGAAGCCAACCGTTTCTCTCAAACCAACCTCCGCAACTACGACGTGAAGCTCCGTAACTACGACGTGAAGCTCTGATTGTTTGTCGTCTCGTCGGCTATCGTCGACTATCGTGAACCAGAAGGTAAGGAATTTATTTTCTAATTTTTTGATTATGCATACTGATTTGAAGGAACAGAAAACACATTTCCTTTGTGATTTCCATTCTTGCTTATGAATTCTAAAATGTTTCAAAATCTTAAAGCCATGAATTTCCTATTCTGTTCACAAAAAACGTGTGATGCCATGTTTTAAGCCTTCTACCATACATTCAACTGTTCATCACTAACCACTGCCTCAGGAACCAATGTAAGCATCTGCACCTTGCCTTTATAGTTTATAGATCTCCACTGATTTCTATGTGGACTACTGCTAGATGAATATTGTTCATCCCACTTAAGTTTGGGTCTTATACAAGTGTTATTTTGCATTTTATTGGGCTTTTTAATTTATCTAGATAGAATCTACTATGCAATTTAGGATTTCTTTTGTTTATGGCTGCTGTGCTATATAAGAGGGGCTTAACGGCTGTAACAAGGGAGTTAACTTTTTCTTAATAAAAGATGTTTTTATAGTTTTTCTTGAATGCACTCCAATTGGTAGCCCAAAAACCCGCCTTCTATTGAGTTTACTAGATCTCCTATACTTCTTGACCATATTTTAACGAAAAGTAGGATTTACCAAGGCTCACAAATTATTTCAGACATTGCTTTTGTTAATTCACATTTTCCAACTCTACCAACACTGACATGTGCACTATATTAGAAGGGCCATACATTGCCTTACTACCAATTAAATCAGACACACACACACAAAACTCTAGCTCAGTAGTTGTTCACCTTAAAACTTAAGTAATCAAATCCAAGTTTCACAAAAACCAAAATATAGGTTATTAAACAATCTCCTTTATATATCACACATACATAATCATAACTCATATTAGTAAAAAAAAACAAATAGATCATGTGAGACGCAACATGGTTTGTTGTTGAACTTATTCATTTCATTCTTTTTACTTGTAAAGTTTCTATTCTGTAGTTTGAGTAAGTAAGCACTAAGAAGGATAGACTAGTCATAGTTCATTGACAGTAGTTCAGTGCCAATCTATTGAATTTCATGGTGTAAGGATAAGGTGTATTAGTTTTGGTATATACAAAAATTGACTAGTTTTTGGTTATATGATATCTTTCTCAAGTTTCATTCCAGTAACAAACAGCTTAGTGAAAAATCAGCATGTTAATAATCTGGGCCTTGACCCTTTTCATTTTAATCAATGTTGGCTTTTGATGTTTTAAAATTTTTTGGTCTGCAAATAAACTCTAAGCAAAGTTGGCTTGGAACTTTTTATATAAATTGACATCTAGTCAATGGTATTAATGCAATTGCGCAGTGTTCATATATAACCCATTATCCATATTTTCATAGGAATCAGATGCAGGAAAATAACATTTTATTCTTGAGACTTTCATATGGACTAATAATAGAACAGAATTTCACACCCATGTTGACAAGAAGTTTGAGGCAGTTTCAAGGAATAGGAAGTCACGGTTGAAAAAGCTATCAACATTTATAACACCTATAGCTTTGATCTCTTGTAACTATTCAACATTAATAAATGTTACAATAGTTAAAAAAAACACTAAATGTCACCGTTGTTTAGAAATTTTTTTAAAGTCAATGTTGATTTTTAATTACTACAAATTACAGGGGCTATAATTATGAAATTGTTTTAAAGTAAATGTTCAAATATCATTGTCATATACACCTGCTGTTAATTGCTAATTTTTTGATTATGCTTCATTCTATATAGGCATTATGTAATTCTGGAATAGCAAGGAGGCTGGGCAATTTTCCTGTACAAGATATAAGGCTGAGTATTCGATTTTTGGAAAGGTAATTTTTTTATTATGCTTCATTCTGTATAGGCATTCTGCAATGAATCATTCTGTAATGGTTAATTACTTAAATGGTTCATTTTGTATAGGAAGTATGATGGTTAATTACTCAAATGGTTTATTTTATTTGTCTTCTTGGTAGATGTTTAATTTTAAAAATTGTTAATTATAATGTATAGCCTTTGCTTAATGATATTACAGAAAATGGATATCCGCCAACGTCGTAGTTGGATGTATAATAGGCTAAATCCTAGTCGAAAGGGGTATACTGATGCATTTCTAAAAGGGTTAAATGAATTTGTGGCATTTGCAATCCAACAACCAAACATATCAAATAGAGAAATTAGATGTCCTTGTTCTGTTTGCAATAACATTAATTTCTTACACTTTGAAGTGGTTAAGGTTCATATTTTAAGGAAGGGGTTTAAACCTGACTATTGGTATTGGACATCTCATGGAGAAAGTGATCCAGAGTTGCATGTAGAAATTAAAAGGAAAAAATCTGCACAAGAGCGACATAACAATCATTTTAATAGATTTGAAAGCATGGTTTATGATGCTATTGGACCACAGTATCAAATGCATTGTGATGAAGAATTAGAGGAGTCTCCAAATATAGATGATCAAAAGTTTTATGATTTACTAAATGCAGCTCAAAAGCCATTGTGGCCGAGATGCAACAATCACACTGAATTGTCTTTTACTGTTAGATTGTTGGCAATTAAATCAGAGGGAAATATTTCTCAACGATCTTTTAATCAAATAGTGGCACTTATGAAGGAGACACATCCTCCAAATAATCTGGTTCCTAAAGATTGTTATAGAACCAAGAAAATAGTTTCAAAACTTGGTCTCACTGCAGAAAAAATAGATTGTTGTGTAAATGGTTGTATGTTATTCTACACAGATGAATGTAAACAACTAAAAGAATGAAAGTTTTGTAATGCACCTCGTTATGAGAAAAAAAAAGGTTGGAAGGGATAAATTCAAAGAGGTACCTATGAAGAGAATGCATTATTTACCTCTAATTCCTAGACTTAAGAGATTATATGCTTCGATGAGCTCAGCTCCACATATGAGATGGCATTATGAAAATAGACGAGAACCAGGAGTGATGTGTCATCCATCAGATGGAGAGGCTTGGCAACACTTTGATCAAATTTATCCTGACTTTGCTGTTGAGCCGAGGAATGTAAGGTTGGGATTGTGTACCGATGGTTTTACACCATTTAATCATACTACCTCACCTTATTCATGTTGGCCGATAATTGTCACTCCTTACAATCTTCCTCCAGAATTATGCATGACAACTCCCTACATGTTTCTCACTTTGATTATTCCTGGACCACATAATCCAAAGAGCAAGATAGATGTGTATTTGCAACCTCTGATAGATGAGCTCAAATTTTTATGGAATGAAGGAGTGCTTACATATGATATTTCCAAAAAAAAGAATTTTATAATGAAAGCTGCATTAATGTGGACTATTAATGATTTTCCTGCATATGGAATGTTGTCTGGTTGGAGTACAACAGGGAAATTAGCATGTCCATATTGCATGATTCAATCCAAAGCTTTTTTCTTGAAACATGGTGGTAAGTGTTCTTGGTTTGATTATCATCGTCAACTTTGCCTATGGATCACGTATTTCGAAGAAATAAGGATTCATTTTACAAGAATCGAATAGAAAAGTCTCAACCTCCACAATGGTTAACTGGGGATGATGTGTGGGAAGAAGTTTGTTATCTCCCTAAAATAACCGAGGTTGATCCGTGTATATGTGATGGATTTGGTGTGAATCATAGTTGGAAAAAACAAAGTATCTTTTGGGAGTTGCCTTATTGGAAAACCAACTTAATAAGGCATAATCTTGATGTAATGCATATTGAGAAGAATGTGTTTGATAATATTTTCAATAAAGTGATGGACATCAAAGATAAGACCAAAGATAATGTTAAGGCAAGAATGGATTTAAAGGAGTATTGTCGAAGAAAGGAGTTAGAGCTACACATACAATCTAGTGGAAAAGTTTTAAAGCCTAAAGCCAAATATGTTTTGTCTAGCGATCAACAAAAGGCTGTGTATAAATGGATTTCCGAGTTAAAAATGCCTGATGGACATGCTTCAAATTTGCATAGATGTGTAAACACAAGAGAAGGGAAGTTAATTGGAATGAAAAGTCATGATTGCCATGTATATATTGAGCGGTTGTTACCAATTGCTTTTAGTACATTTCCACATCATGTGTGGAATCCTATAGCCGAGTTGAGTAAATTTTTCAAAGATTTGTGCTCAACAATTTTGCGAGTGGATGATTTGTTGTTGATGGAACAAAACATAGTGATTACAACTTGTAAATTGGAACGGATCTTTCCACCTGGATTCTTTAACTCCATGGAGCATATTCCGATTCATCTTCCTTATGAAGCAAGGGTTGGGGGTCCTATGCAATATCGTTGGATGTATCCATTTGAGAGGTAATTATTCAAATCTTTCAACCTACAAATCTATATTTTATTTATTTATTTGTAATTAGTAGTTAATATTATTCCTTATTTTTTAGGTACTTGAATAGGTTGAAACAAATGGTTAAAAACAGATCACATGTAGAGGGGTCAATTTGTGAGGCATATCTATGTCAAGAGACTTCTCATTTCTGTTCATATTATTTTGAATCTCATGTGCAATCTTTGAGAAATAGAGTAGGTCGAAAGGATGATGGGGGTCAACATGATGTAGTTCAACAAACTTTATCAATTTTCAATCATTCTGGTCGCTCAGTTGGAACTTGTAAGAGTATATATTTGGATGATAGAGAATTAGCTGCTGCACATTTGCATGTTCTACTAAATTGTGAAGAAGTTCAACCATATATTGAGTAAGTAAAATAAATTGATCTTGATTTATATATCATTTTTTTATCAATCATATAACATAATATATATATATATGTTAGATGCTTTGTGCAATATTTGGAAGCATATGATCCATATATATGTCAAACTAAAGTGGATGGTAGGATTGCATCTGAATTTCCAAGTTGGTTTCAAACATATGTAAGTGTCTTGTGCTTTCAACTATAGTACATGACTTATCTTCTAGTTGTGGAATATAATAAGTTTATTTTGCCTATTGATAGGTACATGATAAAAATAACTTGGTGCAAAATTTGTATTTGCACCATTTAGCATATGGTCCTAAGAGGAAGGTTCATACTTGGCCTATTTATTTTGTAAATGGTTTTAAGTTTCATACAGAATAGTGGAGTGTTGGTAAGAAAACCGTTAATTGTGGACTTTGTGTCAAGGGTGACAACGAAGGAGTTGAAGAAAATTACTATTATGGTGTTGTTAAAGAGATTTTGCAAGTTGAATACCTAGGAGAACCAACCAAGCAATTAGTTTTATTTAACTGTGAATGGTTTGATATTGTTGCCAACACTGGCATGAAGATTCAACACCAATATGGCATTGTGGAGGTTCATCGTTGTAGAAGATATTCAAAATATGATCCTTTCATATTTGCAACAAATGCTATTCAGGTGTATTATGTACCTTACTCAGAAAAATTAAAAGAAAAAGTTGACTGGTGGGTTGCCATTAAAACCAAACCTAGAGGCACAGTCGACGATCGATATACATTAGAAGTTGCATATCAAGATTCAACATCTACCACAACAAATGTAGCTTTTGCTGCAAATGATGAGCTACTTGATCATTTGAGAGATGAAGGGGAAAATGAGGAAGTTGAAATGAATATTGAGGCTGCAAAAGACCAAGAGGAGGAAGAAGAGGAGGATGACAACATAGATTCAAACGAATTTGATGCAGAAAATGATTTTGAAAACCACTATAAGTTTCATAATGATGATAATGATAATGATGATGGTAGAGATAGTGATTATTAAATTTAAATATTTTTCATTTTGTGGAGGTGATGAAGATTTATTACTATACTTTGTTGTTGTGTTTATGCTATAAACATTTTTAATTGTATTTTTTTTATTAATTGTAGATGGCAGATAAAGACAAAGGAAGAGAAAAAGCTCTCAAGACTCGTCAATTAAAACAACATTCCAAACGTTCAAATGCAAATCCTCCTTTTGTACAACCTTCAGCATTATCTCATACTACTACTCCATCACTTAGGTCATCTCATGATGCACCTCCTCTTGTGACATCTCATAATGCACATCCTCCTAGTATATCTCATGTTGCACATCCTCCTAGGACATCTTATGTTGCACCTCGTCATAGTTCATCTCATGTTGCACCTTCTTCTAGTTCTCATGGTGCACCTTCTAGGACGTCTAATGTTGCACTTCCTCATATTTCTCTTCCCTTAAGGAATTCTAGGACATCTTCTACTACCCCATCACCTAGGACATCTCATGTTACACCTCTACCTCGGACATCCCATGTGACACCTCCACCTTCGATACGAGGGGTAGATTCACCATCTAATTCACAACCATCTCATTCTGAAGGAGTGCATAGCCCGAGATCCAATGAAACTGTCATTGCATCTGAGACACAAAGCAATGGTGGCAAACGAACTTTATACCTTGACGGACAAGGGTAAATATATACATATATTTTTAGTTATTTAAGTATATTATATAAACTTCATAACTACTAATATGTATTGTTTGTAGATTTTTGCCTTCGCATCCTGCAGCAAATGGGATTGGAGATATCATCAAGAGTAATTTTAGCAAGCCATGGCCATCATGGAAAAAAATAGACATTAATACGAGAGACTTGTGGTTTGAAGAATTTAAGGTATATTGTTTCAAGGGTTAATATGTTTAAAACTAGAACAACAATGTGTTATTTATTCTCTCATTTATATTTTAAATAATAATGTCTTATGTCTTTAAAAAAATATTACCACATGCTAACCTACTGATTGTTTATATATACACATAATATATTTAATATTTGTCCACCAGATGATGTGTGGGCTAGAAAGAACTTTGAAATGCGAGGTGCAATAGTAATGAAAAATAATCTAAACAAGGTTCATAGCTCAATGAACAGACCGAGGTGGATTGGTCAGGATGTTTGGAATTCCTTATGTGATCATTGGGGAACTCAAGGATTCAAAAAGAAGAGCATACAAGCAAAAACAAACTGAGCATCTGATTGTGGAGGTTTTGGAGGGTCTCTTCACATCTGTGGCTCTATCACCACATCCCAGCATAGAGTTAATTTGGTTAAGTTTCCTATCTTTTTCTATATTTTAACTTTTATATATGATTTAATATGTAATTGTAATCAAATACATGCACTAATCAAATTGGAAACAATGAGTGTGTAGTTCAATGTATGTGTGGTTGTTTAACTTTTACACAATATAATTATGTTGTGTTAAATTTTGTTGTGTAAATTTCATTTTTGTTTTGCAAATTAATTCTTGTAATTTTGTTTTGTAAATTTCATTTCTATTGTGCAAATTAATATTATGTTTACAAGTTTTTAATGTTGAGTTTTTTTATGTTGTTAGACGGATTTGAATGGCATCCCTCCTAGTCATTCAGATTTGTTTCTCCACACCCATAAACGTGGCAAGGATAAAACTTGGGTTGATAAAAGATCGGAATATGTTCATGTAAGAGCTTTCAACTTTAAAGTGTATATTATTTATTTTTGTATGTTGATTTTTTTTTTTTTATCTTCATGTAAGATCGGAATAGTGTTTTAAAATAGTAATTAGCTTTATATCTATGTTGACAGGAAAAATTTAAACGTAGGTTGGAAGAATTGACCCAAGAATCAACATTCACAAGGAACTCCTCCACCAAAAGAATTAGATGTGTGGTGTGAGGTTGCAGGAATAAAAAGAGGACGAGTATATGGTCTTGGAATGGAATCTACTGTATTATTAGGGAGACCATATTATCGTGGGTCATGTTCTTCATCAACAGAGTGGGTTCAAAGACATGAATTTGAAGAAATGAGAAATGAAAGAGATCAACTTCGAGAGGAATTGGCTAATACAAACAGAGCAGTTGAGCGCAACAACCACTTGATAAAACAACTGATGAGTAGCTTGAACTTTAAACCCATGCCATATACTAGAGATCAAATTCATGAAGATGGGATTGGTGATAACGATGATGAGATTGGTGATCATGATGCTGGTGATTTTGATGATGAGATTGGTGATAATGATGCTCGTGATCATGATGATGAAGAGTTAGATGGATAGTGATAAGTTAATCTAAAGAACTAATATGTTGCAATTTGTTATGACTAAATATATTATGTTTAAACTAAAATTTTATTTGTATTATTTTGAGTACTTAAAAATATTACTTAAATATATTATGTTCTTTGGTTATATACATTGAAATGATTAATGCTTTTAAATGATTTTGGTGTATGAATTTTTTAGATATTGAAAACAAATTAAAAAATTGTTTTTATTGTTCTTTTGAACATTAAAGTAATGTATTTTTAAAAAAAAACGGTAATATTTAGAGACGGAATTGATGACCAAATATTTAATAAAAATAATAATTTATGTCACAAATTTTGTCTTTAAATCGGTCGCTAATGACATAGAAAATTAATTCAAAGTGGTTGCTAAATCAGTCTCAAAGTTTAGTCACTAATTCAGTCAAAAAATTCGGTCACTAACTCGGTCACAAAATTCGGTCACTAAATTCGGTCACTAAATCGGTCACTAAATTCGGTCACTAAATCAGTCACTAAATTCGGTCGCTGATTTGGTCGCAACAGTTAGCGACTAGCAGTTTACCAACTGATTTAAATTGGTCACTAAATCGGTCGCTAATGAATTTAGTGACCGATTTTCTCCATTTAGTGACCGAAAAAGTGGTCTCTAAAAGCGCCTTTTCTAGTAGTGAAATAAGGATACAAGAGAATCTCAAAATGATACATAAATTGTGCCTACAACCAGCCAAAATAACAAAGCACTAAAGCTTACAAAAGAAAAGCAAGAAGAAGAAAAATACCCAAAAACCTGTTGTTGTGCGAGCACGATGAAACTAGAGATTCAGCAATAAGCAATTTTATTTTACTCCTTGCTTCTATTGAAAAATAATATGAGATGACTATGTTCGTAGTTACTTTACATGTTTATGAACTTTAGATTGATTTGAAATTCATTTGTTAGGAGCATTTTTGTAGAAAACTGGTTGTTAACTTCAACGACTACCAAAAACAATGGCTACAAGTGGAGAGAGAAAGTGACAAATCAAATGCCACATAATCATCTGTATAATGATGAACTAAATAGATAGACAAACAATGTTACATGATAGGAGAGAGAAAGTGACACATTAAATGCCACATAATGGTCGACAACGTTTGAATGAGTTAGAGTCTAATATAAGTTTTTAAATGAGTAAAAGACTAAAATGACAGCACTATGCAGATTCAGGGATAAAATATAAGTATGATATAGTCTCTTCTTTAATTACTTGAGTGTGTTGAGATGACAAATAGAAACATGAAAAAGAAAGGTTGACCATATGGAGGAATAAGAAAAATTATAATAAGTATTAAGGCTTCATTAGATTTAAAGTAGGGGATGGTAATTACCATTTCTTCTCTCTTGTAGCTTACTTAATGATGAGATTTGAATTAATTTTGTATAGTATCATTTCACACAATAGAGGTTTACATAAAGTATACATCATACTATAAATCAAATTAAGTGT
Source organism: Cicer yamashitae (assembly GCA_037974755.1). NCBI lineage: Eukaryota > Viridiplantae > Streptophyta > Magnoliopsida > Fabales > Fabaceae > Cicer > Cicer yamashitae. Next base: position 18,355,823 of record JBBPBQ010000001.1, read on the forward strand.
TAACACTGCATTTAAAGCATTATAATGTATATATGTCATTTTCAAATTAGTGATAGAAAATTAGGTTTACGAAAAGTATCTTTCACTTAATATTGAAATATTGTTTATGGTTTTTTGTTTTCCTACAGCTAGCATTGAAAATATACACCAGATATGGGAGAAGTACAGGATCATCAACAGAAGCCATATTTGGTTCAAGAGTTGGTACTATCAACAAGCTCTTATTATACTTGAACCTAATCATAAAAAAACACAATAGTAAGGAATATTCAAACGGATTCATTCAAAGAAGGGATTAACTTCAATCGTGCAATTATTATATCACTTCCCAGTGGATTCTTACCTACTATTTGAGTAGGAATTTTTTTTTTTTCATGGTGAATCAATGTTATCATTTAACAATCTGCAGAAATACTTGAAGAAGATCATGTTATATAATGTGATAAATGTTTCATTAGTCTCCCCACTCGTGTTGATAATCTCCAATTTAGTACATTTTTTTAAAATTAGTATTGATGATTTCTAGAACAATTATATACTATTATATAAATTTATAATTTAATTTGTTGTTTTTATTATATAGAAAAGTTGAAAATATGAAAAATAACGAAATAATAATATATGAAGTATATATATGTAAATAGAATATATTAGATTTGTTATATATTTTACTGGGAGTAGTTCACATATGTTATGTTGTATTATTATATTATTATAAATATAGCATCATCAATTGGTAAGGCTTTACTTAATTAGTAACTATTCATATAATTAAATTAAATATTATATCTCAAATTTGAATTTAAGATCTTGTAATTGTATAAGGAGATAAAATTCTTTAAAATTTTTTTTCTCTATTTATAATGCATTTGGAAAGAGATAAACACAAAACTATTCAAAAAAATGCAAAATTTTAATAACAATGAGACTCACTTAATAATGAACCTATTGATTACTATTTTATGTTAGCGTTCAAGCTATTATTTCAAGTGCAAGAATGATGAAAATATAGGATGAGATATATGTTGTAGGACTTGTTTATTAAATGAATGAATTGAGTTATTTATACATGACTCATTCTAATTGTCCTCTAGTTAACTATCTAACTAATTGAGTAATTAGTTAGTTAGTTATTACATACAACTAACACTAAACTTGAATTGCACAAACTTGAAAACGGAGAACGTTCTCTGTTTTCTAACACTTTATCATACTTCTAGCCATGTCTAGAATGGTTTTATTTCTCCTTTTCAGCCAGGCCATTGTGTTGAGGTGTGTAAGGAGCTGTTACCTGATGTTCAATTCCATTCTTGACACAAAATTCCTTGAATTCATGTGAAGTATATTCTCCTCCTCCATCTATCCTTAACACCTTGACAGATTCTCCACTTTGTTTCTCCACTTTAACCTTGAAGTTTTTGAATGTCTTCAATGCTACATCTTTGGTTTTTATCAAATAAATCCATAGCATTCTACTGAATTCATCAACAGAAGTTATGAAATACTTATTACCTCATAATGATGGCACCTTAAATGGTATATGTCACTATGAACCACCTCAAGAACATTCTCCACTCTTGCTTGCATTTTTTATTCAAAGGAATTTCTTGATTGTTTACCTGTCATACATACTTCTCACACCTTCTCAAGGACATCAATCATAGGAATTCCACTCACCATCTTCTTGACTCATAGCTGCTGCAAGCTTCTGAAGTTGAGATGGCCAAATCTTGAATGCCAAAGCCAGTTTTCATCAATTGAGCTTGCTGCCTTCAAACATTGAATATCTACAGCTTGTATATTGATAACAAAAGTTTTGTTCTTTGAAAGAGGAGCCTTGAGTATCATCTTCTTCTACCCCTCATACATTTCTAACGTATCATTCTTCATGATTACCTGAAACCCTTTCTGAATCATCTGCCTAATGCTCAGCAGATTGCTCTTCATTACTGGCACATACAACACATTTTCAATCACTATTGTCTTCCCATTTCTTCTCTTGATCACCATGTTGCCAACTCCCATAACTTTCAAGGTTCTATCATCAGCAAACCTGATATTGCTCCTTCTTGATGTATCAATATCCACCAACCATTCTTTGTGACTTGTCATGTGGTTGGAGCATCCAGTATCAAGAAACTAGAACTGAGACGAAGAATGTTCTTCGTTTGTGGTAGCCATCAACAAGATTGTGTCTGAATCAAAATCTTCTTGAGCTATGCATGCTTCATCCTCATCTTTCTTCATCTGTTTTCCTTTGCCAAACCAGCATTCATCAGCAAAGTGTCCAAACTTCTCATAATTGTAACACTGCACCTTCTTCTTGTCAAAGTTCTTTGATCTCCCTTTTGGTTTACCACTTGTGCTTCCTCCTTTTGATAAGGACTCAAACTTATCTTCAAGTTTCTTGAATTTATTCTTCTTCCATTTCTTTTTCTGGTCTCCTTTCTTGTTGGCATATGCTACCAACGCCTGATTCCCTGAATTACTCCCACTCCTTTCATCTATTCTCAACTCTTTTGCTTCTAAAGTTCCTTGCAATTCTTCAAGACTCAATGTAGAAATGTATTTGTATTCTTCAATCGCACATACAACATAATCGAACTTTGGATGCAAAGATCTCAATATCTTTTCACATAATTTATGTTCAGTAAGCTTCTCACCACAGCTCGCCATCTGATTCGTGATACTCCTCAATCTTGAAATCAAATCAGAAACCTTCTCTTGTTCCTCCATCTGCAATAATTCGAATTGTCGCTATAGGGTCTACAACTTCACCTTCTTGATCTTGGTATCTCTAGTATAACACTTCTTGAGAATGTCCCACGCTTCAGATATCTTGTCAAAATTGGCTATATCAAGGCATTGGTGAAGCATGAATGTAGCCTTGCAATCTTTCTTTTTGTTTTCTTTATATTTCGACCTCTACTCCTCTTTTGGATTGACTTTCAGCTCCTCAAAACCATTTTCTATAATCTCCATCTATTCCAATCCTTTCCATCAAAATGTGGCATATGGGCTGGAAAATTTCCATTGTTTGCACTTGAACTCATTTTCACTTCACTCGTGTTTGATACTCACACTTCACTCGTGCAGATGCGTGCACTGTTTGGATTTCAAGAAGTGTTGGAAATCATAGAAAAAGGTTTTGAAGACTTGGGAGCCAATCCAACAGAGGAGTAGAGGTTGATCTTTAAAGAAAATACGAAGAAAGATTGCAAAGCCACCTTCATTCTTCATCAATGTCTTGACACAGCCAATTTTGACAAAAATTTCTTATGCAAAAAGAGCAAAAGAAGCATGGGACATTTTGGAGAACTGTTATTCTGGAGGAACCAAGGTCAAGAAAGTGAGATTGCATACCTTACAGAAACAGTTCGAATTGTTGCAGATGGAGGAACAAGAGAATGTGTCAGACTTGATTTCAAGATTGAGGAGTATCACAAATCAGATGGCTAGCTGTGGTGAGAAGCTCACTGAACAGAAACTATGTGAAAAGATATAAATATCTTTCCATTCCAGGTTCGATTATGTTGTGTGTGCAATTGAAGAATCCAAAGACATCTCCACATTAAGTCTTAAAGAGTTGCAAGGAACTCTAGAAGCAAGGAAGTTAAGAATGGATGAAAGGAGTGGGAGTAATTCTGGGAATCAGGCATTGGTAGCATATGCCAACAAGAAAAAGAAATGGAAGAAGAATAAGGTCAAGGAATCTGATGATGATTCAGAAGATTCATCAGAAAGGAGTAATGCAAGTGGTAAATCAAAAAAAAAATCAAGAAACCTTGATAAGAAGAAGGTGCAATGTTACAAATGTGAGAAGTTTGGACATTTTGCTCGAGAATGTTGGGCTAGCAAAGGAGGAAAACAAAAGAAGAAAGAAGAAGATGAAGCCTGCGCTGCACAAGAAGATTCAGATTCGGATTCAGATACAGTCTTGTTGATGGCTACTTCAACGAAGATCGTTCTTCGTTCTTTACCTCAAACGAAGAACATTCTCCATCCCAGTCCTGGTTCCTTGATACTGGTTGTTCCAATCACATGACAAGTCACAAAGAATGGCTGGTAGATATTGATACATCAAGAAGGAGCAAGATCAGGTTTGCTGATGATAGAACCTTAGAAACTGAGGGAGCTGGAAACATGGTGATCAAAAGAAGTAATGGGAAGACAGCATTGATTGAAAATGTGATATATGTGCCAGGCATGAAGAGCAATCTGCTGAGCATTGGACAGCTGATTTAGAAAGGGTTTCAAGTGATCATGAAAAATGATGCCTTAGAAATGTATGATGGGCAGAAGAAGATGATACTCAAGGCTCTTCTTGCAAAGAATAGAACCTTTGTTATAAACATACAAGTTGCAGACATTCAATGTTTGAAGGCAGTAGGCTCAAGTGATGAGAACTGGTTGTGGCATTCAAGATTTGGCCATCTCAACTTCAGAAGCTTGCAGCAGCTGGGAGTAAAGAATATGGGTAGTGGAATTCCTATGATTGATGTCCCTGAGAGGGTGTGTGAAGTATGTATGGCAGGTAAACAATCAAGAAATTCCTTTCAATCTCAAGTCCAAGCAAGAGCGAAGAACATTCTTGAGGTAGTTCATAGTGACATATGTGGACCATTTGAAGTTCCATCATTAGGAGGTAATAAATACTTCATAACCTTTGTTGATTAATTCAGTAGAATTTTGTGGATCTATTTGATAAAAACCAAAGATGAAGCATTGGAGACATTCAAAAATTCAAGGTTAAAATGGAGAAACAAAGTGGAGAATCTGTTAAAGTGTTAAGGACAAATGGAGGAGAAGAATATACTTCACATGAATTCAAGGAATTTTGTGTCAAGAATGGAATTGAACATGAGATAACAGCCCCTTACACACCTCAACACAATGGTCTGGCTGAAAGGACCATTATAAACATGACTAGAAGCATGATAAAAGAGAAGGGACTGCCACATAAGTTCTAGGGAGAGGCTGCATCAACCGCTGTTTATATTCTTAATAAATGTCCAACAAAATAACTGAAAGAGAAGGTACCAGAAGAAATCTGGAGTGGAAGAAAGCCAGCAGTAGGACATTTAAGAACTTTTGGTGCTCTATGTTTTAAACATGTACCAGACCAGAAAAGGAGAAAATTGCAAGACAAGAGTGAAGAAATGATCTTGGTTGGGTATCATCCAACAGGTGCTTACAAACTGTATGATCCTATCAAAGGCAAGGTGGTGGTCAGTAGAGATGTCAAGATCATTGAACATGAGAGTTGGGATTGGAAACAGAAGCAAATTGTCACCAACCAGCACTTGGACTGGGAGCAAGCAAGCAGCAACACGAGCCAACCTTCACAAACTCCTTTACAAGTACAGAATGAGCAACATACCAATAGAAGCAGAGATGAAGAAAGAATTGAATCAAGCAGATCCCAGAGAACAAGAAAGCCACCAACACATTTACAAGAATTTGTAGTGCATAATTACAATGAAGTTGACAGTAGTGGAGATTTAGTACATTTTGCCTTATTTACTATGCAGAACCTTTGAATATTGAAAAGGCATTTAAAAAGGAACCCTGGAAGAATGCAATGATGGAAGAGATCGATGCGATTGAGAAGAATCAAAAATGGTACTTGACAGATTTGCCTTCAAATCATAAGCAGATTGGAGTGAAGTGGGTCTACAAGTTGAAGCTGAATCCAGATGGAACAATTGCTAAGTACAAAGCTAGATTGGTTGCCAAGGGATTCCTACAAGGGGCAGGTATAGACTATTCTGAAGTGTTTGCTCCAGTGGCCAGAATTGAGACAATTAGGCTTGTGATAGCACTGGCCTGTGCAAGGGACTGGCTGATGTGCCAGCTTGATGTGAAATCTGCATTTCTGAATGGATGGCTGGAAGAGGAGGTGTATGTCTCTCAACCACCAGGATTTGTGATTGAGGGAAAGGAGGATAAAGTGCTCACATTGAGGAAAGCTCTCTATGGTTTGAAACAAGCACCAAGAGCTTGGAACAAAAGGATTGATACATTCCTAATTGGCATTGGATACATCAAGTGCACAGTGGAATATGGAGTTTATGTGAGACATTACAGACTGAATGGAGGACCTACAATGATCCTAATTTGCCTATATGTGGATGACTTATTAGTCATTGGCAGCAACATGCAGGAAATAAACAATTCAAGGAAATCATGAAGTATGAGTTTGAAATGACAGATTTGGGCGAGCTGAATTATTTTCTGGGCATGGAGTTTACTGAAACTGAGGAAGGTCTGCTGATGCATCAGAAGAAGTATGCTAGAGAAATCTTGAGAAGGTTCAATATGGCTAATTGCAACCCTGCAGTCATTCCAATGGAGACCAATGCAAAGCTGCGGACAGAAATTGAAGAAGTACTTATCCCCCAAGTACCGGGATAAGTAGCTCAATTGGTAGTGGGACTGTGTGGAGGCGGTACTTATCCCCCAGGTACCGGGCTCGAATCCCACGGAAGGCAAAAACTCGTTATTTCCACTGGGTGGTTAGGGGGGACGAGAAGGTCGTGATTAACAACGCCGATAACGGTAAGGGTCGGGATGTTACAAAAGGCGTGTCCAAAATGCAATGTCTCTCAATATAAGAAGAAAGAATCTACTCCAGCAAAAAACATGTGGTATTTTCCTATAATACCAAGATTTAGGCGCATGTATCACAGTGAAGAAGATTCAAAACACATGACATGGCATGCAGATGAAAGAATTAGAGATGGAAAGTTTCGACACCCTGCAGATTCTCCACAATGGGCAAAAATTGATCACAAGTATCCTGAATTCGGGATAGAGTCAAGAAATCTACGACTTGCACTTTCTACTGATGGAATGAATCCACATGGTCTTCAAAGAATCTCACACAGCATGTGGCCTGTGATTTTGTTGATTTATAACCTACCTCCATGATATCGACCCAAACAACCGGAGAATGATATCGACGTATACTTGGCTCCTTTAATTGAAGATTTAAAAATTATGTGGGAGACAGGTGTGGAAGTTTATGATGGGTATAAGAAAGAATGTTTCAATTTGAGGGCTATGTTGTTCGGCACAATTAATGATTTTCCAGCATATGGTAATTTATCAGGATATAGCATTAAAGGTCAGTGTGCATGTCCTATATGTGAAGAGAGTACAAATTGGATGCGGTTGAAACATTGTAAGAAGAATGTATTTCTTGGACATCGTAGATTTTTACCTTATAGTCATCAGTATCGTGGGTGGAGAAATGCATTCAATGGAAAATCAGAGGAAGATAGAGCTCCTGTAGCCCCGACTGGATATCAAATACTTGAAAAAGTACAAGGTTTGACCAATAAATTTGGCAAACCTTTTGCGAGAGAGCTGGTCAAAACTGGGTGGAAGAAAAAGTCAATTTTCTTTGAATTTCCATATTGGAAATCATTGTATGTAAGACATTTTCTCGATGTGATGCATATTGAGAAAAATGTATTTGAAAGTGTTATTGGTACGTTACTCAATGTACCAGAAAGTCTAAGGATGGCATCAATGCAAGATTGGACTTGGTCGATATGGGAATAAGAAATGAATTGGGTCCCGTAAAGAAAGGAAATCGCACATATCTACCTCCAGCCGCTCATACTCTATCTAGAAAGGAAAAAATTGTTTTGTGTAAATTTCTACACGAAGTTAAAGTTCCAGAAGGATACTCTTCAAACATTAAAACTTTAGTTTGTATGAAAGACCTCAAGTTAAAAGGTTTGAAGACCCATGATTGTCGTATTCTAATGGAGTATTTGCTACCAATAGGTATACGTTCAATTTTACCTGAAAAAGTTCGCCGAGCCATAACTAAATTATGTTTCTTCTTCAGGGAAATTTGTAGTAAAGTGATCGATCCTCAAAAATTACCGACATTGCAGAGGGAAATTGTTGTTACTTTGTGTGAGCTTGAAATGTATTTCCCACCCTCGTTTTTTGATATAATGGTTCACCTTACTGCTCATCTTGTTAAGGAGACACAACTTTGTGGGCCAGCTTATATTAGATGGATGTATCCGATAGAACGATATATGAAAATATTAAAAGGGTACGTAAAAAGTAGAAGTTGACCAAAGGCTTGTATTGCTGAACGGTACATTGTCGAAGAAGCTGCTAAATTTTGTACTGAATATCTATCCAATGTTGAATCCATAGGGCTTCCCATGTCTCGTCATTCGGGAAGATTATCAGGAGAAGGGATAATTGGAAAGAGACTAATGACTATATCAAGGACAGAATGGGAGCAGACACAATTGTATGTTCTGCACAATGATGATGAGGTTCAACCGTATGTTACAATACACATGGATCAGTTATCTAGGTTGAACATGAATAGGAATCAAAATTAGATAACTCGAGAGCACAATCGAAGTTTAATAACATGGTTAAAAAATCACATAAAGTCAAAGTTTGATGTAGATCCCGGATCAATTTCACAGAGATTGAGGTGGCTAGCAAATGGTCTGAGTTTACATGTCGTTTCTTACACCGGTTATGTAATTAACGGCTACACATTTTATACAAAAGAACAAGATGATCAAACCACTATGCAAAATAGCGGAGTCACTCTCGTAGCTGAAGTGATGCATATCTCAAGTGCAAAAGACAAGAACCCAATATATGCAAATCTATCATATTTTGGGGTTATCGAGCGCATATGGGAGCTAGACTACCCAATGTTTCATGTTCCCATATTTGGTTGCAAGTGGGTTGATAATAATAATAATGGTGTTAGGATTGATGAGTCAGGGTTCTTGCTTTTCGATTTTAATAGGGTGGGATACAAAGATGAGCCTTTTATTTTAGCGTCGCAAGCTCAACAAGTGTTTTATGTCACTGATCCTGCTGATGATAAATGGTCTGTTGTCCTATCGACCAATAAAGTAAGTGATGATAACAATAATGATGAAGATGTTGGTAATGATCTTTTCTTTCCAACATCACAACCACATGAAATTGATTCAACTGATGATGGTTTATATCTTAGAGATGATCATGATGAGGGAATTTGGATTAATCCATCGTTTCGTATCATTAATGGACAAACAAATGTGAATCCCACCAGGAAAAGAAGAAGGGAATCTTAATGTGTTTACTTGTTTTTAAGCCATGTAATCTGAACTGAGTTCATGTAATTTAATTGTTTGATCTGCCAGAATTGAGCATTTTGGTATTTAGCTTGAACTGTATTTGATTTTCTGCTTATATTGAACTTGAAAAAGCTTTGTTTGGTACTGGGAATTTTTCTTGAACTTGAACTAATCATCCCAATATGAGCTGATCATGTAATTTAGCATTGATATATATATATATATATATATAGGTATTTAACTAATTATTTGGAAGAAAAAAAATTATTATTTTGAAGAAAAAATAATTTAACTAATTATTTGGAAGAAAACAAAATTATTTGGAATTTTTCTTGAACTTAATTAACTGATCATCCCAAAATAAGGAAGTCACAAAGAGCTTTAAGAGGTCTTTTAAAGCGCTTTTAGGAAAAGCACTGTAAAAGGCTTTTAAAAAAATAAAATAAGGTGGTCTTTTAAAGCGCTTGCTGCATAAGCGCTGTAAAAGGGACACATAGCGTTTGCATATAATAAAACAAAGAAGCCTTTTATATATAAAACCCTATTACAGTGCTCTTTTGCAAAAGCGCTGTAAAAGGCTTTAAATGAAATAAAATAAGGAGGTATTTTAAAGCGCTTTCTGCATAAGCGCTGTAAAAGGGTCACATAGCGTTTGCATATTATAAAACAAAGAAGTCTTTTATATATAAAACCCTATTACAACGCTCTTTTGTAAAATCGCTTTAAAAGGCTTTAAAAAATAAAATAAGGTGGTCTTTTAAAGCGCTTATGCAGAAGCGCTGTAAAAGGGTCACATAGCGTTTGCATATAATAAAACAAAGAAGCCTTTTAAAGCGCTTTGTATAAAAGCGCTGTAAAAGGCTTTTAAAAAAATAAAATAAGGTGGTCTTTTACAGCGCTTTTTCACAAGCGCTTTAAAAGGCTTCTAAAAAAGCGTTGTATAGGCTTTTAAAAAATAAAATAATGAGGTCTTTTACAGCACTTTTTTAAAAAAGAGCTCTAATTGGGTTTTATATATAACAGTAAACCTCTTCTGTTTCCTCTTCATTACGTAAACTTCATACGCTTGTTTCAGTTTCCTCTTTATTCTCCTTCTCATTGCGAACCCTACGAATCCTACCCTTGTTTCCTCCTCATTACTAACCCTCGTTACGTAAACTTCATACACTTGTTTCCTCCTCATCTTCATTCTCCTTCTCATTACGTAACCATATATTTTTTACTAACCCTCATTATGTATTTCTGCGAACCCCGTAACCCTACGCTCGTTTCCTCTTCGTTCGTATTTTTGCGTTGTTATTGTTCTTCTTTGTTACTAACCGAACCCTATGAATCCGTAACCCTAAGTATTTCTTCGCACTTTTCAGGTATTGTATTTTAAAATTTTTTGTTTCACTAAAATGCATGTTGAACTTATACTGCTACGTACTTAAACTACTGCATGTTGAACTTGTTTTAGATAAATGGATACCAACAAGGATTAGATTGTCAAAATGAAGAAGTTGGCAACACCAAGACTTACGAAAATGAAGTCAAACGTGGTGCAACCATAATGCAAAATGTCATAAAAGCAAGAAGTACTGGGCAAAATTTTGAGGTATAGTATACTTCAAAATGTCATACTATACTTTGTTTGCTGTTTATTTTTTATCATTTTTGAAAAAATTTGAGGTATACTTTATTTGCTGTTTATAATTTGAGGTACTTACTATATGAGTTTATTAGGTGGGATGGAATGAGAGTGGTCAGCCAATTGAGCCAACAGTTCAATGTTTGTAAGTTATATTGGGGTTGTTGTTCGTCAGAATATCCCCATCACAATAGACGATTGGAGAGATAAGGCGTTGAAGGATGCAAAAGATGTATTGTGGGCTGATATACAAGTAACTTTTTTACTCCACTTTTTTACTTATAATTTTTTACAGACTGCTTTGAAGTACTTTACTTAAACTATATCTTTATTTGGTTTACAGACAACTTTTGATGTTGACGAGGTGAGAAAGAGTTACGTGCTGAGAGTTGCCGGGAAAATACACCGGGGTTTTAGATCTCACCTCTCAAACTGCTATGTAAGAGACCGTGATGGAAATATGAATGTGGAAGCTCCAAAAATATATAAATATTATATATCAAACGAGGAATGGAGCGCATTTGTAGCAAAACATTCGGACCCCGCTTTTGTTGTAAGTGATTAATTTATTAGCATTTGTGTTTTATTATTCATATTCATAGCGTATTTTAAATTTTTACAAGATTGTTATTTTTTTTATATAGAATATTAGTAAGGCAAATCGCGAGAGGGCAAAAAATCCGACCCACCCATACAAGAAATCTCGTATGGGATGTGCACGTCTAGAGCAAAAACTTGTAAGTAATTAAACGTCACTTTTATATATTGTGGGACATTATATACTATACTTTCTAACTAATATTTTGTTTATGATCTTAACAAATAGCTACAAGACACCCAATCCGATCAACCGTTGGGTCGTCATATATTGTGGAAGGAAGCTCGCGTAAATAAAGATGGAGTTGTTGATAACGAAAATGTTCAAAAAGTAATAGAACTTTGTGTAAGTATATTTATCACTTTAATATTTTTTGATATTGTATTTTAAAAATGATATTGAACTTATCTTTTTAATCCTACGTGTATTTTAGGCGAATTCGAACAAAGTGCGGAAAATCAAGAGGACAACAAAGCAAGTTGCAGGGACATACTAGGTAAAGTGTCTAATGTTTCTGAATATTCCAGCCGCGTGAGGGGGAAAGGATTTGGCGTATCTCCTAGAAGCTATTTTTCACAAGAGAAGCGCCAAAATCCATCTAATGAGGAAGTATTAGAGAAGCTCAAATTCCTATCAGAGCAAGTGGCACTCTTGGTGAAGAATAAAGACAAGCAACTTCCGGATCAGGTCCAACGTGAAATAGCAATGGAGAGTGAAAACGCGAGTTGCAACATTGGTCTCACTAGTCTTCCCGAGGTAATTAATTACTTAATAAAATAAGAAATTCATTCAACCTAATTGTTCACATACTTATGTTTTAACCATTGATTTAGGGTTTCACTCCTTGCGTGTTGTACTTATCCTCCCCTACTCATCGGAAGGTCGGAAAAGGAACATTGTACAATACTTTGGGAGAAGTATTGCACAACATACCGATCCTTGCGGGCCATGTCAAAGTATCACCAGTTATTGCTTTGGAACCGAATGCACCGTTACCTATACCGGACAACGATGCAGATATGAAGTATTTGGGCGAAGCAATTGGTAGTTACGTGGCATGGCCCAAACAACTTGTTGCCCTTGATAAGGTATGTTTAATTAATTGAAATGTATGTTTAATTGATATGTTTATTTAATTGCTAATTTTTTTAATTGCTGATTTTTTTCCGCTGTTAACTTTAATTTCACATTTATTTAGATTCAAACAAAGTCTAAAGGGAATGATAAGAAGATTCCCAGAAACGAGTCAGTAACATCGCCGGAAAAGGTTTGTCACATTTATTCTGTAAGGTTTGTCATTTTTTCAGATTCAATAAACTAACAAACTTATTAACCTCATTTTTTTCATATTCAATCCAATAAACCACCCGCACAGCAAGCCGGCAAACCAGCTGCCGCACCACAACTGGATGGTCGTGGTAAAAATAAAGCCAGCAAACATCAAAAATTGGAGGGTAATAAAGCTGGCAAACTGCAAAAGCTGGAGGGTAATAAAGCGGCCAAACTTGCTGCTCAAAAACTAGATCGGGGAAACTCAGTTGCTGCTCCTGCTCCTAAAATAAGCCAGCCACGACTTTCTCGATATGGGTCGTGTCTTGACATACAGGCAAAAACAAATATGGGCAGCAACAATGATTCACGAATAATAAGCATGGATAAAGCTATATTCAGAGATGAGTATGAAGAATTTCTAGAAAAAGAGCACATATACGAACTTCTCAACCATAAGGAGCTGAGTGCTACTGTCATCAGCTTATACATTAGGTAAAAATTACTTTTAATTGCATTTATTGGTAATTAATTTAATTTATTGGTAATTAATCTAATTTGAAATTTTCATTGAAGGTTTTTGTATGAGAAGTTCGTGTGCACGCGCAGATTATCAAATAGATTTTCATTCTTGTCTCCGCATAAGATTTCGATGCTTAAACACGGTCCAGTGAATGTAAAGAAACACGTTGTAGATATACTATTAGGAAATAAAGAGAAGGATAAGTTGTTCCTTGCACCATATAATTCAGGGTATGTAATTATATATTCTTTATTTATATCTTTTTTAATTTATGAGATCTTAATTTATTAGTTGTGTAAACCAAATTTTTGTTGTTGTAGGGCACATTGGGTGCTATTTGCAATCAATGTGACCTCTGAAGTTATATACTATTTAGATCCCTTGCACGGCCATTACAACAATCACTCCGATATAAAGACTATGTTCGACACGTAAGTAATATTCATTTATTTCTTACATATATATATATATATATATATATATATATATATATATATAAATAATGTGTTTGTTAATGCTATAATAATCACATTTATTTATTCGATAGTGCTTTACAAGATTTCGAGCTCAAAGAGGTGCTACAGTGTCGAAGCAAAAGTCAAATATCATCACATGGATTCCAATAAAGGTTTGAAATATATGCCTTTAAAATTTCATTTACAATCACTGCACAAATATTTACTTACTTATATGTTTTATTTTATAGTGCCCTCGTCAAACTAACAACATCGACTGTGGGTACTATGTATTGCGATTCATGAAGGAGATTGTTGATAAGAATCAAACTATAATCCCTGAAACGGTATGGTATTTTCATTATTTGATTTTCATATATAACCTATGTATATATTTGATTCTTACTTATTTATGTTCAATTTTTATATCGCACAGTACTTTGACAATTCTAGTACAACATACTCTGAAAGAGATCTAACTAAAATAAAGGAAGACTGGTGTCAGTATGTGATTGAAATGAAGATTATTTGATTTGCTGGGAAATGGCATGCTGCAAGGGATAGTTATATGTTGCAAGGGGTAGTTCTGTTCTGAAATGTACTTCTGATAGTTATATGTATGAATATGTAGTTATATGAATAGGGCACATTTGAAAAGTTGTGAATATGTAGTATATATGTGAATATGTAGTATATATGTGAATATGTGAATATGTGAATATGTATATGAATCTGTATTCTGATATGTTGTAATTTGTTCTGTGCTGTTATGTAATTTGTTGTGAACTCATTGTGTAAATATGTATAGTTATAAAGTTAATTTGATTGTGAAATGATTGTGTGAACTGATTGTGAGAACTGATTCTGGATGAAAATGATTTTGGGAAAAAAATTAAAAGAAGCGCTTTCTAAAAAAATGCCATAAAAAACCAAAAAGCGCTTTTTAATAAAACTAAAATAAGGAAAAAAAAAACACCTTTTACAGCGCTTTCTCAAAAAAGCGCTGTAAAACGTGCATTAGAATGCACCTACTACAGCGCTTTTTTGAAAAAGCGCTGTAAAAAGTGCATAATAATGCATCTATTGAATGCACCTACTACAGCGCTTTTTTGAAAAAGCGCTGTAAAAGGTGCATAACAATGCATCTATTTGAATGCACCTATTACAGCGCTTTTTGAAAAAGCGCTGTAATAGGTGCATAATAATGCATCTATTGAATGCACCTACTACAGCGTTTTTTTGCAAAAGCGCTGTAATAAGTGCATAATAATGCATCTATTGAAACACCTATTACAACGCTTTTTCAAATAAGCGCTGTAATAGGTGCATGCATAATAAGCGCTATTGCAGGGATTTAAAAAGCGCTATTACAGGGATTTACAGCGCTTTTTCAAAAAAGCGCTGTAAAACGAGTATAACAAGCGCGCAATATATACACCTATTTTACAGCGCATTTTTATTTTAAAAAGCGTTGTTGTATCTTTTTACAGCGCTAGATACTACAGCGCTTATTTTTTTTGAAAAAGCGTTGTAAATGGCTTAAAAAAAGCGCTGTAAAATGTGTTTTTTCGCGTAGTGATGCCAATGCACATGATTCCGGAATTCCATACCAAAACCCTCCTCGAAGAGGCGTAAATCATAATTATACGGTCTCTCACAGGCCAGTACTAATTATCAAGATGCAATCGCTCACAGACTAGCACGATTTACTAGAGTGTAGCCTATCACAGACCTTACACTGTTTTCTAGAGTGCAATCGCTCACAGATCAGCACATTCTAGAGTGCAACCTCTCATGGATCAGCACGACGTGATAATCCTCGTAAATAAAAGATGAACCAACAATTCACATGGCATCATCCCGTGGCCCATCCAGTCACCACTATCACCATGGCCCATCGCGGTCATCATGTACTATGAAAATGCATGAGCATACTCTGACTCTTTTCACCACAACCATTAAGTAAATGTAGATATTAAAAGATTTCTCATTTTTAATACTCATTTAACATTAATGATTTTTTAAATTCAACACAGAGCATACTCAAACATATATAACTCATAATCCCACAATTCACACCAATTCATATCAATTTATTTTTCCACAAAATCCACACATAAAACACATCTCAAAAATTCATAATATTAATTATAAACACATCAATCACACCAAACATGAATCACCACAATCATTACGTAAATACAGCTATTAAAAGATTCCCCATTTTTAATATTCATTTAACAACAATGGTTTTTCAAACATTTCACAGAGTACACTCAAAATAGATTTTCCTCAAACCCACATCAAATTTAATCCACAATTCACATTAAATTTAATTCACCATACATACCAAATTTCATCCATTCATTTTCCACAAAACCACACATAAATCACATTAATTCAAAACTCCACAAACATAAACCACCTATATTAAATCTCCAAAATTTTCAACCATAAATCACCAAATTCAAAACTCCAAATTTCCAAACATAAACCACCCATATTAAATCTCCAAAATTTTCAACCATAAATCACCAAATTCAAAAATCCAAATTTCCAAACATAAACCACCTATATTAAATCTCCAAACTTTTCAACCATAAATCACCAAATTCAAAAATCCAAATTTCCAAACATAAACCACCTATATTAAATCTCCAAAATTTTCAACCATAAATCACCAAATTCAAAACTCCAAATTTCCAAACATAAACCACCTATATTAAATCTCCAAATATTAAATCTCCAAAATTTTCAACCATAAATCACCAAATTCAAAACTCCAAATTTCCAAACATAAATCCCATTAAATTCAACTTCCACAATTTCACCCATAAACACATTAAATTCATTTTCCACAAATCTACACCTCAAACACATCAAATTTATTTTCCACAAATTCACATATAAGGTCCTAAATGCAAACTAAAAGTTTGGAAGGAGCCCTTACCTTAACGATAGCTTAAACAACCAATTACGGCACCGTGATTAATTCCGGTAAAAACTTTGTTTGCGACGTCGCTTCCAAAGTTGGCTCACTAGCACCGTAGCGTGGAGATGAGCAACTTTCCCTTCTGTCACTTCTTGAAATAAAGCTCAGAAGTCGAAAAAAATGGAGGTTTTTGTTTGACGGTTTTTGAAAAAAAACCAAAACTTGGTAACAGAGAGAAAGATGATGAAGAACGAAGAAGGAATAGTTGGCGGACGTGAAACAGGAAAAATGTTCTTTCTTACTTTTTCTTACTTTTTACACATCAATTACAATTGTTAGCTCATTAAAAATATTTGACTTATGTCTGTGCATGATTGTGATGTATTAATGGTATAAAACTTTTTACATTAACGTGAAAATTAAACTAAAAAACTATCTAATAAAGATAAATATTCCTTAATTGATTTTTTTTTTGACAAAAATACCCTACACATTATACCCTGTTTTCTTTTATGAGTATCCAAGGGCAATAATTTGCCGCTGTAAGAATTAAAGGTTGATACCAATTGCAAGCAATATTTGTAGAAAAATGTTATTTGAATATAAATTATAGATAAGATATTTGACACGTATGTACATTTTATACCGTGTACAATATGTTTTTTTTCAAAAAAAAAAAATTAAATTTTTTTTCATTATTGAGAAATCTTTTTGTGACACATATACACATTTATACTATTAATCAATTTGAATATTTCATTAATCACTAAAATATAAATCAATAACCATTTATTTAACATACATTTCACTAAACACTAAAATGTAAAATAATAACTATTTTATAATATCACGATATAGTAGATTAAAGAAATATTTTAAAATAGTTTATTTTAATGGTTGAGGAGATATACGATTAAATAGCAGTTAATGATATATATTTTAATAGTTAAGTGTTTTTAATTTTTTTTAAATAGGTTTAATTTTAATTGTTTTGCAAAAATAAATGAAATGTACATTATCTATGCCACCATTTGTGTGTTCCAATAACATAAGTGATATCTACACTATAAACAAATGATTTGCAAAATGACATATAGTACACGTGGCATGATATAAATCACTTGCTATTTAATGATTTCTCACAACTAATGATGATATGTTAACACACAAAAATCAATTTGAACAAATAAAGTCATAATACGAAAATCAATTTGGCATATAGTAACCTCTCATATTATGACTAATTCTTTTCCAAAAATGTCGTACAAATACTAAATGTCAAATTTTTGAATGATAATAATCAAATTAATTTTTGAATTGTTTCCATTTATATTGACATAATTTTTTGGAAAGATTTTAAAATGTCAATTTTGAAAAATTAATTGTAATAATTGTCTTAACCTAAATGTCGTAGACTTTTGTCTATATATTACGAAATCGTATCAAACATCAATACAAATTCGTGTCAATTCTACCCATTTAATGATGATATGTTAACAAAAAAAATTAATTTGGACAAATAAAATCGTAATTACAAAAAGTTATAACACAAAAATAAAATCAATTTGGACAAATACAGTCATAATTAAGAAAATTAATTTGGCATATAGTAACAACTCATATTATGACTAATTATTATGCGATAATCAAATTAATTTGGCATATAGTTTCCATTTATATTGACAATTTCAAAAATTAATTGTAATAATCGATTGAAATCGTATTTGTAATAATCGTCTTAACCTAAATGTCGTAGACTTTTGTCTATATATTACGAAAGATAAAAACAAATTCATATCCTTTATACTCATGGCTCTTACGATATCATTTTTTAAACCAACGCAACAAAAAAATCATAGAGTCTGAATGTTCGTGTTGTACAACTATGGTTTGTCAGGGATGTTGCACGTGACAAACATTCATTCTCGCTTGACATGATTATCATGGACTCAAATGTATCTACTATTTGTTTGTTAAATTTTATTAATAAATTTGATGTATGGTTAAATTTTTTTATAAATAAATTTCACATATGCATTGAATTTAAATTATTAATCGGCAATTTTTTTCATAGGTTAATAGAATACATGTAACTGTGCGTAGAACTTTGATTTAGAAATTCGAAAATGACTTACAAGAGGGTCGTGTTTATTCTATATCTTTTATATATATAATGTCAACTATTATATCTTTCAGATACAAGTTTAAGGTTACGCTATTTGGTCAATATGTCGAAGAACTTAATTCATTTGTTCCTGCTGGTGAGACCGAAAATGTGATCATCATTGTGATGCTAGCAAAAGTAAAACTATGACAAGGTAATTTGTTACTCATTTTTGAGTTTGTCAAATTCCAAATTACTATTTATATTTTTATATTTTTTAATTTTGATTGGCTATTATTGATATATTGCATTGACCATAAATTTTTAAGACATACAAACCTTTACAAGAAATAAATTACCCTTAGATTATTTACAAATAATATTTTATTTCCTGGATACTAAAAATCATACAATTTTATTACTACTCATTGTGTTTAAATTCTCACAAGAAACATTTTTACCGGAGAATAGATACTCCCACATGATTCAAAATTTTATTTACTCAACAAAGTTGATATCCAATCATGAGTTCTTAAGTGCAATAGCTTTAAAAAAAGGTATTTAATTATTTTAAAATATTTTAACTAACATCGTATATATTATATTTAATATATTTAAACACTAAATATTCATTAACAACATTTAATATTTGTTATCAATATTTATAGGATGGCTAAAAAGAACGATTCTCCGTCGCT
Source organism: Cicer yamashitae (assembly GCA_037974755.1). NCBI lineage: Eukaryota > Viridiplantae > Streptophyta > Magnoliopsida > Fabales > Fabaceae > Cicer > Cicer yamashitae. The sequence continues at coordinate 18,375,148 of JBBPBQ010000001.1, forward strand.
CGGTACTTGTTGTATACCAGATCCATCAACAGTTAGTGAAGAAGAAGGGTTCCTCAAACTTACTCCAAGTAAAACAATTGAAGCTCTAAAAGAGCGTGACATGGTAAATAATTGTATTATTTATAAACTAATTAATTCATATTCATAATAGTAACAAATTAAATCAAATAAATAAGATCAATCGATTCATAATTAAGCATATTAAACCAATCTATTAATATTTAATTAAAAAATATTTATATATATGGAAATCAAAAGCAATTGATTTACCAAGCACGAATATGATTTCTAATAACTATTATAAAATAGTTTATTGCATTATCTACACTATAAACAAAAGCTTGCAAAATAACACATAGTACACTACATGATATTAGGTCACCTAATATCTAATGATTTCATATTGAATATTGACATTTAATGATCACATGGTGGGATGCTGACAAAAAAAAATCACTATGTAACAAATCATTATTATAATATTTATTGATTTCACATTTTTTTAAATCGATCTTTTTTAATGACAATTAATGAAAAAAAAGTCTATCGTTAATTCATTTAATTTTTATAAACAGCAAATCATAATTTACTTTCAGTAAATCATAAACATCAAATTAACGTTTTCATTTATATTGACATTTTTTTTTTGAAATGACATTTTAAATCGGTGCATTTCTATTTTTTTAAAGTGCATTTCTATTTCAATTGTAATAACACTATTTTAGTTTCTTAACATTGGATTAGGTAATTTTATAAACATTTTTCATCATCATTTTTTACACTTTATTTGGTTTAGGAAAGAAGGTGAGAAGAAGGGAAAAGTAGTAGAAAATAAAATGATTAATTAATAGTTTGTTATAAATGAAAAAGTGAGATGAAAGAAAGAAGTATTTTTTTAAAATCACATAAATATATCCCTACAAAAAATTGAGATATGGTAAAAAGAATAAAATTAAAATAAATAAAGTATAGGTGTAGTTGTTATTTTACATTAATTGACGCATTTTATTTTCAATTTGAGGAGAAAGAAAGATTGTGTGAGTTCCACAAAATATACTTCTTTTTTTTCCATTTTCAATGTGTAACAAAGGAGAGGAAATTTTTCGATATAAATGTATTATTTCCTTCTCTAACTTTTTCTTTTCCTTTCCTTTGTTCCAAACATAGATTTACTAAACAAATTTATTGATCATGCAAATGACATACATCATACTTTATATTCTAAACTATTTGAGATTATGATATAAGAATATGCACAAAATAGTATCCACCATAAACAAAGATTACGATACAATTCTTGAAAAAGTAAATGTGACATATTAGAAGATTATTAAACATTTATTTCATTCATAAGTGCATGTTTTTTTAGTTTTCTATAAGTTATCTTCACCAAATGTAATCTTATTTGAGTTATGTTAGATATTAAAGTTGGTACCTCTTTCAACGGAAATTCAAACTTCAAGATGTTAAGTGGACAATAAAGCATGAGTAAAACACATTAAACAAATTTTATCATTTTAAAAGATTTATTTCAAATTTGTCTGCTACATATACCATGCATGTGATGGCCATTTTAAAATAGTATATCATAATAGTTTACGTTTTCATTTTCTAATTTGCCTTTTGATGCATATAATAGTTCACCATCAACATGTTTCAATTTTTTTTTTTGACTAATCTGTTTCCTATTTTGGATTACTTACCAATAATATGAATTATGTAAATGCTATAAAAATGTATCATTGGTTTTGAAAACATATATTATTTCCATAAATAAATTACAGTTATCAAACAAATATTGTGGGACAGAAGCAGTGATACTTATCATAAGCATATTTCACCAAATGATTTTTTTAATATTCTAAACAAGTTATTGATGTAAATAATTTGAGGTTAAACATATCTCCTTAAATTTAATTAAATTAATTAAATAGTGCAAATTTTGTAAAACTATTGTTGTATTAATATTTCTTTTGTGTCAAAATTATATGTCATTTTTCCAGTTTTACATAAATTAAGAAATATTAACAATGTTGTATAAAAAGAGAAATTATGAGTTATTTTATAAAATATCGTTCGTTAATGATATAAGAAAGATAAATTTAAAAAATTGGAAAAAAAAAACAAAGTATACATAATAAAAGGTTAAATAGCAAAAGAAACATTAATAATTTATTGATATCGTAAAACAATATAATTTGGGGATAAATTCTTGAACACTCATCTAACCATTAATAGTCAGACATAACCAATCAAATATCAAATAATTATAAGTAATAAAAATAATTATAAAATTCTAATTTGTCAAAAAAGCAAAAGAAACACATTATCGTTTTCCCTCTTAACTTTATATACTTCAACATTCTCAACTCTCACTATATCGACAGATGAAAATTGAAGCGAGTCTTAATTCTTTCAAACCTCTCTTTGAGAACATGAGTGACATTGACTTGAATCCCCAAAGGTTAAGTTCACGTTTGATGTTATAGTTTCGATTTATGATGATTTTGAAGCTCTGAGTTATTAAAATTACCCTTCAAAAGATTTCTTTGGTTAGCTATCGTAAAATGTTATCTGACATTTTTTTTTGCCTATTAAATATAGTTTTTACTATGTATCTCCATGGCTAACATTTGTCAAATAAAATAACGAAAGTAACAAAATCATATAGTTATTTAAAAAAAAATCATTTATGTGATTGAGTAAAAAAGAAAATAATAATGTTCCCTTTATATGAGACATATATTATAAAAATTATAATTTGTGACAAGTTAAACATCTATTTAAAATTTTAATAATTTAATTTTATTATTATCTAATTAATTTTTTAAATCATTTGTTACATACATAAATTTAAATTTTATTTTTGTAATAATTTAAATTTAAATATATTTCATAAAATCTAATCAAAATTATTTTGAATTTAAAATCAAAATTTTCACTTAATTCATGATTTTTATCTAATTAGTTATATCTAACATTGTACTTATTTATTTATTTTGAAAGAAAAATAGAATATTAATATTTCTTT
>JBBPBQ010000001.1:18378346-18404747 GCA_037974755.1 Cicer yamashitae
ATGTTTACTTATTTTTAACATGAGAGACTAATGTTTAATTACAATTTGAAAAAATATATATATATATATATATAAAATAATGCGACACTAATTTATTATGCTTTCTACCAAAAGAAAAAAATTAAGTAAACATAAAATATCCGAGAACGAATATTTGACTTAAAAGTTCTATTTTTTAAAAAAGTTTTTGATATAATAATTTTTATAATTTGAGGGTAAATATTTATGAAAATATCAACATATTATCTTATGTACGTTGAAAATGTTTAATTAAGTATACATTTATAACTAATTGAAGTTTAATACATATACTTACATTATCAATGTCCCAAAATTAAACTCATAATATAGATTTCAAGATATAAATACATAACATTCATGTAAATAACAACGCTACACTAAAACTCATTAATATAGAAGTCATAGAGATATAATGGTAAATTAAAATTCGATAACTTTATGGTAAAAATTAATATAACAAAAAAATATGTGTATTTACATTAATAAATTTAAAATTAATATTCAATAAAGATTTGGGTTTAACTTGAGTCTAACAAAAAAAGATACGTTTCTAAAACTTACTGAACCAAAATTCGAATATGCTATTTGAAAGAGATGTCCATATTTAATGAATAAAGTATATCAAATATAATTATTTTTGCTAAAAGAAACAAAAAATAATACCTACAACTAATATATTTCATAGTACGTATAAAAAAAAAATATATACACATTCCTTTAACTATTGGTATTTACAAAGAATATATTATTGAAAAAAATAAATTATTATATAATTAAAAAAAACATTATAAATCAAACATATTTTAATTTTAAATTATAAGGATGAATAATTTTTTATTTACAATGTCCCAAAGCACGGGATACATCCTAGTTTATATAACACACGTACCTTAAACCCTGTTCGCAAAATCTTACTAGGGTTTAAAGACAGTAGAGAAAATAACTGAATATTGTTCAACAGAGAAGAAATCGAAGGTACGTTCTCTGCAACCAACCCCCTTTTTTTTTTTGAATTGGTTGTTTTTTAACTCCATTTCTTTATTCTTACATCTTCCATGATTTAAGTTCGAAATACTTACATGATAACTTTTTTGTTCTGTTCCTTGTCCAATTACTTTACTTTTGTCTTTGATCATAATTACTTTATTTTCTTAGATATTTTCTTCAGGGTTGTGGAAATTTTGATTTTTTTTCTTTCTTTTTGGGGTATAGATTATTTATTCTAATTTTTTGTGTATATATTATATTGCATTCTGAATGTAACTTAAAGTGTTTATAGTTTCCTATCAGGTTGCAATAATGGCTTTCTTTGGTAGAGTTGGGAATATGCTAAGGAATGCAACAAATAGGAAGATCACTTCCGAGTTTCGTTCATTTCCATCTGTTTTCCAAGCCATACGGTGCTTTTCGAGTTCTCCGTCTTCAAAGCTGTTTGTAGGAGGTGCATTTTAACTACAATATACACTATTTTTGATAGTGTCCTTTTTTTATGTATATTAAAAGGGAGCCTTGTTTGAGGTTCTCACATGTTCAAGTTGTGAAGTCATTCTCTTATAAACTATATAGTACCGACACCTCAAATTGAAGGCGTGTCTAGTGTCTGACACGTGTCAATATTTGACATGACATTAGCACATGTAATTTCATTCAATCATTTATGTTTTCTTAAAATTATTACTGGTGTCTACATGTCAATGTTAGTGTCGTGTCCGATATTTGTGTTTGTCAGTGCTTCATAGCTTGTAAATGTAAGATAAAATTTCAATGATAAATCCATAATAATGAGTTTGACCCTGCCATGTCAAGGCAGGATCTTTGTAGTCGATACTATACTAATAATGATTAAGAATGAATACGTTTATGTGTTGCAGGTGTTTCATATTCTACTGATGAACAAAGTTTGAGGGAAGTGTTTTCAAAGTATGGCGAAGTTGTTGATGGTGAGTAGTCAGAAGATTCTCTGTTTTCCTTTGCCTTTTATGCAATTGTTTGGAGGGGCGGTATTGATATACTGTTTAAAGTCATTTACGTTAATTGAAGTCAGTATTAACTGCTGTTTAATCTTGTGTATTTTTGTAGTAAGGATAATTATGGATCGCGAAACTGGTAGGTCCAAAGGATTTGGCTTTATTACTTACAGTACAGTTGAGGAGGCATCAAGTGCTATTCAGGCCTTGGATGGACAGGTAATGCAGATTGTTCTTAGTATTATACTATTTTTAATATTTCATTATTTGTAACAAACTGCAGAATGATTGCATACACATTACAAATGCTGAAACTACATAGATAAGTCATTGTAGGGCTTTTACTAATGTTTCTAAATATCTAGGTTACTGCTACTGTTGCTGTCACTATTAATTTGGGTCCTGATTATGGCTCTTTTCAAGAACTAGTGCTGTCTCATTATTTTGAACTGTGAGATTGAGTATTATTAAACAATTAATTATTGTGAAACCCATTGTAGATATTAGATACAGAGAATAACACCCTTGTGGTTACTGGCTATTGTTGTTCCTATATTTGATAGGCTCATCAGTGGGAAGATATTCACGCGGTCTTCCGGTCTCCTGTTAAAATTTCCATTATCAGGAACTTATAACTCATCTACATGTTGTATTTTATTTGTAAATCTACAGTAACTTAATTGTGATGATATAAACTAGTTTATAACTTCACAAGTGATACCTGTTATTGTATAGCTATGGACCTTACTTCAACGCTTCATGTTTATTTGATTTTGCATATATAACGACTGACAATATTTCATTTACCTTTCCTATTATTACTTATTTCTGAATGTAAATTTTGTATCAGGATCTGCATGGTCGCCGGGTTGGTGTTAATTTTGCCAATGAAAGACCCCGTGGATTTGGTGGTGGTGGTGGTGGTTTCGATGGATCTTATGGAAACGCTTCTTATGGTGGTGGAGGTGGTGGTGGATATCAAGGTGGTTATGGTAACTCTTCATACAGTGCTCCTTCAAGCGGTGGTGGCTACGGTGATGCTGATGGCTATGGTGGCAATACTGCTGGAGGTTATGGTGGAGGCAGTTATGGATCAGCTAGCAATTTTGGGGGCAGCAGTGCTAGCAATAACTACAATGCTTATAGCAACAATGCGAATTATGGTGCTTCTGTAGGAGGTGGTGAAACCAATACTGTTAACTATGGTAGTGCTCCTGGTGTTGGTGGTTATGGTGGTGGTAACAATGTAGATTACGGTGCTCCTGTGAGTGTTGGAGAAAGCAATCCTGTTAACTATGGTAGTGCTCCTGGTGTTGGTGGTTATGGCGGTGATAACCATGCAAATTATGGTGCTCCTGTGGTTGGTGGAGAAAGCAATTCTGTTAACTATGGTACTGCTCCTGTTGATGGTGGTTATGGCACTGCTGCTGGATTTGGCAAGAGTGATAATTATTATAGTACTGCTGGTGGTGGTCCAAGCAATGGTTTCGCCAGTAGTCAATACCCTGGAAATGCCACGGCGTATGGCAGCGGAGGTTCAGGCACTGGTAGCAGCTTTGCTGGTGGATATGATCGAAGTGGAGGGCCTGGATACAGCGAAAATGGCCAAGTTGATAGCAGCAATGTGGGTGGGGATTTTGGAGGCTCCGTGGCCGAAAATTTCAGGAATGATGATCACGAAGTTGGTGCATTTGCTAAACGGGTTTGATGGAATCTTAAAAGTTCTTAGGATTTTACCAAAATTAATTGGACTTGTTCCTGATCTTCTTTTCAAGCATGTATAATCAGCAATATAGAGTTCTTTCCTTTTGTCATGAATCTTATTTTTGTTGCATGCTTTGAGTTGATTTGTGATTTAACTAAATTTTGATCTTCACTGGGAGCATATATTTATTGAGAACTCTTGGTTACAGTGAGAAATCAAAATATTTAGTTACACTGGATGGATTGGTATGCCCCTGAAGAAAATGTAACACTTAACTGTCACTTAATTATGAAAATGTTTCTAAGAAAATTTCTATTGCGTTTGTTATTCCAATGATTGGTTTGTAAATATTCATGCAAAATGTCCCTTTTTGTCTCTTAATTCAGTTAAATTTTAGATAAATTACATCAATTTTATTTATATTTTATTTCAGATAGAATATGAGATTTAGTGTGCATGATTATGACTATCCTCTAATTCGAGGTTAGTGTTAGAAAATAACTTGTTCAGAAAAATATCACCTATAGTTAGTTGTATATTGCATATTTAATTTTTATACAGTTGTCCTTAATTATACATTTATTTTTTCAGTTTTCTAATATTGGTAATTCACACGTTAAGTTTCTTCCTCAAGTAATTTAGAAATTTTGTTCATGATAATAGTTTTAAGGACAAAGTTGTAGAAGCCACTTCCCAATAATTGGTTTCCAATCAAACATGGACGATGTTGGTCATTCATTCAGGTTTTCTTTTCTTTGACAAAATTCATTCTAGTTTCTTGATGAAATAATAATAATAATAATAATAATAATAATAATAATAATAATAATAATAATAATAATAATGATAATGATAATGATAATGATAATGATAATGATAATGATAATGATAATGATAACGATAACGATAACGATAACGATAACGATAACGATAATGATAACGATAACGATAACGATAACGACAATGATCAAGAAATTTTGAAAAGAAAAGAAAAGTAAATCAGTAAAAATTTACTACTATCAAGACAAAATAAAGCAAAGTAAATCAGTAAAAAGTTACTATTTTTCTATTCCTTCAATCCTAAAAACTAGATGATATCAATGTTGTTCATCGTCATCCATAGAATACAATATCTTTTTTGCATTTTGAAAAAGAGGAGAACCTTTCTTGGTCCTTTCAACAATTTGCCTAATCAATTGCCTCTCCACCTCAGTATCAAAATCACTACTTTCATCATCTCCACTAACATTCAATTCACTAGAGCTTTGCCCTTCCAACATTGTCTCTTTGATAGAACAGACATCTCTTGACAGATTTCCTTCGTCAACCATCGAGTACCTCGCGGAACCGTCTTGAAAAACAGCTGCATTCCAATCATGTGAAACTGAACCTTCTTTGTGGTCACTATCATTAATGGCTGATGATGGTGAATTGTCTTCAGAATCATTTATCTTTATTAATTCTTCATAAGCTTCATTGTATGCATCTAAAGCTTCACCTGATAAATTGAGAATTAAGGGCTGCGACACAGTGTCACTGTCACAGTCTTCATGAGTCGATAAGTTTCCTTTAGTAGACGGAGATGCTATTTTGAAACTACCATTATGCTCAGATTCCAAAAACCTTACTTTCCTCTGACTAGTTTCAAGGGCAATCTCAAGCTCCTTCACTCGTTCCTCGAGTTGGTATTGTATGACTTCATGCAAACGTAAACTCAGTTCATGAGGCGAAACTGCATAATTTGCAGGAAGAGGTGTTGTGACATTGACACCTGTCTCACTGACTGTATCAGCTTGCAACTCACCTTGGGTGAAATCTGCTACAAACTCCGGGTCAATCTGCAAGAATTTTGCACCATTAACGCTCATTGTCACATTTAAGAATTGTTAACTTGAGCCAAAAGAAGCAGTGGAGCAAAGCATGGGATGCAACTATACACTAGAAAAATAAGGGTCTATTTACTTTGTGAAAACATTTTTATTCTCTAAAATATGGGTTCGTTTTAACTTGATAATGAGATGTGAGACTCTTGAAGTGAACAATTATGTTGTGATAGAGAGAAGATGAAATGCTAGTTAGGGATGATACATTTTTTGAAATAATGAAAACAATTCCTTTGATATTTTCTTTTTTTTCTGAAAATGCAAACAATTGTTCATTTCAAGAGTCTCTTATCTCCTTGTTATCAAGTAAAAATAACAAAAATTTTAGAAAAAAAAATAAAAAAATATTTTCACAAAGTAGACATGCCCTAATTTATTTATGACTTACAAAATAAACATATGTGATGGAACTTCAAAGCAAAATAAGGCATGAAGTATTGGGCAAATAGAACTCAATCCAGTATATAAGGCACTGACATAGAGACGTACACTGGATATGACACCGACACTAACACATAAACACTAGAATTTTTTTTGAGAATATACAAGTAAATGTACGCAATTACAAGTGTCAATGTCGTGCCCGTGTCTGATCACAAGTATCAAAGTTGCGTTGGTCTTCAATCACAAGTGTCACAGCCGTGTCGGTGTTCGACACTGACACGTGTCAAACACTTAGACACGCCTTCAATATAAAATGTCGATGCCACTGTCACATATAAGTGAGGGAGGATTTTCTTTTTCCTGTTGTTACACTAAACACCAACAAAAGCCAATCGCAAGAAACTTAATGCCACAATTCAAATATCTACTAGAAGTAGAACAAATAAATGATAGGAATGCTGCAACTAAAATCAGAATGAATGGATGTACTAGGCATTTTTCTTTCGTGTTACATATATGCAGGTTATTCTTTGCACTCTTTATTAGGATGAAAACTATTGAGGAATTGAGTAATATGGTCTTTTATTATATAAGGCATATAGATCAAAAGGGCCATTTTCATTACATTCTTTGATATTTCCATCACTGTCAAGATTGTTTTGTGCCAAAGAATTGTGAAGTTACCGGAAAATGCAACAGTTATGGTTACCTCAACAAGCTCAGATAATTTGCTTTCCAGGCTTGATGCATTCATGTCCAACCCTAATCTCTCAAGTTCAGCTTCAAGCTCAGCTTCAATTTTGCTCATAGATTCTGAACTTTCTTCTTCCTTCTTATCGTGCGATTCTTTGCAATCAATTCTTGGAGAGTTATCCATATGCTTTTCAGGGGAAGATTCATGTAGCTCCTTACCATTGAAGGAATGATCACATGTATCCTGTGAACCATAATTTTCATGTTGTAACTCCTTCACAGTCATCGAATCTTTCATATCGAGTTCGTCTTGTAGATCTTGAACCAAATTCTCACTCTGCTTCAACAGTTCTCTTAGCTTGAATATTTCTCTTTTATTTGCCATGATGGAAGTTATTATCCCAAAAGACACCCCAAGACTAAAGAGAAATGTTGGATCTGTTGATTTCAGACGTGTTAATAAACATAACTATCAAAGTAAAACACATTACATAACAGAAATCAAGTACCAACATCAATATTTGACGTTTCTAATGCAAACGAAACCTTGGTTAAACCTATGGAACATAGACACTTTAGATTGAAGGCGTTTCCGACACGTGACAGCGTGTGACACCGACATATTAACTAGTTACATTCAATTACTTCTATTTTTCAAATTATTATTGGTGTCGACGAGTCAGTGTTAGTGACGTGTCTGGTTAGAAAACTAGATAGTAAAACCCTTTGCTAATCAATGCTGAGAATGCTGTTTTATGACCAGAAGCAATTTCTTTTCACTTCCAGCACCAAAAAAATGTCCATTGTAGAGGAACAATGACACTGTTCTACTATATGTTTCCATATAAATTCCCATCAATAGAGAAACAAAGAGCTATAATATCTTTCCAATATATAAGGACCTAACAAGTTCAAAAACAAATCACTTTTTAACGAACATATGAGTGTCATTATCTTAGATCAATGAAATTTATAGAAATATCAAATATCTACATTTATATCACACACCTCTAGCAATTTTGTTAATAGCAGATCATGAAAAGTAGCGGTTTGTTCAAATTCTGTTATGCAATAGCACCATAGCAATGCTATGGCCTCTATTTGACAACATTTTGTACTATATAGCGTAGAGCAGAGCAATAACAGTTTGTTCAAATTCCGCTATTTTTAACTGATATTCCTTTACATTTTTTCTTCTCAAAATACAAGAAGATACTAACTAAACATAGAATGAAAAGAAGTCTATCACATCAGAAGACTGGTAATTACTTCAAGAATAACAAGTGTACTACTCTGAACTCAAAAGAAAGAGTTCTAAACATAGGCACGAAAAAGAAATATATCAACAAAGATATCCAACACAACACGGTCTAAAGAGGTATTGTTTAAAATCAGAAAATATACCATATCGAGTATGGACGAGTTTTCCACTAAACATGTCATCAGAAAAGCTTGATCTTCGACTTCGCCCAATAACTCCATCAAATTTCTTCTTCTTGATATCATTTAAATATCCAATTTTCGGTAAGGAAGGAACCCCAACTACATTTTCCTTTTTTGCTCGACCAGGTTTATGCAACTTATGCTCCTTGCTTCCAGTTGATGCACCAATCAAAGTATCATTTTCTCTATTGAGTATTCGGCTTCCATTGCTTACACGAAATGGCCGTGTAGCGGTAGATGGTGATGAGAGAGGACTAAAGACGTATTCTTCCATTTTGGCATGCTCTTTATACAGCTGAGCCATGAAACAACTTTCTAAGGAATTTAATGGTCTATTATCATGCCCAGTAAAACACTTCGACCTGAGAGAGGTTTTATGTCCAAATGAATTGTGAATAGGAACAACTTTGGCCGACAAATCAGGAAGAAAGCAACCATGATCGCCGAAAATATCAGTATTTTGCTCGTTTCCATCTTCACCATCCTTAAAGTTATCATCATATGGGGAAAACGGCACTGCTAAGTTCGATATAGATAGTAAATCACTCTCATTATAATTTCGGAACTGTCTCATATTTTCACAACTAAACCCTCTATTAGAAGCCACGTCTCCAATAGAAGGACCTTCTAAAAACCTTACGTCCGAAGACTTCTCATTCGAACCATTTCTACCTAAAGAAACCTCCTTTCCTGTTTCACGTCTCGGCACTTGTTTTAGGAAGGATAAGGGGCAGTTCAAGGACTCAGCATTCTCAAACTTCGAATCCTCTGACGACAAATGATAAGAGCTATCGCCATTTTCCAAACTCTTTTTCCAATATTTAGCTAAATAACCAGCTCCAGCAGCAGCTGCAACAACCCACAAATCCATTTTTACCTTCACTCACTCTCACATTCACTAACCAAACTCCACACTACAAGTTACCCTCTTTCTATCAATTATTAACACCAAACAACCAAGGGAAGAAATTTCCATGAATTAGTCAAATGCCCTTCAAGTGTTCTCACAATAACAAAACCACTTCCATGAAAACAAAACCACAATCACTGATTCACCAAACAACTCTTATTATATTGTTAATTAAATTAAACCTCCTCTATTCACCACTCTAAGCATCAGAATTTACTCCCCAAGTGTTAGCAAGGAGAACCAACAATACCTGAAAAGCAATGAAACAACTGAGACTAACCATAAATAAGGAACAAGAAGGAATCAGAAACAGAAATTCTTCCCAATTTCGAAAGTCGAATTCAACCAATGTTAACAAAATCATTCCCTAAATGCAACCATTCCAAGAAAAATAAACAATCCACTCAGCAATGTTGTTAAATGTCGTAGTAGAATTTGAACAATTGCTAGTGTTCCATGATACGTTGTTTAATATAAAATGTTGTGAAATTGCAGCTACAGAGGCGTTATGGCACTGTTGCGTAGTGATATTTGAATAAATCTCTAATTTTTGCAATCGACAACACTGCCACTCAATGAATTAAAACAAAAAACAAAAACCCCCAACAATACTAAAACTACTCAAAGGAACCAAATTTCACTATGAGAACCATAAACCACTTAAGCTTCACTACAAAACCCGTTTTTGAGAGAAACCCATTTGGCAAAAACAATCGAAACCAATGCCATAACAGTTAATTATTACAATAAAAAGAAATGGTCTTTGTTGCTGCAAATTTTCAAGCCTTGAAGAAAAATTGAAAAAGGAACAATAAATAAATAAAAATAAAAAGCTTACTTTTTGAAAAATCCTCAGTATTCGTGAAACGAAATCTAAGACACACGAAATATTACCGAATCTCGCAGCTTGATAAGAAACAAAAAGGATTGAGATTCGTTACACCGTTATCTCCAACATCGGCAACAACGTGTTTTATTCACGGATGAAGAAAACTATAACGTTTGTCGCTGAAAAAATATCGCACATATAATAAATAATTTATTTTATTTTTTGTGCGAAGAAATTCAAATATTTTTTTTTTCTCTCTCCAGTTATACAGGGTTCACTGGATTGTCATCCAGTTTTTGCTTGGGTATTTAGTAAAAAAAAAACACTACATTTAAAAGTTTTACACTAAGAAAAACTATTGATTATAAAATTATTGATACATGAAAAATACAATCTTAAAATGAAATGATAACATTAATGTTTAATAAATTAAAAAATATAATATCAATGATTCATATTAATTAATATATAAAATTGATTTTTATGTAAAATGTAGATTGTTTTTTCTCTTAAAAAATAATAGCAAAAGGAAAAGAAAAAATAATTGATAAAAATAATAAAGAGACAAATGTGTTTTTGTTTTGGGTATTTTAATCTCGCTTTTCTTTTCCACTATTTTTATTTAAAGTTTGGTTGGTTGAGACCCACACAAAAAAGAGGATGAATCTATTAAACAAAATAAAATAGATGTATAAGAGAGAAAATAAATAAAAACAAAATTGAAAGTGAACGGAAAGTTATTATTTTCTCTTTGAAGAATGAGGTTTAAAACACTGCATTGTTAATAATTTGTTGGACACATCGGAATATCTGTAAATAAATGGACATGAGTTAGGGATAAGAGTGTTCTAGCTAAAACATGAAATGTTTTATTGACTTATTTTTAATAAACTGTGAATCGTTAAAATGAAAGAAAAATAATTGTTTACAATAATAAAAAATTGCATCAATCTACAGTCAATACATTATTTTTTAAAGAACAAAAATAACATTAACAACAAAAGTTAATATGTAATTTTATATTGTTAATTTGATTTCTAGTCAAAATTGATAAATTTTAAATTCATTAAGCAATTCAGGTACTTACTTACTTACTTTATTTATTTATTTAAGTTAATAAAATTTACCTGTTTTCAATATAAATTTTTAATTATGTAATTATATTATAGAGTTATACCTCAATAACTTAATTTATTTCATATCAAAATTAGTTAAATTTTATTTGAAATTAATTAAAAATAAATTACTTATTAATTTAAATTTAATTAAATAATTATTTAATTTATTAAATTAACATAATTTATCCAAAAAAAATGGTAAGAAAAAGAGAAAATAGAAAAGAGACAGACCGGAAAAAAAATTAGTAGCATAATTAATGAAATTTATTAGTTTACTATAATTAAATTATAAATTTGATTTAATTATTGAATTCAACCTCAAACGTCACCGTGACAAATTGGAAAAACTTATGATTCCTAAAAGTATCGTTTTTTATTTTTCTTGATATTTTTTTCCAAACCAAATTGTGATATATATGAATGGCTCATTAAATTGTTTTAGATAGTTAGTTAATGCTTAATTCGAAATTCAAGAAGAAAAACAATGGAAAAGTTAGAGATTCAAGCAACATGGCTATCGTGGCAGATGGGTATGAAAGCTTAGATGTTCTTGCAGTAACTAAGAAAGCATACACAAATGAATATATTCTTGATTTAGGGTGTTCATTCCACATGACACTACATCAAGAATGGTTTTACTCTTACAATAAGTTTGATGATGGAAAAGTCCTAACTGGTAACAACATTGGCTGAAAATTATGGGAATAAAGGTATTCAAATATGTTAATAATGTGCCTGATCTAAGAAAGCTTTGAGCTATGAAAACCTTAGGATTTTTGGCTACACAACTTACATTCATGCTAATGAAGGAAAACATGAGCCAGGATCTAAGAAAGTTATATTCCTTGGTTATCCTAAACGGTAAAATGATACAAAGTCTAGTTGACTAGATCTAGAGGAGGAAAAGTTGTAATCAATATGGATATAGTATTTGAAAAGAATAAAGTTGTGAGGTTTATCTAAAACATTTAATTTATAATAAACTTGGTTCTAAATATGATAAATGTATATTTATGGGGTATCCTAAGTCCTATATTCCTCTAATGACAAAGTGTTTGTTGGGAGAACTGGTGTATTCTTAGAAATGGAGTTCACCTCTAAAGGAACCAGTGGGAGAAATATAGGACTTGGAGAAGTCCAAGATCCACAAACAATTGCACCACCTCTGAAAGAACAAGAACAAGCACCACAAGGAGTTGTGGGTAAGCCTTATCCTCAAGTAGCATAAGAACCTCGTAGATCTGGAGACCACACCATCAACCTGAGAGATATGAACTTATCCTTGTAGAACGAGAAATACAAGAAATGAGGATTGAATTGTGCTTTATTTTAAAAAGGTTTTCAGTAAGATTAAAACAAATAAAACAGAGAAGATAAAACAATAAGCACATAATAACACAAGCCAATTTATCCTGGTTCACCACCAACACAGTAGCTATGTTCCGTCCCTTCAAACTGAAGGATTTAATCTACTATTCACCAATTGAATCACACGTCCAATGAGCGAGCACCTACTAGTCAACCTGATTGTGTTCAAGTCTTCTCAACCTTCTAGCTTAGTATAGTCAAGTTGTTGAGGGATGCGACCTCTACTGGGTTAGATTACAAACAAAAAGTGTTTATGGTTTTTTTTTCTTTTTTCTGAATAACTCTCACAAGAGTGTGTTTACAAAGCTATGCTTTCATAAAGTAAAATATCTCTAAGCACTTAGAAAAATAATAGGGTAAAAAACAAAGGTGTAGACACGACATTATTGTGCTCTTTGTAGTATTTTTTGTTGTTATGTTTCAATGAATATTGCACGTCCTTTTATAGAGAAACCTCATGGTTATGAAGGTTTTGACTCAGACTGTATATCGCAATACTTCTTATTGCTATATTATGACTTATTTATTAGGTGATAATATTCTTTGCGTTTAGAAACACATAGATTATTATCTATAACTTAATTGTAATTTATGTTACCTTAAAATAGATAGTCATAAATATTAATATTTGTTTCTAACTTAATCTGCACACTTAGCAAATACAGTTAGGGGATAATTGTTCTTTATTTGTTTGTTTTTGTTATCATCAAACTATCAACTAGATGATTGTAGCTAAAACTACTTTTGCACTAACAATCTCCACATGTTTGATGATGACAAATAACTATAATACAATTAATGAACAATTTTCCTTCACAAAATGAGGTTTAAAAAAAAGCTCCCCTATATGTAGTACTAAAAAATTGTTTGACTTAATAATCATTTGATCTTCTAAAAAGAAACAGATAAATCAAAAGGACTCCCCCTGAATATGATAAACGCGATTCTTTAAGAGTTTCAAACTTATTAAGTTATTTTAATTTTGATACAAATAAGGATAAAATAAGAGGGAAATGATAGAGACAAAAAACCACAAATATCATGAAAAAAAATATGACTAGACTTTCAAAAAATAGTTTAGAGATTCCTAGGATATTAAGCCTTTGGTTTCGTATGAAGTCTTTTGATTAACATTTCACAGTTCTCAGGATGTAAAGCTTTTGAACTATTGTTCTTCTTAGGATGTTAAGCCTAATTGAACAAACTATATTTTTAGAGGGTGTTAAACTTTTCAAAACAAGGGTGAATTGCAAGACTTTGTCCTATATGACAGTGCTATGCAAAAAAAAGATATTTTAGATGTATATGCAACAAACACATGCAAATGATGTAGATGACACAACAAGTAGATGCAAGTGATGCACAAACAGATTATGCAAATAATGTAGTGTAGATGATGCAATGCAGATGCAAATAGATGTTAAGACACAAGCATACAGTTAATTGTGTTACTATATCTTCTACTTTTCTCCCCCTTTGTCATTATCAAAAAGGGTGAAATTATAGAATTTACAATAAATAATCATGCACAGTAAACACACACAAGAAACACAAATGGTTAACACGAATAAGTTTTTAAAAGAAAGCTCAAAAGAAACTTGAAAGAACAAAAAAAGGAAAGGGTAACGTATCATTAAAATGAGGATCACAATTACATTGCAGATATAAGAGGGAAAAGAAACGATAGCTTAAAAAAAAAATCCTAGACAAAAGTTCTAGAGATATCTAAAGACACACCTCAAGAGTTCAAATACTTCCTCCATTTGAGAGGTGAGAAGCTCCAACTTGTGGTTGACTTCTTGCAGAGCAATCCAAGCTTCTAGTTGTTCAAGAAGAATGTCGCTTATCATCGAGGAAATTTTAGAAGGTGGGAATTGTTAGAACCTGGATGGTTTGTAGAACAATTCTTAATCTTGTTTTTATGATAACAAAAGGTATTTTGTGGAACAATTTAGTGCATTAATAATTTAACGAATCCATCTTTGAGAAAGATAACAAGGAACTGTTTCTAGAATACTTAAGGATGTGTCTGTCTAACCAAGAGATGGCTCTAGTTTGCCTTTCGATGCCTAAAACAACTCAAGTCTTTGAGAAGAAAAGAAAAAAAGTTGTCAAGATGTTGAGTATAGAAGAGGATGAGGAAAAAGAAACAATCACTAATGAGGAAGAAGCTACCCTCACCCCGAGGAAGACATATAAGGTAACATCAAACTCTGAGTAAACTGCTCCTTCTGCAATTTTTGGTAATATGAGTAGTAGTGGACAACTTGAACCTCTCATACCTTCTACCCAACATACGAACTTAGTTGACCCTTCCTTTAACCCTGCACCTGATACCCTTACTAATTCTAACATCGATACCTCAGATGAAATGTTTGAGGCTACCTTAATAGAACATTTTGCATCTCTCAGATATGAAACACACCATCTTCCTATATGGACCAACACTCCAAACCAAACACCATCCACAAAAACCTACCAATTCTACCATTCTGTAAGCATTTACCTTTTCCACCCGTGCATTTAACCCTACCTCACTAAGACTAGTGAATCCCTTTCAACAAGCAGCTGAGAGAGTAACTCAATACATCATTGACTTAATCTCTGAAACTTCTTCAAAAGACTCCTCTATTCCTCCCCCAACTCCTTTTCACTTTGAACCTTCCACCCCTATCATCCCTCACGACCTCAATCCCCTCACACATTCCATTCCCATTGGCTTCTTAAACCTTGACTCATTCATTACTTCTCTTATTGCCAAAATCACTTTAGCGCATAATAGAAATGCTCAAAGTTTAAACCCTAATGACGTTTCAAACCAATGGAACAAGGTCCTCTCGTTTGTCAACAACTGGATAAGGGACACCATGGATTGTGGAATGCAGTTGGCCTTCCAGAATTCTATTGGTTTCAAAAAAATAGCTAAGATCGTTTATCTATAGATCTTGCAGCTTGAGAAAAGCCCAGAGCAATTGGTCTAGAAAGATACTAACAACCATGGAAAAAGGCTCTATAGAACGAGAAACACAAGAAATAAGGGGTTTGAACGGTGTTTTATTTTAAAAGATGTTTTAGTAATATTAAAACCAAGTGATGAAAATAAAGTAGATAAAACAGAAACACATAATAACATAACCAATTTATCTTGGTTCACCACCAACATAGTTGTTATGTCTAGTCCCTTCAAATTGAAGGATTTAATCCACTAATTCACAAATCGAATCACACTTCCACTGAACACCTGCTAGTCAAACTAACTGTGTTAAATTGTTCTCAACCTTCTAGTTTAGCAAATTCAAGCTGTTGAGGAATTCAACCACTACTGGCTAGGTTACAAAGGAGTAATTTTGAGGGTTTTCTAAATACTTTCACAAGAGGGTGTTTACAAGTTGTATTCTCACAAAGTGTTTCTCAACACTTAGACAAAAACAAAAGGATAGAGAGCAACAATGCAGAGACTGATGTATAGTGCTTATTACATTGTGTTGTTGTTGTTTCTATCAAAGAGTGTTGTTTTTCCTTTTACAGAGAAACTTTAGGGTTTCTGGTCATTGCCATGATTGCATGAAATCAGCATGTATCATGATGTTTCGTATTAAATCTTCAAAAATTGATTCACCATTAAATCTTGTCCAAAAATAGTCCTTGTAATTGATTATGCGTATTTTGATATGGAGACACAGAGAGAAGAGGATATCATAATCAGAGTATGTCACATAGACCTCTAGATAAATAACAGATTCAGAGTGTTGAGCAGAGGATGCACAAAAGTTTGTCTTCTTCATAGAATTGACTTTTCAAAACATTGACTTTTCTGGGAGTTGACTTTTTATTATATTGACTTTTCATTAGAGCATTGAATTTTAAACAGAGTCAAACGATTACTTGTTTGACATAATTATTAGAGGTAGATAAACACTTGCTTGTAAATCTTAGTAGTAGGAGACAATCAAATGCTTGTTGTAGTCATTAGAGTCAAACTCGACAGAGCATTGCTTGTATCACCAGAGGCACGTTTCATAGCACGTTCATCAGACTCAGAATACGAAAAATTAGAGTGGAGTCTTATTGTTACTTTTACTTAGTCCAAACATTAGAGGATGCAGCGTGAAGTCGTTTCAAAATAAACATGTATGGGAACTGCACACTTAAATAGATAGTGCTTTAAGTTGTACCCACAAAATAATTTTGTTATCATCAAAACAAGTAAGGGTCATAGTTCTTCAAACCAACTTGGTTCTAACATGCTCATCAAGGAAAAACACATCTCCCTCTAGTGGTGTTCATATGAAACCCCTAGTCGTTGCTCCTTTAGCACAATTGCAGTTTCTTGTGACTATTCCACAAGTTTAGATACCTTTCTTGGATGTACCTGCTGCAACTGCTTCAGGTTTTGCAAAATCTGCCTTTAGAAGTAAATCTATCACACCCTTTGCCCTCATGTTTAATCCTTCCCAGTTTGTCAAAAAGGAAGATTTTGATTGGCTAGAATCTAAGACTGGGGCATTCATGGAACATACATCCAAGAATTAGGAGAACATTCAGACTACCCTAAGTTTAATCTTAGCTAGGTTGACCAATCCAAATTTGTAGTTCCCTGTTATTTTTGTTTTTCTGTGTATTTCTTTTTCTCTGTTGTACTTTTTGTTTTTCTACTTGTTGGCTACTCTACTCTTTTTTGTTTGATAACAAAAGGGGGAGAATATCTTGAACAATTTTATTGAAAATTTTAAGTTCTTTTTTAATTTCCATTACTAATGCTTATCAACTATCTTGTCAGAATATCTCTCAAAATTCTTACATTTAAACATACATATATTAAGGGGAGTATTGTTGTGATATTCTATGTTAATTCTTTTTACTCCTTTAAAATTAAAATTGTTCACAAAAATAGATGTATGTCATCATCAAAAAGGGGGAGATTGTTAGAACCAAGTTTGTTTAAAGAACTATGAACCTCACTTGTTTTGATGATAACAAAATTATTTTATGGAAACAATTTAAAGCACTAATGTTCTATTTAAGTGTGTAGTTTCCAGATCAAGTTCATTTTGAATGACTTTACGATGCATCCTCTAATGTTTGGACAAAGTTAAAAGGACACCAAGACTTCGCTCTGATTTCCGTATTTTAAGTCTGGTGAACCCGCTCTAAAATGCGCCTCTGGTGACTCTATTTAATACAAACAATGCTATGATTGGTTTGCCTCTAATGCATACAACCAACATATGTTTACTTCTGACTTTGATAATCGCGTCTAGCATATGATCGTCTACCTTCATTTGAAAGTCTAAGCTATCATAAACAATCAACATTATAGATAGTAAACACACTGATGAAAATTCAACGCTCTAAAGAAGACAACTTTGTGCATCCTCTACTCAACACGTTGAATATGTTATTGGTCTGAATGTTTATGTGACATACTATGATTATGCTATCCTCTGCTCTCTCTATCTCTGTATCAAGATATGCAAAATGAGTTACAACAATAATTTTGGACAAGGTCTAATGGTAAATCAATCTTTGAAGATTTGATATGAAACATCATGATACATGCTAATTTCTTGCAATCAGGACAACGACCAAAAAGCCTAAAGTTCTCTATAAAAGGACGTGCAACCTTGATTGAATAAGATAACAATAATGCACTACAATAAGCACAATACAATCATCTCTATACTCTTGCTCTTTATCCTTTGTTTTGTTTAAGTGCTGAGAAATATTTTTCTGAGTGTACAACATTGTAAACACCCTTCTTGTGAAATATTTTCCAAAAAACCCTTAAACTTCTTCTTTGGTAACCTAGCCCAATAATGGCTGCATTCTTCAACAGCTTGATTATACTAAGCTAGAAGGTTTAGAAGACTTACAAACAGTCAGTTTGACTAACATATGTTTAGTGGAAGTGTGATTCAGTTGGTGAATTAATGTATTAAATCATTCAAGTTGAAATGGACTGGACATAGCTACTGTGTTGGTGGTGAACTGAGATAAATTGGCTGTGTTGTTTTGTGTTTCTATTTATGTGTTATGTTTACATCACTTTGTTTTAATTTTATTAAAAACATTTTTAAAGTAAAACACAATTCAAATCCCCCATTTCTTGTGTTTCTCATTCTAAAACTTTAATCTTATCAACCTTGATTATGTATTTCAGGAAGATTATTTATATCTATGGATTGAGGAAAGAGATGAATCATTGTTGGATGGAACCCAAAATGTAGAGTGACTCCTTATTGATTATGATGATGAGATTGAAGAAATACTTGGTGGAGATGTCTCAAATTCAGGTCAAACTACTAATCAAAGTGGTGATGGTGGTTTAAGTCCAACTAGTGAGAGAAATAGTGTTGGTAGTGGTAATCCAAACAAAATCAAGGAATAAGTGAAGGGTCATTCCATTCTTTGCAAAAATAACCATACATTAGGCGTCATCAAAATCTATTGCCCCGTAGAATCGAAGAAAGTTTAGGTGATATAACTGGTGGTGGTGTTAGTATTAGTAGTAGATGTCGAGGTAGACATGGTAAAGTTAGAAGGCATAAAGCGACTCTATTGGATGATTCTTCCTCATCTTGTGTATCACCATCATTTGGTATTTTTGGTCTTGCAGCGCCATTTGAAGGTAGTCAAGGAAATTATCCATCATATTACCATCATTCGGCTTATATGTCACATGGGTATGCTTATAAAAAAAAAACTCACATGAGTATTATCCATATATGCCAAATTAAAATCCACCATTTTATAACCAACCTCCTATGAATTAATATGTTTCATCAATAAATTTGTCATATGACCATCAACAAATAGAACCACTAAGAAGCTCAAGATTGTTTGATTATGTCTTTGGAGGAGGTGGAAATTACAATGATGAAGGTGATAATGGAAGTTATTGTTGGAACTAGGTTGGTAAACAATTACTCATTATATTTTGATGATAACAAATGTATTTTGTGTGAATAATTCATTTCTTTAATAATTTCATTGAGTGTGCAACAAATATGACAAGGAATCAGAGGAAACAATATCAGAGGAAACGACGATATTAGAGGAAACAACGATATCAGAGGAAACGAAGATATCAGAGGAAGTGAATTCAGACGAAGCTAGTCAAAGGAAGTCAATGTGCGTGCTGTTATGTGCGAGTTCTTGTCTCTGAAGTGTGAAGCATGCCTCTATTAAAGCACTCCTTTGAAGATTCTGCCTCTTAAGTTTGAAGCGTGCCTCTGTTAAGCATGTCGCTGAAGCGCCTACTACAATTTGGCTCTGAAGCTTCTGTCCGCTCTATCTGAAGAATGCAATCCCTGACGCTTCCTTTGATAAACAACCTCTGAAGTTGCATTGACTTTGTTTGCGCAACAAGGTGAAGTTGCCCATGCCATTAATGTTAAGTCATGCAGTTCTGCCTCTGACTATTTAGAACCAAGCAACACAATATCTAACTTCGATGATCAAGTCATGTTCTGGTATATGTTATGATAAAGGAAAGTCAACACTCTGATGAAAAGTCAACACTCTGATGAAGATTGAGCTGTATCATGATTTTAAAGGTCCAAGAACAGATTCTGATATGTTCCCTCTACTTTAACCTATGTCTAAAGGAAGATTCGAGTAGCATTATTTTCAAGTGAAATCTGGAATTTGTTTGAACAAGATCAATCTAGAAGATTTGGCCAAATACTCGATTCAGAAGTAATCAAGTCTCAACGATCATATTCCCAAACTTAGAAAGAACTTTGTTGATCAACACACAAGAAGATACGATTTAGACTTTGTTTGGGACAAAATTAGAAACCCTAATTCATACTATATAAAGGGTATCGATTCTGAAGAAGGATGACATAGACCTTAAGAGCAACAAACGCAGAAACACAAAAGCTATCAAATCAAGAGGTTTTAGTTTCCAGCAAAGGCACTCATTCATATTACATTACTTTGTGCTTTGTATCAAGTATGTGAGTTTATTGTATACATTCTCTTTAGAAGAGTTACACACAACCAATTTCTTTCTCATTGTAACCTAGCCTAATAGTGGCTTATTCCTCTATGACTTGTAGGTTCAAGCTGAAAGTTAAGAAGGCTAATTTGTAGGGTTAGGTGTTGTAATTCATTAACAACTTGTAGGTTCAAGTTGGAAGTTGAGAAGATTTGACTTGTAGGGTCAAGGTGTTGTAACTCGGTTTGAATTTGTGGAGAACCCCTTCTAGTCGAAGGGACTAGACGTAGCTACCTCGTTGGTAGTGAACCAGTATAAATCTTGGTGTGATTCTCTTTGTTCCCCCTGCTCTATTTTTATCTATTTTAGTATCACCAAATTTGTTTTTGAAAATAACTTTTAAAAAGGGAAAACACAATTCAATCCCCCCTTCTCGTATTTTCGCATCTTTAGTTATGATCCTGCAAGACATTCTACTAAGTGGTGACTAATGATGTAATTTATAATTTTTCGCTAAAAAATTTCAAATGTATTAGTAGATTCTTATGATGTGAACTCAACGTAGGTAATTAATTATTAATTTTGTTTAAATATGATATAATTATTAGTTTATTTATTTTCAATCAGTCAAACATACAATTTTAATTAAATATATTATTAATAGATGTAGCTACTAAATTATTCATACTGTTTTTTTTACTTTAGACATCTTATAACAATAAAAAAACACTTTAATTGAAGTTATTATATTTTATATGATAATATAAATTATTTTATAAGATTGATGAGATTTTTTTGCTTAATTCACACTAGGACAACTGTGATCCGTAACACTGCATCTGGAATTCTTTATGCGACACAATCGTTATTTAAAACCTTTGCAAGATTAAATGGGAGGAAAAATAGATTAAATCATAATGTGACATGAGGAATTAGACAAACTTTTCACAGTTTTTGGTTATATGTTTTTATTTGATTTTTTTTATGAGATATTTTTGTTTGATTAGATAGCAATATGTTTTTCGAATTTAGTTTTCTTTATTTCTTTTATTAATTATAAAAATATAAGAGTTAAATATGTTTTTATTTCTTATAAATTTCAATTTTTTTAATTTTAATTCTTATAAAATAAAATACAATTTTTAATCTCTACAAAATCATTATGGATATAGTTTTATGAGATATTTTTGTTTGATTAGATAGCAATATGTTTTTCGAATTTAGTTTTCTTTATTTCTTTTATTAATTATAAAAATATAAGAGTTAAATATGTTTTTATTTCTTATAAATTTCAATTTTTTTAATTTTAATTCTTATAAAATAAAATACAATTTTTAATCTCTACAAAATTATTATGGATATAGTTTTAATTCTTACCGTTAAGTCAATACATATTTTTAAATGAATTTTTACAATTATGTTTATAATAGTATAAAAAGTTACTCCACAAAAAATGAGTTCAAATTTTAATGTCCATTTTTTTGTTACTTTTATTATGAGTTTTTTAAATTTAAAAACTTCATATTTAATTCATCCAAAGTTAAAAAAGTTTAAATTTTTGTAGATAAATTTTTTAAACATGCTTGCAAAAAGTCATTCAAAAATTTTAAAATTGAAGGATAGTTAAATATGTTTCGTTTCTGCATGGACTAAAACTGTTTGAGGATAATTTTGTAGGGACTAAAATTAAATTGTTGAAATTTTATAGAAACAAAAAATATATTTAACAATAATAATAATAATAATAATAATAATAATAATAATAATAATAATAATGGTAATAATAGTAGTAATAATAGTAGTAATAATAATAATAATAATAATAATAATAATAATAATAATAATAATAATAATAATAATAATAATAATAATATACAATTGCTCTCAGCATAATAATAATATACTATCAACTGTTGTAATTTTAATTGTTTTTCACAAAATAGAAAACACTTCTTTCTCTTTATTTTCTTTTCACCCTCTTTTTACCTCTTCTCTTTTTCTTTTTAAAACTAAAACATAGCTAAGAGAGCCCATGCTCTAGCGTCATCGTGACTGACATCTTAGCCAACTCTTCCTTCTCTTTCTCAGAGTGCGAGTTGGTGCTGGCCGTATCCATTGTCTTCTTCGAACAAGGCGAAGCATTCCAAGACTTTTTATCCTCGACTCTTGATTGCCTGTTGAGGTTATCCCATTTAGTGTACCTGTCTAGCATCCTTTTATGTATGTTTACCTAGCGGTGTCTGAAGAGGTTGTCAACGCGGTATTGGTAAGAGAATAGGGGAAGAGCAGAAACCTATATACTTTCTTAGTAAATCACTCAGAAGCCAAGAAGTTCAATCCCCGAAGTTTGAGAAAATGGCCCTTGCCCTCATCACAGCTGCAAGATTGTTTCGACAGTACTTCTTGGCCCATCTGTATATCGTCCCAACAGATATGTTCATCAGACAGGTTCTCTTTCGTCCAAATTTTAAAAGGGAGAATGACAAAATGGGCGGTTGAGTTGTCCGAGTTTGATATCTCATTCAAATTAAGAAAGGCACTTATTGCTCAAGCACTTGCCGACTTTATAGCTAAAATTATACCTTTGTCTGTCGAGTCAGAGAACTCATGGACCATCACTACAATATTTTTTAGTTTAGGCAACAATAAAAAGTGTGGGGAAAAGCAAAATAATTGTGGCCTAAACCTTAAGCAACGGTTTGGCAACAGTTATTTAGGCATGGTGTATGCGGTCGTGGATAGCTCATCTAACAACAAAGGGAGTGGGGCCGGACTAATGCTTGAAAACGCGGAGGGAATTGTCATTGAGGTGTCACTGAGTTTCTCCTTCCCCACGTCCAACAATCAGGCCAAATACAAAATGAGTATAGCGAGGCTGACATTCGCCAAGGAGTTTGGTAGTGTCCTAGATGAAGGGAGAATATTTGGCCAAGGGCCCCATTCTGTAAAAGTATTTGTTGATCTTAAAGAGCAAGATAGAGAAATTCGAATTTGCAAAAGTTGTGCATGTCCCGAGAGGCGAACACATGGGCCGACATCTAGTTAAAACTAGCTTGTATGCGAATGTTTGGAACAACATATTTGTGATCGAGCAAGATCAGGGGGCACCGAGCATAGATTCATTCAACACTGTAGACACTACATAAGAAGTTGAGCCAAAAATATAATTCTGGACACAACCAATTATCTAGTATATCTTGGAGGAAAGTCCTTATCTAGACCTCGGCGAATATGCGAAAGTAGGTCGTTGGGCGAGCAAATACTTTGTTATCGAACGAGCCCTCTATAGAAGGGGATTCTCTAACCCCTACTCAAATGTTTGGAACCTAGGGAGACTGAATACACTCTAAGAGAAGTTCACGAGGGTATTTTTAGGCAGCACCTTGGAGGGCGGACCCTAGCAAAAAAATTATGTGAGTGGGATACTACTGGCCTAAAATGACATAAAACACATAATCGCTTGTAAAAATATGTGAAAAGTGCCAAACCTTGGAAACGTGAACCTTGCACCCTCGACGGAGTTATCCACATTGTCATCCATGTGGCCTTTTGTATGGTGGGGTATGAACCTCATGGGACCATTCCCTTTCACCCCGGTCAGTTAAAGTAACTAATAGTTGCGGTCGACTACTTCACTAAGTAAATATAGGCAGAGCCTCTGGCCAAGATAACAACAATTAACATGCTCCTGTTTTTTAAGAAGAGCATTCTGACTAGCTTTGGAATCCCTCAAGTCGTGATCACTGACAACGACATACAATCCATGGACAAGACTTTTCTTTTTGTTCGTTCCTTCCGGAGTTGCAGGTCAAACACCATTTCTCTTATGTCGAACATCCTTAGACGAACAAGCAAGCATAAGCAACCAATAAAGTGATACTCTGAGGACTTAGAAGATGACACCAAGGAAAATTGGGCCGAAGAGCTCTGACATGACCTACGGGCATATAGGGCTATGCCCCCATTTCACAATAGGGGAATCCCCTTTCCTCCTTGCATATGGAATGGAAGCTATTATTCCGGTGGAAATAGGGGAACTCAATAGAAAGATATCAACTCCGGTACCACCACCAGAAAACGCTCAAATGCTCAAAGAGGAGCTAGATTTGCTATATGAAACAAGAAGTTTGGTTGCACTGAACAAAGCTGTCGTAAAAGAAGGATAACTGCTAGACATAATCAGAGATTCATTCCCACAAGCTTTGAAGTAGAAGATCTCGTAGTATGTTGAGCCAACATTGACTTAAAAATGTCAAACAAGGAAAGCTAGTGCCCTATTGGGAGGGTCCCTACCGTGTAACCACCAAAACGGAGAACGAAGTGTACATTCTAAAACAAATTCTCGGCAAGGCCATTCCCTAGACATGAAACACTAACAAATTGAAAATGTATTATAGTTAAATGTTCAAAAAGTCGCATGTGGCTGAACTCCAATGGTTGTAAGATAAATTTTGACAAGTTATGAATACTAACTCAAGCATTTCGAATATATATTTCTTGTCATGTCATTGCAGCATGACCCTCGTCATCTTAGGCATATCCCTCCCAATCTGATGACTTGAATATTACGCCACAAGAGAGTTGTCCCCAGTCTTACCTAAAGGGAAATTTCATAAGGTTAATCCACGAGTTTAAAGTTTCATCAACACCTGGAGATTCAGGTTACAATGTTAATTTTGTTTTATGATTCTATTTCTGTTTATTTGATTATATTGATATTCTGATTGCTTAAATTGAATTTCAATAGGATCAATTAAATTCATTTTACAGAATTTGGTTTCAGTTTCTAATTTAATTGAATTATAATTTTGCGACGTTTGATCGTTAATTGTAATATTTTGATGATTGTGGTGCTTAATCTAGTCAATGAAACCGAATTCACATAGGATTGATTACGCTTGTTTGATCAATTCTATAGTCAAATAAGAATAGAATCAAGAATTAGAAATTAAACTCATTGATAGAATCTGTGATAGGCTTGAAACTCGAATAAGTGGATTAATCATTTTGCTCATCTATTAAAACTAAAAAATTATAAAAACCCCCCTTTAGAATTTCAACTTTCAATTCAGTTAATATTATTATATCAGAAATCCTTGCAAAATATAAGGGACTTATTACTGGATTCGTAATATCCAAATTCCTTCAAAATATAAGGGACTTATTACTGGATTCGTAATATCAGAAATACCCAAATTCCTTCATCTAGACCACTTTTTTGAATTTTTCATATCCTCAAAAAATTCCAAAAAAATTTGCGTTGCCTTTATTTGATCTTTAGAAATTTTTGGTGGTATTTTTATATTTTTTTGGATTTTATTTGATAGTGTTTTCGATTTTTCACTTCAATTTTAGCGATAGGGACATTGTTGGAATTTTCATAATTGTGATTTTGCATTGTATTGTTATGAGGATGCATGACTAGGGCTAGTTCTGTAAATCTGCACTCCCTTGACCCTGAAATAGATAGGACCTTTCATTTACGTCGTAGACTTAATAGAGCTGTTGCTAGTGCTAACGAGTCAGATAGAGATAATGATAATGAAAGTGACATTTTGCTACACAATATGGTTGATATGAATAATAGAACCTTAAGACAACTTGTTGCATCTGATGTCACTTATAATGCATTGTGTATTAAATATCCTGAAGTTACTGTACCATTTGAACTTAAATCTGGTTTAATTCATTTGCTTCCAAAGTTTAATGGTCTTGCAGGTGAGGATCCCCACAAACACTTGAAGGAGTTCCATGTGGTGTGTTCTACCATGAAACCTCATGGAGTCACAGAAGACCATATCAAGTTGAGAGCCTTCCCATTCTCACTTCAAGATGCTGCCAAGGATTGGTTATACTACCTTCAGCCTGGTTCTATTACAAGTTGGAATGATTTGAAGAAATTGTTTCTAGAAAAATTCTTCCCTGCCTCAAGAGCTGCTTCAATCAGAAAAGAAATATGTGGCATTAGACAAATTGACAGGGAATCATTACATGAGTATTGCGAGAGATTCAAGAAATTGGTGTCTAGCATTCCTTACCACCAGATTTCTGAACAATTGCTCATCCAGTATTTTTATGAAGGCTTGCTACCTATGGATAGAAGCATTTTGGATGCTACTAGTGGGGGGGGGGGGGGGG
>JBBPBQ010000001.1:18404963-18420513 GCA_037974755.1 Cicer yamashitae
GGAGCACTTGTCGATAAAACCCCAGAAGCGGCAAAAGCTTTGATTGAGAACATGTCCATTAATTCCCAACAGTTTACAATTAGAAGCAATTCAGCAGTGTTGACAAGGGGAGTGAATGAGATTCAAGCTTCTTCTCACAAGAATCTAGAAAGTAAACTTGATGAGCTTACGTCTTTAGTTAAAAAATTGGTAGTAGGTAAAGCCCAAGCAGTGGTCTGTGGTATTTGCACTTCTCTAGAGCATCCTACAGATTCATGTCCTACATTGCAAGACGATCCAATTGCTGATGATCTTGAAGCATATGCAGCAAACATATACACTCCTCAAGCCAACTATGATTTTTTGTCTAACAGGTACAACCCTGGTTGGAGAAACCATCCCAGCCTAAGATGTGGAAATTCATCTGCACAACAACAACAGTAACCTAGGCAGCAAAACAGTCTGCATCAGCAGAACATTTCGCATCAGCAGCAAAACAATACACCTTCATTAGAGGACCTTGTCAAACAAATGGCTGTCCAAAATCTCCAATTTCAACAAAGAACAGATTCCACAATTCAGAATTTGGAGACAAAGATTGGGCAACTGGCCACTTCAATTAATCAGATGCAGACTCAGGGATCAAACCAACTACTTGCCCAATCAGTAGTAAATCCAAATGCCCCTAATGTCGGTGCAATTACATTGAGGTCTGGGAAAGCTGTTGAAATACCAAAGGTACCTGAAACTGCTGTGAAAAATAGCAAGGTTGCGGAAGACATTGTGATACCTGAAACTGTTGATGTTGAGCAAAATATACCACTTCCTTTTCCTCAAAGGGTAGTGAAGACTAAGAAAATGGACGAGGCAGATAGGGACAGGAAGATCTTGGATACATTTAGGAAGGTGGAAGTGAACATTCCCCTCCTTGAAGCAACTAAACAGATCCCAAGATATGCCAAATTTATAAAAGAGTTGTGCACACACAAGAGAAGGTTAAAAGGTAATGAAAGAGTAAACATGGGGCGTAATGTTTCAGCCCTCATTCAGCCCATGCCCCAGAAATGCAAAGATCCAGGAACTTTTTCCATTCCATGTACCATAGGCAATAGTCAATTTGAAAATGCCATGTTAGATTTAGGAGCTTCCATTAATGTTATGCCCACATCTATTTTTAACTCTCTTGCTCTTGGACCTTTACCGAGTACAAGTGTTACCATTCAATTGGCAAACAAAAGCCATGCTCGCCCTGCTGGACTTGTGGAGGATGTACTTGTTCGAGTAAATGAATTAATATTTCTTGCAGATTTTTACATTCTGGACATGGAGGGAGAGAATAAGTCCAACAGGGCGCCTATCATCTTAGGCAGACCATTCTTGAAAACTGGTAGAACAAAATTTGATGTACATGCTGGAACTCTATCCATGGAATTTGGTGATAGCATTGTAAAATTTAACATCTTTGATGCTATGAGACATACTATGGAAGAGCATTCTATTTTTCAAATTGAATTACTTGCTGATTTGGTTGATGACACTTATCTTGATATGTTTGCTGCTGATTTTCCTTCACTGTCTGATTTTGATGATACTTATATTTGTGAATTTTGCACAGAACTCAATTGTGCTCTGTGTGTGTTGAGATCGAAGCTGCTTTGCCGGTTGATCATTATGCTGCTGTTGATACTTCTACTAACATAATTAACTTTGCAGACTTAGCTTCAGCCACTAGTGTTGTACCCTCCATTGAGTAGCCATCGACTATAGAGCTTAAACCATTTCCTAAAAAATTGAAATATGTATATTTAGAAGGAAGTGGCAAATTACCTGTGATTATTTCAGCCAAACTTGAAGATGAACAGGAAGAGAAGCTGTTACAGATTTTAAGAAAACACAGGAAGGCAATCTTATGGACCTTGGCTGATATTCCTGGTATTAGCCCATCCATGTGCATGCATAGGATACTACTGGGGGATGGACTAAAATAAGTCAGGCAGCCCCAAAGGCGACTTAACCCATTAATTCTGGATGTTGTAAAAAAGGAAGTGACCAAGCTCTTGCAAGCAGGCATTATATTGATAGTCAATGGGTGAGTCCGGTGCAGGTTGTCCTTAAGAAAACTGGACTCACAGTGGTTAAAAATGAAAATAATGAACTTATCCCCACACGAGTGCAGAACCGCTAGAGGGTATGCATCGATTACATGAGACTAAACCAGGCAACTAGAAAGAATCATTTTCCTTTACCATTCATTGATCAGATGCTTGAACAGTTGGCTGGTAAGTCATATTATTGTTTTCTTGATGGTTTTTCTGGTTATTTTCATATCCATATTGCACTGGGGGACCAATAAAAGACCACGTTCACTTGCCCTTTCGGCACATTTGCCTATAGGAGGATGCCCTTTGGCCTATGCAATGATCCTGGCACTTTCCAACGCTGCATGATTAGTATTTTCGCTGATTTGATAGAAAATTGTACAGAAGTTTTCCTGGATGATTTTACTGTGTATGGTTCCTCATTTGATGTATGCTTGAACAATTTAGATAGAGTTTTGCGTAGATGTATTGAAACTAACCTTGTATTGTATTATGAAAAATGTCATTTTATGGTTGAACAGGGCATAGTTTTGGGACATGTGATCTCTAAGAATGGGATGGAAGTAGATCCTGCCAAGATTGATCTGATTTCTAATTTGCCTTACCCATCTTGCATCCGCGAGATTCGTTCTTTTCTTGGCCATGTAGGTTTTTACAGGCGCTTTATCAAGGATTTCAGCAAGATAGCTCTTCCGCTGTCAAATTTGCTGTAAAAAGATGTCAGTTTTACCTTTGATTAGAAATGCAGGAAGGCGTTTGATTGCTTAAAGGCAGCACTGACCTCTACTCCCATCATTCAGCCACCCAATTGGACCCTCCCTTTTGAAATTATGTGTGATGCATCTAACTATGTAGTGGGATCAATCCTTGCACAAAGGGTTGACAGAGCTGCCCATGTTATTTATTATGTTTCTAGGACTTTAGATTTTGCACAGGCTAATTATACTACCACTGAAAAGGAACTTTTAGCTATTGTTTTTGCTCTTGATAAGTTTAGATCATATTTGCTAGGTTCGAAGGTAGTTGTTTTTACTAACCATGCAGCTTTGAAGTTCTTGCTGAAGAAACCAGAAGCAAAATCGAGATTGATCCGGTGGATGTTGTTACTCCAATAATTTGATTTAGAGATTAAAGATAAGAGTGGAGCTGAAAATTTGGTGGCAGATCATTTGAGCAAAATAGAAATGGATGAGGACCCCATCCCCATTCAAGATGACTTCCCTGATGAGCAACTGCTACAGTTGCGTGAGGTAACTCCTTGGTTTGCTGATTTTGTTAATTATCTAGTTGCTGGAGTCCTTCTTGTAGATGCATCAAGAACACAAATACACAAACTTAAAAGTGATGCCAAATACTATGTGTGGGATGATCCATATCTGTGGAAATTCTGTAGTGACCAGGTGATTAGGCGATGTGTTCCCCACCATGAGGCTCAATCCATTCTTCATTTTTGTCATGCCTCTCAAGTCGGGGGACATTTTGGTCCTCAATGGACAGCAAGAAAAGTCTTAGACTCGGGTTTCATTTGGCCCACTTTGTTTAAAGATGCTTTTGAGACTTACAAAACTTGTGAACAGTGTCAAATAGCCGGAATAGCAATCACTCGTAGGAGTGAGATGCCTCAACAACCTATGCTTTTCTGTAAAGTATTTGATGTGTGGGGCATCGACTTTATGGGCCCTTTTCCTGTATCTTTTGGTTTTTTCTACATTTTACTTGCTGTTGATTATGTTTTGAAGTGGGTGGAAGCAATACCCACTAGAACTAATGATTCTAAAGTTTTTGTAGGTTTTATCATATCAAATATTTTTTGCAGGTTTGGAATACCCCGGGCCAACAAAAGTGATCAAGGCACTCATTTTTGCAACCGCACCATGGACGCTTTGCTTCGGAAGTATGGGGTTGTGCACAGAGTTTCTACAACTTATCATCCCCAGACTAATGGGCAAGCTGAAATCTCAAACAGGGAAATCAAACAGATCTTAGAAAAGATGGTGCAGCCAAACAGGAAGGACTGGAGCCGTCGGCTAGAAGATGCTCTTTGGGCTCACAGAACAGCCTACAAAACACCAATAGGAATGTCCCCTTATCGACTTGTGTTTGGTAAGGCATGCCACCTCCCAGTGGAAATAGAGCATCGTGCTTATTGGGCTATTAAGAGCTGCAACCTTGAGATGGAGAAAGTAGGTTTGGAGAGAAAGCTTCAATTGCAGCAACTTGAAGAGTTTAGACTAAAAGCTTATGAGAACTCCCGAATCTATAAAGAGAAAACTAAGTACTATCATGATAAGATGATTTCTAGGAAGGAATTTTCCATTGGCCAAAAAGTTTTACTATTCAACTCCCGTTTGAAAATTATGGCGGGGAAACTTCGATCCAAGTGGATTGGCCCTTTTGTTGTTACTAACACTTTTCCTCATGGTGCAGTGGAAATGAAAAGTAAAAACACCGACAAAGTGTTCAAAGTAAATGGAAAACGCCTCAAGCTATTCCATGAGAGCTCTGTGCTTGAAGAAACTACCATAGAAGAACTCTCCTTGGAAAGCCCACCTACACTGAAGTTTGAACAGGGAGCCCCCTTTTCTTACTCTTATTTTATACTTGTTACTTTCATTGAGGACAATGTGTAATTTAAGTGTGGGGGTATTATTTAGGATTTTATTTGTTATAGAATTTCAAAAATAATAATAATAATAATAATAATAATAATAATAATAATAATAATAATAATAATAATAAATAAATAAATGTGCATTGTATTGCATGTTTTTTCATCAGATTTTGTGGTTGTAAATGTTGTGAGCAAATGTTGTGAGTTTGTTTGGACTGGCATGATTGGATAGTATCTTTGTATTCTTGGTAAAATAAGTTGGATTAAAATGCTAAATTGTGTATCATTTGTGATAGGTCATTAACCTTTGTGAGATTTTGAGCCTTATTATGAATGGAATACATTTTTCCATCTTCTTTTTTCTTGTGTGATATCTCACTCATGATTGCTAGTTACGCTAGAACTTGACTTGACTCTTGTCCGCATGCATATATTGAAATGATCTAGGCATTTGTTTCTTGTTACTAGCCAAATAAGCTTACCCTACAATTATCCATTTGTTTAAGCCCCTTTGAGCCTAATTATCCCATTCTTTATTATATAGCTCATTACAAGCCTAAAAGTGAAAAAAAAATGAATTGACCCAATCTTGAGGGATAAAGGAGTCTTTCCTTAAATAAGTGTGGCGGTGCTCAACTTGTTTGTTTAAATTTGAGTTTCATCAAAAAATAAAAAATAAAAGAGAGAGAAAAAAGGAAAAAGAAAAATTAAGAAAAAAAATGTATATATATATATATCAAAAAAAATGAAATGAGGAAAATGGTTGTGTTATGAGCAAAGAGAGTGTGATAATAAAAGTCAATGATATTTTGTTGAGTTCTCAATGTTATTTTTCTTTCTTGATCATTACTCTTTTATCCTCTTTAATTTTTAGCCCAAGTCTCCTTAGGATTATCTCACCCTTACCTTGACCACGTTACAACTTGAATAAAGACCTTTTGATCATTATGTGCATGTGTTTCAAATATAGATGTTAGAGGCTTGTCAAGCCTATGGTAGTGCTAGCTTTCATGATGTGCTTTGAGTGTAAACAGTAACCCAAACACTTGAGTGGTTGAGAGAATTTTATATCTTATGAGCACTCTATCACTTATGATGCATTCTTTAGTTAATTTATCCTCTTGTTTGCCTTGGTTGATAAAGAAAAAACTATTCATGAATGTCATTTTCTTTGAAGTTTAAATTTTTTCTTTTGCTCACCACTTTGCATTCCTGAGAATATTTGGAATTGCATGCATTGCTTTGCACGGAGTGCAAAACCTTAAGTGTGGGGGAATTTGATCATAGCACTTGGGCGCATGTTTCTAGCTTTTTACTTTGGTTTTTTAAAATCTCTTTATAGCTTAGAATAATTTTTTAGCTTGTTTCTAAACTTTGGGTCGAAATTGAATTATAATTTGATTATTTTATTTTGACACCTACTTGCTCCGTAGGCCATAACTTGAGCTCTGGATATTAGATTGAAGCATGTGAGCAGTCGTTGGAAAGCTGAAAATCAGAGCTACAACTTTTGTGTTGGAATAAAATCCTGATGCCGAACTCTACTGGGCGTAAATTGCAGATTTCGTAATCTGGACTTTTTTAATAATTTTAAATAGCGGACCACTTGTTTTTAAAGCCCAAAATCGAGCACTATATATCGGGAGTTTCTTTCCTTTCTTAGACATTATATTGTTTTCGGATTAAGAATCAGAAAGCTATATAAACACTTTTTTAATTTCATGGAAGGCTAATTTCATAAGATTAATCAACGAGTTCAGAGTTTCATCAACACCTGGAGATTCAGGTTACAATGTCAATTTCGTTTCATGATTCTATGTCTTTTTATTTGATTTTATTGTTATTCTGATTGCGTAAATTGAATTTCAATAGGATCGATTAAATTCATTTGATATAATTTGGTTTCAGTTTCTAATTTAATTGAATTGTAATTTTGCGATGCTTGATTGTTAATTATAATATTTTGATGAATGTGATGCTTAATCCAGTCACCGAAACCGAATTAACATAGGATTGATTATGCTTGTTTGATCAATTCTATAGTCAAATAAGAATAGAATCACGAATTAGAAATTAAACTCATTGATATAATCTGTGATAGGTCTAAAACTCAAATAAGTGGATTAATCGTTTTGCTCATCTGTTAAAACTAAAAAATTATTAAAAAAAACCCCCCTTTTCGAATTTCAACTCTCAATTCGGTTAATATTATTATATCAGAAGTCCTTGCGAAACGACTCGAGTTATTACCTCTATTTATATTTTATCAATTGTATTTGACTCGTGTGCGATAGCGGATCAGTTGCAAAGCTAAAAGAAATAGTCGAAGATAATCATGAAATCAAAACCCATTAATTGGATGTTCCTCGAAAACCTCAGCCATATTCTTGCAATCAAGGCAAGGAAGAGAAAACCTAAAAATAATACAAAAGGATCTAAACATACTTCCCGTTCTGGAGGACCTTTGTAAGACCCTTAATTTTTAATTCTAATTTATGCAATTTTAGGGTATTTTGTGTTAAATTGCTTAGGCATTTAGCTCAATTTTATTTTATTTGGTGAATTAAGTTCCAAAAGCATATTTTGTTAGAGTTAAAAGTATGTTTAATATATATATATATATATATATATATATATATATATAAAAATATATATGTATATTGAGACCCGATTAAAATTATTTGTCGGAGAATAATTTATTTATGTTGCGAATAATTTAATACCGGACAGTTTTTTTTTAAAATATCACTCATTACTGATAAATTCATCTGCCAATTGAGTTGCGACCAGAGTAGATATTTTTATCAAAATAGATTGAGATGTGAGTGAAGTGATGTGTGAGAAGCCAAGCAAGAAAAGGAAAAACAGAAAAGCTGAAACATTTCCCTGCCTCGCGATTTCTTCTTCTTCTTTCCTCTGTTTAAAAAAAAAAAAAAAAACGTGTTGGTGGTTTTCAAAAACAACCAAACATAAACCCTCATTTATCTTCTAGATCTAAGCTTCCATTCGAGAAGTGTCAGGAGGGAAAGTTACTCATCTCCACACAACGGTGCTTGTGAGCTAACTTTTGAGGTGTCGATGCGAGCGAGAGTTTTCGCCGTATTTGATTGCAGTAGCATAAACGGTTGAGAAAGCGATAACGAAAGTAAGGGCTCCTTCCAAATTTTTAAGTTGCATATAGGGACTCTATATGTGTGATTGATGGATGATTAATGTGTGATCGCGTGATAATAAATTTAATGTGATTAATGTGTGTTCAATGTGTGAATTTGTGGAGATTGAGTTTGAGGTGATTATGTATTCATAACTGTTAATATGTGCGTTATGAATTTTATTGAGAAAAAAATGCTCTGAGTATGCTCTGTGATAATATTGAAAAATCGTTAGTGTTAAATGAGTATTAAAAATGGTGAATCTTTTAATAGCTACATGTACATAATGATTGATGTGAAAGAGTCAGAGTATGCTCATGCATTTCATAGCTTATGGTGACCGTGATGGGCCACAGTGTCGGTGGTGACTGTGATGGGCCATGGTGTTAAGTGGTGACCGTGATGGGCCACGAAGTTAAGTGGTGACCGTGATGGGCCACAGGACAGTTCCATGTGATAGTTGGTCCATCTTATCCTTACGAGAATTTAACTGATGTGTAAGGTCTGTGATAGGCTACACTCTAGTAAATCGTGCTAGTTAGTGAGATACTGCACCTCGGTTATAAATTTATGATTAAATTTGAGGTGATTAATGTGTGAATTTGTGGAGATTGAGTTTGAGGTGATTATGTATTCATAACTGTTAATATGTGCGTTATGAATTTTATTGAGAAAAAAGTGTTTTGAGTATGCTCTGTGATAAGTTTGAAAAATCGTTAGTGTTAAATGAGTATTAAAAATGGTGAATCTTTTAATAGCTACATGTACATAATGATTGATGTGAAAGAGTCAGAGTATGCTCATGCATTTCATAGCTTATGGTGACCATGATGGGCCACACTATCGGTGGTGACCGTGATGGGCCACGAAGTTAAGTGGTGTCCGTGATGGGCTGCAGGATGGTTCCATGTGATAGTTGGTCCATCTTATCCTTACGGGGATTTAACTGATGTGTAAGGTCTGTGATAGGCTACACTCTAGTAAATCGTGCTAGTCACTGAGAGACTACACCTCGGTAATTAGTACTAAGGCCTGTGATAGGCGGTATAATTATGATTTACGCCCCTCGAGGAGGGTTTTGTTTTGGAAATTTCGGAATCATGTGCATTGGCATATACGCATTGCATTAGGGTGCTTGGTACGTAAGTCATATTTGTTACGATGTGATGATTGTATATACATGCTCTGTTGTGGTTTGATATTATGCTGTGATTGCTAAGTGTTATTGCTTGTCTTTATATCGTGAGTGTTGAATGATTTAGAACCTTTTCAAAACTGAAAACCTGCATTATTTAGCAACTGTATTTGGCTACATCTAGTGTGTATTCGAATAGACATCTGTAACGTTTAGTTTTTATATGAAATTTTGAAATCGTATTCAAATACGAAACCTCGTATTCGAATACAAATGAGTGAATTTTGCTACTGACTTGTCATGTCGTATTCGGCTACATCCTGTCGTATTTGAATACACGTATTCGGATACATCATGTCGTATTCAAATACACGTATTCGGCTACATCCTGTCGTATTCGAATACGATAGTGCATTTTGTCAAAAACTTTATTTTCCAACTTTGTTTATGCATCTTTGACATATGAACATCCTTTTGATGAGTATGCTATGATGAAAGATTCTCTTGAGCATTTAAAACATAAGTTTTTCGCTAAATGTTATTTGTTAATTTCGGTTGGTGACCATTTACATTGTTGTGGACCGGGCTTACGCCCCAGGTTATTAGAGTTTTGAGTCGTGTTGGAATTGCAACGACGTCAAAGACGTGGCTTAGCGATGATGTTGGATTTGTAATTGAAAGCAGTGAGGCTTGATGCCGCTCGTGGATCCTCAGTACCCAGTCACCCTCAATTAGATTAATGATCAGCTGAGGGTTTTATTTAAGAATTTTATTTATTCTCCTTTTCTTATTTCAATGTTGTTGTCACAATGGAACTTATGTATTTGAAACAAACTATTTTAGCCAGTTGTATATTATGATGTAATTATTTATGAGTTTTGTCGTTTCTGTTACGACATGGTATTTTATTAATTTATTTTAGAAAAAAAAAATATAGATCCGCGCTGTTAAAAATCGGGGTGTTACAACCTTGCTGCAATCAAGGTCGTCTAAGGCCAAGTTCAGGCTGCTATTGAAGTGGACAAGTTGATTGATATAATTATGGAAGGACTTAGCAACGATTCCCTCCATATTTTCCAAGAACTTTGCACTCTCCTTAGTCGCAGCATGTTGCTATGCCTCTAGTTTGGCCTTCAAGTTTTTCACCTCTTCATCTAAGGCCGAGATTCTCACACCCGAACTTGCCTTTAGCCCGTCCAGCTAGGCCTTTGCTTCCTTGACCTAGGTTTCTGACTACCCGGGCTGAGCCTTGAGGGCAGTGTTCTCCTCAACCAATGATGTCTTCTCCTCCTCGGCCTTCCTCACCCCTTTCTTCTCGTCCTCCGCCGCCTTTTCAACCTTGTCCACGTCAGACTTAAGTGTGTCTTCCCCCTTGAGCTTTTCTTATAATCTTCATTACTGATCTCAAGAGTTTAGACACGAGCCTCCAACTTGGCCTTATTAGCACGAAGCCTGGAATTCCCAGAAGCCTTAGCTTGATCCACGCTTAGAAAGGAGCAGGCAACAAACATCACCTTCACAATGTTGGGCAGGATCTCAACTAGCAAAGTTCAATGGTTTTTGGGCCCCTAGTTGGCCAAGAAAACCTCCTCGAATGGATCTAGTAGGTTCTTTAGAAGCTCAGACGTTGAGGGAAAGGGAGAGGTCTATACCCTCAAAAACTTCATGGCCCTCGAAGCAGAAGAACACCCTTTGGTCGCAACTTGTTGAACGATCGAAAAAGTTATTTGACTCTAGTTTTTACCCTCTTCGTCGAGGACCTATGCCTAAAAGAAGTTTATGTAGCCGACCGTTTGTTGTTTCCCGATGCCGGATTATCCAAGGTCTCTTTTGTGGAAGCATCGACTGTCCTGACTAGGATAGTTGACCTAACTATCACTTTCCTATTCAAGCTTGTTTTACATCAACCAATCAAGCTTCTACATATTGCTCCATAATAAAAAGAAAACAAGTTAGCACAAAATAACAAAACATGACCAGACTAATGAGTTTGAATAAGTAAATGTCAAGGTTAAACACCAAGACACTCGGTTATCGCTTCGGGGGTGTTCCATTTGAGATGGACTTTGATATCGATCAACCTATGCGTCTCGTAGACTTGATTGCTACCCTCCACGTAAAAGACCCATGGATTTATTCCTTCAATAAATTCCCACATAAGACTTAAAGGAGCGCATTTGACGGAGTCCAAATCCCTCTCTTTGAAGATCGTTTCCGACTGCTTCTTTTGAAAGTGTCCGAACGACCGATATTTAGGTAACTAGTCAACACAATCAACCATATTCCATAAAAGGAGTCGATTGCAGAAATGCCTGTGAACCTCAGGTGTTCGGGGATGAACAATATAAAATCTATCCTTGAATTTTTTAAGGGAATTTGTGTTTGTTTCAAAGTGATCAAGCCCTGCTAGGCGTCAGACCTTTTCGTCTTCCATTGGAGCATGAATATATAGAAGAATAGTCGAACAAAAGGCTCCACTATCTTATGATCACACTAATATTGGAATGCCCAGAACGCGGGCCAACTATTCATATGAATTTGTGAAGGAACCACATTTAGATGATTTAAGATGACCACCTCAAAATCAGTAAAAGGCAAATGAACGCTCACCTCCTTGATTACGAACTCGTACATAGCAATGTTAAAGTCCTCGTACTCGCTGCATATTCGTGTAGAGGAATCCGACACACACACTGGCCATTCGCTAGGTTCCCCTTATTGGAACCAAGTTGATTTTATACTTAGAGTTTTGATGTTAACAAAAGTATTTTATGAGAACATTATATTTGACTTCACAGAGTATGAAAAAAGATTCATGTTTTTGAAGGCAATCTTAAATAAGATTTGATTCAGATTTATAATTGAAGAAAATCTTTAACCAAGTTGAAAAGGCAATATGGTCAACATTTGACTTAGAGTATGAAAGAAGATTCATGTTTTTGAGACAATCTAAAATAAGATTTGATTTAGATTTATAATTGAAGAAAATATTTGACCAAGTTAACAAGTAGATTTGATCAAGATTTATCTACAAGAAGATATGAATTATTTACAAGAATATTTGATCAATATTTACCACAAGAAGATATGAATTATTTACAAGAAGATTTGATCAAGATTTATCTACAAGAAGATATGAATTATTTACAAGAAGATTTGATCAAGATTTATCATAAGAAGATATGAATTCTTTACAAGAAGATATGTGTAAAATACATGTTTTTGATGAAGACAAAAGACCAACGATGATGATGATCAAGACAACAAGCTCAAAAAGAAGAAGTCCAAAATATCTTATTGATAAACTTTAATTCAAACATACTAGATGTTTAAATGTAAAGATAAATGATACAACCCATAGCTCAAATACAATGAGAACCTCACATCTTTACATATGCATAAAAAGTATTTTCAAAAGTCAAAATTTCATTTACAAAGTATTAAAATTAGTATTTTTTACAAAATACAAAGGCGAATTCGAATACAACATAAGTGTATTCGAATACAGATGAAAATTGCTAAGTCAGTAGCAAAAGCCTCTCATCTGTATTCGACTACATCCTGATGTATTCGAATACAACCAACAAGTCAGTGGCAAAATTGATCAATCTGTATTCGACTACATACATGTGTATTCGACTACACAGTGTTAAATTTGAATAAGTTTGAACGTTACAAAGAGGTGTATTCGAATACATACATCCTGTATTCGAATACAACTGAAAGCAATGCAATTTTTCAGATCTGAAATGGTTCTAGATCATTGCAATTGTTCCTCAAACCTCTTGGATCAATGGCCACGAATCTGAAGAGATGTTTATGGACTATAAATACACCATAACTTCAGATTCATTAACAGACAATCCCACGTACAAACCTTGAACGACTTTGAACAACTTTTCTATTTTTCTCAAAGTCATTTTTCATTATTCAAGTACTTGCATTTCATTTTCATATCCTTAACAAAGGTTTTCAAAGTACTTGAAGCAATATTGGATTGTTATCATTATACCTCTCTTTCATACTCTTATATTCTTACCAAATTACAGTGTTTGTAAAATGAAAGTAGTACTTTCTTTAAGTAGTCTTATCTAAGATAGTTGGGTGCTATCATAGAGGTTTTGTTAGAAGTTTGTAGCAGAGATCCTAGGGTGGGACTTGTACATTTTCTAACAATAGTGGAGAAATCTCTTGTGGTGTGCAAGAGGACTCGATGTACCCTTGGGTATAAGGGGAACCAGGATAATATTGTTGTGTTCTTTACATTACTGCCATTTACTTTATCTTTTACTATCCGTAAGCGCAAAAATCGATTGCTAATTCGTTGAAAACAAGAAATACTCCTAAACACCTAATTCACCCCCCCCCTCTTAGGTGCACATCTGGTCCTACAATTGGCATCAGAGCAGGTTCACGGTAACTTACTCCTCGATCATTACACATGGCTTCCGCACAACCTGTTGTCAGAGATGGTGGCAGCAGTAACAAACCACCATGCTTCGTTGGCGAGCACTATGATTTTTGGAAGATACGTATGCAAGCGTATCTTGAAGCACAAGGAGACGACATATGGGATGTTGTTGAAAATGGTCCTTACATTCCAACAACAGTCATCAACAACAAAGAAGAAATTAAGATAAAGAATTCCTGGACCGATGATGACAAAAGAAAAGTGTTGTTCGATAAAAAGGCTAAAAACATTCTATAATGAGCACTAGGAATGGATGAATTTTTCCGCATATCTCACTGTAAAACAGCCAAAGAAATATGGGACATATTGGAAGTAACCCATGAAGGCATCGTTGAGGTAAAAAGATCTAAACTTAATACACTTTCTCAAGAATATGAGTTATTCCGTACGCA
The DNA here is from genome assembly GCA_037974755.1 of Cicer yamashitae. Classification (NCBI taxonomy): domain Eukaryota; kingdom Viridiplantae; phylum Streptophyta; class Magnoliopsida; order Fabales; family Fabaceae; genus Cicer; species Cicer yamashitae. Next base: position 18,418,803 of record JBBPBQ010000001.1, read on the forward strand.
GCCTGGAGAGTCTATCTTAGACTTGCAGAAAAGATTTTCCCACTTAACAAATCACTTGACGGCTCTTGGAAAGATTTTCACCAACGATGAACTAAATCTGAAAGTATTAAGATCACTAACAAGGGCTTGGCAACCAAAGGTGACAGCAATATCAGAAAAGAAAAGCTTATCCAAGATGTCACTTTCTGCATTATTTGGAAAACTCCAAGAACACGAAATTGAACTTGGAAGGTTGGAGCAAAATGAAAGTCTAATAAAGAAGACCAAAAACATTGCTCTAAAGACCGAATCAAATGAACAAATCACAAATGAAAATTCTGATGAAGACGAAAACATTACTTCCCTTGTTGAGAAATTTGGTAAGTTTCTTGAAAATGACAGAAATTTCAAAAAGAAGAATTTTAGAAAAAAAGATAGCTCTACTTCAAACCAAAACTTCACTTGTTTTGAATGCGGGAAACAAGGACATATCAAAGCAGAATGTCCAAACCTTATCAAGAAAAATGCCGGTAAAAGGAAAGACTTCAAGAAGGCATACATAGCTTGGGAAGATAACGAAGTAAGTTCATCTTCAGAAACATAAAGGGAAGAATGCGCTAATGTTGCACTAATGGCATCGCATCAATCAGATGACGATGAAGAGGTTAGTATCATAAACTCTCTTCATTATAATAAAACTAATAGTGAATTAATTATAGAATACAATGATGCAAAAAAACCCCATTAAGGAACTTCTTATTGAATGTAAAAATCTGTTTAAACTAGTGTCAACACAAAAGAGACAAATCTCAAGTCTTCAAGAAAAAGTTGACATTATGGAAAAGGATGCTGAAAAATCAAAGCAGAATTTTACATGCAATAAATGTGATTCCCTTTCATTCAAGATTGTTCAATTAAATAGAGTAATTGAACGATATCAAAAAAGACAAATAGGATTGGAGAATGTTCTAAACATGCAAAGATACTCAAACGATAAAAGTGGTCTTGGATTCTCTAAATTTGACAAACCAAGCTCAAATAAGACCATTTTTGTCAAAGCAAGTACTCAATCCAATCAAGGAAAAATTACAATTTTACAAAAAGGTCAGTCTTATAAGGAGAAAATCACTCAAAATAAATTTCATACATATGCTATTAAAAATAGATTTACTCCTACTTGTTCCTGTTGTGGTCTTCATGGTCACACACCTAATACTTGTCATGTGAGAAACATTAGTATTCCAAAAGGGCATTACGTGTGGGTAAAGAAACGTACTTTGTCATCACTCTTCAAAATTTAAAATTTTTTCTCTTGATAAGTTGCTAGAATTAATTCTTTGATATATATCTTTTATTAATATATGAATATGTGCCTTACATATTGTATTTTCTGTGAAAAAAATTCATTTTTAAACAAAAACTTGAAAATGTAGTTCGTATACTAGAAATAGTTTTTTGATGAAGCTCGTTTAACAGTTCTTATGATGCTTTCATTAATTTTCCTTTTCAATATGTTTTCGTTATAATAATTGAACATGATTTTGGGTACTATTTGATATTCGAATATTCTCTTTTATATCTTAAAATTACTTGGATTATACTTTATATATTGTCGATATTTTCCTTCTTTTTGATCATGTCAAAAGGGGGAGAAAAGTTTGGTATTTTGTTGTTTTTAAAACTGTTTGTAGGTCTTTCATCTTTTTCCAAAATGATCACAAACATTCAAGTT
>JBBPBQ010000001.1:18422203-18442832 GCA_037974755.1 Cicer yamashitae
CTCTCTTAGGTGCACATCTGTACCTATAATATGATCAAAAATTATTTACAAGAAGAAACACTCACAAGAAGATACATTTATTATTTGCAAAGATATGATTCAGATACTAAGGAAAAAAATACTAAATTGGACTTAGTCATATTCATACTTGTGAAAGTTCAAGAACCGGTCCAACATTATGTTCTCAAAGAAAGCAATAAGAAGGAAGTTTCATCTGAAGAATTTGTGAAAACAATCTTAACAAAATACCTATAGTTTCCATTTGAAGAACTTAAAAACTTAATCGTAACAAAATTTGAACAGTATCAATCTGAAAAATTTACAAACTCAATCTTAACAAAATACGAACAAAATCAATCTAGAAAAACTACTCAAATTGGATTCAGAAATAAATAATTGGCTAAAGAACATATTAACAAAAAGCATCTTGTTCAGAATTACTTTTGAATAAGATCATTGTTGACCAAACTAGGAATGAAAATACAATTCATAATTAAACAAGGACTAAATTGAAGCCCTAATTTTATCTATAAAAAGATACTCAAGCTCAAAATTCCAAATTCATCATAGAGTTCAAAGAGAGAAACACTTGTTCGAATCAACTTAGAGTGTGATAGTCATTGTTATAATCAGCTTGTTAGAAGCAATTACTCAAGTTCCAAACTTTTGTATTCAAACCCGATAGAGGTATTAGCGTGCCTTAAACAATCCGGGGTTGTCAGATTGTGTGGAGAAGACTTGGCTGGTAGAGTCAAGGTGTGTGTTCCTCAAAAGTCTGGGGTTGTTAGGCTGTTTGAGATGACTGACTTGGAGGGTTAGGCGCTTTGTAATTCAAGTTGTTGAATTAGTGGATTGAATCCCTTCAGAGTAAAGGGACTGGGTGTAGCCAAGTTAGTGGTGAACCACGATAAATTAATTGTTACATTTTATTCTGGCACTTAGTTTTTTTATTTCTTCTACTCCAAGTAAATTATCAAGTCTGAACTAGTTAATCAAATAATGAAAAAGTTATCAACTTAGTCAAACACAATTCAACCCCCCTTCTCATGTTTGCACCTTCACCCCCACCCATCTGAATGCATTTTTTATCCTGGCTTTCCTGCCAGGGAGCTTTAATAAAGAAGGAGTCCTTATCACCTCGTCTAGCACCATGGTGTAGACTTCTAAGTTAGACGACATGTCGTAGTCAGCTTGGGGGGACTTCACCTTCGCCATTTCACCATCCCTGTATACATTAGAAGAAGGGAAATGAGGACGACGCCTATCTATCGCCATAAGCCACCACACCGTTTTTTCAGGGGTAACCAGGCGTTGGAAGTGGCCAACCGTCGCGTGAAGGCCAAAGTAAAAGAAGCAACACAACGAACCACAAGATCAAAGGGGCGTGGATTGCGTAGAAACGAAGGGTAAGCATGGATTTTCCTAGTTGCTACGATAAAGGGGGGTGAGAGCCACCACCGGTAGAACCCTTCGCCACCATATGTTCTTAAAATACTAGTAAAATAAAAGGATTTTGATGGTTTAAATGAGAGGATTTTAAGTGGGTGAAGCCTGAGCCACCACCGGAAATGAGAGAAAGATGAAGAAGATACCTGAGTAAGGCAAGTTGATGGTTTAAATGAAAGGATTTTAAGTGGGTGAAGCCTGATGACACACTTGCATCAACGATAACAACCTTGAAGCAACTAAGAAGGTAAATAAACAGGCAAGGGTGCAGAAAGGTGAACTTTTGAAACAAGGAAGAGAAAAGACCAAAAGCAAATGATATGTGCAAAAACTCCCCTATTTATAAAACGAGGTTCTAGGAAAATCAAGGACCAAATCCCTAATGAGAAAACTTGCAGCCACATATGGTTACAAAGGCAATCATTTCCCACCAAAACCTTGGACCATGTGTCACCAGCAGAACATATAACATTTCATAATCATCCTATAAGCCCACACGCGGTATCATCAATCACCTCACTAACGCCACAATCTTTTCAAAAAATTTGCAAAATCAAATGCAACACCAAATGATGACGGGCACACATCCTATGAATTTAGAGTTCGCAAATGATAGACACATGTCCCTCGAAAAAACAACACTTTAAAAGGCGAGCATGAAAAGTCCATGCAATAAATGATTGGGCGAATGTCCAAGTACGCGTGCGATACACACATGATCTCGTCCCTTTAAAGCACACGACCAACACATGCCCGTCCATATCATGCGACCGTACATATGAAGCAACATAGTTCAAACCACCACTCCGGGCATCTGGATTGGAGGCTTGGAGAAAATTGTTTCGGACCGTACTCAACCCAAGCATTATGCCCACCAACGGTCGAATTCAAAGTGCTCCCCCTACCAGATTTGATCCTAGTGTCAGATTCGTGTCGTGTCAATCAGGGTCGGTGGATAACGATCAAACGGTTCCTCGAATTTCGCATCGGGCCCTCTACAACAGAATAATCGTCTCCACAATGGCCTCCTATAAATAGGTCTCCATACCTGAAATCAAGTATGTATTATTCATTGTACCTCTTCCTCCCCCAACCTCTACTGACTTGGGTGTTGAAGTGGGAAGTCGTCGACCACCGTGGAGTCGTTGAAGTTCCGTTGGGACCATCGTGAGGTCGCCAGAACTCCATCGGTGACCAAAGTGAATTATCAGAGCTTCGTCATCAACCATCATAGATTATTGAAACTCTATTGCCGACCATTGTGGGCCACCAGAACTCTACCATCAGCCAACCACTAGCACTAGTGAAGATGTCAAATAGGTGTTCTATATACAAGGTGTACACCTATCACTACTTCACTTTAAATTGTGGTGTTATCTTTGTTTCTTTACAAACTTTATGAAAAGGCTAGATTATTGTAAGTACCAACCAAAGAAAGGTAGCCAGTGGCAAACCACCGGTCACGTTTCTTGACATTTTCATATTTGTATTTGTATTGAAATTGATATTAAATGAAAGAAAGATTTAATTATAGTTTTGATTCTTTTATTTTCAACAATTCTTAAAATTTGTCATTTATTTGAAAATTCAACGGTTTTAGTTTCTCCTTTATTTTTTATAATTAAAAAAACGATGATATAACATATTTAAAACGACGTGACATATGATACAAAGATGTTGAATTACTAATATCCATACATTGCAATAAGACCCTCTAAAAACTTCAATTTCAATTTATGAAAATATTCATTTTTATAATTTAATTAATTACATAAATAATTAATACATTTAGATGGTTTTATATCATGAGATTATATGTCAGGTCATTAAAAATATTCAAACCACCATTTTTTTAGTTAAAAATTTAAAGAAATAATCAAAACTATCAACTTTTAAAACTAAAAAATTAATTTTCTAAATTAATAAATATACAGAAATCAAAACTATAATTAAACATAAAAAAACGGGTGTGATTAGGTTTTTTATGGTGAGGTTAGGTTTGACAAGCTTGAAATTGTGGATGTTTAATTTCTGCTTGTATGGATTTCCTTATTTTATTTTTATAATACGTATGGATTACCTTAAGTTACGTATGTACAATATTATTTCTTTTCCCTCCTACACAAGCAACAATTGTTTTGTTATATATTGCCGATGTTCTTGCTGTCACTGTGGCATAAATCAACTTTTGACATTGTAGATCTACGTTGATATATTTTTATAAATTTTATTTTTAGTTCTTATAAAAAATTATATTTTTTAATTTACATAAAATTTTTCTGTAAATAATTTTAGTTTCGAGTGAAAAAAATATATTTAATTATTTTTAAAACACTATAAAAAAATTCTCTAAGAAAATTTTAAATTTTTTAACTTAATATGAATTAAATATATTTTTTTTAATGTTATAAATCCAAAATAAAAATAAAGAAAATATGAACATAGAAATTGAATTTTAAATTCATTTTTCGTGAAAGACCTTTTTACAATGTTGTAAACATGTTTATAAAATACTCGTTTAAAAATATATGTCGACATTCTAAGTGGAACTAAAAATGCTTGCATAAATAATTATTATTTTTAAAATAAATTTAAATTACAAGTTAGTAAATGAACTATTTCACTCATTGTATCATCGTTGAAAATCAAATATAATGTTCAATAGTGCGCCTAAATCAAAACAAAGTCATTCCTTCGTGGATCAGGAAAAAAAAAGTCCCTTCTTGATAAGATTCCATTAAAATTATTTAACACAGTTAATAATTGGACTAAATTGTATTCATTTAATAAATATAGAGACTATAATAACACAATTTAAACTAAATGGATGAGTTGCTAATAACTTTAAAATAGACGAATAAAAATTGTAATTAAGTATAAATTTTTTTATGTTTCAATTGATTTATATTTGAGAGATATTGTTTTTGGGTACATATTTGAGAGATACTTTTATTTCTAAAAAATCACACCTGCATTCTAAAGTATATATTTTTGGATGGCAAACGTTTTTTCCCCCAGAAAATATACTGAAGGGTATATAAGGGTGAAAAAAATAAGTTGCTCATATTTTAGCTTGTACCGAAATAGAATATTGGGTTTTAACTTTTAAAATGATTCGGTGTAACGAAAATAAATAAGTTTGACAGGTTTTTTTGTTGTCTTTTTAAGAGATTTTAACTATAAACAAGATTAAAAAATAATCACGTTTTAGAACTATATAACAAACTTTTTTTTTTATCTTAAATTATATAACAAACTTATGTAATTATATTTTTGTCTTGGAGTTTATCTGCTGGAACATGCTTTTTATATCAATATATGTAACTTTTATATTTTTGACGGTATCAGTATGTAACTTATATACACACTTATAATTGTTTTTTCTTGTATTTATAGTTAAAATTAATAATAATATATAATTTCAATGTTGTTTATTTACAAATTAAATTAAAAAAATGAAAACCTATATTTTTTTTAGAAAAATTATATCTCAATTTGTAATATTTGTTTTTAAAACAAATTTGGATTGTTTTTGTTTGTTGGCCTGTACGACCTGTACAAAGTTAGACTCCGACTTAATAATTCGCAGCGCAGCAGGCAGTGAGTTATCTATTCTTTTTATTGCTCATTGAACCTTCATATTTTGCTCATAAATATTAAAATTATTATTAAAATTACATTTTTTTTTGTCTTATAAAACATAATAATTTTATTATAATTAATTCACATATATGCGAGGTCTTGAATTCCTAATTTAACTATATCAACATTTGTTAACCGAAAAATTGACTTAAAAACTTCCGAAATCACACTTTTAAGTACTATAAATTATCCCATTTTACATTCTCTAATATTAAGTTCCGGTAATTCAGCTAGAAGTGGGGGGCCCTTGAGCGCTTCCCTTCTGTTTATGAATTCTAGTCCAATTAGACCGAGCCATATAGACCTTTGACAATTTCGTATAAATATATTATAAGCTTTTTTTCTGAAATGTATTACAAGCTTTGCATATTCTGAATTTTTATAAAAACTTTTAAATTAAGAGTAATTTGGCTTAAGTTAATAAGTTTATAAATTATAATTATAAATATTTTTAGCACTGTTAAATTTTGTGTTAGATTAGATATCAGTAGCAAAACTGAATTATTTGAAAATTAAAATAAAATAAAATAATTTTCAAATATATTTATTTTATCAATTTGGTTCGTTTAAAAAATGTGTTTTGTTTTATAAGATTTTTTTTTTACATTTTTGTTCCTACAATAGTACCATTAGTTTATATTAAGAGTTTTTTTTTTCTTTTCATATTTTAGTTATGGTTTCGTCGTTTGAGTGCGACGTTAGTTTGTTTGTCATTATAGTGTGACATTTTTTTGTCTTCGTGTCTAGATGCAGTGTTCACAATGACAGATGATTTGTTTTGTTGGTACTATATTTTAAGTATAAGACTTATGAAGACTACCACCAAATTTAACACCCTCTTAATCTTACAAATGACTTGTCAACACGTGGTTGAATTGATCATGTTGGAATCTATCTATAGTCTATATGAGCGAACACCAGCAAAAAAATTTTTTTTTATGAAAATAAATAGCATTAAAGATTGTGGATCTCACAATATTCTTAACCACTGGCCAATGAAAGACCATAATTTTATTGTTAGGATTAAGATTTTGGTTTGATTATTTTCTACAATTTTTAGGTGTATCGATAGTATGTTTTTTATTTTCGTAATTATGATTGTAAAAAGAAATAAAAAGTTACCTTCTAACTCATTCAGGTTGCCATATGATCATGAAAATTGAAAAAGATGTCACAAGTGAAATCTTCAAAGATGTCACAAGGTGGATCCGTCCTTGGAAAAGAGTAATCGTTAGACTTTATGTTGAGTGTGATTTCATTCATGGTTACAAATGGTTGTTTTTTCTCTCACTCTTTTGAGAGCTATTTTTAACCTCCAATATTTTTTAAGAACTATAGCCAAGCTAAAAAATACACATTCATATGAAAAAATATTGTACTTTTTTTTGAATGTATACTTCCGAAGTATATATAGAGGATGGAAAAAGAATCACCCCACTTTTATTGGACAATGATCCTGATCATTGGTGCTCTAGAGAGAGGGAAGTTTGGTTTGTTCATGTCTCAAGAAAAAGAAATTGTGTTGCAGATTGATTCTTCAATTTTATCCACTCAGTGTCAGACTTGCCCCGAGAAAGTTTTACTTTCCTTTTTTCTCCCTCCAAGATTTAGAAAGTATGTGTGGGTTTAGGAGCTTAGCACCTCCTTTACACAAAATAATAAGAAAAAACTATCTCCACCCTTAAATGAGATTGGATTTTTACGTCCAATGAAACAAATTTTTGTGTCATTCGAAAGTACACTTTAAAACAATTTATGTCATTTAGAAGGTGGCGTTTAGCCTGCCTGGACATGGAAAAGAGTTGTCTACCATGAGCAAGTGTCAACATAAAATTAAATGAAGAATAAATGAAGAATAAAATAATAATGTATAATTATACTCATACACCCCTATTCAAGCAGAACATATATAACAAATTAATATACAACAATTATAAATATATATAACCCCGAGAACAAAAATATTTAAGAACATGGATAACATAATTTGTTTGAAGGACAACGAAAAACATGAATCCTAGTTCGATTTGAGTTTTCATATCCGATTCGACTTTTGTTTTAGTATTGATTGTGATCGCATTTGAGTTACTTTGTGGTGCTGGATTTGATTTTCGTCTTCCTCTACGCAAAATCCAATGTAATTTTTCTGTTGTGGATAGTTATAGGTTAGACTTTATATAACATAATTGTTAGATTTTGTGTATAGATCTACTATTTCATTGCTGTTATGTTTCATTAATTTTTTTTGAAAATATTTGTAAGAGTGTTTAATTGTGGATATGGATCATGATAAAACTATGAAACTTTTGCATCCGTCAATGACAACAGAAATTGTTGAGAGGCATGAAGAGGTGAGTAATATTTTGCCTGAATATATGATTTGTTATTTAAATTTGAAGATGTGTTTTTATTTTGTGAAATTAATGTGTATATTTGATTGTAGTGTTAGTACCCCAATTTTGTCCGACTAATTAAAAATAAGTAATATAATAATAATAATAATAATAATAATAATAATAATAATAATAATAATAATAATAATAATAATAATAATAATAATAATTGTTGAGACAAAATCTTAAATTAATGTTTTGATGATAACTAAACAAAAGTTAATTAAGACTTATAATTATGATTTTAAGTGTTTTGGTATTTAACATGTGTGTTTTAGTGTGTTAATCAAAGAAATGTATCAAGCATTTCAAAACAGATCATAATAAAGTGAAGCAAGCTAAATCAGAGAAACGAAGAATGTTCTTGACAGAATCCTGTAAAACGAATAACGTTCTCCACATTTCCAAAATAACAAAAATGATCAGATTCCTAAAGAAAAGATCAAATCCATTAGTTACGATCTGTTCCAGAATGTCTCCAGAAATATACAAGAATCATTTCAGTGTAAGAATCACTCCAAAGAACAAATGCAAAGGTTGTGCTTCATAATTCATAAAGCAAGATCATTCTCCAAGTTAAAGCAAGCTTTAAAGTACAAAAATGACAGACTAGGACTAGACACCTCAGCTGTACTTTTGAGCAGCCTGCACACGTGATACAAAGCATTGATCACTACAGACAGCTGTCAAGCGAAGATTAAAACTCAACTCACCTCAAAGTAGAAACGAAGATCGTTCTTGGTTTGCAAGAACATTCCTGCTTTAAGCAAGAACATTCTTGCTTTATGGCTGATCTTATCTACTTACTGACACATGACAGCTAGACCATTCTCAACGGCCAAATGAGATGTCATTAGCCTTCTTGAAGTCTATAAAATAAGACTCAAGATGAAGAACAAATCAGAGCTTCAAGTGCAAAACAATACATCACTCATACAATCACATTCGAATTCTCTTAAGCTTCTCAATCATTTCAAAGATCTAGTTATGTTCTTAACTTGATATTAAAATCAATTTTACTGAGTTATTAATCCTAGAATCTATTCTCAAACACGAGTTGAACATATTCAAATTCTACCAATCTCTTTAAATCATCACGTTGTAACTCAAGACTATATTGTTGAAATAGTTTGAGTAATTTGTAAAAATCCTTTTATGTTTTAAAGATAATGTGTAAAAATCATTTCTAAAGATTGAAAGGTAACCTGTGGAAATCCTTTCTAGGTAGAAAGGTAGTACTTTGTAACAGATCAAGATTGATCTGTAAAAGTTGTGTGAAAAAAACCAAGAACGATCTTGCTTTGAGCACTTAGTGGAAAATCTCACAATTGTGAGGACTGGACGTAACCCGTGTTGGGTGAACCAGGATATATCTCTGTGTGATATCTCTTCCCTTATCTCTATTTACTTTTTGTCTTCTAACCATATTTTACATAGATAAGTTAAAATTGTGTGTTTTCACTAACCAAGAATGTTCTTCGTGTATAACTAAGATCAATCTTGAGTTAAATACTTTTGAGTTTCAACAGGAATTTTAAAAAGGGACAATTACAATTCAAACCCCCTTCCTTGTAATTGACATTGTTACTTCAACAATAATAATATGTTTAATAAATATTTAACAATTATTATTATAAAATCTAAAAAAATCATCATCCATAATTTACATAGGTCTTCTCATTTAGCAACAAAAATAAAATAAAATAACATAAAACAAAAACAAAAAAAACAAAAAAAGAAGAAAACAACTATGTACTACACGTTTCCCCTGTGTCCATCTTTCATGTGTTTCCCTGTTTCCACCATGTGCATTACTTTGTCTTTGTTTACATGTCTCCTATAAACTGGTTTTTTTTTGCTTTTTTTGTTTTTTTTGTTTTTTTTAACTTAATTTTATTTCTTTTTTAGCTTAATAAGGTCATTACTTGTGTTACCTGTGCACTCAATAAAAAAAGGATAAGCCACTTTTTCCCTAATAATCTGACTTTGCCTATAAAATGAGACTACAAATCAATAAGAGAGGGGACTATTTTTTTTTTAAGAGATCTAAAACTAAAAAAAATATTTAAAGAGAAGAAGAAGAAAACACTCAGAATAGTAGTAAAACAAAAAAAACAAATAGAAACAGATCAAAGTTGTAAGATATTTTCTTTTCCTCCTCATTACCTTATAATCTTTTTGTTACAAATGTAATATTCTTATGTAGGATGAGTTATATATGAGAAAATAAAAATAAAAATAAAAATAAAAATAAAAATAAAAATAAAAATAAAAAAATTATGTGGTTATACGAATGTAATGTTCTGATCGGTAAAGTATAAACAAGATAAATTATGAAGAACAAAATAGAAAAAATAAAACTGAAAATTTAAACCTTCGACAACGCCGTCGCCGGAGCGACGACCATACTTTTTGGCCCTGCCGTTGTCGGAGTGACGACCTGTTGATCTCTTCCCTTCCGTCTCGGTCCCATACTGAGGTCTTCTCCTGCTCCTTCTAAGTCTTTTTGTTTTCTTTCTACGTTTTTTTTTTCCGGAGCTCCTATCTTTCCTCTTCTCAGCGGCGCTTTTGGTTTTTTACATTCCTGCACACCTCTAACAAAAATAATAGGGTTACTGTGACTTGTGATTGTTATACATTAGTATTATTTTATATATTTTTTCCTTTATTTTGTTATATATATTTTTATTATGTATTGAAAATCAGTTTTTTAAACTTTAAGTTTTTTCCGTAGCTTTATGCTTTTAACATTCATTTTATTTTTTTATAAAAAACAAGTCATTTTTTATATATATATTAAATTTAATTAGTTTATAACAAATATAAATCTTTCAAAAAAAAGAAATTTTATTAAATATTAACTAAATGTGCTATTTCTTTTATTTATGAGTTGTTAGGACACAAGTTGTACAATACATCCGCATTTTCTATCTAAGAACTACGAAGCTTTGATTTCTCCATTGCACCCGGAGATACGTAAGAGCAAGATCACACTCTTGTCAAGCATATTAATAAAAAATCTCTTTTTTTTCTCTCTCTCTTTTTTAAGCACACATTTATTTCAAGATCATATTCAAAAAAACAATCGTTATTTATATTTAATAAATAAGGAGAAATAAATATATTTAAGGAGAAATAAATAAGGAGAAATAAAAATGCCCCGCGTAAATTATCAGCCATGTTTCATTGACTTTGCAAATTCGTCGATGCTTTTGAACTTGCTCATTGCGCGTTGTCGACATCTCATGGATGCTGAAAATTATTCTGGTCCTTATATCTTATGAAAGCGTCAGATTGAGGTAAGTGGTGAAATAGCGTTTGAACTCATTAGTATAATATATTGTGAGATGAACGGGAAAACCGTATTTCCCAACGATTCATCCGGGATCGCTATGTACGACAGTAGCCCTTTGAGAGATAAATTAATTAATGTGAAAATATGAGGATTGTGAGGTTAAAATGTTAAATAGAAATGTTTATAAGCTATTGATTGATTTGATTTTTGAGAATTGTGTGGTATTTGATATTATTGTAATGTTGAATGTCGAATGAAATTCTGTGCATATGTTTGATTAGACGAATTTATGTGATGTGATAATAAAAGATTGATGCATTGTATGATATATGTTTTGTGATAATAATGATGATTTTTGATTGATGATGGTGATGTTATAAATTTGTGATGAGTTTATAGGATGATCATGATAATGTATGATTAATGTTATTATAAAATTGTGATGAGAATATTAAATTACCAAATAATCGATAAAATAGTGATGATTGCAACTTGTGCTAAAAATGATGCTCTTAGTGGAGTTTTTTTGTAGTGAATTGATTATTTGAAGTTGATGTGAATTTTTGAAGTGCAGATTATTTTGTCATCATATAGGTAGGGCCTGACAAGCCTAGTGATTCCGGGGAAGTACAACTGAATAAGCCTGATCGTGACGGTCTGCTATTGAGCCTTAAGGCAAGATTGTTAGACCTTGGAGGTATTCGGGTGGGGAATTCCTAGGTGACTTGGAGGTAGCACTCCAAATGTCGGGAGCTACCATGCAACACATGTTTACCTCGACTGTCGCGTATATGTGTCTCGGGTTGAGTTGAGGGGATATTTGAGGAAAGGGCCAATTTGAATTGTCCGTCCACCCAGGTGGTGGCATAGTATCAAGTCTCCTAACCAAGTACTTCAGAGTTAGAATGGTACCACATTGTGAAGTAAAGTCTAAGCTCATGCATTGCATTACATTTTCTTGTGATTGTTTTGTTGTGATTAATAGGTATCGTGTGCGATAATAATTTCTCTTAGATGATTTGATGTTATAGGAAATGTATTGATTTTACTTGAGTGATTTTAACTTTATAATGTGATGTTTTTCCTTGAAGAATGTTTGTGTTATGATATGGTCTATTATGATTGTTTGCGTGTTCTTCTTACTTATATTACACTATTAACATGATTTCAAAACTCACCTCTTTCATTGTTTGTGTTTGACTGGCTTGGCCCTGCGTTTGCAAAATCGCAAGTTATTACAGGTTAATGAGTCTTGAAGTTCAAAATTGGGAGGAACCCCGCTCTTATAGGTAATACCGCGAATTAAAAATTTTACTTTATAATTTACTTATTTAATTACCAACGACTTTTTATATGATAACCTTAGTATTAGTAAGTTTTGGAAATAAATTAAGGAATTAAAGTTAAATTAAGTTCATTTAGATTAAACTGTTTTAATTGAGGAATAAAGTTTGAATTGTTCCATGTGTACTTTGAGAAAAGTTATATCCTAAATTAGTTACAAAAGTGTTTATTCCTTAAACAGATTTTCTTTATTTGCCGCGAATTTTTCCCAAAAAATATAGTATAAATTATTATATATGTTATTTTGGGGTTTAGGGTGTAACATCATCAAACTTTTATGACATGTCATGATAGGAGAAAGAGTAGAAAGTGGGATGAGGAGTGGCAAGATCGTATGTGCAACAAGTGGTGTGAAGAAACCTCAAATGGGATTCACAAAAAAGAAAGAAGGGGATGTTAACGCTGTAATGGTAAACCTAAGAGTCTCCTATTTTCCATCTATGAATTCTTATCGACCCCTAAATTTCTTGCCCCCGATACCCCAAATTCCTTACATTCCCTATCCATATGTGGCTGCAACCTCACAAGCTCCATACCCTCAATATCACCTTTCAAGGCTACATTTTTATCAACCACCTCTGGTCCAACCACCACCTGTCACATTTTCCCAACAAAACCAACAGAACCAAAATCCAAACACGAATCAATACAAACCAACAGTCAATCGAGAAAAGAAGATAATCCATTTTGACCCAATTCTCGTGACATACAGCCAATTGTTGCCTCACCTACTCCAAAATTCAATGGTAGTCTTGAGACCAATGAAACCTCTGGAACCACCATTCCCAAAATGGTATAACCCAAATGCCAAATATGAATACCATGCAGGAGCCGTAGGGCATTCCACCGAAGATTGCCAAGCCCTAAAATCTAAAGTGCAAGAACTGATTAATGCAAAATGGCTTACTTTCAAGGAAGACGGTCCCAGTCCCACCGAAGATTACCTTTGTCAATGCCGTTGAAGATGAGATTATTGGAACCAAGTTGGTTTTACACTTAGAGTTTTGATGTTAACAAAATTATTTTATGAGAATAATATATTTGATTTTAAAGAGTATGAAAGAAGATTCATGTTTTTGAAGAAAATCTAAAATAAGATTTGATTCCAAATTATAATTGAAGAAAATCTAAAATAAGATTTGATTCAAATTTATAATGGATGAAAAATCTAAAATAAGATTTGATTCAAATTTATATTTGAAGAAAATCTAAAATAAGATTTGATTCATATTTATAATTGAAGAAAATCTTTGACCAAGTTGAAAAGAAAATATGGTCAAGATTTGAAGAAGATTTGAAGAATATATGAAGAAGATTTGAAGAATATTTTGAGAAGATTTGAAGAATATTTAATCAACATTTAATTGAAGATTTGAAGAATATTTGATCAACATCTAATGAAGATTTGAAGAATATTTGATCTACATTTAATGAAGATTTGAAGAAGAATTGAAGAATAATTGATCAACATTTTAATGAAGATTTGAAGAATATTTGATCAACATTTAATGAAGATTTGAAGAATATTTGATATGAAGAATTTACAAAGTCAATCTACACAAAATTGGAACAGAATCATTCTGAAGAATTTACAAAGTCAATCTACACAAAATAGGAACATAATAAATTTGAAGAATTTACAAACTCAATCAAAACAAGATACAATTCAGAATTAAATAAGGACTAAATTGAAGCCCAAATTTTCACTATAAATAGACAATCAAGGCTGAAGGAGAAAGGCATCAAAAAGTAGAAAAGAGTATAAGAACTCAAGCTCAAGATTCCAAATTCATCTTAGAGTTCAAAAGAGAGAAACACTTGTTCGAATGAGAAATATTTTATGAGTGTTCTTTTCTTAAAGTGTGAGAGTTATTATTATTATCAGCTTAGTTAGAAGCAACTACTCAAGTTTCGATCTCTTGTATCCATCCCGATAGTGGTTTAGTTCCTTCTTCAATCTGGGGTCGTCAGGTTGTTAGGAGAAGACTTGGCTTGTAGGGTCAAGGTGGTTAGTTCCTCAAAAGTCTAGGGTTGTCAGGCTGTTTGGGAAGACTGGCTTGGAGGGTCAGGTGCTTTGTAATTCAAGATTTTTGAATTAGTGGATTAAAGCCTTCTGAATGAAGGGACTGGATGTACCCAACTTAGTGGTGAACTAGGATAATTCTATGCGTCAAATTATTTATGCTTTCATTGCTTGCTACCTCTAAATTCGATTGCTTCTACTCCAAGTAAGTCACCAAAACCAAACTAATTTTAATTATTTATAAATTATCAAAAAGTTATCAACTTTGTGCAAACACAATTCAACCCCCCTTCTCGTGTTCACACCTTCAATTGGCATCAGAGCTCGGTCTCAAGGCTGAGCACTTTACAGTGTTTGAGAAAAGATCCAAGGGTTCAATATGTTTGGATTCAGTGAAGAAGCTGTTGGAGGAAATATCAACAGACCACCTCTGTTTGATGGAGAACGTTTTGAGTATTGGAAAGACAGGCTGAGAAGTTTCTATATTTCACAAGATCCTGAACTTTGGGACTTGGTTGAGGATGGTTATATTGCTCCGAAGAATACTGATGGTATTGAAATTCCAAGAAAGGAGATGAATGCTGATTAGAAGAAGATGTACAAGATGCATCATAAGTCCAGAACATTCATGATAAATGCAATCACCTTCAAGGAGTTTGACAAGTGCACCAACAAAGAGACAGCAAAGAGTATTTATGATAGTCTGATTCTAACCTATGAAGGAAGCAAGCAAGTTCAAGAAGCAAAGGCCAACCTCTTAGTCAAAAAGTATGAGTTGTTCAAGATGGAAGAAGATGAAGACATTGAAACAATGTTTTCCAGATTCCAGACCCTGGTCTCAGGATTAAAGGTACTTGAGAAGAGTTATACTACTTCTGATCATGTGAAGAAAATTCTTAGGAGTCTGACAAGTAAGTGGAGACCTAAGATCACTGCCATTCAGGAAGCAAAGGATCTGAATACTCTAAAGCTGGAAGAATTAATCAGCTCTCTCAGATCACATGAAATTGAGCTTGAAGAAGATGAGCCCAACAAGAAGAACAACACTCTGGCCTTGAAATCTAAGCAGAAGAAGGTTCTAAAGGCAACATCAGATTCAGAGGATAGTGATTCAGATAATCAGAGTCTGAACTCAGAGGAAGAGGAGATTGCTTTCATAACCAGAAAAGTTCAAAAGATGTGGCACGACAGAAAGAAGAAATTTCCCCAAAGATATTCCAAGCAATCTATTAGAGGAAATAATGATAAATATGACAAGAAAAGCATCATCTGCTATGGATGCAATGAACCTGGACATATCAAGTCAGAATGTCCAAATATGGAGAAAGAGAAACACCAAAGGAAAGATTCCAGACCCAAGAAGAAGAGTATGATAGCTACATGGGATATATCTGAGGAATCCTCTGATGATGAACAAGTAGATTTGGGTATGATGGCTCATACCAACTCTACCTCTGGATCCTACACAGATTCTGACTCTGAAGGTGAATCAACAGATGAAGAAAGTGAGGTATTTTCGAAATTTACTCGATCTGATTTAATTACTGCTATAAATGATTTTTTAAAAATTAATCACAAATTGTTTTTAAAACTAAAAACACTTAGGAAAGAAAATACAAATCTAATTGAAAATGTTAATGTTTTAAAGAATGAAAGTACTGAATTTAAAACAGAAAATACAAATCTGAAAACTGATATTACTGAACTTAAAATAGAGAATGCAAATCTGAAAACTGATATTACTGAACTTAAGACAGATAATGCAACTCTGAAAACTCATATTATTGAACTTAAAACAGAAAATGCAAATCTGAAAACTGATATTGCTGAACATAAGGCTGAAAATCTAACTCTGAAATGTAATTATAGTTCAACATCAATTGAAAATATCACATGTAACTCTGATAAGCATGAAGAAGTATTTCAAGATTTTATTGATAATGGTATGGAAAGAAGCAAGTATGCATCTATGATTTATGGGGTTAGTAGGAATGGTAAAAGAGGAATAGGATTTCAAGAAAAAGTAATTGAATCTAAGTTTATTCCCTCTGATGATTTATGTATTATTTTCTATAAGAAAGGTCACAATAAAATATCTTGTCCTATTCTAACCACATGGAAAGACAAGAAATCTTTAAGATCTAACAAACCAGGACCCAACCAAATTTAGGTACCAAAAGATAAAATTGTTTATGTTGCAAATGTTCTAAGAAATCAAATTGAAACACCAGTCATGGTGCCTGGTCAATGGATGCTTGCAATATATGAAGGCAAAAAGGTCTACGTTCCAAGCTCTACCAAACAGAAGCCAACTGACTCTGTTGGAAGAAGGACTAGTCAACACAATACTTATCAGAACCAGAACCATATGATGAATCAGAAATATCTGGAGTATCAAGAGACTCAAAACTGGCAGAGAAATCACACATATCAACAAAACTGGAACTACCATAAGAATCTAAATTACCATCAGAGAAACCTGATGCATCAGCAGAAACAGAAGTGGCAGATTAAAACTCAGAATCAGGAGACTTCTTTGAACACTCCAATCAAATTCATGAAGACTACAAACCTGGATGGGAATTCAAATCCCTTCATCCAGACTCTCTAATCAGAGAATATGCAAACTCAGAATGTGAAAACCAGAAAAGAAGAACTAAGAGGGTTTTCATAGTGAAACTGAAATTGTTAACATATAGGTGATATCTTTTTTTTTAAAAATTAATTATTGTCTGATATTATGTTTATTGTGATAACAAGAAGCTTGATTATAAAAATCAAAGCTAGATAAGTATTTTGCAGGTTCTCAAGAATTTAAGAGGAGTGATGTTTGGGATCTAGTACCTAGACCAAAGAAGAACATTATTGGAACCAAGTGGGTTTTCAGAACCAATGAAGTGGTTAGAAACAAGGAAAAACTTATCACATAAGGCTACAGTCAGCGAAAGGGCATTGATTACACTGAGACATTTGCTCCAGTGGCCAGGTTAGAAGCTATTTGTATCCTACTTTCTTTTGCTGCAAATAATAACATTACATTATTTCAAATGGATGTTAAAAGTGCTTTTCTAAATGGTTTTATAAGTGAAGAAGTGTATGTTAAACAACCCCCAGGTTTTGAAAGTTCGGAATTTCCAAATCATGTTTTTAAACTTAGGAAATCCTTGTATGGTCTAAAACAAGCACCTAGGGCGTGGTATGATAGACTTAGTAACTTCTTGCTTAAAAATAACTTTGAAAGAGGACAAGTAGATAATACACTTTTTAGAAAATCAATAGGAGATAATATTTTTATTATTCAAATTTATGTTAATGACAGTATTTTTGGATCTACTAATGGCACTCTTTGTCAAGAATTTTCTAATTTGATGCAGCTTGAATTTCAAATGAGTATGATGGGAGAACTTAAGTTCATCTTAGGGATACAAATTCATAAAAGTCAAAAAGGTATATACATTCATCAAACCAAATATACAAAAGAGCTTCTTAGGAAGTTTAAGATGATTGATTGCAAACCTATGGCTACACTAATGCACCCTATTTGTTCACTTGAAAAAGATGATTCAGGCGAATAAGTTGAAAAAAAAAAATCTATAGAGGAATGATAGGATCCCTACTTTACCCTACCGCTTCCAGACCTGACATCATGTTTAGTGTATGTGTATGTGCAAGATTTCAAGCTGACCCTAGGGAATCACATTTAACTGCTGTTAAGAGAATCCTTAGATACCTAAAAGGCACTACCAACCTTACCTTGTTCTACAAGAAATCTCATAAGTACAAACTTAGTGGATACTGTGATTCTGATTATGTTGGAGATAAACTTGAAAGAAAGAGAACTAGTGGCAACTGCACATTTTTAGGTGACAACTTAATATCTTGGTCAAGTAAGAGACAAAACACCATTGCAATGTCAACAGCAGAGGCTGAGTACATTTCAGCAGCTGGCTGCAATTCTCAACTACTTTGGATGAAACGTCAACTTGAAGACTACAACATCCTAGAATCCAACATTCCCATCTATTGCGATAACACTTTTTCCATTTGTCTAGCCAAAAACCCTATCTTACATTCTAGAGCTAAACACATAGAGATCAAACACCACTTCATTAGGGACTTTGTTCAAAAAGGGGTACTAAACATTCAATTTATAGACACTGAACACCAATGGGCTGACATATTCACCAAACCACTACCTGAAGATAGGTTTGACTTCATCAAGAAAAACCTAAACCTTACATTCATACCTGACTGATGTTGTGATCACTTCAAAGTAGTTTAGTTTTACAATAGTTATTATATTTTCTTATATTATGTTATATTTATTTTATTCACAAAAAAAAAAAGGAAAGAGGCAAAGTTTCACATTCAAGTCTTTTTGTCTGATGACAAAAGGGGGAGAAAGATATTTGATAAAGTGGAGAGAAAATGATACTAAGACTTAGGGGAGCCCTAAGTTAGGGGGAGTTAAAGAAATATAAAGAAAAGTTGTTATATAAAATACAAGTTTTGTCATCATGAAAAAGGGGGAGATTGTTGGAACCAAGTTGGTTTTACATTTAGAGTTTTGATGTTAACAAAAGTATTTTATGAGAACAATATATTTGACTTCAAAGAGTATGAAAGAAGATTCATGTTTTTGAAGAAAATCTAAAATAAGATTAGATTCAAATTTATAATTGAAGAAAATCTTCAATAAGATTTGATTCAAAATTATAATTGATGAAAATCTAAAATAAGATTTTATTCAAATTTATAATTGAAGAAAATCTTTGACCAAGTTGAAAAGAAAATATGGTCAATATTTGAAGAAGATTTGAAGAATATTTGAAGAAGATTTGAAGAATATTTGAAGAATATTTGATCTACATTTAATGAAGATTTGAAGATGATTTGAAAAATATTTGATCAACATTTTAATGAAGATTTGAAGAATATTTGATCAACAATTAATGAAGATTTGAAGAATATTTGATTTTGAAGAATTTACAAAGTCAATCTACACAAAATAGGAACAGAATCAATTTGAAGTATTTACAAACTCAATATAAACAAGATACAATTCAAAATTAAATAAGGACTAAATTGAAGCCCAAATTTTTACTATAAATAGACACTCAAGGCTGAAGGAGAAACGCATCGAAAAGCAGAAAAGAGTAACTCAAGCTCAAAGTTCTCAATTCATCTTAGAGTTCAAAAAGAGAAACACTTGTTCAGGTTAGAAATATTTTTGAGTGTTCTTTTCTTAAAGTGTGAGAGTTATATTTATTATCAGCTTTGTTAGAAGCAACTACTCAAGTTTCAATCTCTTGTATCCAACCCGATAGTGGTTTAGTTCCTTCTTCAATCTGGGGTCGTCAGGTTGTTAGGAGAAGACTTGGCTTGTAGGGTCAAGGTGGTTAGTTCCTCAAAAGTCTGGGGTTGTCAGGCTGTTTGGGAAGACTGGCTTGGAGGGTCAGGTGCTTTGTAATTCAAGGTTTTTTTCAAATTAGTGGATTAAAGCCTTCTGAATGAGGGGACTGGATGTAGCCAAGTTAGTGGTGAACCAGGATAATTCTACGCGTCAAATTATTTATGCTTTCATTGCTTGCTGCTTTTAAATTCGATTGCTTCTACTCCAAGTAAGTCACCAAAACCAAACTAATTTTTAATTATTTATAAATTATCAAAAAGGTATCAACTTTGTGCAAACACAATTCAACCCCCCCTTCTCGTGTTCGCACCTTCAATTGGCATCAGAGCTCGGTCTCAAGGCTGAGCACTTTACAGTGTTTGAGAAAAGATCCAAGGGTTCAATATGTCTAGATTCAGTGAAGAAGCTGCTGGAGGAAATATCAACAGACCACCTCTGTTTGATGGAGAACATTTTGAGTATTGGAAAGACAGGCTGAGAAGTTTCTATATTTCACAAGATCCTGAACTTTGGGACTTGGTGGAAGATGGTTATATTGCTCCGAAGAATAAAGATGGTATTGAAATTCCAAGAAAGGAGATGAATGCTGATCAGAAGAAGATGTACAAGATGCATCATAAGTCCAGAACATTCATGATAAATGCAATCACCTTCAAGGAGTTTGACAAGTGCACCAACAAAGAGACAGCAAAGAGTATTTATGATAGTCTGATTCTAACCTATGAAGGAAGCAAGCAAGTTGAAGAAGCAAAGACCAACCTCCTAGTCAAAAAGTATGAGTTGTTCAAGATGGAAGAAGATGAAGACATTGAAACAATGTTTTCCAGATTCCAGACCCTGGTATCAGGATTAAAGGTACTTGAGAAGAGTTATAATATTGCTGATCATGTGAAGAAAATTCTTAGGAGTCTGACAAGTAAGTGGAGACCTAAGATCACTGCCATTCAGGAAGCAAAGGATCTGAATACTCTAAAGCTGGAAGAATTAATCAGCTCTCTCAGATCACATGAAATTGAGCTTGAAGAAGATGAGCCCAACAAGAAGAACAACACTCTGGCCTTGAAATCTAAGCA
>JBBPBQ010000001.1:18443953-18461076 GCA_037974755.1 Cicer yamashitae
AAAAAAAAAAAAAAAAAAAAAAAAAAGAGAAAAAAAAAAGAAAAAAAAAGAGAAAAAAAAAGAAAAAGAGGCAAAGTTTCACATTCAAGTCTTTTTGTCTGATGACAAAAGGGGGAGAAAGATATTTGATAAAGTGGAGCCCTAAGTTAGGGGAGTCAAAGAAATATAAAGAAAAGTTGTTATCAAAAATACAAGTTTTGTCATCATCAAAAAGGGGGAGATTGTTGGAACCAAGTTGGTTTTACACTTAGAGTTTTGATGTTAACAAAAGTATTTTATGAGAATAATATATTTGACTTTAAAGAGTATGAAAGAAGATTCATGTTTTTGAAGAAAATCTAAAATAAGATTTGATGCCAAATTATAATTGAAGAAAATCTAAAATAAGATTTGATTCAAATTTATAATGGATGAAAAATCTAAAATAAGATTTGATTCAAATTTATAATTGAAGAAAATCTAAAATAAGATTTGATTCATATTTATAACTGAAGAAAATCTTTGACCAAGTTGAAAAGAAAATATGGTCAAGATTTGAAGAAGATTTGAAGAATATATGAAGAAGATTTAAAGAATATTTTGAGAATATTTGAAGAATATTTTGAGAAGATTTGAAGAATATTTAATCAACATTTAATTGAAGATTTGAAGAATATTTGATCAACATCTAATGAAGATTTGAAGAATATTTGATCTTCATTTAATGAAGATTTGAAGAAGAATTGAAGAATAATTGATCAACATTTTAATGAAGATTTGAAGAATATTTGATCAACATTTAATGAAGATTTGAAGAATATTTGATATGAAGAATTTACAAAGTCAATCTACACAAAATTGGAACAGAATCATTCTGAAGAATTTACAAAGTCAATCTACACAAAATAGGAACAAAATCAATTTGAAGAATTTACAAACTCAATCTAAACAAGATAAAATTCAGAATTAAATAAGGACTAAATTGAAGCCCAAATTTTCACTATAAATAGACACTCAAGGCTGAAGGAGAAAGGCATCAAAAAGTAGAAAAGAGTATAAGAACTCAAGCTCAAGATTCCAAATTCATCTTAGAGTTCAAAGAGAGAAACACTTGTTCGAATGAGAAATATTTTCTGAGTGTTCTTTTCTTAAATTGTGAGAGTTATTTTTATTATCAGCTTTGTTAGAAGCAACTACTCAAGTTTCAATCTCTTGTATCCAACCCGATAGTCGTTTAGTTCCTTCGTCAATCTGGGGTCGTCAGGTTGTTAGGAGAAGACTTGGCTTGTAGGGTCAAGGTGGTTAGTTCCACAAAAGTCTGGGGTTGTCAGGCTGTTTGGGAAGACTGGCTTGGAAGGTCAGGTGCTTTGTAATTCAAGGTTTTTGAATTAGTGGATTAAAGCCTTCTGAACGAAGGGACTGGATGTAGCCAAGTTAGTGGTGAACCAGGATAATTCTACGCGTCAAATTATTTATGCTTTCATTGCTTGCTACCTCTAAATTCGATTGCTTCTACTCCAAGTAAGTCACCAAAACCAAACTAATTTTAATTATTTATAAATTATCAAAAAGTTATCAACTTTGTGCAAACACAATTCAACCCCCCTTCTCGTGTTCACACCTTCAATTGGCATCAGAGCTCGGTCTCAAGGCTGAGCACTTTACAGTGTTTGAGAAAAGATCCAAGGGTTCAATATGTTTGGATTCAGTGAAGAAGCTGCTGGAGGAAATATTAACAGACCACCTCTGTTTGATGGAGAACGTTTTGAGTATTGGAAAGACAGGCTGAGAAGTTTCTATATTTCACAAGATCCTAAACTTTGGGACTTGGTAGAAGATGGTTATATTGCTCCGAAGAATACTGATTGTATTGAAATTCCAAGAAAGGAGATGAATGTTGGTTAGAAGAAGATGTACAAGATGCATCATAAGTCCAGAACATTCATGATAAATGCAATCACCTTCAAGGAGTTTGACAAGTGCACCAACAAAGAGACAGCAAATAGTATTTATGATAGTCTGATTCTAACCTATGAAGGAAGCAAGCAAGTTCAAGAAGCAAAGGCCAACCTCTTAGTCAAAAAGTATGAGTTGTTCAAGATGGAAGAAGATGAAGACATTGAAATAATGTTTTCCAGATTCCAGACCCTGGTCTCAGGATTAAAGGTACTTGAGAAGAGTTATACTACTGCTGATCATGTGAAGAAAATTCTTAGGAGTCTGACAAGTAAGTGGAGACCTAAGATCACTGCCATTCAGGAAGCAAAGGATCTGAATACTCTAAAGCTGGAAGAATTAATCAGCTCTCTCAGATCACATGAAATTGAGCTTGAAGAAGATGAGCCCAACAAGAAGAACAACACTCTGGCCTTGAAATCTAAGCAAAAGAAGGTTCTAAAGGCAACATCAGATTCAGAGGATAGTGATTCAGATAATCAGAGTCTGAACTCAGAGGAAGAGGAGATTGCTTTCATAACCAGAAAAGTTCGAAAGATGTGGCACGACAGAAAGAAGAAATTTCCCCAAAGATATTCCAAGCAATCTATCATAGGAAATAATGATAAATATGACAAGAAAAGCATCATCTGCTATGGATGCAATGAACCTGGACATATCAAGTCAGAATGTCCAAATATGGAGAAAGAGAAACACCAAAGGAAATATTCCAGACCCAAGAAGAAGAGTATGATAGCTACATGGGATATATCAGAGGAATCCTCTGATGATGAACATAGTTAAATAGTTTAACAAACATTTCTTTGTCATAGGGGAGGTATATGAGATGAAAAATACAACAAATCTGTTAGTAGAAAACGAGAACATAAACCAATTAGTAGGTGTGGTTGTGAGGCTAGAATACAAGTACATGTTGAGTTTAACAGTGGAAGTTGGTATATTAAATTTTTTGATGATGTACATAATCACTCATTCCTAAATGACAAATATAAAGGTATGCTTCCAACACATAGAAAGATGACTGAATATGACAAATACCAATTCAAAACCATAAGAAAGTCTGGCATCACAACCTTTCGTATATATGGTTATTTTGCATTCACAAACTGGTGGTTATGAAAAATTGGGTTATTCAAGAAGAGGCATGTATAATGAACAATTTAATTCAAGCAAAAAGGAAACAATAATTCTGAAGTTGATGGTGCACTTGAGTTCCTTAAGGGTATGTCATCAAGGGACGATACGATGTATTGGAGGTACAATGTTAATAATGATGGAATGCTTCAATATTTGTCTGGTGTGATGGTGTAGGACGCATGGACTACTTGTTGTTTGGTGATGTTTTGGCATTTGATGCAACATATATGAAAATTAGATATAATACTCCATTAGTCATATTCATCAAAGCATTATATTTTCAAGTGCAATTGTTGGTGACGAAACATAAGAGAGTTATGTATGGCTGTTGGAAAATTTGTTGGAAGCAATGGGATGTAAGCGTCTGATTTCTATTATAACAGATGGAGACTTGACAACGAGGAATGCAATTAGAAGTGTGTTTCCAAATGCTCATCACCTTCTTTATGCGTGTCATTTGATTAGAAATGCAACTAGTAACATTAAAAATCCTAAATTTGTATCAAGGTTTCAACATTGTATGTTATGTGATTTTTATGTTAATGTGTTTGAGAGTAAATGGGAAGTTAGTAAATTTGGGTTGGACAAAAATATTTGGATTTTGGATATGTATCAAAGGAGAAATATGTAGGCTATTGCTCACATTAGAGGAAAGTTTTTTTATGGCTTTAGGACTACTTCGAGGTGTGAAGGTTTGCATTAAGAATTTAGAAAATATGTTTCTGTTCTGTTGAATTTGCTTGATTTTTTACAGCAATTCTTTAAGTAGTTGAATTACATGAGATTTAAATAAATTGAGGTTGATTATGCATCATCTTATGGGTAAATTGTTTTGTAAACTCAACACAAGTTTTTAGAAAGGTCGGCAGCAAACTTGTATACAAGGGAAATATTTAAGTTTTTCCAACCTATTATGAAAAAGACCTATATGTCTAAGGTGGAAAGTGTAACACAAAATTGAATCAAATTTTCTTATACTATCTTCAAGTACCCTAGAGAAGACATGGAATGGGTTGTTACATTTGACCAATATAAATTGCATTTTGGATGTTCATATAAGAGATTTGAGACATTAGGTATTTGTTGTGAACATTTGATAAGTGTTTTGATATATCTAAATATTGTCGAGATGCCTGAATGTATATTCATGTAGAGGTGGACAAAAGGTGCTAAGGATTTAGTAAAAGCCAAAAATGCGAACAATTCATGTCAACGTGATCCGACATTTATAATGACTTATGTTACATTTGTAGTGCGTTGTATGCAGATGATTAAGGTCACATTTTAGTGTGGTAAACTTGATTTTTTGCGTAGCACTTTTGAAATGGTGGAGAAACATACTCATGTGTTGAATTTTAAATTGTAGAATGTTAGTTGAGGTGAAAAGAATAGTCCAACAAATACAAACAAATGTATAAATTGTCTTTCAATTTAAAATTTTATTGATGCGATTGCTAAATTTTGAAATGAAGTTACGAAGTAAAAAGTTTTAATGATGATTATTGCAGAAAGTGAAGAATATTGTAATGTGAAGGAGAAGGACGAACGCGAACTAGTAAAAGAGGAGTTGTGTTATTTGTGTTGAATTGCATGTTATGTACACCAATTGTATAATGTAAATCAAGTCAATATTTTGTTTTGTGGATATGTTGTTGTTATGTTATTGTTTAAACTTTTGTTAGTATCATAAAAAACAATTATATGGATGGATGTATCTTTAAGTAGGTTAATTTTGAGATTGAAAATTGTATTAAATAATATTTGTATTAAACATTAAATTTCAAATTCCAAGTTACACTCACAAAACTAAAAAGTAAATAAAATTAATAATAAAGCATTGTATAATTTTGACAAATAAAAATAAAAATAAAAAATTATTTGCAATCAATTAGTATGTTCAAATTTTGATTTCCACAAACAAGACATATTGAAATTAATGTTGCCACAAACAAATATCTTTTAAACAATTGTCAACAAAATATAATTAATTTTATAATTTTTTTTGGTCATCAATAAAATTGATGACATTTAAAGACCCTATAATTTTGGTGGTTAAACTGAACAGATTATAGCCCAATATCATATCTTTGTCAACCTATCCAAAAATCTTGAAAGTAGGTTACAAATATGGTCCACGATGCATTTAAACTAGGATTTGTTCTATTCACCAAGTATAAATGAGACAAATTGAGTCAAACTTTGTCTTTTCTACTTTACCCCTACCAACGCTGCATCATCTTGTCTCCCAAAGCCAGTTTTTTGGGTATATTTTTATACTTTTATCACTCACACGTTCTCTCTCAATTTTGTCGTAAACATTCAAGGGTGGGCCAACATGGAACACATTCGTATTATGTCGTTTCATGTCTTTAGCGGGGGCCAAAACACACTTCATCATATTGTTTTCGTAAAACTTCGTTTTAAATATTTTTTTTAAAATGTATTATATTTCTTATAATTTGGTATATATTTGTTAAGGAAATTTATCATTTGTGATTATTCGTTTACTTTTTTTTTTTTTAAGTTTATCTTGTTATTTTTATCATGCATAATAATTTTGAGATTTTGTATATACAATAAAGTGGGTCTGTTAATAAAATAATATTTTAATTTTTTTACATGTTTAAAATTTATTTTTTTTGTTCATGCATTATTACCATTTTCTCTAAAGATGATGAAACATTATCACCACTTTCAAATGCAACCTTTGAAACTTCAAATCCCGTCCTTTGCTAGATTTTGGTGATGGAGTTTGAAACAATACTATGTTGATTTGCACAAAACCCTTAGCTGGTGATGCAACATCTTTTGTTGTCCTCTTAAAATCACTTTTGCAAATAAAATTTTGGGGGCATTAATTTTTTTGTTAGTGAAGTTTGGGACTTCAACCAAACAGTTGACAAAGTTGATTTGCATGAAATAGTTGCGTTTTAAAAATTGTTTTGAAAAATATGGTTAAAGGTTGAAATATTTTTTTCACTATGCACATTACTTTTACGCTTTAAGATATTTTGTTCTAAGTCACAACCAAGTTTGTTAAAGTTTTCATATATATAAGGTTCTATAACCTCATTCAAAGTCCCTTTGTTGAATGAATTCATATCATCATGTGGAGCGCATGTCTTATTTTCACATTTTCACATGCAATGATTTCCAAAACCTTCATTGATGCTTGAATGGTCTCACAACTAACCTTAATATCATCAAGTTTAGCACTTGTTCCCTACAAATAATTATAAAAATATGAAATTGTTATGAATAAAGTTTAAAAATCAAATACACAATTTTTTAAATGTCTTACCTCTTGTTTCTTCATAACGTTTTCAACAAGTTGTATGAGGTTTTGAATTGTCTTCATTACATCCTCCAACAAAATAGGAATTGCAACATGACTTTCCATAACATCAACATTTTCAACATCACTTAATTTGGTGACAAAATAGTCACTGTTAACATTGATCATAGCACTTGGGCACATGTTTCTATCCTTTTATTTTGGTATTTTTAAAATCACTTTATAGCTTAGATTAATTTTTTAGTTTGTTTCTAAATTTTGGGTTGAAACTGAATTACAATTTTATTATTTGCATTTTAGCCCCTGCTCGCTTTGTAGGCCATAACTTGAGCTCTGGATATCCGATTGAGGCATGCGAGCAGTCGTTGGAAAGCTAAGAATCAGAGCTACAACTTTTGTGTTGGAAAAAAATCTGAATTCCGAATTCTACTGAGCCTAAATTACAGATTTCGTAATCTGGACCTTTGTAATAATTTAAATAGCGGGCTACTTATTTTAAAGCCCAAAAGCCCGAGTACTATATATTTTGGGATTTCTTTCCTTTCTGGCATCGGATTATTTTCGGACAGAATAATAATATACACGTATTTTCATTTTCAATCCCATGGAAAACTAATTTCATCAGGTTAATCCACGAGTTCAGAGTTTCATCACACCTGGAGATTCAGGTTACATCGTCGATTCTGATTTATGATTCTAATTTCGTTATTTGATTATATTGATATTTCGATTGCTTAAATTGAATCTCAATAGGATCGATTAAATTTATTTGACAGAATTTGGTTTCAGTCTCTAATTAAATTATAATTCTGCTTCGTTAATTATAATATTTTGATGATTGTGATGCTTAATCCAGTCAATGAAACCGAATTCACATAGGGTTGATTGTACGCTTGTTTGATCAATTCTATAGTCAAATAATAATAGAATCATGAATTAGAAATTATAGAATCTGTGATAGGTCCGAAGCTCGAATGAGTGGATTAATCGTTTTGCTCATCTGTCCAAACTATTTCTAATTTCGATAATTATCAAAACCCCCAATTTCGAATTTCAACTCGGTTAATATCGTTACATCAGGAGTCCTTGCGAAACGACTCGGGTTATTACCCTTTTCTGCACTTTTAAATCGTATTTGATCCGTGTGCGACAGCGGATCAAACATCAATAACATTTCTTCATAACATTTTCAATAAGTTGTTTGAGGTTTTGAATTACCTTCATTACATTCTCCAACAAAATAGGAGTTGCAACATGACATTCCATTGCATCAAAATTTTCAACATTGTAACACCCCAAATTTTATAATAAACTATTTTATTAATAATATTATTTTAGATAATTAATTTGGTGTTAAAATTATTTTAGATATATGTTGATTAGTTTTATGATTAATTTTCTTTATATGTGTGTTTTCTATGATGTGTTAATCTGTACATATTTGACTAAATGAGTTATGTAAATAATAAATATTATATTTTATTATTTTATATATTTTTTTAAAAATAATAGTATTTTAGTGTACATATTTTAAAGAATAAGATTTTATGCGATTTTACGTGTATATGTACATTCGTAATTAGTGTGATATTTCCTTGTATGTTTGACTAATGTTAAATATGCACATATTTATATTTTAATTAATTCTAAGTATCTCATATTTTAGTTATTTATTTTATAAACAATTATATTGGGATAGTAATAATATTGTGTTTGATTTCCTTTATTTTTATATACTTGTTGTGGCATTGTGATTTTATATATATTTATTATGATTTAGTAATTAATATAAAGTAGAAATGTTATATTTATTTATTTTGTGATTTTGACTATTAATGATGGTAGTATTTTAATATGAGTATTTTGAAAAGTAAGTATAATTATAGTGACTATTTTGAATATGAGAGTTTCAATTGTTAGTAATATGTATTTTTTTAGAAGGTTAATTATTTTAATTACTCTAATTTATCATATATTAGTTATGAAATATTAGTAATATTATTTTGAAAATTAAATGATGTTTGGAGGAGTATTAAAAATGAGAAAAATGAGATTAAGTAACTATTAATTTTTTTTTAGCAAAATAAAAATAATAATAGTAATAAAACAAAAAAGTAAATAAAGAGACCAATGGGTTTGACCCATGTGTGAACCCTAATTGTTAATAAAAAAAAAAAAGGGAAGGGAGTTGGGCAGCCGTAAAACCAAGAAGGAAACACAACAACAACCTATCGTTTGGCACCCGATAACTGTTCTAGAAAATTTTCTCCGTTGTCGTCCAAATTTCAGTATGTTGTTTTATTCATTTAGGTAGTCAAATAAACATACTTCCTCAGATTTTTAACCATCAGAATTTCTCTCTAAAATACCCGACTTCTCCGTTTAACAATTTCCTTATTTTGCATCGTTCTTCTTCACCGTAACTCCGATTTGAGTGAAATCAACGCCAAAACGACCGTGTAAGCAGTGGCTATATTATCGATTTTCTAATTTATGGTAAGTTTCCTTGACCGAATTTCGAAAATTAGTTTTTAGAGTGTCTTCTCATAATTTATTTTTAACGTTTACCCATAAACTGTCGAGTTAGATCGATTGAAGGACGAAGAGTCGGAAAATAAAGGTTGTTTGCTCGTGGAATCGTATTCGTGTGTGAAAGCGTCGAAATAAGGTAAGGGTTGAGAGAGCGTTTGAATTCATGAGTATAATATATTGTGAGATGAATGGGAATTCATCCGGGCTCGCTACGTACGGCAGTAGCCCTTTGAGGGATAAATTAATTAATGTGAAAATATGGGAATTGTGAAATTAAAATATAGAATAGAAATATTTGTAAGGTGTTGATTGATTTAATTTCTTTAAATGTGTGGTATTTGATGTTATTGTGATATTGAGTGTCGAATTAATTTTATGTATATGTTTGATTAGATGAGTTTATGTGATCTGATAATAAAAGATGGATGTATTGTGATAATTTTATGTGATGATGATGATGTATAAATAATAATTGTGATTTTATAAATTTGTGATAAGTTTATGTGATGAGGTACAATTAATGATAGTGATGCTCTAAATTTGTGATGAGTTATGTAATGATGATGATGTGTGATTTATAATAGTGACGTTATGAATTTGTGACGAAAATATGAAGTAACTCTTGATGTAATAATTTTGATTCCAATTTGTGTTTGAGATGACGATCTTAATGGAGTATCATAGGCCAACGAGGGGAGAAAATAAATTTTGAGAATTTGTGAAATGGAGATTATTTTGTCATCATATAGGTAGGGTCTGACAAGCCTAGTGATTCCGGGGAAGTACAACTGTATTGAGCCTGATCGTGGCGGTCTACTGTTGAGCCTTAAGGCAAGATTGTTAGACCTTGGAGGTATTCGGGTGGGGAATTCCTAGGTGACTTGGAGGTAGCACTCCAAATGTCGGGAGCTACCATGCAACACACGTTTACCTCGACTGTCGCGTATATGTGTCTCAGGTTGAGTTGAGGGGATCTATGAGGACAGGGCCAATTTGAATTGTTCGTCCACCGGGATGGTGGCATAGTATCAAGCCTCCTAGCCAAGTACTTCAGAGTTAGAATGGTACCACATTGTGAAGTAGAGTCTAAGCTCATGCGTAGCATTGCATTTTATTGTGATTGTTTTGTTGTGATTAATGTGTATCGCATGTGAATATAATTTCTCTTAAACGATTTGATGTTATAGTGAAATGTATTGATTTTCCTTGATTTTGACTTTGACTTTATTATGTGATGTTATTCCTTGAATAATGTTTATTTAATGATATGGTTTACTTATGATCAAATTCGTGTTCTTCTTACTTATATTATACTATTAACATGATTTCAAAACTCACCTCCTTCGTTGTTTATGTTTGACTGGCTTGGCCCTGCGTTTGGGAAATCGCACTTGTTACAGGTTAATGAATCTTGAAGTTCAAGTTGGGAGGAACCCCGCTCTGATAGGTGATACCGGGAATAGGGGTTGTAATTTGTATTTTACTTATTTAATTTGAAACGGCTTTTTGTATGAAAACCTTATAAGTATTAGTAAGTTTTTAGAATTAAATCAAGTAATTATACTTAAATCAAACTTATTGAGATTGCACTATTTTATAGGAGTAAAGAAGTTTAAAGTATTCCTCTTGATTTTTTAGAAACGTGATATCCTAAATTAAAAATAAAAGTTTTTATTTTCTTGAAAATAGATCTTGATTTATCTGCTGCAAATTTTATAGAAATATGAAATAAATTATTATTATTATTATTATTATATATATATATATATATATATATTATTTTAGGGTTTAGGGTGTCACAAACATTACTTAATTTGGTAATAGTTTCCTTCTTATTGCTGCAACAGAAGTTTTTCAAAACCATTCATTATAAATATGTATAATGTATATTACTTACACATTGTTTGGAGCTACATGTTGATGTTCACCCAAAAAAAAAAAAGACATGTTGTTTTGCTCCATCATTAACCACAATTGAAACTCAATATCACTCAATGTTTTAGGTTACATTGCAATATTTCAAAATGGGCGTCTATTGCCATGTATTTATGCATTGCATGTATGTCAACATTTTTTTAACAAATTTCCACTATAGGAGGTCAATACACACTTACAAGTACTACTTATGACAACAAACCAAGGACAACCCATGACATGTCTACATCTACATATGTGACTTCTCACATACTGTCAAAACAAGATAACCACAGGCTACAAAATAGTACAAAATTTTTGATCAGCCAAGTATATACTTTATAAGGATTTGTGATTAACAACGATTGTAGTAACTTTTTGATAAGTGAACCATCGACCGTTGACAACAAGTTGCGCAGTCAGTTTGGATATTCACAACAATCTTTAAATAAAAAAAAGAAAGTTAAAACTTGCACGGTCACCAACTTGCACATTATCATTAAACTTTTTGTATTAAACCATGAACTTGTACTATTATTTGAATATATATTAATATATTTATTTTTATGTTGATTGGATGTAAAGTTGTTGTCATATATATAAAAAATTTGAAACACATATTATAGTATCCAACCATTCGATCTAATCAAATTAGTCACACCGTGAAATTTTAAACACAACCGTTCGATATAATCTAATTAGTTACACTTTGAAATTTTAAACACCAATTCTACAATCCAACCGTTCGATCTAATCTAATTAATCAGACTTTGAAATTTTAAACACAAATTATACGATTCAACCGTGCTATCTAATCTAATTAGTCACACTTGAAAATTTGAAATCCAAATTCTACGATCCAATCGTGCTATCTAATCTAATTAGTCACACTTTAAAAGTTGAAACACAAATTCTACAATCCAACCGTGCTATCTAATCTAATTAGTCACACTTTGAAATTTGAAACCCAAGTTCTAGGATCCAACCATTTTATCTAATCTAATTAGTCACACTTTGAAATTTTAAACACAAATTATAGGATCCAACCGTTCGATCTAATCTAATCAGTCATACTTTGAAATTTGAAACACAAATTCTATGACTCAATCGTTCAATCTAATCTAATTAGTCACACTTTGAAATTTTATACAAAAATGATACTATCCAACCGTGATATCTAATCTAATTAGTCACACTTTGAAATTTGAAACAAAATTTCTATGATCCAACCGTTCGATCTAATCTAATTAGTCAGACTTTGAAACTTTAAACACAAATTCGACGGTCCAACCGTTCCATCTAATCTCATTTGTCACACTTTGCAATTTTAAACACAAATTCTACAATCCAACCATTCGATCTAATCTAATTAGTAACATTTTGAAATTTTAAACACAAATTCTACGATCCAACTGTTCATTCTAATCTAATTAGTCACACTTTGAAGTTTTAAACACAAATTCTATGATCCAACCGTTCTATCTAATCTAATTAGTCACACTTTCAAAGTTTAAACACAAATTATACAATCCAAACGTATTATCTAATCTAATTAGCCACACTTTGAAATTTGAAATCCAAATTCTACAATTCAGCCGTTCGATCTAATCTAATTAGTCACACTTTGAAATTTAAAACACAAATTCTACAATCCAACCGTTCGATCTAATCTAATTAGTCACATTTTGAAATTTTAAACACAAATTGTACGATACAACTGTTCATTCTAATCTAATGAGTTGCACTTTGAAATTTTAAACACAAATTCTATGATCCAACCGTTCTATCTAATCTAATTAGTCATACTTTGAAATTTTAAACTCAATATTTGTTTTAAATTAACAGTACAATTTATATAATCGAAAATAACAATAAAATTTTGTTTGAATGGAGGAACAATGGAAATTATACATTTAGAAATAACAAGTTACATTTTTCTAGTGGGAGGAAACAACAGATGAGAGTTAATAATAACTAAAATATAACGTTGGTAGTCAATCACATTAACACAACTCCCACAACTTGGATTTTTCAAATTGCTTCTCTTTTGACAAGAATAAATGCAATAAAAGATACACCAAGTCGATGAAGGGCGTGGTTGTGAAGGAACATGAACTACGTGATTCAGATCTGTTGAACATTTTTGAAGAAGAATTAGAAACTAGAACATGATTTAACTAGAACATACTTCCACTTCAATCTCAAATCCTTTGACATTTTCGAATCACACCGGAGAAATACGAAAATATTCAAAAGATTTGAAAATAAACTTTTAAATGAAGGTTTTGAACACACACACACACACATATATATATATATATATATATATATATATATATATATATATATAATAAACTTTATAAAATTGCATGATATTTGAGTGAATAAGATAGCGAACGAGTTCTCATTTTATACTTGAAATTGTCAAAAGTTGTGCTTGGCAAATTGGTAACAAGTGCAATTAAATAGGTATTTAACTCAAAAACTAACCAAGCATATTACTCTATCATAAATTCAAAATAAGTACTCTATCATAGTTGTGTGATTGTTATTGAAGATTCACATTCAATCTCCTTTTTTTAAGTCAAAATTAAGAATAAACATATTTTTTTACAACAACTGATTGATTCATCACAATAGTCGACAATCAATTTCGATCTACAGTCACAACTGTAAAGTCATCACTGCAAGACTGGGTCTATAGATCTGCTACAACTGACCTAAAACAGTTACTCACCTACAACACGCCATGTATGTGTTATCGATAAACGTTTAAAGCCGTCTGCATTGTCATATAAAAAACAATACTCAAAATTAATACAATTTTTTAAATATTTTATAAATCATCTATCTTAATTAAATATTTCCTATATAAATTTTTTGTTTTAATTATTAATTTTTATTTAAATCAAACTTTTTAAGATTTCCTAAATCAGACTTTTTAATTATGCATGCAAATATTTTTGAATACAAAAACGTGAATGTATATCAAACAATAATGAAATAATAATATTTAAAAAAAAAACTCAATCAACAGTTTTTTAAGATAAAACTCATTCAATATTTGACTATTGTAAACATCTATCAGGTCAAAATTAACATTTATGGGTCTATAGATCTGCTACAACTGACCTAAAACAGTTACTCACCTACAACACGCCATGTATGTGTTATCGATAAACGTTTAAAGCCGTCTGCATTGTCATATAAAAAACAATACTCAAAATTAATACAATTTTTTAAATATTTTATAAATCATCTATCTTAATTAAATATTTCCTATATAAATTTTTTGTTTTAATTATTAATTTTTATTTAAATCAAACTTTTTAAGATTTCCTAAATCAGACTTTTTAATTATGCATGCAAATATTTTTGAATACAAAAACGTGAATGTATATCAAACAATAATGAAATAATAATATTTAAAAAAAAAAACTCAATCAACAGTTTTTTAAGATAAAACTCATTCAATATTTGACTATTGTAAACATCTATCAGGTCAAAATTAACATTTATGTTTATTATATTTTTTAATAATATTATAATTAATATTATTATATCAAACAAATTAAAAAAAGCTTTCTTTATTAAAGAATTCAAACACCTATTTAAAACTTATCATTTCTTTCTTTGTATCAACAAAGAAACAAGCTTAAATCATAATAAACGACTTGTACCAACAAAAAAACCTTCCTAAACGATAATATGTGCACCCAATAATTTATCTCTCTTCTGCCATATAAAATAATAAACATCTACTAAAATTTCAATTCTATTTTTAAATTCAAAAACTGAAAATCTTTAGCCGCCAAACAACAATGGCATCTTCAATCAGTAGTGTATCTAGGACAATAGATACAGATGTAATCGAATTTGTGACATTAAGATTGCTATGACCATAAATAATCCCAAGCGTTTGTTCTATATATGTAGGACTTGTCCTTTCGGTTTCTACGACTGGTGCAATCCTATTGATGGTGATAAACAAATTAACTCATAAGATGATCTCCGCATACTTTCTTGCGAACAAGAGTTGGCACTGGTGAAATTGCATATGACACATGGAGATGCCACATTCAAATTCTTCAAGAAAATATTATTCATCAATGGAATTACTACAATGTTTTGTTTTTTCATCCTATTATTCAAGTAAATGTTGACCCTCTTTAAATCTATTCATATTCATGGTTAACAATTCATGTATTTCATCATAAATTCTTGTTTGTCTCTATCTAAGTTAACTTTTCATCATTAGTATTTTTAATTTAAAATAATTTATGTATTTAAATTGAGTTCAATGAAATGACTGATTTCAATTCTTCAAACATCAATAATTCTTTCACCATGAACGTCAATGGAGGGTCACTTCAATGGAGTATTGTTATTTATTTACAATATGCACAAAAACAATACCTCCTCTATTCACCTTCATGTGACCTGTGTTGTCTATCAAACTTCATTTATGTTTTTTAATTAATAATCACAACCTGCGCGTTGCGCAGTAGAATTTAATATATTACTAAATATAAAATAACAATAATATGTAATTTGAAAGTAATGTTAACTTTGTTTTACAGTAGAATATACTCAAGTGTTTATGTACTTAAAGGTAAATATATTTTTGAATAATTATATATAAGCTAGGTTTGTTTTAGTAAAAGAAAAAGTAAAACATTATTGACTAATGCAATTCATGCAAAATATATTTAAATGTAGAATTGGTTTATTCAAGCTTTTTGATTTCATTGAAGTGGTTCTTCTAATAATATATTTGTTAAATAGTTATGTATTTCTTTATTGTTAAAGTTATACATTTAGCTATAATATTTCTTCCTTTTATATAATTTATATTAATTTTGAAACATTAAATTTATAAATTTATGTACTTTTTCACATTTTCAATTTTATATGTTTATCGTAATTCTGTCAATCTCACTGTCGATCTAAGCATGCACTAAATAATATTATGTGCTTTGTGATATATTATAACATTCATTCGTGAGTGATAGTTTGTTAAGTCCAAAATATTGAAATAATTCATTCGTGTGTGCCTTGAAATTTTCAAATAATTATTTGACATGGTCAAGAAACTTCAAGAGTTGTTAAAAAAATTATAGGCAACAAAAGTTTGTGAATGTTTAAGACATAGAAAGTTTCGAGTGAATAATGAAATAGTTAGAAGTTATTTATTTCTAAATACTTAATATTATTCATTTTTTTGTTGTTTCAATTATGATTTGTGTTTTTTTAATTATAAAAAGAAAAAATGTTATGGGAGACATATTCAACATAGGGAAAAAAACTTATTTCCTATGCAATAATATTGATATATGAACTTGAACATCTATTATAATAATTAAAACAGAACCCCAAATTCTTCATTGCGATGATTTGAAGATATTTGATGGTTTGTATTTTTTTGTATGAGTTATTGAAATGAAAATTTTGATGAGTAATTAGAGCTTTTTAAGTGTATTGATGAGTCATTGAGTGATAAATTAAAACTGAAATTATATAATGTATGAAATAAGTACTTGGGCGAGTGAAAAATGTTTGCATTATATATTGAAGAAACAAAACATAATGGAATAGAAGATGAATTTGGAATGTATCACATCAGAATTTTGGTGAGTTGGCAAATATTAGAGGATGTGGCATAGATGAAGAATTTTGAGGTTCTGTTTTAATTATTACTAGAATATGACCCGCGCTTTGCGCGGGTTTAATTTTAAATAATATTTTATAAGGTGATATATATATATATATATATATATATATATATATAATATTAATCTTGAAAATTTTTATAGTTATAAAAAAAATGCGATAAAAGATATTGTAGAGTGTGTAATTAAATGAGTATTTTTACTCCTAAAAAAAGATAAAAGAACAATGTCTTGTAAAATTTTAATTATAAAAAATTAACAATTTTACAACTGTTTCAAGTTAGATTTGAACTTTATTTACAATATCAAATTTGTACCATTTAGCTGATTTTTGATGGTCTATAGACATAAAATATTAACCATGATTTAAAAGATAAATTATATAATTGATAATCGTAGACTCTATTTTTATTAAAGTATATAAGTTATGTAGGAATTTTTAAAATTTTAACATTTTTTCTACACATATTAAAAAAAATTCGAAATAATGCTAATGGTAAATATATGCATTGATAACTAATAAGAGAAACAAAACACAAATTTTTTTATTAGATTGACTAATTGTTATTTGTTTTGGCAAATATATGTGACGACACAATAATAAAAAAATATAAAAGTTGTATATTGACTATTTTTAATGT
>JBBPBQ010000001.1:18461769-18496181 GCA_037974755.1 Cicer yamashitae
TTTTTATTAGATTGACTAATTGTTATTTGTTTTGGTAAATATATGTGACGACACAATAATAAAAAAAATACAAAAGTTGTATATTGACTATTTTTAAAGTCTAAATAAATATTTAAAAGTGTTTGAACATTTTATCAACTATATTGGTAACATTTATTAAAATATTGTGTATCAATATTTAATTATTTAATTTGGTTTATACCGGATTTCACGATTTCTACTTTTTATACACTTCAACGTATTATTTTATCAAAATAGTAAGATTTCACAATTTTGTCCTTAGAAAAAATGTGTTGGGTTGTACAAAAAAAAAACAATTTACTACTTGAAAAAAGTTAAAAATATATTTTAGTATATAACCATACATAACAATATCAATATTTCAGAAAATATATAAATTTTTCTCTAAGTCCATATCTGTAATGGTATAATAAGAAAAAATAGAAAAACAAATTGTTGGCCTAATTCTGAATTATATCTTTCTATTTGATTTAAATATTAATTTTAGTTATCTAATAGGTGACATGTGATAGATTTCGTAGATATTATAAATTTCATTAAAAGATTTTTTTTTCTTCAGTAATGATACTATATAATATTCAATTTGAAGATATTTATAGAGGAATAACCGTTATCAATAATAATGGAGAACCAATGAGTGTCAAATAATTGATATTTATTGTATTGTAATTTGTAACTTATGGCAGATGCATAATTCCACAAAATATGAGGAAAAGGTATTTAGAAAGTGAATAAGGAAACTCTCTATAAAACGTACACATCAGTTTTTTAGGTGAAGTGGCAAATGTTCGATATGTGGAGGAAATAGTGTGAGCTATATATAATAGATTGAAAATCTCTAACCACATAACTTTGCTAAACACTTTTTT
Organism: Cicer yamashitae; assembly: GCA_037974755.1. NCBI lineage: Eukaryota > Viridiplantae > Streptophyta > Magnoliopsida > Fabales > Fabaceae > Cicer > Cicer yamashitae. The sequence goes on from JBBPBQ010000001.1 coordinate 18,462,660, forward strand.
TTTACTTAAACAATCATTATTGCATATTTGAAAAAATATAAATAAAACTTTTCAGAAGAATTTTCGCTATAAATTCAACCCCTTACCACAATATAAACGCACAAACCTAACAACAACAATGACAGAATATCGAAAAGTAATTTAAAGGAAAGTATTGGGAGGTTTTGAGACTATCTATGTCCCCAACGAGGTTTGGTTTTATTTAATTTCTATAGTTTTTCTTGAATTAATCAAAACTTTTTTTTCCCATAATAATCAAATTCTAATTTTTTTTTTAGTTTAAAAATTAATTAACTTAATCATTAACTCATCGCAACATTTTCAATTTTTTTATTTAGTTAAAAAATATAAAACGAATATTTTTATTTTTCAATATCAATTTACTTATTTCTTAATGATTCATAGATATATTTCGTTTACATAAGTAAAAAAAATTCAATTATTTTAATTTTGTCAAATATTTACTTATAATTTACCCACCATTACATAGATACACTATTTATTTATGTTTCTAGAAAGGACTATGGAGAATTACCATTTTGAAGATGTCTTAAGATATATATGTAACATTCAACAAAGACTTTAACAACCCACTATTAACACACGGTTGGCGACGTCTCAGACAATTTTATAAATGACATGGTCATCAATTACATTTCAACTGTGTAGGAAACAATAGGTTTCACTTAATAATTGGAACTATCGTTGTGAAATTCAATTTCTTTCTATCATATCATATTCGGAGCACAAATAAACGTCACACAAGTTACTTTGAGGTGACTTTTAGATTTTCAGATGACTACAAATGCCAAATTAATTAAGTATTGTATAACTATATCATAATTAAAAATATTATGACTTTACGTTAATAAATTTCAATTCTTTGTTATTTGTGTATATACACACAGTACATAGCGATTTTGCTCAATATGTTACAGAAAATAACTTCGACAACCTTGTTCTCTCAGGACACAACGGTGAAAAAATCGTGGTCACTCATCACCATCAAGATGCACCAAAATTGAATTGGATTCACAACAATTTTGTTCTCTAAATCGGTTTAATTCTGAAGATAAAATTCGTTTCAAGTTAGCCAAAATATATACAAACCAAATGTGTCATGTTTAAAATTGAACTTTAGATATTTGGGAATTATATTCCAAATTTTTTTTTTCTTATTTAATTTTTGTGTATCAATTATCAAAAATTTATATTTTTGTTCTCTTATAAAAAATCAAATTTATTATTATTTCTTAATTGAAGTATTATTATTTGTGCGCTCTTTCCTATTTATTAAAATTTCGGTTCAGTATATTTTATTTTCAAATATTAAAACCTTTTTTTTTACAACAAATTTTAAAAGGTTAATATTGTGATTTTTTTAATAGTTATAACAATATTGTGAAAAACATAAAACATAAATGTCATGTATTCAGGTCCATTTAATTTTCTACTTTCATGAACCTAAGTCCAATAATTCAACTAAAAAAAGTATTATAATATTATTAAAAGTGGGGTTCAATTTTTTTTCTAAACAAAATTGCAATAAGTCACAAACAGGTTCCCCTTCTCCAATCTCGACCGTCCACTTATTTAATTATTTTACCAACGGCTCTAGAAGGCACTTCATCGTAATGGACAAATTTTATCCTTGCCTATACTAAACGCCACCTGTCTAAAAGTACACTTTAAAAAAATAAAGGTTTTTTAATAGCTAGGAAAAGCTGAAAAGTAGTGCCAAAATTAGAATACTAATTTCTTAATGAATTGAATTCAGGTCAGCTCTTATTTTATGCAAGAGTTCACTTCAGCTATCCAAATGCAGAGTCAAATTGATCTTTTTTCATACGTATAAAATAAAAGTATAGAACTTACATTTGTATCTAACATTATCAACATTTTCAGGTTGTGCAGTGCTTATATGCATTGAGCTAGGTTTTTGAGTTTGTGATCTTATGGCCATTTAACACGAGTACACGATTTTCTTGTTGGCTTATATTGGAATTAGAACGCATGACATTTGATCCAATTAAACAATCATATCAAGACTCTAAGCATGTCTTTGATGCATTGCGCATTGTGTAACAACATTGAAGTAACATGTTTCTACTACCATTTTTATTCCCCCTAAAAGAGATAAATATCAGTTACATTTCCAGACATAAAAACATTCCTAACCCTAAATAGTTAATAAGACAAGGTTTTATGTATCATACTACATTTACAAACAAACAAAAGGCAGTGTGTAAATTCTAGAAACATAAAAGTAATTCATAACATCAACTTAAAAACTCAGTAAACTGAGACGGGAAATTTGGATTATAAAGATTATTCCATTAAAACTCAATCGAAAGTGCAGAGAACTCAATGAATGAATGAGTTCTAGTGCATGATGAGAGTAAATGTAGAAATATTGGAGAGTGTTTTCATATAAAAGAAGATAAGTTTATTCTGAAATGTGAGTTGTTTTCGTTCAAAATAATTGGCCTAGCTATATAGCTGAAGCATTTACAAAGTGACCTAATAGAATATTTTAGAACTCTTTCTAGTCAGACATGATAGCTCACCAAAATTAATATCAAACTGCAAATAAAATACCATATGGTGATTTCCTGCAACATAAACTTCAGTTATGTATTATTGAAGTGCATTGAAACATACAAATGCAGTGCAAGGGCATCTGCGCAAATAAAACCCAAAGATAAAAAAAGGAAAGAAAAACAATGAAAGAAGAATAAATCTGATCTACTAAATGAAAAATTTTATGACATCTATCTAAGAAAAGTTCTTCTCAAATGACACGTGGCAGAATTTCACATTTTTATTTCCTGCCATTTTTTCCCTAAGGGTAGAGCACAGAAGCTTTACTAGTTTAGTAAAGAAAAAATGGACAAAACAAATGTTTATTTACCGCGTTTGTTTTCTCACACTTCTATGATTCTATTGATATTATAGAAGGGTAACTTACAAAAAAAATAGGAAACCTATCATGCCGGCTCGAAAAAAAGAAAGAAAAAAAAAGGAAAAAAGCTACCCCAACAAATTTATGAGATCTTGAAAATTGAAAACTAGCCAATCGGCTTTTGCAGCAACGGCTTCTCGAAGTTGAACACCAGCATAGCAAATGAACAAGTCGGCACCACCTGGTCTTCGAGCCTAAATGTGCAGAGAAAAGCACACAATCACATATGAATATATTATTCAAGAAAACCTAACAATGACACAACTAATTTGACTAAAACATCAATAAAAAATAAAGTTCATTCATATTTTTGTATAGGAAGATGTTAGTGGTTAATTTGTTAGACAAAGAGGGAGTTTGCTAGCCGCAGGGATCAAACCCTAGACCTCTTTTCAATACTCCTTCAGTGTCTCAAACTCATATCACTGGACTACACCTTTGGGTACAATGCACAAATATGAAAACAGCTTATCATATACAATAGAAAAAATTACAATTACTTATCCTAATGCTGAGAATATAGTTAGTTAGGATTACTTGTTAGTTAGCGTATTAGCTCAGTTAGTATATAAGTCACAAGGTTGACTCATTTGTACTATTATCTGCATTTTGTATTTCATTTTTACTATCGTCAATACAATAAGCTTTTAAACTTTTCTCTCTCATTTCCATGGATGCCATGTTTCTTAACACCAAGTCAAAATAACAAATACATCTCTGTTTTGTAAAAGACATTATTGACCTCTCTGTTAGAACTCTTATTAGTTTTGTTATTATATTATTATTATTATTATTATTATTATTACATTATGTTGCAGATATTATATTATTACGCAGTTATTACTTATTAGGCAGCAGTTATGTTCATAAGCAGTTATTGTATAAATAGGAAAACTGATAGAAAAGTCAGAAGGGCAATTACTTGGGAATTGGATATTGGTTGGGAGAGATCAAGCTCTGTAAGAGAGAGACCTGAGACTCTCGAATTTCTTGGGAACCCATTGTGTAATCCTATTCAATCATCAATAAAAGTTTATTTCCTTTAAATCTCTATGTTTGCTATGGGTTTCTATCAACTCCTAAGTTACAATTAAATCCTTTCTATTATGGACATGAGGAGAAGTGAGTGCAATTTCTCTAACAAATTAAGGTGATGGGTATTTGTTTAGAAATTAGAAGGGATGTGAAAATCATTTAAGCATACCTCGGGGGAGGTGGGTGCAATTTTCTTTATATAATATTCGTAATTGGTAACAGTAGATGTTTTAGAAAAATAGGAAAAGGGAGAAATTAATGGTCATTTTACAACTGTCCCTGAAGGGATTTCAACCATGGACAAATGCTTCAATAAACCCAGAGTCTAATTTTCAAAACACACACATGATTGAAAATGAGACATTTCATAAAATTACAATGAGATATCTGAGATTTTTCTTACCTCAAAATCAGTTGCACCATCTCCGATCATAGTTAATGCCTTGTATCCATAATCCTGAAAAAATTTATGATCAGCTTTACAAGCAACGCAATAATTAGTTAAAAAAACTGAACAAGTGCATGACTAACCCTCTTGATTTGTTGGACTGCAGTGGCTTTTCCTCCACTCCTTGAAGTAGGCTCATTTTCATCAAATCCCAGAAACTGTCCGGAGCTTCCGAAAAGTAGTTGATTGGCAAAAATGTTCTCTTGCGGAATCCCAAGTATTGAGGCAGCAGGCTTCATAACAAGTGTGCTTATAGTTAGAAACAAAGTGAAGTATCTAATCCATTAGCCTTTATGAAATAGAGCCAGCATACTTATCTAATGTCAAAAGCTTTGCCTAAAATTCTTATGTTATGGTGACGGATTCTATATATGCAAGGACTGCATGTACTGGTTTTCAAATATTTTTAGCTAGTACTCCATGAATTTAAAGAAAATCAATCCAAATTCACTATATATAAATAACTACTGATATCTTCTTCTTAGTCTGAAATAAATCAGAAAAAAATATTCATTACAACTATTCTCCATACATTGATCATTTGCCGAAAGCCCCCTGAGATCAGATAAACATGTTTGTGATTAGCCTTTAGTTTCTGGATTAACTCTTCGATGCCAGGGGAAAGCCTGCATATTAAGAAGAAGAATCATAAACATTGTTCCAAATATGTCTGAACTGACCAGTTCAGGATAGAATTGATAAAACAATAATGAGAAAACAGAGAAAAGAAAGTAGACAGTTTAGATTCGGTGATACAGATATCAACCTTTTGTCTCATTAAAGTTGGGGTTGCTCTTACAGTAAAGTAACCTCTAAGAAGCCCAGATACATAGTACAAAACAAATACAGATACAGGGATACATGAAATCTAGGGAAGTATAGGACGCGTATTGGATATGTGTCGGACACGGACACTTCTCCATTTTTAAAGTATCTGGGTTTCATATATGTTAGGATATAGAATAATAGACATTAGAGTTGTTAAAGTAGTTAAAAGTTGTTATAGACTTAAGAAGATAGTTAGGACTATAGAGTTATGGAGTAAGAATAGGATATCTTTGAATATTCTAATCAATTATTGAATAGAGTATAGTCTCTATTGTGAAGGGGAAACCTTTGGAGGAGAGATTTATCTCATAGTTCTTAATAATAGTGTTCTTTCTTTGGAATCCAGTTCTTATGTTCCTAACAATCTGGTTCCATAAAGTTCCTATTACAGTAGAATCTAGGGTAAGATCAACTTTGCTACGAGTCTATAGTAGTAGGCAGCCTTACATTTCATTTACAAGGGCCTGACTCCAGAACTCAAACCTATGACCACTTACGCAGTAGCAAAGCAACTGTTTAGTCAAGACACCCCTTCAAAGTTTCGGCTGGTCTTAATAACAAATGAGTCAATAAAACTAATGTCATTAGAAGTGCAGGGTATCATTCTCCATACTATTAACAACTTACCAAGTATAGTTTGAATTTTTTTTCTACAGTAAAATTGTCATTTTTTAATAAAATAAGATATAACTTGAATATGAAGGATTATTAGTTTTAAATCTAGACACCATGCAGCATTTCTTCTTAGTAGTCCAAAGCAAATATATCTTAAAGCTAGTCTTAACTCTTAAGTGACAAATAAGCATTTGGAAGGGGGAAACATATATCAAATCTAGTTGACACCATAAGGGCTGTGATTACATTTGGATAGATCAGGAAATGATTAAACTCTTTTGATTCTATCACTCTAACCCTGCACTTTATCCGGATTCATCTGCAGAAGACATGGATGGGTACCTCATACAGGTATGGAAAACTCGGTTCCATAGTTATTGGAAGACCTATGTACACATTTGACCTCACTTCTCTTCCAAGTATAAGCAGACAATGCACAAAAACATACACACAAATAAATAAACAAACTTTCAAGTACTCATGCCAGAACGAATTGACAATTTTTAACTATTGGATAGATAAGTGAGCCTCACTTTGACTCATCCAACAACCACTCTTCAATATTGGTAAATTCACGATGAATTCAGTCAAATTGTTTCTAGCTACAGAAAGGGAAGACTTAAGGAAACAGTTTCAGTTGACACCGTGTTTCTTGAAAGACATAGGTTTGACACGGAACCGATGCAAGGTAAGACTACCTACAATAGATGAACAAGATCCAGCCCTTTTCTGCAATGGCAAGAGCTTTATAGTACTAAGTTTCCCTTCTTTTACACATAGCATTATATCATACAAATGTTCAAAATAAAACCTTCTAGTTCTCAGTTCTGCCAAATTAAATGTCTAAGGCAAGTACAATTGGGGGAGTAGGAACTGCCTAATCAATTTTTACGATTACGCGGGTCAAACCGAAAGCAAAAGCACTCCTACATAATGAAGTCATATTGCTTATTATCAAAATGTCAAATCTGCTCAAGACAATAAAAAATGAAGACCACTCAACAAATTCAGCTAGTCTCAGTCATACTTTGGTGGCCTTTGGTGAAGAAAATTCTGAAGTTGAGACAAAGAAGGATTGAACAAAGATAATCTAGCAGCCAAGGCTTCCTCAAAAGGAACAGAACCACCCATTGCTCTGTGAAAATTCAACACTTAAATCAAATATAATAAAAAAAATATCACAGAAATTCAAAAATATAAACCCTTTTCTAAAAAAATAATTTCCATTTAAACAATCAAACCTAGCAGTCCATTCTGCAACAGCCTTTCCAGCCCCACAGAATTCAGCAAGTTCGTCAATTCCTTCATCCAAACACACAGTACTATCCACATCAAAGCACACTGCATCACCATTCTTCCATAGATCCAGAATTTCTAGCCATCATTAAAGCAAAACACAAAATCATCATTCCAACAAAACATGGAAGCCAATAACATTGAGAATTTACTGACAGTAACACATATAAATTATATAAAATGCTAAAATATATCACTAATCCCTGAAAATATGACAACATTTTCATTTTATTCACGTAACAGTGTGTTTTTAGTATCAGTGAATATTAAAAACACTCTATTTTTAAATATTTAATAACTATCCATAAACAGTGTAAGTTACACAGCGATCCAATCATATTTCTCTATCTTGCCACACTTATCGAAACACTCCCTTCATGAAATTCGATACAACAACCAAGTCTTATACCACTAAGAAGAGTGGATTACATTGGATCAAACGACACCACAACATTCTATCATATAACATATCTCTATCCGGCTCATTAATATCTCGGTCTTTCTTAATACTTTCTCTTATAGTTTTTCTAGGTCTCCTTCTACCTCTAGCGATTTGACTACTCTCCATCTGATCTACTCTCCTTACAACAGACTATCTAAGCCGAGTTTCCATAAACTTTTCTACTATTGGAGCAACCTCAACTCTCTAATGTTGGCATTCATTATCCTCGCTCGTCTAGTCTTTCCACACATCCAAAACAACATTCTCATCTCTTCTACACTTATTTTGGCGTTGATTGTTTTACTGCCCAACACAAAGTCTCATAAATAAAATATAACCAAATGTATAAGTGAAACATATTGACACAGGACTCTAAATAAAAGTCCACAATGGTGCTATGGGCCGCAACCATGGTTTTAAATTGCGACCGCAATATTGCAGATTTTGAAGTTGCTGCGACAGCATCGTAGTCGTAATTTAGACAGTATCGACCGCATTTGTCAGCATTTTTCTGCAATATAATGGTTTGCAGCATAACAGCAATGGTCACTGCAACAGCAATTGAAAATCTTGGCTGCAACATATCAATCTTTTATGTTGCTAAAACCACAACACTTTCAACATTGAGACCGCAACAGACACTGCTATTTAAAACTCTGGACGACAATATATTGCTAAATACGAATAAAATTTCAATAAGAGACTACACGTTTCCATAGATAAAAGATACAAATGTAAAAGATTTATGTAAACCTTTGGAAGGAAGCGTATTCTCGAAATGACCAACTTGAGAGTTTCCAACAGAAGCAGCAGAAGCCATTGTCAAAGGCGAAAACTGCTTCCTCTTGTTCAGCATCCCAATTCGAAATCCAAACGCATCCTTTCTCAGATTCGAGTGCGATGCAAAAAGAAAACGAGATCGGTGTTTTGTAATGGCAGTTACACGAATTGGGTTGATCCCATAACTCACCAATCCTTCCATATAAGTGTTGGATCTGAAGGTGAGTTTGATTATTGTTGCTTGTGATAGTTGTGAAGTTAATTTAGAAATGAGTGATTGAAGAATTGTTTTTTGTGCGTTGCGAAACAAGAATGAGACGGGGTTGGTGTGTGAGGGTACCAAGCTCAACGTCTCATTAACCAAGTATAATAAACGTGTCATTTATTGAAATGTTCTTTTGTTTTTTTAACTGAAAAATAATAATTTCATTAATAATAAAATAAAACATTATTTTTTAAATTGAAGTGGCATTAATGACTAATTACAATTGTTTATGAAAGAATTTTAATTCGATATCTTAAAATAAGCACGCTGAAAAATGTAAAAGAAACAATAAATAATATAATGGTGACATCTATTTTTGCTAAGACAATTAACAACACAAAATCACTTCTCAGACGAAATTATAGATAAAACATAAAAGAAAACTAAAGATGCGTAGAAATAACTTATTTAAATAAAAAGAGACATTAACATGAATTAGAGAAGCAATTCCAAATAAAAAATAATGGTCTTAATCATTCTTTTAATGAATAAAAAAATGAGGCAAGTGACTAGATTTTTTAGGCAACTTCAATAGATTTTTTTTTATAATAACTACTCGGAAAATTTCTTTTGTTGTTTTTTCTTACATTTCATTTTGTACTAACTATGTTATATATTTTGCTAGTCCTCACCAAAAACACACACATTTTTTAATTTAATAGTTGATACTTGATATCACTCACTTGACTTCTTAAAGTGAGTTTGTCACTTTAGATGATCAAAAGTATAATTTTGTCAAAATATAACTTGTTATATATATCCGTCACTACATTGTCTATATTTAAGACCACTTCAACAAACTTCTGCAATTTTTTTTAAAAAAATTGGTTGATTAGTTAGTTGTATTAATGTTGTTAATAACTATTTTTTTTTTTTTTTGAGATTACCTTCAAAATTATTGCGATTCAAATCTCACACATGTCACCTAAAAACTTATCTAGTATTTTATTTGTAGTGAGACTCATTGCCCATCTTTTTTCTTCAATTGTTACTAGTGCGTTCGATATAAAAGAAATATTGATGAGAGATAAGGAAGAGAGAAATAGGGGAGAAGAGGACAAGTCACTCTGCTTAGTTGATTAGAGAAATAACACAGAGAGAGAGAGAGAGAGAGATTTCGTGTGGGCCCACACAAATTTTAATCTTCTCTCCAATGCAAAGAAATCAATGAGAAAGAATTCAATCAATTTGATATTCCACTAATACCCTTTTATGTTCATCCCATAGATTGAGATACCATCTCTCGATACTCCTATTGCTGCTGCCTTAGGTCTTACAGACTCTACCTCTGGAAGTCAGTCTACCACTCCCTCTGGCACTGTGTTTGATCCCTCCTTGTTTGTTAAGATGGAAGACTTCTTGTTTGTTAAGATGGAAGACTTTGATAGTCTGGAACAAAGATTGAGGCATTTATGGAACAAAGAACTAAATATCAGGAGAACATTCAGACCACCCTTAGTTTAATTTTGGCTAGGCTGACCAATCCCAATCCTTAGTTTCTTGTATTTTATTTTATTTCATTTTTTGTAATTCTTTTTTCTTTTTGTCCAATGAAAAAATGGGGAGAATATATTTTTGAGAACTTTTTCAACGAAACTATCACTTCTTATATTTTTTTTATTTACTAACGTTCATCAACTAATCTGATAGAATATCTTTCTTCTTTATGAATTAAACATGTATATTTTAAGGGGAGCCTTGCTAATACTTTATGATATTTTTTTTTATTAAAATTAAAAAATGATTCACAAAAATAGATGTTTGTCATCATCAAAAAGGGGGAGATTGTTGGAACCATGTTGGTTTGAAGAACTATGATCCTTACTTATTTTGATGATAACAAAATCATTTTCTGAGAACAATTTAAAGCACTAACGTTCTAATTAAGTGTTCTCAAATTAAGTGAATTTTGTATGATCCTACATTGTATCCTCTAGTGATTGGAATAAGATGAAGGTGAAGTAGCGATGTCTATCACAAGAAAGGGGGTTTGAATTGTGATCCTTCTAAAAATTTGATTCGTGTGCTTAATTTAAATTAACTCAAGAATGATCTTGGTTTGATAAACAATAAAAGCAGAACGTTCTTCGTTAGTAATATAACAATATAAACTTCACAATGTGATAAGTGCTAAGTGAGTGATAAATAAATGGTGATAAGGGAAAGAGAATTCACACAACAATATATCTTGGTTCACCCAAAGTGGGTTACGTCCAGTCCTCACAACCGTGAGATTTTCACTAGGTGCTTCAGAACCAAAAATGTTCTCCTTCACACATTTTCTCTTGATTACACCTTGATCAATTACAATCTTCACCTTTCAACCTAGAAAAGATTTTTACAATCACCTTTCAGCCTTGAAAGGATTTTTACAAACACACTCAATCTAACATAAAAGATAGACTTAAGTTACAAATAATGTGTATGATAAAAGTGTTTGGGATCTTGAAACTTCTCAACACTTGTTTGAAATAAATGAAAGACAAACTCAGTAAATAATGATCCACAAATATAGTGAAGAGAGCTGGAGTTTGCTTGAAGAGTTTTTGACTTGTTCTTACTTGAACAGGTGTTGGTAGATTTGTAAATTGAACTATTGTCTTCATCTTTCAATTGATCTTCAATTTATAGATGATAAAAGGCTTTGAATATTTAGTTTAAAATGAATATAGTCGTTGGAGACACTTCCCAAGTGTTAGATATATTTTAAAACAATTAAGCATGTGTTTATATTGTTGTCTAGAACGTTCTTGCTTTTGGGTTTGATGGAAAACGTGAATGAGTGAGTGAATGAGCTGTGAAATGTCAGTTTGGTACTATTGACAATCGAAGAACGTTCTTGTTTTTGGGTTTGATGGCAACATGAAAGAGTTGTTTGTTTTAAATCAAAACTTATCATAACCATTAAATTCTAACTTCCAAAAAAGACTAGACCGGGCATACATTAATTCACACCTACTTTTCAATAAAGCATTGTTCACATGACAAACTAGAGAGTTGAGAAATTTAAATACTTTATCAAGATAATCAATCACCCAAAAGACTCCAAACTCCTCAATTCCAAACCGAAGTCATCCATTACTCAATAAATACGTCTAACTCCCAATAATTTGATATTAAAAAATACTGAGCAACATTAGGCCAGTTGCTACATAAAATTAAATTTGTCAAAAGCCACTAAAAGAATCACATGCATTCCAAAAAGTGACAACACCCCTTGCGGACTCAAAGAAAAATTACCACTTGCACATAAAAATACACAAATCTCATAGCAACTTGACAGAGTTGTTTGTCTTAAATCAAAAGTAATCATAACCACTAAATTCAAACTTCAAAAAGATAATAGGCCCTACATACTTTAATTCACACCTACTTCTCAATAATGCATCGATCACCTGACAAAGTAAATTTTTTAGAAATCAACTACTTGGTCAAGATAAACAATCACCCTAAAGTCTCCAAACTCATCCATTTTAGAACCGAATGCATACTTAGATTTTACAACAACTAACCTCATTTGTTAGTAAATAAATACATCTAATTCCGCATAAATGGATACAAAAAATATGGAGCCACATTAAGTCAGTTGCTACATAAAAGAAAATTAGTCAAAAGCCAACCAAAGAATCACATGTGTTCCATAGAACACCAACACCACTTGCAGACTGAAAAAATATTTCCACTTGCACTCCAAATACACAAAGCTCGTGGCATAGTAGTTTGTTTTCAATCAAAACTCATCAAATCCATTAAATTTCAACTTCCAAACAATACTAGACCCTGCATACATTAGTTCACACCTACCTTTCAATAAAGCATCGATCACATGGCCAACTAGAGTGTTGAGAAATTTAACTACTTGGTCAAGATAAACAATCATGCAATAGACTCCAATGTCATCAATTCCAAAACTGATGTCATACTTAGATTTTCCAATTGCAAACCTCATCTGTTAGTAAATAAATACATCTAACTCTGCATAACCGGATAAAAAAAAATATGGAGTCATATTAGGCCACTTGCTAGATAAAAGTAAATTACTCAAAACCCATTAAAAGACTCGCATGCATTCCATAGATCACCAACACTACTTGCAGACTCAAAAAAAAAAATTACCACTTGCACATCAAAATACATAAAGCTCATGGCAACATGAAAGAGTAGTTTGTCATAAATCAAAACTTATCATAACATTAAATTCCTTCTTCAAAAAAAGACTAGGTCCTACATACATTAATTCACACCTACATTTCAATAAAGCATCGTTCACATGGAAAACTAGAGAGTTGAGAAATTCAAATACTTTATCAAAAAAAATCAATCACTCAAAAGACTCCAAACTCGTCCATTCCCGATACATAAGTCATACTTAGATTTTCCAATTGCAAACCTCATCTGCTAGTAAATTAGAGCCACATTAGCCCACTTGCTACATAAAAGTAAATTAGTCAAAAGCCATCAAAAGCATCACATGGGTTTCGAAATGCCCCACTTGCATATCAAAATACCCAAAGCTTGTGGCAACATGGATAACTAGTTTTAAATCAAATCTACTCATCACCATTGAAGTCGAAATTCAAAAAAAGACTAGACCCTTACATAGAGTAATTCAGACGTACTTTTCAATAAAGCATCAATCACGTGACCAACTAGATAGCTGAGAAATTCAACTACTTGATCAAGATAAACAATCACCTAAAAGACTCCAAACTCGTCCATTCCCAAACTGAAAACATACTTAGATTATTCAATTGTAAACCTCATCTGTTAGTAAAAAATACATCAAACTCCCAATAATTGGATATAAAAAATACAAAGCCACATTAGGCCACTTGCTACATAAAAGTAAATTAATCAAAAGCCATCAAAAGAATCACATACGCTTCGAAATGCACCAACACCACATGCAAACTCAAAAAAAAATTATCACTTGCACATCAAAATACACAAATATCGTGGCAACATGGCAAAAAAGTTTGTATTAAATCAAAACTCATCATAACCATTACATTCCAACTTCAACAAATGACTAGGCCCTTGCATAGAGTAATTCACACCTACCTTTCGATAAAGCATCGATCACATGACCAACTAGAGAGTTGAGAAATTCAAAGGCTTGGTCAAGATAAACAATGACCCTAAAGTCTCCAAACTCGTCCATTCCAAAATCGAAGTCATACTTAGATTTTCCAATTGCAAACCTCATCTGTTAGTAAATAAATATGTATATATCCCAATAATTGAATATAAAAAATATGAAGCCACATTAGACCACTTGCTACATAAAAGTAAATTAGTCAAAAGCCATCCAAGGAATCACATGCGTTTTGAAAAGCACCAACACCACTTGCAAACTCAAAAAAACTTACCACTTGCACATCAAAATATACAAATATCGTGGCAACATGGAAGAGTTGTTTGTCTTAAATAAAAACCTATCATGACCCCTAAATTCAAACTTCAAAAAATACAAGGCCCTGTATACTTTAATTCACATATGACCAATTAAAGAGTTTAGAAATCAACTACTTGGTTAAGATAATCAATCACCCTAAAGTCTCCAAACTCGTCCCTTCACAAACTGAAGTCATACTTAGAAAGATGAGCAATTCAACTACTTGGTCAAGATAAACAATCACCCAAATGACTCCAACCTCGTTCATTCCAAATTCGAAGTCATACTTAGATTTTCTAATTGCAAACCTCATCCGTTAGTAAATAAATATGTCTAACTTCGAATATATGGATAAAAAAAATCGGAGCCACATTATGCCTGTTGCTACATAAAAGTAAATTAGTCAAAAGCCAACCAAAGAATCACATATGTTCCGTAAAGCAGCAACACCACTCCAAGACTCAAAAAATTACCATTTACACATTATAATAAACAAATCTCATGGAAACATGGCAGAGTAGTTTGTCTTAAATCAAAACTCATCATAACCATTAAATTCGAACTTGAAAAAAAGACTAGGCACTTGTATATAGTAAATCACATATACCTTTCAATAAACCATTGATCACGTGATCAACTAGAGAGTTGAGAAATTTAACGACCAGGTCAAGATAAACAATCACGCAAAAGACTCCAAACTCATCCAATCCAAAACCAATTCATACTTAGAATTTCCAACTGCAAACCTTATCCGTTAGTACTTAAATACATCTAACTTTGCATAACTAGATAAAAAAAATGAAGCAATATTAGGTCACTTGCTACATAAAAGTAAATTAGTCAAAACCCATCAAAAGAATCACATGCGTTACGTAGAGCACCAACACTACTTTCAGACTGAAACAAAATTACCACTTACATATCAAAATACACAAAGCTCGTGGTAACATGAAAGAGTAGTTTTTCTTAAATTAAAACTTATCATAACCATTATATTTCAACTTCTAAAAAAGACTAGGCCCTGCATACATTAATGTAAGTACAGATGTGCACCTAAGAAGGGGGGGGGGGGGGGGGGTGAATTAGGTGTTTAGGAAATTTTCTTGTTTTTTGCGATTTGGTGATCGATTTTTGCGCTTAGGGATAGTAAATGATAAAAGTAAATGGCAGTAATGAAATGAACACAACAAAGTTATCCTGGTTCCCCTTATGACCAAGGGTACATCCAGTCCTCTTGCACACCACAAGAGATTTCTCCACTATTGTCAGAAAATGTACAAGTCCCACCCTAGGATCTCTGCTACAAACTTCTAACAAATCTTCTAAGATAGCACACCACTATCTTAGATAAGACTACTTTAAGAAAGTACTACTTTCTTTTACAAACAATGTGATTTGATAAGGATATAAGAATAAAAGAGAGGTATAATGATATCAATCCAATATTGCTTCAAGTACTTTGAGAACCTTTGTCAAGGATATGAAAATGAAATGCAAGTACTTGAATTATGAGAAATAACTTTGAGAAAAAAAATCAGAAAAGTTGTTCAAAGTCTTTCAAGGTTTTTAGTAGGATTGTGTGTCGATTAATCTGAAGTTATGGTGTATTTATACTCCATAAACATCTCTTCAGATTCGTGGCCATTGATCCAAGAGGTTTGATGAACAAATGCAATGCTATAGAACCATTTCAGATCTGAAAAATTGCATTGCTTCTAGTTGTATTCAAATACAGTATGTATGTATTCGAATACACCTCTTTATAACGTTCAGATTTATTCAAAATTTTCACCTTGTATTTGAATACACAGGCATGTAGTCGAATACAGATTTGTTAATTTTGCCACTGACTTGCTGTTTGTATTCGACTACAACAGGTCGTAGTCGAATACAGATGCATAGTCTGAGCTACTGACTTAACACTTGTATTCGATTACAGCACTTCGTAGTCGAATACAGATGTCAAGCTTTTGCTACTGACTTAGCATTTGTATTCGAATACACTATGCTGTATTCGAATACAACTTTGCATTTTGTCAAAAATATTAGTTTTAAGACTTTGTTCATGTAATTTTGACTTTTGAAAATACTTTTTATGCATATGTAAAGATGAATGGTTCTCATATATTTGAGCTATTGTTTGTATCATTTACCTTTACATTAAACATCTAATATGTTTGAATTTAAAGTTTATCAATATGATATTTGGACTTCTTTTTGAGCTTGTTGCCTTGATCATAATCGTTGTTCTTTTGTCTTCATCAAAAACATGTATTTTACATTCTCCCCCTTTTTGATTATGACAAAACTTTGTTGTTTGGAGAGATTGTATCATTGTAAAATTACTCCCCCGTAATTCATGCGTACTCCCCCTTTGAACTTGAATGTTTGTGATCATTTGGAAAAATATTGAAGACCTACAAATAGTTTTAACAACAAAATACCAAAATTTTCTCCCCCTTTTGACATGATAAAAAAGAAGGAAGAATATCAAAAATAAAAACAAGGTAATAAAATCCAAGCAAATAAAAAGATAGAAGGAAAAATTATCACACAAGGAATGTTAAAAAGAGCAATATGCATACGAACCTAGAAGTAATGTCAAATATTACAACGAAACATATGTTTGAAAGTAACTACAATGAAAACATGATAAGAAATGTCAAAGTTAAACAAGCTACATTAAACAAACTATTCCTAGTAATCGAAACATGGATTAGTGGCGTCCAGGAGGTAGGTGGAGATGATCAATTTTGTCGGATAAGGCAGCAAGTTCGTGGAGCATGTTTGCATGGTTGGTTGCAATGGTGGTTTCGATGTCGACGGAGGTGTTCAAGCCGGTGAGATAGGTTTGTAGGGAGTCAAGTTTGGCCATCACCATTTGATTCGACACGCGGTCATCATTGGAAGCAGTGTCCTCTTCATCATCATCCGCTTGGGAAGCATCCGTTGCGGGGGAAGCAATGTCCTCTTGAGTGGCAGCAGATGACTGACAAAGATCACTTTTATGCACATAAGAGTGAAGCTGTTCATTCCAAACGATCTTCATGCTAGGCAGGACTCTTAAATCCAGCAAGTTGTCCTTCGTGGGTGTATATATTACTTCAAAGAAGTCCACCCCAAAATGTTCCAGAATCCGAGAGACTTCTTTAGCGTATGGTAACCCAATTGCTTCTTTTGACGCTCTTTTGACGCCAACATCACAGATTTAACAAAGTATGCCCAGTTTAGTGGACATCCCTCATACATAAAGAACATGATCTGTAATTCAAATTCAGAAATCTACGAGTAATTGCCAGCCTTTGGGACCAAAATGTAACTTAAAAAATAATGCAGAAGGCGGTAGTCAACAGTGAGATTCCCAACTCCATATCGTTGCCGCGCAAATTCAGAACCAGCCTGAGTCCTCTTTTGCTCCATAGTGTTTTTGTCAAAACGACATAAAGCGACATATGCATCATACTTAGTAATATCAGCCCATTCACACAAGTTGTCGGGACTAATTTTTTGACCTTCGAAGGGAATGTTCAAGATTTCGCCAATGATTTTAGTGTCTAACTTAATGGTTTTACCCTTGACTCGAGAAATTAGCATATTTCCATCTTTGGAGAGATTGCAATAAAAGACCCTAACTAAATCAGGATAGACAGGACCATTGTAGCCAATAAACTCTTCAACATGCTGGGCATTGAGTAAATTAGGAAATTTAAAAGCAGAAAAGGAATCTAATGTACCAAATTTGGGAATGATGAGCCGCTTGTCCGAGTAGATTGTGCGAAACCGGTCGATTTCTTCCGGTGTGTGTAGGAGACGAGATAAATCCATGATATTAGCACTCTTTGTTCGCTTCTTTGAAGGACCTACTGATGCATGCTTGGCTCTTGGTCCTCGTTTGCGTGCGTCCATAGTGTTGAATAAGTGTTGACGGATTTGGGAAAAAGGGTTTTAGGCTTTAGAAGAAATCTGAGTTTGAATGGAAGGTAGGAGTAAGGATGTGATCTTGTTTTGCAAGGAATGGTGATTGGGGAACTCGTTTGCAAAGGAGGGAAGTTGAGAATTTTAAAAGCGAGACGGATTGTAATCGAATACACAGTGTAAAAATGACCTAAACTGAAAAAGCTTTATATATGAAGAAAAACCCGAACCTGTATTCGACTAAACTTTTGTTGTATTCGAATACAAGTATTTCTGGGAATGTGTATTGGATTACACTCATACAGTATTCGAATACAAGAAAATCTTCAAATGCGTATTCAATTACATGTACTTTGTATTCGATTACATTTTCGGACTTTTGCAAAAAGAGATGAATTTATCACAAAGAATACACCAAGTAATGCATATATTCACATATTTAAGAACAATTAAACATATTTAAGAATAAATAAACATTAATGACTTAATTCTAACAACTTATCAAGAGGAAATTTTTAAATCTTGAAAAGTGATGATAAAGTACCTTGTATTTAAAGATCATTTTCACTTAAAACGCCAAGTTCTCTTCGGATTTTGTAAAAAGAGTCTTTAGGAAGAGGTTTTGTGAAGATGTCCGCTAATTGATTGTGAGTGTCCACAAAAGTCACTTCAACATTTCCTTTGAGCACATGATCTCGTAGAAAATGATGACGCATATCAATGTGTTTAGTCCGAGAGTGCATGATTGGATTATTTGAGATATTTATTGCACTAGTATTGTCACATCTTAGTGGAATGCATCCGAGATCAAGTCCATAGTCATATAGTTGTTGTTTGAGCCAGAGAATCTGTGCACAACAACTTCCTGCTGCTATGTATTCAGCTTCAGCAGTGCTAAGTGCAACACAAGCTTGCTTTTTACATGACCATGATACTAATGCATTTCCCAAGACATGGCAAGTGCCGCTTGTGCTTTTACGGTATGTTTTGCATCCTGCATAATCTGAATCAGAATAGCCAATGAGGCTGTATATGCTTCCCTTTGGATACCATAGGCCAACATTGGTTGTTCCTTTCAAATATTTCATAATTCTCTTGACTGCTACAAGATGTGATTCTTTAGGATCCGCCTGAAATCTTGCACACAGACAGACACTAAACATAATATCTGGCCGGCTGGCCGTTAGCTATAATAGAGATCCAATCATACCTCGATAATTTGATATGTCTATTGAAATACCGGATTCATCTTTATTAACATAGGTTCCGGAGCCCGTAGGAGTCGCAATTTCCTTGCAGTTTTCCATTTCAAATCTTTTTAGCAATTCTTTGCAAACTTTGCTTGATTTATGAAGATACCATGCCTTAGTTGCTTGATGTGAAGGCCAAGAAAATAGTTTAATTTTCCCATCATGGACATCTCAAATTCTCCTTGCATCATTAAAGAGAATTCTTCACATATGTCATTGTTTGTTGATCCGAATATAATATCATCAACGTAGATTTGGACCAATAAAGTGTGACCATTATTTCTTTTAATAAATAATGTCTTATCGACTTTGCCTTTTTCAAATCCTCGTTCACATAGGAAGGTACTCAATCTATCATACTAAGCTCTTGGAGCTTGTTTTAGACCATAGAGAGCCTTTCTTAATTTGAAAACATGTGAAGGATTCTTGAAGTCTTCAAAGCCGGGTGGCTGTTTGACATATACTTCTTCATTAATGTATCCATTGAGAAAAGCACTCTTCACATCCATCTGAAACAGTTCAAAGTTCATAGAACAAGCATAAGCAAGTAGTAATCGTATTGCTTCTAACCTTGCTACTGAAGCAAATGTTTCATCAAAGTCAATCCCTTCTTCTTGATTGTATCCTTGAGCGACCAATCTTGCCTTGTTCTGAACAACTATACCGTTTTCATCAAGTTTATTTTTAAACACCCATTTTGTACCAATGATGTGTTTATTTCCAGGATTAGGAACAAGTTCCCATACTTTGCTTCTTTCGAATTGGTTGAGTTCTTCTTGCATGGCAAGTATCCATTGATCATCTTTAAGTGCCTCACCAATCTTGGAGGGTTCGATTTGAGAAACGAATGTCATGTTCAAGCAAGCATCTTGTAGTTTTAGCCTTGTTGTAACTCCTTTGTTGATATCACCTATGATGTTATCAATAGGGTGATCTCTATGGGTTCTCCATTCTTTAGGAAGATTATCATTTTGCTTTTCAATGTTGACTTCACTTTCTTGACTTGGTTGATCAATTTGATGTTCTTTGCTTGTATCATTACTTTCAAAGTCATCATCATCATAAGAAATAATTTTGTCCTCTTTCAAGGGGTTAGTTTCATCAAAAGTTACATGCATTGATTCTTCGACTAATAAAGTTCTTTTATTGAAAATTCTAAATGCTTTACTAGATAATTAGTAGCCAATAAAGATACCTTCATCGGCTTTTTCATTGAATTTCCCAAGGTTGTCTTTACCGTTGTTTAGCACAAAACACTTACATCCGAAGATGTGGAAGTGAGAGATATTGGGCTTTCTTCCTTTGTAGAGTTCATAAGGAGTTTTATTAAGAATCGGTTGAATGATTACCCGGTTGGAAACATAGCATGCTATGTTTACGACATCTGCCCAAAAATACTTTGGTAGACTTGAGTCGCTTAGCATAGTCCTTGCGAGTTCTACCAAAGATCTGTTCTTTCTCTCAACAACCCCATTTTGTTGAGGTGTTCTAGGTGCAGAAAAATTGTGGAAAATTCCATTTTCTTCACAAAATTCTTCAAATGAGGTATTTTGAAGTTCTCCTCCATTACCACTTCTAATTGATACAATTTTGGCTGATTGTTCATTTTGGACTAGCTTGGCATAGTTTTTAAATGCTTTAAAAGATTCATTTTTACTTGCCAAAAATAAGGTCCAAGTGAACCTTGAGTAATCATCAACAATCACTAGTCCATATGAGTTTCCACCAAGACTTTTGGTTCTTGATGGACCAAACAAGTCTATATGTATTAATTGAAGTGGTCTTGAAGTTGATATAACATTTTTAGGTTTGAAAGAAATCTTTGTTTACTTACCTTTTTGACAAGCGTCACACAATTTATCCTTTATAAATTTCATTTTTGGTAAGCCTACAACAAGATCATGCTTGACCAATTTGTTTAAATGATCCATGTGGATATGTGCAATTCTTTTATGCCATAGCCATGCATCATTGTTGTCGCTCACCAAAAGACATTTCATTTTAAGGATAAATCATCAAGATTAAGTATAAAGATGTTTTTGAAACGCTTACCGATAAATTGAATTTCCTTTGTAGCTTCATTTTGGATGATGGATTCATCTTTGTTGAAGGCTATCTTGTATCCTTTGTCGCATAGCTGACTAATGCTTATGAGATTGTGTTTTAGACCTTCAACATATAAGACATCTTCAATCGAGGGGGATGGGGCTATACCGACTTTTCCAATGCCTAAAATTTTTCCTTTGTTGTTGTCTCCATAGACTACATATCCCTTTGATTCAAGAGTCAAAGCTGAAAATTTTGTTATATCACCCGTCATATGTTTAGAGCATCCACTATCCAAGTACCACATATTTGAGGTACTTTGCGTGCATACCTACAAAATTAAAATCAAGTTTTATTAGGTACCCAATGTGCCTTGGGTCCTTGATGGTTAGCACCTTTCTTTACCCACACGTAATGCCCTTTTGGAACGTTAATGTTTCTAACGTGACAGGCATTAGGTGTGTGACCATGAAGACCACAATAAGAACAAGTAGGAGTAAATCTATTTTTAATAGCATGTGTATGATATTTATTTTGAATAATTTTCTCTTTATAATGATGATATTTTTGCATAATTATAATCTTTTCTTGATTGGATTAATTACTCGCTTTAACAAAAATGGTCTTATTCAAGTTTGGTTTATCAAATTTTGAGTATCCAAGACCACTTTTGTCGTTTGAGTATCTTTGCATATTCAAAACATTTTCCAATCCCATTTGTCCCTTTTAGTATCGTTCAATTACTCTATTTAATTGAACAATCTTGAAAGAGAGGGAATCACATTTATTGCATGTAAAACTCTGTTTTAGTTTTTCAGAATCCTTCTCCATAATGTCAACTTTTTCTTGAAGATTTGAGATTTGTCTTTTTTGTGTTGACACTAATTTGAACAGATTTTTACATTCAATAAGTAGTTCCTTAATGGCGTTTTGAGCATCATTATATTCGATAATTAATTCACTATTAGTTTTATTATGATGAGGGGAGTCTATGTTACTAACCTCTTCTTCGTCATCTGATTGATGCGATGCCATCAATGCAACATTAGCGCATTCTTCACTTTCTATTTCTGAAGATGAACTCACTTCGTTGTCTTCCCAAGCTATGTATGCATTTTTGAAGTCTTTCTTTTTGATGACATTTTTCTTGATAAGCTTCGGACAATCTGCCTTGATGTGTCCTTGCTTCCCGCATTCAAAGCAAGTGAAGTTTTGGTTTGAAGTAGAGCTATCTTTCTTTCTGAAACTTTTCTTTTTGAAAGTTCTATTATTTTTAAGAAACTTACCAAATTTCTTAACGAGGAAAGTAATGTTTTCGTCTTCATCTGAATTTTCGTCTTTGATTTGTTCTTTTGATTCGGTCTTTAGAGCAATGTTTTTGGTCTTCTTTTCTTGATTTTTATTTTGTTCTAACCTTCCAAGTTCGATTTCGTGTTCTTGAAGTTTTCCAAATAATGCAGGAAGAGACATTTTGGATAGACTTTTCTTTTCGGAGATTATTGTCACCTTTTGTTGTCAAGCCCTCGTTAATGATCTTAATACTTTTAGATTTAGTTCATCGTTGGTGAAGATCTTTCCAAGAGCCGACAAATGGTTGGTTAAGTGGGAGAACCTTTTCTGTAAGTCAGTGGCAAAATTGACAGATCGTTATTAATGGTTCTCATATATTTGAGCTATTGGTTGTATTCGAATATATGAATGGTTCTCATATATTTGAGCTATTGGTTGTATCATTTACCTTTACATTAAACATCTAATATGTTTGAATTTAAAGTTTATCAATATGATATTTGGACTTCTTTTTGAGCTTGTTGCCTTGATCATAATCGTTGGTCTTTTGTCTTCATCAAAAACATGTATTTTACAATTAATTCACACCTACCTTCCGATAAACCATCATTCGCATGACCAACTAGAGAGTTGAGAAATTCAACTACTTGGTCAAGATAAACCATCACGCAAAAGACTCCAAACTCGTGCATTCCAAAACTAAAGTCATACTTAGATTTTCCAACTATGAACCATGTTCGTTAGTAAATAAGTAGATTTTCTTAAATCAAAACTAATCATGACCATTAAATTCCAACTTCAAAAAAAGACTAGGCCTTACAGACATTAGTTCTTGCCTACCTTTCAATAACGCATCCATCACATGACTAACTAGAGATTCTAAAATTTCAACTACTTTGTCAAGATAAACAATCACCCAAAAGACTCCAATCACATCCATTCCTAAATTGCTGCCATACATATATTTTCCAACTACAAGCCTCGTCCGTTAGTAAATAAATACATCTAACTTCCAATAATTGGAGTAAAAAAATATGGAGCCACATTAGGCCACTTGCTACATAAAAGTAAATTAGTCAAAAGCTATCAAAGGAATCACATGTGTTCCTTAAAGCACCCATATCACTTGCAGACTCTAAAAAAATAACCACTGGCATCTCAAAATACACATAGCTTGTGGCAACATGAAATGTAGTTTGTCTTAAATCTATAATATAAACAATCATCCAAAAGACTCAAAACTCGTTAATTCCAAAACCGAAGTCATATTTAGATTTTAACACTACAAACCTCATCTACTAGTAAATGAATACACCCAACCTTTAACAATTGTACAAAAAAAAAAATTAGCCACATTAGGCCACTTGCTACAAAAAAGTAAAATAGTCAAAAGTCATCAAAAAAGAATCACATGTGTTCCATAAAGAACCGACACCACTTGCAAAATCAAAAAAAATTACCACTTGCACATCAAAATACACAAAGCTCATAGTAACATGGTAATAATATAGAAGGTATGAATGAAGATGATTTGGAAGAAAAATAAAACCATGTGGGTGAGTTAGGTGATGAGATCGAATGGGTACCCTATATACGATACGTAGAATTTTGTTTTAATTAATGTTTTGGTCATTATTTAATGTTGGGAGGTGAGAACGAGTGTTGAAGTTGTTAGAACCAAGTTGGTTTGAAAAACTATGATCCTTACTTGTTTTGATGATAACAAAATCATTTTGTGAGAATAATTTAAAGAACTAACGTTTTGATTAAGTGTGTAGTTCCCATATCAAGTGGATTTTGTATGATTTTACGTTGCATCATCTGATGATTGGAATAAGATAAAGGGACACCAAGACTTCGCTTCTATTTTCTCCTCTAGTAATTTTGGAAAATACAAGCAATGCTATGATTCGTTTGCTTCTAATGACTACAACAAGCATCTGATCATCTGCCTCTGATAACCTTGACAAGCAAGTGATTTTATGCCTCTGATAATCGCATCAAGCATTTGATCGCTTGACTCTGGTTAATATTGTATGCTTTAATGAAAGTCAACGCTATGATGAAAGTTAATGCTTTGAAGAAGACAGAGTTTTTGCACGTCCTCTAATAAACACATTGAATCTGTTATTTGTTTGAAGGTTTATGAGACATGATCTGATCATCGTATCATCTGTTCCTTTTGTCTTTATACTAAGATACGCATAATCAATTACAAGGATTCTTTTTGACAAGTTTTTAATGGCGAATCAATCTCAGAAGATTTGATACGAAACTTCATGATACATGATAATTTCTTGCAATCAGGACAACGACAAGTACTCTAAAGATATCTATAAAAGGACGTGTAACCCTTACTTGGAAAACACAAAAACCAACGCCTTGCAATAAGCATAATACAGTCGTCTATGCATTCTTCCTCTTAATTTTTTGTTTTACCTAGTGGTGAGAAATTATTTTAAGAGTACAACTTTGTAAATACCCTTTCTGGGAGCCTCTTTTTTTTTTTTAGAAAACCTAAACCTATTCTTTAGTAACCTAGCCCAGTAGTGGTTGCCTATTCTTTAGTAACCTCAACAGTTTGGTTGTACTTACCTAGAAGCTTGAGAATACTCAAACAAATTTAGTTTGACTAGCAGGTGTTCAGTGGGAGTGTGATTCAGTGGTGAATTAGTGGATTAAATCCTTCAAGTTAAAGGGACTGGACATAGTTATCGTGTTGGTGGTGAATGAAGATAAATTGGTTGTTTTATTCTATTTTTCTGTTTATCTGCTATGTTTTCATTATTTTAGTTTATTCTTTTTATAAATAGTTTTAAATAAAACACAATTTAACCCCCTTCTTGTGTTTCTCATTCTTCAATTGGTATCAGAGCTCGGTATTGAAGTTGAGCACTTAACTATGTTTGAGTAAAGATCTGTGTTATTATGACTAACTCTTGTGACAAAGTCATAGGTGGAAACGTTAACAGGCCTTCTTTGTTTGATGGAGAAAGATTCGAGTACTAGAAATATAGGCTCATAAGTTTCTATATCTCCATTGATCCTAAACTTTGGGACATAGTTGAAGATGGCTAGGAGGCTCAAAAAGACGATGTTGGTGTTGAAATATCCCGGAAGGATCTCAACGCTGATCAAAAGAAACAATACAAAATGCATCATAAAGTTAGACCTTTCATGATGAATGTTATGATCTTTAAAGAGTATGAAAAATGCAACAACAAAGAAACAATAAAGAGTATCTTTGATCCTCTGGTTCTCAACTATGAAGGAAATAAGTAGGTACATGAAGCTTAGGAAAATCTACTTGTTAGAAAGTATGAACTCTTCTAGATGGAAGAAGACGAAGACATTGAGAAAATATTTTCTAGATTCCAAAATCTGGTCTTCAGATTGAAGGTTCTCCAAAAGAGTTACATTACCTCTAACAACGCTAAGAAGAACTTCAGAAGTCTTCCCAGAAAATGGAGACCAAAATTAACAACAATTCAAGATGCTAAAGATCTAAACAAATTTCTTCTGGAATAGCTAATGAGTTCTCTCTGATCCCATGAGATTGAACTAGATGAAGATGAGCCCAAGAAGAAGTCCAAATCCTTAGCTCTCTAGTCCCAAGGAAAGAAGGTTAACTCCAATGCCCTACATGCTACTGAAGACTAAGAGGAAAGCGAATCAGATGATCATAATGAAGACCCACATGATGAAGAGTTGTCTTTCATCTCAAGAAAAATCTAGCAAACGTGGAACAACAGGAAGAAATCCTTTACCAAAAGAGATTTCAAACGATCCCAAAATAGCATAGAAAAAGGTGAAAATTCAGACAAGAAAAGACTTTAAGGCAAAGAAGAAATGTCTTATGGCTACTTGGGATGACTCTGATGAATCGTCTAATGAAGATGAAGAGTACGCAAACACGGCTCTAATGGAAGATAAACACTTCGACTCTAATTATGACGATGAGTTTGTTGATGAAGAAATTGAGGTATTAATTGACCTATATCGTAATGAACTTATAGATATGTTAAATGAGTTTCTCAACAAGAATAAAAAAGTTTCTTAAAAACTAAAATCTCATAGAAATGGTCATAACATCTTAACAAATAAATATTGTTATCTTGAAAAAGATTTTGAAAACCTGAAAAGAGAAAATCTAACTCTGAAAGAAAATGTTCTAAAAATTTCATAGGATAAAGTCTATAATTTTGTTAAGTATGAAAAAGTCTTTCAAGAATTTCTTGAAAACGACATAGATAGAAGCAAACAAGCATCTACGATTTATGGTGTTAGCGAAAACAATAAACGTGGTATTGGTTTTGAAGAACCAGAGAAACTCGTAAAGTTAACTTACAAGATATTGCTTGCATATATTACTTAAAGAAATGTCTTTATAAAAGATCTATCCTATGCAAAAAACATGGAAAGACAAGATACCTTTCAGAACTAAAAAACTAGGATCCATCCAAATTTGGGTACTTAAGAATAAAATAATATATCTTACAGATATCCTTAGCAACAAAGTTAAAACACCAGTCATGGTTCTAGGGCGGTGGATGCTCACGACACACGACGAGAGAAATGTCTATGTTCCCATACTTGACCTTTAAGAATGGAGGATTCATAGGTTTTGTAGGTGATCAGAAGGGTAAAATCATTGGGCACAATATAGTAGGTAATGGTTCCCTTCCCTCTATTAAAAATGTTTTACTTGTAAATGGACTAATCTCTTCCTTCTATTAAAAAATGTCTATTGAGGTTAATTTCAAAATTGAAAAGACTTGATTTAGTCACAGGCTTGCCAAATCTTAAATATGAGTTATATGTTGTTTGTGAGGCATGTCAGAAACGCAAGGATGAGTCACATAAAGTTTTCACAACCTTATGGAAACAAGTCCAAAATGAAAAGGTTTTTGTATTCCAACAATTCGTAGTGATGATGGGGGTGAATTTGAAAATAAGCTTTTTGAAAACTTCTATGAAGAGAATGGAATTTTACAAAAAAAAATCATCTCCTAAAACACCTCAACAAAACGGTGTTGTAAAAAGAAAAAATACATCTCTTCAAGAAATGGCATGCACCATGATGAACTATAGAAAGGTAAAAGGGCCAACATTTCATACTTTCGTCAATTTGGTTGCATATGTTATATTTTGAATACCGAAGAGAATCTTGACAAATTTGATTCATGATCTCAAGAGTGCACCTTGTTGGGATAATTTGAAAGGTCTAAAGCTTATAGAGTATTCAACAAAGAAGCACTAATTGTTAAGGAATCAATCCATGTCAAGTTTGATGACAAAAAGCTTGACCATAAAAAGTCAAAGCTAGATGTATACTTTTAAGATCTACATATATTAGAGGAACCAACAAAAGCAACCTCCAATGATTAGAAGATATGCCTGATAACTCAAGAACAAGCAATAATGATCCGCCAACAAATTAAGATCATCAAGAATCCAAACCTAGATGGAAATACAAATCTTCTCATCCAAACTCTCTGATCATAAAAAGTGAAAATGATCATCTGAAAACTAGATCCGCGTTTAAAGAAACATTATGTTTGGACTACTATCTAAAATTGAACCTACAACTATAGACGAAGCTCTATCAGATGATGGATGGATAGTGGCTATTCAAGAAGAGTTGAATCGATTCAAAAGAAATGATGTATGGGATCTTGTCCCCAAGCCTAAAGAAAGAAGTTAATTTGAACCAAGTGGGTTTTCTGAAATAAACTTAATGAGAAAGGTGAAGTGATTAGAAACAAGGCTAGACTTGTAGCTCAAGGAAACAGACAACAAAAGGGTATCGATTACACTAAAACTTTTGCCTCTGTAGCAAGGTTATAGGCTATCAGAATTTTACTTTCATTTGCAGTTTTTAACAAAATCATTTGATATCAAATGGATGTGAAAAGTGTTTTCTTAAATAGTTACATAAATGAAGAACTACATGTCAAACAACCTTCTGGATTTGAAGATAATGATTTCCAGACTATGTTTTTAAATTAAACAAATCTTTGTATGGTCTGAAACAGGCTCCAAGAGCTTAGTATGATAGACTAAGCAATTTCTTATTCAAGAATGATTTTGAAAGAGGTTGGGTTGATACTACTTTATTTAGAAAATAATAAAAAGAATTACCTTCTCATTGTTCAAATCTATGTTGATGTATCATTTTTGGTTCTACTAACATCAAGCTCTGCCAAGAGTTTTCTAAGTTAAAGTAGAATGAATTTTAGACGAGCATGATGGGAGAATTAAAATTCATTCTTGGAATCCAAATTCATCAAAGCCCGGATTGTGTAAACCTATGTCTACACCTATGCATCCAACTAGTTCTCTTGATAAGGATGAGTTGGGTAAAAAGGTATATCAAAAGGTATACAAAGGAATGATTGGTTCTCTCCTCTACTTAATTGCCTCTATACCTGTTACTTTGTTTAGTGTTTGCGTGCAATATTTCATGCTGACCCTAAAGAATCCCACTTAACAATTAATAAAAGGGTATTTAGATATCTGCAAGGTACTACTAATCTTGGTATGTATTATAAGTTTTCCTTTGAGTACAGGTTAATAGGTTTCTATTATGCTAACTATGATGGGGACAAGCTAGAAAGGAAAAGCACCAGTGGAAACTATACATTCCTTGGTGAGAATCTAATCTCCTAGTCGACCAAAAGACAAGGGACTATTGCTCTATCAACAGCAGAAGAAAAATATATCTCAACAGCATGCTATAACACTCAGCTGTTGTGGATGAAGTATCAACTAGAAGATTTCAAAAATCAATGAGAGTAACATTTCAAAAATCCTATTTTCCATTTAAGGGAAAACATATAGAGATTAAACATCATTTTATAAGGAAATTTGTTAACACTGATCATTTAGGGCTGATATTTTCACAAAATCCTTTACGAATGACAGATTCAATTTTATAAAGAAAAATATAAATATTTTGTTTATAAAAGAATGATGTTGAAGTCTCTGTATATTTTCCTCTAGTAAAATAAAGTAAATGGTTAAATGTACATATGATTTGCCTCTGATGAAATTGAAATTATTTTTGCATCTGGTCAATCTAAATTCAATTAATTTTAATATGAACAGTATATCTGGTAAATTGTGATAATCTGACAGGTGTGGTTCACATGTGTTTACGCGTGCTCGCTAGTTATGGTTTTTTTATAAAGTCAACTGTTTTCATAAAACCCACTCACCACTCACATTCCTCGTGTATTCCCACAATTTCTCTCTTTCATCCTCAAACCCTACACTCGAAAACGTCTCCTATGTTCCTACCATGCAATGCAATCTTGATCAGTTAGAAAATCTGCATGAAATCCAAGTCAATTTCACAAACCTAGCTGAAAATGAATTTGACTTTATTGAGGAGTTTGTTGGTGTTGGTTGATCAGAGTAATTTAACCTAGAACAAGATATGGCTTTGGACGTTTTAGTCAAAGAATTTTGGAGATTTGCTAACACAAACAAAGACGGAGAAGTATCTAGTATTGTGTTAGGGCTTCCCATCAAGATTACTCAACAATCCCTAGTGGCTATTACAATAAGGAGTTGTTCGAAGATCCTAAGGTGAATTCTAAGTATGTGCATTTAAAACCTAAGTACATGGTACTCTTCAAAATTCTGATTGGATGTGTGGTACCCAAAGGTGGGTTTGTGGACCATATTAACAAAGACCACAAGGGTCTAATGTGGAATATCTCTAAGAGGTTGAAGTGCAATCTTCCATAACTTGAATGAGAACAGAGAAAGTAGAGGGTACGAGGTCAGAGATAGGATAGTCATAGCATTGTCTTACAGACCATTGGAGCAAGTAGATTATGGATGATCACCAAAGGATGCACATAGCTTGCCTTATCAGAGGATTAATTGTCATTAGATGATTTACTCTAATAAGAATGTTGACTTATTCATAGTCGTTGACTTCTTCATAGTAGTTGACTTTTTTTATAATGTTATCTTTTTCCTGAATGTTGACTGAGCGTTGACTTTCTCTAGAGTCATTAACGTTATCAAAGGTATTGTGTTTCTTCAGAGGCATACGAATTAGACATTTGATGAAGTTATTAGAGGCAGCTTTGTTAGAGGTTTGCTTGCATCTCTAGAGGCAACTGAGTCAGACGCTTGCTTACTTCATCAGAGGCAACTGAGCTAGATGCTTGCTTGCTTCTTCAGAGGCAATTGAGTCAGACGATTGCTTGCTTCTTCAGAGGAAACTAAGTCAGACGCTTGGTTGTACCAACAGAGATGCGTATCACCCGACTTAGAAATGTAGAGCATAGAAACGGTGTCTTGGTGTTCCTTTGAATTGATCTAACAATCAGAGGATATAACATAATATCCTACACAAACAATTGATCTTGGAACTGCACACTTAATTGAAACATTAGTGCATTAAATTGTTCCCACAAAATACCTTTTGTTATTATCAAAACAAGATTAGGAATTGTTCTTCAAACCTTTTAGGTTCTAACAATTCCCTTTGTGGTTGAATACTTGTATGCTTATATCTTTGAAGAAGATAATAAAGAAGTAGTTTTGGAGTATTTGAGCACGTGTCAATCGGGCCAAGAGATGGCTCCACAATATTCCTCTTCTTACAATTAAACATGCATATTTTAAAGGGGAGCTTTCTTGTGATATTCTATGTTAATTCTATTTACTCCTTTAAAATTAAAAAATTATTCACAAAAATAGATATTTGTCATCATAAAAAACGGAGAGATTGTTAGAACCAAGTTGGTTTGAAGAGCTATGAACCTTACTTATTTTGATGAAAAACAAATTATTTTGTGGGAACAATTTAAAACACTAATGTCCTGTTTAAGTGTTCACCTCCCATATTAGGTTATTTTGAATGACTTTATGTTGCATCCTCTGATGTTTGGACTAAGTTAAAGGAAAACCAAGACCCTGCTCTGATTTTTGTATTCTGAGTCTGATGAATGCACTCTGAAATGCACCTATGGTATTTCTATTATTGCAAGCAACGCTTTGATTTGTTTGGCTCGGATGACTACCACAATTATCTGATCACTCTACCTCTAAATAAGCAAGTGATCTTCTGCCTCTAATAAATCGTGTCGAGCTTCTGATCGTCTTACTCTGATTATTAAAAGTCAACTCTTTAATGAAAAGTCAATGCTCTAATGAATAGTAAACACTCTAAAAAGTCCACACTCTAAAGAAGACAAATTTGTCTTAAGTTCTATGTGACATACTTTGATTATAATATCCTCTAGTCTCTATGTCTGCATATCAAGATACGTATAATCAATTACAAGGACTATTTTTGGACAAGATTTGATAACATCAATCTTTGAAGATTTGATACGAAACTTTGTGATACATGTTGATTTCTTGCAATCAAGAAAACGGCCAAACACACTAAAGTTTCTCTATAATAGGAAGAGTAACCCTCATTGATCTTGACAACAATAATGCACTGTAATAAGGACAATACAATT
This sequence comes from Cicer yamashitae, assembly GCA_037974755.1. Lineage (NCBI taxonomy): Eukaryota > Viridiplantae > Streptophyta > Magnoliopsida > Fabales > Fabaceae > Cicer > Cicer yamashitae. Next base: position 18,494,715 of record JBBPBQ010000001.1, read on the forward strand.
GTCTCTACACTCTTGCTCTCTATCCTTTGTTTTGTCTAAGTGGTGAGAAATAGTTTATGAGAATACAATATTCTAAACACCCTATTGTGAGAGTATTCAGAAAACCCTTAAACTTACTCTTTTGTAATCTAGCCCAGTAGTGGTTGCATTCCTCAACAGTTTGACTGTACTAAGCTAGAAGGTTGAGAAGACTTGAACACAATCAGTTTGACTAGCATGTGTTCAATGGAAGTGTGATTCAATTGGTGAATTAGTGGATTAAATCCTTCAGTTTGAAGGGATTGGACATAGCTATCGTGTTGGTGGTGAACCAGGATAAATTGGTTGTGTTGTTATGTGTTTCTACTCTATTTGCTTTTTTCATCACTTTGTTTTAATCTTGTTAAAAAAGTTTTTTAAAATAAAACACAATTCAACCCCCCCCCCCTCTTGTGTTTCTTGTTCTATAGAAGTGAATCATGGAGAATAGTTGTTATTTGGTAAAGGAGTGCTAGTTAAGGTAAGGGCTCCTTCCATTTTTAGTATAACATATTATTCTTAAATAGTACATTGGTGTTCTTTTGAAATATTGATTAATTATGGTGCAAATTTTATTGGTATGGTGAAATAATTAATGTATTTTGGTAAAATATATTCATACATGCATTGCTGATGTAAATATTCATATGGACGTTCTCAAATTCCTGAGGAAATATTTAGTGATGTGTTTTCAAGTGAACTTCACAATTTCTTTTGGGAAAAGCCCTTGCAGTTGAGGTGATATTCTGGAAACATATGCATTAACTGTTGGTGTCGCATTAGGGTGTTTGATGTATAAGTTGTGTTAGATACTATGACAAATATGCATGTTTTATTAGTTGTTATTTATGCTTTGTATTTGCTAAGTATTTAATGTTAATTTCGATTGGTGGCCCTTTACTTTATGTGAACTAGGCCGAACGCTCCAGATTATTAGGATCTGTTTATGCAGAGTTCAGGTTGATGGTGAAGGTCTAGCAGTGTCATGGCTTCGACTACTAGTCAAATGTGAACAGTTGGATGTAGCTAGTGGGTCAATGGTACCCAATAACCTTTGTCTAAGTGGGTTATGATTAGCTTAGGGAGATAATATGTGTTGACAACTCTTGTTGTTATTATTTTTTTTTTAACTTGATGCAATTTATATTTATATTTGAAATAAAGAAGTTTGATTTTGGAAGTCTCCATTTTCAAACGTGTTGTAGATAAGTTTATTTTAAAAGATTTTTAGAAATTTTTATTTTAAAAAAATTATTGTAAAAGTCAGAGTGTTATATTAAACCACAACAACAATAACAACCAAAGCATTACCACTTTTCCAAGACAAGATTTTTCAACAAAACCTTGTGTTTTTCCAAAGAAATCTAAGAACTTCAAAAAGTTCAACAACAAGCTTTATAATGAACAAGAAAAACCAAAACAAAAAGTGCCCCCCCCCCCCCCCCCCCC
>JBBPBQ010000001.1:18496321-18557592 GCA_037974755.1 Cicer yamashitae
GGCCCCCCCCCCCCCCTCTCACTCAAGACAACTCACAACCTAGGAAAGGAAGGAAGGAGATGTGATTTATTTTTTATACCTAGTATCAAAAAGACAACCAAGATGATACCAACAACCTTGCTTCCAAAACTTACTCTAAAATCCTCATAGATATCTCTTTCAAGTAGTGGTTTGTGTAACTATTTTGTTTTTTCTCACCGACATTTGTTTTCTTAGGGGTGGACAATGGGCGGATTCTAACCCAAAATGCCAAATTGACCCAAACTATGGGTCTAATTTTGAGATCCAGTTCTGTCCATTTTGACCAACGGCTTAGCCAAGATGCAGGTCACACATGTGGTTTGAAGCGGGTTAGATCTCAAACAACAACAACAACAACAACAAAAATTCAAAACAAAAAGATAAAAACTTAGATCTAGAATCCAAAACAAAAATAATATGAAAAATTGAATATCATTAATCTCGATTTGTATCATTGACTTCAACAAAAAACTTTAAAAATTGAGAATTGAGAAAAAAAAGATGATGATGAAGATGAAAATTTGAGGTTTGTTAGTTTTATGGTGGTTTTGAGAGAGAGATAGAGATAGAGAGAGACTCTGAACGTGAAGCAGGAAGGGGAGAGAGGTTTGATGCAAACTAGGATTGAAATAAAATGTTTAAAAGTCATTAATAAATGTAATATTGTGAAACTAAAACATAGGAATAAGAATTAACAATTAGTATTACAATATTAAAAAGTAGTGTCACAAATATGTACTTAAATTAAAAATATATGCAATTATTACTAAGATAAATATGCATTAATAGACTCACACGGTGTGGGCTACACTCCCACTGAAAATGCGTTGGCCTACTCTGACAACAAGACGTCAGTGGCGTGTGAAGATGGAAAATTCACTGTCTCATGTTTGTATGTGTATTAGTCATTATGTATAATACTAGTACTACACGTCAATGAGCGGGTTTGATCACTGTTTGGTCTAAAATTTTGACTTGCATCCGCTCAAATTAACATGCGACACCATGTTGACCTGTTTAGCTGATATACCGACCAACCCGTCCATTTATACTCTATTTTCTGTAGTTTACTCAGTCTTCGGGCGGGTTAGATAAGTTGACCGCCCCTAGTTTTCTCTCAAGCAAGGAACTCTAGTCACACACTAATCAAACTTGGTCTTTAAGTTTGCCATTAAAATAATATGGTTTAATTTCAACCACTCAAATATCTTATTCACTCAAAATATCTCACCAACTAACATCAAATCATTATACCTCTTTTGTCATTAAAATGCACTAGTTACATCAAGCTACTTTATGTCACATTAAACTCCCTCTAGTACCAACTTCATTAACTTCATTAAGATATATAATTTCGACATAGAATTCACCTACTTATAGTTCCACTTGTCGTAACAACTATTAGTTATTAATATTGGTCAAAATAAATATTTTTCCTCCAGGAAAATATTTCGACCATATATCCCAGTTGAAATTTCCATGTCATTCTTAATTTGTTAGAAATTTAAACAGTGGATGAATTTTATTTGATTCACCAAACACATAAAAAATCACTTTGATTTTTTTTTCTACGAAAATCTAAACATCACATATAAACTCAAGAATATAAATAAATATAAATTTTCCTTAATTTAATTTATTTCACACTAAAACATAAATTTCACAATTGCATAGCACAAAATAGCAGATAAAACATGTCGTTTCTGTCAAATGCAGTCCTTACATGAATCCCTCCCGATTCCCTTCTTATTTAAATCAAACATGAAAAGATCCAAATTTATAAAAAAAATAAAAATAAAAATAAAATTATACAAAATATTTGAAATTGTGAGTCTCATTTAATAATTTTGCGTAAATTAAAAAAGATATAAACGCATAAAATTAGAAAATGTTAATCATTATTATAAATATAAAATAGAAAATAATATATTTATAAATGTAACATTGGACTCATAGTGGAGTGTATTTAGTCACTTCAATGAATTGTCCAATTACTTGAATTAAAACATAAAATGAGTTATAATCTCTCCTATTAACCGTCTCTCTAGCCAAGTAATTATTATTAAAATTTATCTATGAAAAATATAGTGGAGTATATTTAGGGTTCAATTTCCAGAAGTGAGATGCTTCCAGTGCACTCTTAGATGTTTCTCTAAGGTGTCTTTCCCTCTTTCCCTTTCAATATCCGCCAAAAAATGTCATCCTCATCCAACCCCACAAACCTATGTCCATTTCCCTTTTCTGAATCAAACCTTAAGATACCAAGCAAAAACTATAGCCACACAGTGAGCATAGGGACCCCAGAAACATCACAAAACAATGAAGAAAAAGGAGCAACTATCGAACTTCATGTTCAAGGATTCTATAAGCTCTATGTTGAACTCTTTAAAGGGGTTCCACCTTTAACAACTGAAAAGGGTTTTATTGTGTCACCAAAGTTTAGGTACAAGATAAAGGTTCCTTTTTTCTTTCTCTCAAATTATAATCCTCATTTTTGTGCCCTTTTTGTCTCTCAAAAATTGGCAAAATTACCCATAAGTCCTGGTTTGGCTACATATATAGAACCGCATATTGTTCAGAATGTTATTTCATTGGGAAAAAGGAGTTTAGACAAGGAGTTTAAGGTTGTTTTTGATGTTAAGGTTGTTGAAATTGATTTGGCAGATAATCGTGAGTGTGATGGGTTTCGTAGACGTGGTTTCATTTAGAAGGATCAAGTTTTGAGATGGATTGAAAACTGTTTATGCTTATGTTTATCAAACAATTTTAAAGAATTGATATATAGTGTACCGCTTTATAATTTGCTTGAGTTTGTGTATGTATTTGTGTTGTTTATCTTAGACTTTTTTGTTCGGTTATGAAGTGATTGAGTTTAGAAGATTAATAAATTTAAGTTAAAGATAAATTATTTAGAGGTATGTTAGTTACAATATTGATTTAAATAATATTAATTAAATTTTATTTATTTAAATTGTTTTTGGTACAATATGCAATTTTACTTTTTTGGCATAAAGAAAGTTTTAGTTACTTTTTTAAAAGAAAAATATTTAATTGCAGTTTTAGTCTTTTTATTTTAGTTGAATTACGAAAATAGTTTTCTATATTATTTCTTTCTAATTTTGATTCCCAAATTGAATTTTGGTTCAAAACTTGATGAAGTGTTAATTTTTTAAGCCACACTATACCATTTATGGTCATAGATTTTAGATACAATTGTTGCACCATGAGATTTTGAGGTACAATTGTTGCACCATGAGATTTTGAGGCATAGTGTGGTTTAAATAAGCGCAAAAAAAATGACATTTCATCAAATTTTAGATCAAAATTCTATTTGAAGGACCTAAATTGGGGAGAAATAAAATAGAGAGACTATTTTCGTGATTCAGCTAAAATAGGAGGGTCTAAACTGCAATTAAACTAAAGAAAAATTATGTTGATATTAGCTTCTAGAGATGCATATATATTACTTCTTTTAAAAATAGAACCAAAGAATTTTGTAACTACATTTAAATAGTAGCTGTAAAAACATTCATTTAAAAATTTCTCTAAATTGATTTTAGTTTAGAAAAATGAGAATTTGGAAGAAAGAGAATATTTATTTAAGGGTTTTTTTAAATAAAAAATATTTATTTAAACTTTTATTTAATTGATATTTTTTTGTTAAATACTGTAAGGGTTAAATAAAGTAAAATTAAACATTTCCTCATATTCCTCTGTTAAAAATTTTCCTGGAAACCATTAGAACTAAACACAAAAAATCACTTCCCTCTTTTTTACTTTTTCCACCTCAATTAAAATTTCTCTCCTCTCACTTTTTCTGACAAGATATCTTCTCTTTCACTTGAACAAACAAACCTTTAAACTTTAGTTACCAGTACTTTCAAAAACCTTTCAAAAATTTTACTTTGGACATGTTCATTAAAAAAATTGAGATAAATTTGAGTTAAATAACCTTTGGTTATTGCTTCTTGGTGCCCCTAATTATATTTTCACTATTTATTTTCAGTTACCACTTTTGTAAAAGAAATGTGTTCTTATTTATGTGTTGATTTCAACGTTGCATACAATATTAATTATCGTTTTGTTAATATCACTTTAACTATTTATTGCAAGAGAGAAATGAATTGAATGAGATAATAAATAATTAAAAATAAAAAACTACAGTTTTGGTTTTTTTATTTTACTAATTTATGGAATCCATTTCTATTTTAAAATCGATAATTTTGGTCTCTGTTATATTTTTGAATTAAAAAAATTAATTATTTAATATATTTTAAATGACGTGTCATACGATTTTATCATATAGAATCACTTAGATAGATTAATTATTCATATGTTATTAATTAAATTATAAAAAAAATTGAAGTTAAAAGTTAAGTTTTTAGACGGTTCTATTATGATTTTATAGCTGTTAATTATTCTACATCATTATATCATATGCGACGTTATTTAAAGTATCTTATATGGATATTTTTTGGTTAAAAAAGTCAGAATGATGGACAAATACTTTAGATTTTAAAATAGATGATCGATTTTGTGAATTGGTAAAAATAGGAAGACTAAAATTGCAATTAAATTTTAAAAGTATTACTTCCTCTGTCTCATTTTTAGTTGACTGGTTTGAGTTATGCGTGATGCTTAAGAAAATGATTAATTTTGTTGATTTCAATGATAAAATAAATTTAATTTACTAAAATACCGTTATTAATTGCAATTGGTTACAAAGTTTGATGATTTGAGATATAATAAATAATGATATTTTGGTGAAAAAAAAATAATTAATGTTGTATTCGTATTGTAATAAGTAATTAATAAGTTTCATTTACTCAAATACCGTTATTAATTGCACTGAGTTGAAAAATTTAATTAGTTGAGATATAATAAATAATGATATATTATTGGAAAAAAGTAATTAATATTGTATTCGTATTGTAAAATGATAAATAATTTGAGATAGAAAAAAAAAACAAATGAGACAATTTAAAATGAGATGAAGTGAATATAAAAAAAACACAAATGATTTTATCAAATATAATAATATTTTAATTTAATTACAGTTTTAGTCCCTCTATTTTTACTAATTTATGGAATTGATTTTCCTATTTTAAAAGTTGACAGATTTGATATTTCCCTCATATTTTTGCACTAAAAATTGACGATTTGATATATTTTAAATGTTGTGGCATACAATTTTATGATATAGATGCATTAATTATAATTATAAAAATGAAAAGTTTCTAAAGTTGAAAGTTAAGTTTTTTGTGGTGTTTATTGTGATTTTATAAGTGTTAATCATTCTACATTATTATGTCATATATCACATTATTTAAAACATGTTAAATCGTCATTTTTTAGTTAAAAAATTAAAATGAAAACTAAAATTCTCATTTTAAAATAAAAAGACTAATTTTCATGAATTGATAAAAATAAGAAAACTAAAACTACAATTAAAAATATTTTTAATAATAGATGTAAATAACTTTTATCTTAGAAGAAAAATAGTGAGAGTATTTTATAAATTTTTATGTCTTTGTTAATCTCAACTACTTATTTCATTTCATCCATATCTTTCGAATGACTGACATTTCAAGTTTCAATGCAAAATTTATTGGGAATTACTAACACTCTAACTTTTCTACACTAAAGTTTTATTCTCTCGATTTTAAATATAGATAAAATAAATTAAAAATATATCAATGTTTTTAAATAGATCTTTTTAATTTCATATTTGAGATGGAAGTAATATCGAGTTTAATATTCAGTCATTTGACTCCACTTTTTATTTTGAATTATTAATTATTTAAATACTGGTATTTTTAAATAAATTTAAATTTTAAGATATCTTTATTTTACAGGCATCCAATCTAACTGTTTTTTGTAGATATCAAAGAAGTCTCTAATTAATTTAAGAATTTATTTGATGATTAATTAGAGTATAATATATTGAGCCATACAAAATAAAATATAAATATGATATGTTTATATATTGTTTGTTTGATATGCAATAGATAAGAGATTAAATAACAGAATTTTTCAATCAACCAAGCTATGAATTCTTTTCAAATAATTTTTTATATATAATAAAAAAGTAACATCTCATTTCGATATAATTCTTGCTACTTGTTAGTAAAAAAAAAACAATAAAAGAATTCTTGCTACCGAAATTGCTAAGATAGGATTCTTGACTAGCTTATGTGGTTGGAGTTGCTTTTATGAGACCTTAGGCTTTATTTTTCTTTTCCCCTTTGGGGATCTTACTTTTGCTTTAAGTCTTTTCCAAATATGTTAATTTATCTCTATATGTTAAAAGAGTTTGCTCAGTTTTTTATGGCAAAACTTACTCCACAAGTAATCACATGAATTCGTTTAGATCTCTTTTTCACTTTAAATACATTCCCTTACCTTTTTATTATTTTAATATTTTTTTAATTTGGTCCAAGAACATTTAAATAAGATGGTAAATGTCTCTTTTAATTTAATTAAAAATCATGGATTCAAATATAGCATTAAAAATACAATATTAAATTTCTTAAAGAGAACTTACTACTTGTTGTAATTCTACCTATTTGAAAGGATACTTAGTTAAATAAAAATATAATTACACTTTACTGTTATTTTTTTTATTACTATATTCTTTTTCTTTTTTAAAAGAGGGATTTTATTTTATTTTAGAAGAGATGATAAATATCATTATAATTAATTTACACAAATGTAAAATTTTGAATTTAAATTTAAGACAAGTCGTCTAATTTAATAATATTAATATTTGTCAATTGAGTTAGCACTTAAGAACAAAAAAGATATTTTCATTTTTGTATGTAAAATATCTTAGCTGCCAAAAGCATTTTATCACTATACCTTTTTTTTACCTGGTAATATTATAATCAGCTTTAGCTGCTTATACCTTTCAAATGTATTTTTCTTTTTTCTTCTGCAACTACATATAGAACTGAGGTTGTTTCATAGTTAAAAATTCTTAATTTTATTTTCCTGTATAGGGTATTCATGTGGGGTTAGGGAATAGGTTTTGAGGTTAAATATGTTTGTTTTTAGTAAAACATAATCACATTGTACCTAATAACTATTTAAGAATCCCTAAAAAAAATACACTATTTATTAAAGCAGTGTGCTGTGGAAAGTTCTTAACCGACCTAAACTCAATTTTTGACACAAATAATTACGGAGTAGTAATGTCTTCACACTGTATCTTTATTTCCTCTCATTTATTTCTTCTCATTAATTTATATTTTCATTCTCTTAATTTATACTCTGTAAGTGAAATATAAACAAAAATAATAATTAAAAAATTGATATATTTAATTAAAAATAAAATAGTAACTCACAACAATATTTTGAAAAAAATATATTTTCTTTGTCTTTTAATGAGTAAATCATTTGATCATTTTACACATATTAAAAAAAAATATAAATATAAGAGAAATAATAATACTTTTACCTAATCAAACTTGTTAAATATTTATTTATTATCAATATCATAAATACATAGTAGAAGAAATTACATTAGAAATGATGTAAATAATATTAATTAAATAGTATAATTAAAAAAATATATTAAAAATTGAAATGAAAATTCATTTTAGACTTTTTTATATGGGTTAGTCACCGTAGAAGGGAGTAGTTTCCATAACTTCCTTCGTAACCATTTTAAATCTTTTTCCTTTTCTATATTATACTTTACAAATTTATATACTAAAATGTCTTACTTTTTTTAATCTTTAGATCGCACCTCCGTCCTGTGACCATCTAAAAGATAATTTTTTTATTTCTAGTAGGAGGTTGTATTCCCAAATGCGATCATCTATAACTTTTTAATTTTTTTTTATTTTTTATTTTAACAAAGGAATAATTGTTAATTTAATAAATAAAAAATAATAAAATATTTAAAAAAACAAAATTTTATTAATAAAATCAAACAAAATACATTTAATAGAAAAAAATACATCTAAGTTAATGCGGTTGAGTAGTTGTGACAAAACAAATAACGTGTTATATTATTTTAAAAACTCCCTCCTATTTTGCAGATAAATTAGTAACTTAATTCTATTTTGTTAACAACTCCATCTTATTTTTCCTCCAGATCTAATAAATAAATAAAAATAATAAAAATGATAATAATAAACAAAGTAAATTATATTAATAAAATCAAACAAAATACATTAAATTGAAGAAAAAAATACATCAAATTTAAATGAATGATATCCACCTAAATGTCATCTAGTTCCACATCTAGGTTGTCGTCAAACTAGTCTAGCTCTTTGAAGGAGTTGAGGTTGTTCTGGTGGATCCTCATTTTGATCATTATCCTCATTGTAATTTGTATGTGGATTAGAACCACTACCACCTGCCTCCATATAATTTTGAGTCTCGGGGTTATACATGAAATCAAAAACAGCATAAGCCGACTCAGGAGTTGTGCACTAAGTTCCAAACAAATTATAGAAAATCCCGCTTTTGTCGGATGACCAGGGTTGGTATTTCTGGCACTGAAAGAACGTAATACTGAGTCGGTATTTCTGCAGATTTATGTAGATGTGGTGGTGATTATGGACCATAATATGGAACTTCTGTAGGGGCATGTAGGTGAGGTGATGATAAAGACGGTTCTGCTGTTTGGTGCATGGTTTGTTCTTGTAGGGTTGATTGGGGGTTGAGTGCACATGAGGATATGATGACGGTTGCAAACGTGGATCATACATATATTGTTCGACATATATAAATAATTTGGCGTGCTATCTAAACCAATTCATATATTCTATGATGTAGCGTAAAACACCTTATACAAATTGACCTTTGAATACGTAATTCTCACGTTCATTCCAATGTTTAATCTCTTTTTTTCAAACCCAGTTCCGATTATCATCAATGCCACACCTCATGTCGACCTCATGGTAGATTTTCATGTCCTCTGGTGGTTGTGATATTTGTTGATGGAAGCCAAACTGAAGTGCGACTCTATCTATATGATATTTTTCAATAATATGATAACAACGCAAATAGGTACATCCGTACATGTAGTCCATATGTCCATCACTTCTTCAGAAACCTTGTGTTGGAACCCGAGGTACCGTCTCCAATAAAACTGATATATAAAAAATAGGCTAAAATAAATATAAGAAGTATAAAAAATAATATAATTAAAAAGTACAAATAAATGTGAATTAATATATTACTTCCTCAACCATCATGTGATCAATTTTTTTTGGTATCGTTCTATGTCGTTACGAGGAACTTTACTGAACTTTACGGCAAGTACAAGGAGACTCTATTGATAGAAGTTGCATATGATGAGATATTGCTTATGCTCTTGATAGAAGTTCCACATTTCTAACATGTACCTTATAATGCAAATGTTGAATGGTTATATGTGACTATTGACCTATGTGAATATATCTTTCAAATTGTTTTACAAATTGCTATATGAATGTGTATTGAAAATGTTTACACATGTTGGATTATATGAATTGAAATGCATTAATATATATGGGGAATCATATACTCATGCCTATCGTAATATGTGGTGATCATGATGGGCCACAAGATGTGGTTATCGTGAATGAATCCTCCTTATCCTTGTGAGAATTATTGAGTCATGGTTTTTCAAGATGGACTTCACATTTAGATTAGTAGGGATCTATGAACAATTGGGTTCACAATGACAGTTGGATCTAGACCTCTTTGCGAATGATGTTATATTCCGGAATCACATGCACTAACATACATGTATTGCATTATGACTTATTTTCTATTATGTATAATATATGTGTATGAGTGCTTGTATTCTATTGCATCTTATCATTACATGAACAACTTGTTCTCATCATGTATATGCTCTCTACTATGTACTTGAATATATGGTTTTTTTGAATTGATGATCTTGTTATTGATTTGTTTGAGCTATACACCACCCCTATTAGTTGATAGAAATGTGGGAGTCTTGTAAGGCGAGGCAGGAGTAAAGCAGTGTACTCTGAGCACATGAGTGTGTAGTTAACATTTGGCAAAGTAGTTTATTAGATGTGGTGATCAACTTTACAATGTTTTTGTTGTCTTTATGTGTTTTGTTAAATATTATAACTTTTGATGTGTAATGATGTCACGACCCAAAAACTAAATGCCGTGACCGGCGCACAAGCTATGCTCATAGCCTGACAAGCCTACCAACTAACATAACAATTAAACAGCTCGCAATAACCATTTCGAAAAAATATATATAATTTTTTTCGAAATTTCGACAGAGTATCCTCTGTAACTTCAACGTTTCCAAATTTATAAAATTCCTGTTTAAGCTTTCAACTCAGTCATATTTCAAAGAGCATAATCTAAATATTCAATACATCTCCCCAAAAAAAGACTTTCTAGACTCAAAATAGTTGCAAAATACATCACTACTTAACAGACTTTACAAAAAAAAGGCCCTCGATCGAAGAGGTCTACCAAAAAATGATTGAGACTTGAATCTACTAACAGCTTGCTACTCTACTACCTGTGAATATGAAAAAAATGAACAACATGAAGGGGTAAGTCACAAAGACTTAGTGAGGAGACCACAATCACTATCAACTAGCAGGGAAACACAAAAAGGTACGAATAATTGTTTTACAACCTTGTGGCAATTATGTTAAATAATACTACCTAAAAATCTAGATAATTCTCAAATAAAGTATACACATATAAAATCATTAAACTTATAATTTAGCCGTTCAGGTAAAAATATTTAAAATCATCATAGAAAATCAAACAAGTAAAAATACAAATTCTTGAGAACCAAGAAGCGGCTTCATCTCATAGATAGCCCTTTCCTCCTAAGGGTGGCCTTTCCCTTAGGGGTGGCTCCATCTAACGGATAGACCTCTCCTCTCAATCCCGCAACGCATCATCACAAATCAATTAGGGAGCTTACATTGGTAGCCCTCTCCTCCTACGGATGACATCTCTCATAGGGGAAACTCCATCTAACAGATAACTCTCCCTAATCAAAATGATGTAACTAGGTGCACCTACCACCGTGAACAATTTCATAATTACAACAACAATTTTTCAAAACACATATTTAAAAATAATCTCTCATTTCATCGTAACTCATGGACAACATATTCAACTGTACATCAATTCGATATTTAAATGTTTTATAACTCATAATTAAATCAAAATACAAACATATTATATAACAAAGACCATGAAAATAAATAAAGAATGAAATCGAGAAAAATTCAAAGGTTGTGTTTCCCAATTTTTTTAAATAAATACTTTAGCATACAAAACGAGTAAAATAATAATTATAGCATAATAAAAAATATGACAATGATCGTCGTCTACTCACAACTATGGAGAATCGACTAAGTTTGTTCTCCAACAACTCCCAGAGTAGCAGGCATGACCTCAGCTAACAAATCTGAGTATAAAAAATATTCTCAAGACTTTTGAAAAATTATTCTAAAGTTTAGCTAACTCTAGGAAACCATAAAAATCCTTTAAATCTATTTAAACATAAAAATAAGATGTTTAAATAAAACTACATGTTTTTCTAGAGATTCATACTAACATTAGAGTTATGTATTTACCACAAAGAGTCTCAATGAACACCTTTAAAAGAATGGTTACTCTTCTCTTTTCTTGACTCACTAACCCTAACTACCAAAAATCCTAACCAAGAGTATTTGTAGGAGTATGAGAAGTTATGCTCTTGGGGATGTTAAATTCATTATAAGGGTTGAGGGTTTAAGTGTGCAATTGGTGTTGTGAAGTGAGAAGAAGCAAGGAGAAAAATAAGAGAAAAAAAAATGGAGAAAGATGGATGTTGTTGCCGAGAGAGAGAAGAAAAAAGAGGGAAAATGAGAGGTGGAAGAATGTAGTGGAGTGGAGTTGATTTGGTTTTAATTATTTAATAATATTAATATTAATAATTAAAAAAATTATATTAATGAAATGGAGCGTTTCAAATGATATTATCAAAGAATCAACTTTTGGCCTCAAGAGTTTTCTCACAACTTTTACTTCTTCTAATACTCATAGTGTAACTCTTGCATGGTAACTTTTGCATCATGTTTCGGAAAGCATTACAAATTACTTTGACTATTTGTTTTACAAAAAGCAAAAAGGTTTGAAAAGAAAAAAAAAATTACATGTGTTTTATAAAGGAAAAAGAGTATTTATTTTGAAAAGTAACTTGCATTTAAAGCTTATATTTCACCATTAACGCTAAAAAAACTGAGGTGTTATACATCCTCTATCAGTGCATCACTCAAAAGATCAACAATGCACATGTTTTAAAATTGTTTTACATGTTGTTCCTCTATTTGTATCATGTCATCTTTGTTGGATAGATATTTGATATTACTACAAGAAAAGCTTAGATTTCTGAGTGCCAAAAGCCCTCAAAAGGGACAAAAAACACTCAAAAATCGTTTAACACCCCGACTTTTAATATCGAGAGTGTCTTTTTTATAAAAAGACATAATTTCAAAGTTAACGCATGCAAAGAAATCTTGGTAAAAGTTTAGCTCGAAGTAACATATGTTGGAACCAAGTTGGTTTTACATTTAGAGTTTTGATGTTAACAAAAGTATTTTATGACAACAGTATATTTGACTTCAAAGAGTATGACAGAAGATTCATGTTTTTGAAGAAAATATAAAATAAGATTTGATTCAAATATATAATTGAAGAAAATCTAAAATAAGATTTGATTCAAATTTATAATTGCAGAAAATCTAAAATAAGATTTTATTCAAATTTATAATTTATGAAAATCTAAAATAAGATTTGATTCATATTTATAAATTTTTGACAACTTGAAGAGAAGATATAGTCAAGATTTGAAGAATATTTGAAGAAGATTTGATTAAGATTTATCTACAACAAAATATGAACAGAATCAATTTGAAGAATTTACAAATGAAATCTGAACAAAAATAAAACACAATCAATCTGAGGAGTTTACAAACTCAATCTAAACAAAGTAGAAATAGAATCAACTTGAAGAATTTACAAACTCAATATGAACAAGATACAATTCAGAATTAAACAAGGACTAAAGTGAAGCCCAAATTTTCACTATAAATAGACACTTAAGGCTGAAGGAGAAAAGAATCGAAAAGCAGAAAAGAGTAAAAGAACTCAAGCTCAAAGTTCTCAATTCATCTTAGAGTTCAAAGAGAGAAACACTTGTTGAACCAGTGTAATTCAAGGTATTTGAATTAGTGGATTAAAGCCTTCTGAATGAGGGGATTGGATGTAGCCAAGTGAGTGGTGAACCAGGATAAATCTACGTGTCAAACTATTTGTGCTTTCATTGCTTGCTGCCTCTGAATCCGATTGCTTCTAATCCAAGTAAGTCTCGAAAACCAAACTAGTTTTTTTTAAGTATTTATAAATTATCAAAAAGTTGTCTTCTTTGGCAAACACAATTCAACCCTCTTCTCGTGCTTGCACCTTCAATTGGCATCAGAGCTCGGTCTCAAGACTGAGCTCTTTACAATGTTTGATAAAAGATCCAAGGGTTCAATATGTCTGGATTCAATGAAGAAGCTACAGGAAGAAACATCAATAGACCACCTCTGTTTGATGGAGAACGTTTTGAGTATTGGAAATACAGGCTGAAAAGTTTCTATATTTCACAAGGTCCTTAACTTTGGGACTTGGTGAAAGATGGTTATTGTAACACCCCGGCCATTACCGTTACCGGCGATGCTACCTCACGATCTTCTCGTCCCCCCTAACCACCAAGTGGAAATAACGAGTCAACTCAATTGGTAGTGGGTCTGTGTGGAGGCGGTACTTATCCCCCAGGTACCGGGCTCGAATCCCACGGAAGGCAAAAACTCGTTATTTCCACTGGGTGGTTAGGGGGGACGAGAAGGTCGTGAGGTAGCATCGCCGGTATTGGTAATGGCCGGGGTGTCACAGTTATATTGCTCCAAATAATATTGATGGTATTGAAATTCCAAGAAAGGAGATGAATGCTGATCAGAAGAAGATGTAAAAGATGCATCATAAGTCCAAAACATTCTTGATAAATGCAATCACCTTCAAGGAGTTTGACAAGTGCACATACAAGGAGACAACAAAGAGTATTTATGATAGTCTGATTCTGACCTATGAAGGAAACAAGCAAGTTCAAGAAGCAAAGGCCAACCTCCTAGTCAAAAAGTATGAATTGTTCAAGATGGAAGAAGATGAAAACATTTAAATAATGTTTTTCAGATTCCATACCCTGGTCTCAGGATTAAAGGTACTTGAGAAGAGTTATACTACTGCTGATCATGTGAAGAAAATTCTTAGGAGTCTGACAAGCAAGTGGAGACCTAAGATCACTGCCATTTAGGAATTAATTAGCTCTCTTAGATCACATGAAATTTTGCTTGAAGAAGATGAGCCCAAGAAGAAGAACAAGACTCTGGCCTTGAAATCTAAGCAGAAGAAGGTTCTAAAGGCAGCATCAGAATCAGAGGATAGGGATTCAGATGATCAGAATATGAACTCAGAGGAAGAGGAGAATGCTTTTATATCCAGAAAAATTCGAAAGTTGTGGCACAACAGAAAGAAGAAATTTCCTCAAAGATATTCCAAGCAATCCAACAAAGGGAATGATGATAAATATGGCAAGAAAAACATCATCTGCTATGGATGCAATGAACTTGGATATATCAAGTCAGAATGTTCAAATATGGAGAAAGGGAAACACCAGAGGAAAGATTCCAGACCCAAGAAGAAGAGTCTGATGGCTACATGGGATGAATCTATGGAATCCTCTGACGATATGGCTATGATGGCTCATACCAACTCTGCCTCTGGAAGTGAATCAACAGATGAAGAATTGGAGGTATTTTTTTACTTTATTCGATCTGATTTAATTACTGTTATAAATGATTTTTTAAATAATAATCATAAATTGTCTTTAAAACTGAAAACACTTAGGAAAGAAAATATAAATCTAACTGAAAAAAGTTAATGCTTTAAAGAATCAAAGTGCTGAATTTAAAACAGAAAATGCAAATATGAAATTACCGAACTTAAAATAGAGAATGCAAATCTGAAAACTGATATTACTGAACTTAAGACAGATAATGCAAATCTGAAAATTGATATTATTGAACTTAAAACAAAAAATGCAAATATGAAAACTGATATTGCTGAACTTAAGGCTGAAAATCTAACTCTGAAAAGTAATTATAGTTCAACGTCAATTGAAGATACCACATGTAACTCTGATAAACATGATGAAGTATTTTAAGCTTTTCTTGATAATGTTATGGAAAGAAGCAAGTATGCATCTATGATTTATGGGTTTAGTAGGAATGGTAAAAGAGGAATAGGATTTCAAGAAAAAGTAACTGAATGTAAGTTTATTCCCTCTGATGATTTATGTACTATTATATATAAGAAAGGTCACACTAAAATATCTTGTCTTATGCTAACCACATGGAAAGACAAGAAACCTTTAAGAACTAACAAACCAGGACCCAACCAGATTTGGGTACCAAAGGATAAAATTGTTTATGTTGCAGATGTTCTAAGCAACCAAATTGAAACACCAGTCATGGTGCCTGGTCAATGGATGCTTGCGATATATGAAGAAAAAAAGGTCTATGTTCCAAGACCTACCAAACAGAAGCCAACTGACTCTGGTGGAAGAAGGAAAGGTTAGCACAATACTTATGAGAACCATATGATGAACTAGAAATATCAGAAAAATTTGGAGTATCAACAAAATCAAAACTGGCAGAGGAATCACACATATCAACATAACCAGAACTACCAGAAGAATCAGAATTACCATAAGTTCTAAAATTACCAGAGGAACTCAATACATCAGCAGAAACAGAAGTGTAAGATGAACAATCAAAATTAGGAGACTTCTTTGAACACTCCAAACAAATTCATCAAGACTAGAAACCTGGATGGGAATTCAAATCCCTTCATCCAGACTCTCTAATAAGAGAATATGCAAACTCAGAATCTGAAAACTAGAAAAGAAGAACTAAGAGGGTTTTTAAAGTAAAACTGAAACTATTAACATATAGGTGACATCTTTCTCTAAATTATTGTCTGATATTATGTTTATTGTGATAACAAGAAGCTTGATCTTAAAAATCAAAGCTATATAAGTATTTTGCAGGTTCTCAAAAAATTATAGGAACAAGGAGATCCACATAATCTGAATACTTCAGTAGAAGTAGCATACAAGTTTGGTTTTCAGAAACAAGTAGAAACCACCAGAAACATCACTGATGTTTTGGGTTGTATTAATTTCATTCTTCAATTATCTGATTTATATTATGTTATATGACAAAGAGCTTGACCTTAAAAAGTCAAAGAAAGTTGAGGATACTGCAAGTTTACCGGAACCAGAGGAAGCAGATGCAGACCAATCAGAAGATGACAAATCAGAAGATTACAAATATTCAGAAGATGAATCTGATCAAGTTAGAATCAGTCAAAATAAGTCAGAAGGAAGATATGGATGGAAGTACAAGACATCTCATCTTACTGGAAGTTCAAGTGATCCTTTGAGGATCAGATCATCATTAAAAGATACCACTTTGTTTGGCTCACTCTCATCAATTGAGCCTACCACTGTTGTTGAAGCATTGGCAGATGATGGACGAATTCTTGCAATGCAAGAAGAGTTAAATTAATTTAAGAGGAATGATGTTTGGGATCTAGTACTTAGATTAAAGAAGAGCATTATTGGAACCAAGTGGGTTTTCATAAACAAGCTAAACGACAAAGGTGAAATGGTCAAAACAAGGCATGACTTGTCGCACAAGGCTACAATCAGCAAGAGGGCATTGATTACACTAAGACATTTGCTCCAGTGGTCAGGTTAGAAGCTATTCGTATCCTACTTTCTTTTGCTGCAAATAATAACATTACATTATTTCAAATGGATGTTAAAAGTGCTTTTCTAAATGGTTATATAAGTGAGGATGTCTATGTTAAACAACCCCCAAGTTTTGAAAGTTCTGAATTTCCAAATCATGTTTTTAAACTTAGGAAATCGTTGTATGGTCTAAAACAAGCACCTAGGGCGTGGTATGATAGACTTAGTAACTTCTTGCTTAAAAATAACTTTGAAAGGGGACAAGTAGATAATACACTTTTTAGAAAATCAATAGGAGATAACATTCTTATTATTCAAAATTATGTTGATGACATTATTTTTGGATCTACTAATGACACTCTTTGTCAAGAATTTTCTAAATTGATGCAGCTTGAATTTCAAATGAGTATGATGGGAGAACTTAAGTTCTTCTTAGGGATACAAATTCAGCAAAGTCAAAAAGGTTTATACCTTCATCAAACTAAATGTACAAAAGAGCTTCTTCGAAAGTTTAAGATGAGTGATTTCAAACCTATGGCTACACCAATGCACCCTACTTGTTCACTTGAAAAAGATGATTCAAGCTAAAAAGTTGACAAAAAAAAAACCTATAGAGGAATGATAGGATCCCTACTTTACCTTACCGCTTCCAGATCTGACATCATGTTTAGTGTTTGTGTATGTGCCAGATTTCAAGCCGACCCTAGGGAATCACATTTAAGTGCTGTTACGAGAATCCTTATATACCTAATAGGCACTACCATCGTTATCATGTTCTACAAGAAGTCTCCTAAGTACAAACTTAGTGGATACTGTAATTCTAATTATTCTGGAGATAAACTCGAGAGAAAGAGCACTAGTGGCAACTGCACATTTTTTGGTGAAAACTTAATATCTTGGTCAAGTAAGAGACAAAACACCATTGCATTGTCAATAGCAGAGGCTGAGTACATTTCCGCAGCTGGTTTTAGTTCTCAACTACTTTGGATGAAACATCAACTTGAAGACTACAAAATCCTAGAATCCAACATTCCCATCTACTGCGATAACACTTCTGCCATTTGTCTAACCAAAAACCCTATCTTATGTTCTAGAGCTAAACACATATAGATCAAACACCACTTCATTAGTAACTTTGTTCAAAAAGGGATACTAAACATTTAGTTTGTAGACACTAAACACAAATGGGCTGACATATTCACCAAACCACTACCTGAAGATAGGTTTGACTTCATCAAGAAAAACCTAAACCTTACCTTTATACCTGATTGATGTTGTGATAACTTTAAAGTAGTTTAGTTTTACATTAGTTTTTATATTTTCTTGTACTATATTGTATTCATGTTATTAAAAAAAAATCTCACTTTCAAATCTTTTTGTCTGATAACAAAAAGGGGAGAAATATATTTGATAATGTGGGGAGAAAAGGATACTAAGACTTAGGAGGAGTCCTAAGTTAGGGGGAGTCAAAGAAATATAAACAAAAATTGTTAATAAAAATACAAGTTTTGTTATCATCAAAAATGGGGAGATTGTTGGAACCAAGTTGGTTTTACATTTAGCGTTTTGATGTTAAAAAAAGTATTTTATGACAACAATATATTTGACTTCAAAGAGTATGCAAGAAGATTCATGTTTTTGAAGAAAATCTAAAATAAGATTTGATTCATATTTATAATCTTTGACCAAGTTGAAGAGAAGATATAGTCAAGATTTAAAGAATATTTGAAGAAGATTTGATCAACATTTGATGAAGATTTGAAGAAGATTTGATCAAGATTTATCTACAACAATATATGAACAGAATCAATTTGAAGAGAAACACTTGTTCAGGTTAGAAATATTTTCTGAGTGTTCTGTTCTGATAGTGGTTTAGTTCCTTCTTCAGTCTAGGGTTGTCAGGTTGTTAGGAGAAGACTTGGCTTGTAGGGTCAAGGTGGTTAGTTCTTCAAAAGTCTGGGGTTGTCAGACTGTTTGGGAAGACTGGCTTGGAGGGTCAGGTGCTTTGTAAATCAAGGTATTTGAATTAGTAGATTAAAGCCTTCTGAATGAGGGGACTGAATGTAGCCAAGTTAGTGGTGAACTAGGATAAATCTACGTGTCAAATTATTTATGCTTTCATTGCTTGCTGCCTCTAAATCCGATTACTTCTACTCCAAGTAATTCACCAAAACCAAACTAGTTTTTTTAATTATTTATAAATTATCAAAAAGTTGTCAACTTTGGCAAACACAATTCAACCCCCCATTCTCGTGTTTGCACCTTCAACATACATAAGAAAAATAAGAAAACTAGGTGAACACTTATATATATATCGTGACTATGAGTTGTTCCAGATGAACACTTATATCCTTAGCGTATTCTAAATAGACATCTTTCGCAGGAGTTCTGCTCTAAGAACGTATCACCCTCACCATGATCATAAAAAATATTATTTGATATCACCAAGAAAATGTCAATAAGTTAGGTACAATCATCCAACCAAAATAAGTACAATCCCCATTAAATAACAGTCAAACAAAAAACAATCAACCTAGATCTCTATCCTTATCCTAATAGTTGATCACAATTTACAAGGACAACCCAACACCGATCTCCACACTAGTCACAAGAACTACTAGATGTAGCACTATGCAGCCTCCCATGTGCACAGAGGGGTCGCTCTAATCTTTGAAGATTAAGTGCACTGCTGGAATCATGAATGTCAATAGCATAATGCAGTGATCATTAGGGTCTTCCTCTACCACACTTAGATTAAGGCAACTCTAAGTCTCCCTAAAAACTCCAACTTCATTGGCCTCCCCCATAGCGGAGCTTGAACAAAAATTTTGGGGTGGCCAAATTTTTATAATTTTAATACATAAATAAAAAGGTATAATATAGTATTGTATATAAAAAATTTAAATTGTAAATTTATAAAAATACATTGATGATCAAACTCTTAACACTTATAAGATATACTTAACATATCAAATTTTGGTTGATAATTTTAATAATTAAAAATTAGTTTCTAAAAATCTATTTTTTTTCAAACACTAAAATTTTATAGTTAAGTGTTACGTTTTGTCAATGTAAAAAGTTTTACACTGTCAGCACATCATAATCATCAATAAGTGTGACTTTAAAAGTAATTATAATAAAAGTCAAATTGTTTTATTAATCTGACGGTTATGATTAATGACAATGTAAAATATCTTTATATTGTTGATGCGTACAAATTAAATCCAACATTTTATTAATCTGAATGTTAAGATATTAATATTGACATAGTATTAATAAAAGATAAGTGTTTGATTTGAGTATTATGCGATCTATTTTAAAATTATGTGAAATTATATCTCAAATCAATAAAGGTCGAATTTATTGGTTTAGTTCAACTTGGACTCAAACTCATAAAAAATATCAATCTAATTTAATTAGTTATAGTTACATTTTTGGGATCATAGAATCATTTGGTTTGATTTTTATATCTCTATATAAAATTTATAATTATACCTCTAGATAAAATTCACAACTCACATATTTGGAATTTAGGTTGAAAATTTTAGTTTATTTTATGATTATAGTAGTTGTTTTTATAAATAATTCCCGTCAATTTTTTTTTATAATAGACATTTGAGTTATAATTTGGTCAACAAAAATTGATGTATTTGATTCATAACATGGATCAAATAGATCAATTTTTGTTGATCAAATTATAAGTCAAATGAATCTTATATTCCTCGTAATTGGAATAATTTACATAGTCTATGATTCCCATGAACAATTCCTATGTGTAAATACCTATGTGTGTGCAAGATTTCAGACTGATCCAAGGGAATCTCACTTAACTGTTGTTAAGAGGATCCTTAGATATGTGAAAGATACTTACAACATTGGCTTGTTCTATAAGAAGTCTACTAAGTATAAATTAAGTGGCTATTGTGATTCTGGCTATGTTGGAGACAATCTTGAAAGAAAAAGCACCAGTGGAAATTGCATATTTTTTGGTGAAAATTTAATCTCCTAGTCAAGTAAGAGATAAAGCATAATTGTCATGTCAACAACAAAAATTGAGTACATTTAAGCAAGTGGTTGTAGCTCTCAACTACTTTTGATGAAACATCAACAAAAAGACTACCAAATCATAGAAACCAACATTCCCATTTATTGAGACAACACTTCTGCAATTTGCCTAACCAAAAAACCATATACTTAATTCTAGAGCTTAACACAAAGAAATCAAACACCATTTCATTAGGGACTCTGTTCAAAAATGTGTGCTTAATATACAATTTGTAGACACCAAACATCAATGGGCTGACATATTCACCAAACCACTAGTTGAAGATAGGTTTGACTTCATCAAGAAAAACCTAAACCTTATTCTTTTACCTAATTGATGTTGTGCCAACCTTAGAGTAGTTTAGTTTCACACTTAGGATAATTTTTTTGTTTTATATTTATGTTATTTTCATTCTATTAAAAAAAACATTAAAAAAATATATAAAATAAAATAGAGGTAAATTTCACTTTCAAGTCTTTTTGTCTAATGACAAAAGGGGGAGAAAGATATTTGATAATGTGGGGAGAAAAAATACATAGAACTAGGGGGAGCCTTAAGTAAGGGGGAGTCAAAGTATTTAAAAGAAAAGTTGTTATAAAAAATACAGTTTTTTTTTCATCAAAAAGAGGCAGATTGTTGGAACCAAGTTGGTTTTATACTTAGAGTTTTGATGTTAACAAAAGTATTTTATGAGAACAATATATTTGACTTCACAGAGTATGAAGAAGATTCATGTGTTTGAGGACAATCTAAAATAAGATTTGATTCAGATTCATGTGTGGTAGACATTGTTATAATCAGTTTGTTAGAAGCAACTACTTAAGTTCCAAGCCTTTATATTCAAACCCGATAGTGGTGTTACTATGCCTTCAACAATATGGGGTTGTCAGATTGTGTGGAGAAGACTTGATCGGTAGAGTCAAGGTGTGTGTGTTCCTCAAAAGTCTTGTGTTGTTAGGCTGTTTGAGAAGACTGACTTGGATGGTCAGGTGCTCTGTAATTCTATTTGTTGAATTAGTGGATTAGATCTTCCAGAGTGAATGGACTGGATGTAGCCAAATTAGTGGTGAACGGGAATAAATTATTTATGTCACTTTATTCCTACACTCCTTAGTTTTGTTATTGCTTCCACTCCAACTAAATCATCAAGTCTGAACCAGTTTAATCAAATAATGAAAAGGTTATCAACTTAGTTAAACACAATTCAACCCCCTTCTCGTGTTTGCACCTTCAACATCAACTACAGGATTGTAGCTAAAAATAATTTTGCACTAACAATCTCCTCCTTTTTTTATTAGACAAACTACTATACATTTAATGAAGAGTTTTCCTTCACAAAAAAGTTTAAAAGAATGCTCCCCCTGAATGTAGTACTCAAAACTTGTTTAACTTAATATTTCTTTTATCTTCTAAAAGAAAACTTATAAATCAATATTCTAGCACTCCCCTTAAATATGATAAACACTATTCTTTAAGAGTTTCAAACTGATTAAGTTATTTTTTTTTATTGCACATGCAACAAACAAATGTGATGTGTATGATGCAGATGATGAAGCAATTAGATGCAAGCACACAATTAAATTTATTGTTTTACCTTCTACTTCTCTCCCCCTTTGTCATTATCAAAAAAGGTGAAGTTAAAGAAATTTTAGCAGGCAGTCATGCACATAAACACACACACACAAAAATTAAGACCATCACACAACATACATATAATTAACATGAGTAAGCTGCTTAAAAGAAACAGGGTAGAACAAAATAAACAAAGGGTAACATATCATTAATATGAGAAACACGATTATAAAGCAAACACACGAGGAGAAAGAAAAAGATAACTTAAAAGGAACCTAATCCTAGACATAAGATCTGAAGACATCTAAGGACACGTCCTATGAGTTCAACTGCTTTCTCCATTTGAGAGGTGTGAAGGTTCAACTTGTTGTGAACTTCTTACAAAGCTATTCGGGCTTCATGATGTTCAAGAAGAATGTCGCTCACCATCGAGATAACTTCAATTGGAGGGATTTCCTTCTTGTAGGGAGAGGAAGGTGACTTCATTTTCTGAGTAGAAGACAAACCGACATCCATAGCAAAAGAGTTGGACAAAGGTAAAAGAAGAGAATGAAAGATGCAAGAAGTTGAGAGATGAAGGAAGGAACACAGATAAAGGAACTGGAAAACATTTGAGGTATAAATAGCCAAATTTTTCAACTAAGGAAATGAAAACATTTTGGAAAACAAAAATGCATTGATGAGGGCATGGAGGAAAACGAAAAAGCGAGACAAAGAACGAACACAAAATTTGAGAGACACGTTAGACACGTGGAACAGTTAAAAAGCTCAAAAAGATTTATAGGCAGAGATGAAGAGTCATGGGTGAAGAAGAAGATAATAAAACATTTTTGATGAAAGGAAAAAGAAAACAAAAAAAATTAAAAAAATAAAAAGTTAAAATCTGAAGAAAAGAAGAAATAGATGTAGAAGGAAGACGAGGACACAAAAAGAAAACAGAGGAAAACAGGAAGTTCGGAAATAGATGATAAAATAGGAAAACAATTATTCAATTCATAATTCATATTACACTTGTACCAAATAAAAATTACATTACACTACAATACTTATTACAAAAGTGTTTAAAAAGGGAAAATAAAATCCTAAGGTCTTTCTAAGGTTATCTAAACTAGATCCATTAATACATAAATAAACTAAGCCTCTTTATTTACATCTTCTTCAGTAAGTGTGTTCCTTCTTTGAACATTCATCTGATATAGTGATGAAAAAGTTTTCATATTTAGGAGCCTACGTTCTAACTCATCAAACGTAGCTAAAGAAAATGAGATAATTTAGTTTTCTCATTTCTTTAATTGTCTTTGACTTGTCTGATGTGACTTTCTCTGAATATTGAGTTGAAGATATAATCTTCCAAAGATATAAATCTTTGATAGGATTGTAGGTGCTCCAACTCTTTTTCGTTTTTACTTTCAGATTTCCATCCAATACAAAAGATCCAAACATAATGAGGCACAAGCCTTTCAATGCTCCTTTTCTTACTTCCTCCTTGACACCCAAGGTTTTCACATAGTGAACCTTTGAATGCACTTTGTAAATCTCCTTGTATAATCCATCTTGTTGACCGTAGTTCACAGATGTAACGATTTATGAACTTTTCAGCACTTAAGTTGAGAAGTGTAAATGATGAGATATAGAACTGGTTTTTCTTAGAGGGTTTCAGGTTTAAAACGTTTTGGATGAGAGGGGATTTGGATTTGAGAAAGAAAGATTTTTAGTTAATAACATTATTTTTGAAAACAATACTAGAGATGAGAGAAATTTAAATAAGCAAGGAAAAGAAGAGGAATCAAAACATAGGTTTTAACGAAAGTAACCAACAAAAAATTTCAAAAAGAACACAGGCGATACGATCACGGATAGAAAAACAGGAACCAAGATAGAAGAGATTATACAGACACACGAAAAATCAGAAAAGAAAACACAATCACACAAAAACATATCATGTAAGACAAACAAGTACATAGAAAAAGATGAAAATAGGAATGATCCAAAACAATACACTAATTCAGACCATTTTTCTAGCAGTAAATAATCTTTACTCTTACATGGTATGGTGCTCAATAAAGAGACTGAGCTCTAATACCAATTAAAGGTGCTGGAAAACACAAGAAATGGGAGTTTGAATTGTGTTTCACCATTTATGAAAAATACTTTGATTGCTTAACCGAAAAATATGTTTATCAAATCATTCTACTTACGCTTATAAAATAGGTTTGGTAAAGTAAATTTGAATCGTCAAGCTTAAATTAGAGTAATAGAGAGAGAGAGAGAGAGAACATAAGTATTTTTATACCAGTTCACAACATACTTTTGCTACATCTACTCCTCCCCTTATAGAAAGAATTTGCCTTAGTATAGTCGAGGACTAAATCCACTATTTTAATAATAACATACAAGTATTATTTACTCTGCTTCTTCAGGCATTGAGTATTCTTCTTCAGCCTCTCCTGGCTCTCACCATTGGAACCAGTCTTCAACTTTCTAGCAGCCGACCGTTGAGGTTCACAAGTATTTTTATACCTCTTCAGGTACCTCTTATGGACGATGTTGCCACTATCGGATCTGATGTAAATCATATCCAATTTGTGTTTAAATTGAAACGAAATTGTTTATAGGATTCTAACTCTCATTGAGAGAATATCACATTTCAAATTCTACATAAATTCTGTAGAACAAGAATCACAAGAAAGGGGGTCTCAAATTCTACATAAATTCTGTAGAACAAGAATCACAAGAAAGGGGGTCTCAAATTCTATGTCTAATCCATTCAAACTGGAGGATATGATCCACTAATTCACTAATTGAGCCACATTTCCACCGAACATCTACTAGTCAAGTTGACTATGTTCAAGTCTTGTCAACCTTCTAGCTTAGTACAGTCAAGCTGTTGAGGGATGCAACCACTACTGGGCTAGGTTACAAAAGAATAAGTTAAAGGGTTTTATGAATACTCTCTTGAGGGGGTGTTTACAATGTTGTACTCTTAGAAATATTTCTCAGCACTTAGACAAATAAGGATTAAGATGAAGACTGTAGAGACTATAGTATTGTGCTTATTATCCTTGTAATTGATTGTGCGTGTCTCACTTTGACCAACAGAACTTCCTTGTTCCTTAACCGCTTAATCTTCATGTCCTCAATTCTAACAGGTAGTACTTCGAATGACAAGTTATCCTTTAGTTGAATTGTGTCTGGTTTGATCACATGCGATGAATCCAGAATGTATTTCCTTAATTGCGAGAAGTAAAAAACGTCGTGAATATTGGACAGTATCGGAGGCAATGCAATCCGATAAGCCACAGGTCCAATTCGTGTAGTAATCTGGTATGGTCCAATAAATTTCGGGGTTAATTTCCTAAATTTTATGGCTCTGCCAACTCCAGTCGTAGGTGTGACTGTTAGAAACACATGGTCACCCTGCTCGAATTCTAACGGTCTCCGATGCTTTTCCGCATAATGGTCTTGTGAGATCTTCATTTTCCCTTTTATCTTCTTGACCTTATCTATAGTCTATTGCATCATCTCAGCTCCTACAATCATACTTTCACCGTCCTTATACCAGCACAAAGGCGTCTGACACTTGCGTCCATACAGAGCCTCATATGGTGCCATTCCAATACTTGCGTGGAAACAATTGTTGTAAGTAAACTCAATCAATGGCAGTACATCATCCCAACTTCCTCTATCATCTAATACACACGCTCTCAATAGATCTTCCAAGGACTGATTTGTTCTCTCAGTCTGTCCGTTTGTTTGCGGATGGTATACTGAACTTAATCTTACTTTCGTTCCCAATACATCATGCAACGCTCTCCAAAAGTGCGACGTGAATTTTGGGTCACGGTCTGATACGATACTCGACGGTACTCAGTGTAATCTCACAATCTCAGCAATGTAGATCTCTGTTAGCTTATCTACCTTATAGATGGTCTTTACTGGTAATAAGTGTGCGGATTTAGTTAATCGATCCACTATCACCCAAATAGAATCATTCTTTCTCCTTGTTTTTGGCAACCCAGTTATAAAGTCCATGGAAATGTTGTCCCACTTCCATTCAGGTATATCTAAAGGTTGTAACATTCCAGCAGACCGCTTATGTTCGACTTTCGCTTTATGACAAGTTAAACAAGTTGATACATACTCCGCTACATGCCTCTTCATTTCTGGCCACCAATAATTCTGTCTCAAGTCCTGATATATCTTTGTTGCTCCGGGATGGATACTCAATTTGCTCTTATGAGCCTCTTGTAAAATTGTTTTCCTTAGATCTACAACTGCAGGTACACAAATCCTCCCATTACATCTCAAAATATTATCTGGTCCAATCTTAAACTCAGTTGTCTTCCCTTGCACTCTTAGGTTCCTCTTCTCTTGGATTAATGCGTTATCTTCAAAATTCGCAATGTCTTCAAGTAGACCACTCAAAATCTTAATCATTGCAAATTTAAAAATTCCCGGTGCAAACTCTACGTCCAAGTGTAGGTCTCTAAATGTTTCCCACAACTCTTGTTGTCTAGCCATTACTGTTGAAGACACTGACACACTCCTTCTACTCAACGTATTAGCCACCACATTGGCCTTCCAGGGTGGTACTGCAATGTGAAATCAAAATCCTTGAGAGTCTCCATCCATCTTCTCTGACGCATGTTCAATTCCTTCTGATCAAACAAATAGTTCAAACTCTTATGTCACTGAACACTGTGAAAGTGCATCCATATAAGTAGTGCCTCCAGATGTTTAATGCAAAAACTACAACAGCAAGCTATAAATCATGAGTATGATAGTTTCTTTCATGAGTCTTCAATTGTCTTGAGGCGTAGGCCACAACCTTCTTGTGTTGCATCAGGACACACCCTAAACCTTGGTGAGACGCATCACAATAAACTGCGTATGGTTCTTCTGGTTGTGGTAAGACCAATACTGGTGAGGTTGTCAACTTTTTATTTAGTAACTGAAAATTTTCCTCACACTTCTCTATCCATGCGAATGACTGATCCTTTCTAGTGAGTTGTGTCAATGGAGCTACAATCTTAGCAAAACCTTCAAACTTCACATGCCAGTGATAGTCTGAGGCTGTTTCCATGCGAGGAATGTCTCAACCTTTGCCGGATCCACTGCGATTCCTTCCTTGGTTATCACATGTCCTAAGAAGTTCACTTCTTCTAGCCAAAACTCGCACTTCGACAGATTGGCATACAATTGCTTCTCGCGTAAAACTTCAAGAACTTGACGCAAATGCTCTCCATGTTCTTCCTCAGTCGTTGAATAAATTAATATATCATCGATGAACACCACAACAAACTTATCTAGAAATGGGCTAAAGATTCTATTCATTTAATCCATAAAAATTACTAGTGCATTGCTAACTCCAAATGGCATAACAAGATCTTCATAATATCTATAACGGATTCTGAAAGCAGTTTTCTGAATATCTCATTCTCTTACTTGAATCTGATGGTAACTTGACTTCAAGTCAATCTTCGAAAACACTGCGACTCCTCTCAATTGATCCATCAAATTATCAATATGTGGTAAAGGATAACGATTCTTAATAGTTGCCTATAATCCACACACAAGCGTGAGCTTCCGTCCTTCTTCTTAAATAACAATACTGGAGCTCCCCATGGTGACACACTTGGTATGATAAATCCTTTCTCCAATAAATCTTCAATTTGGCCCTTGAGCTCATTCAATTCCAATGGCGACATCCGATACGGCGCAATCGAAATAGGTTCGGTTCTTGGGTGTAGATCAATGAAGAACTCCACCTCTCTTACTGGTGGTAATCTTGGAATTTCTATTGGAAATACATTTAGGTACCCTTTGACAAGCACCAGGTCTTCTATGCTCACATTTATATTTCCCTCCACATTAGCTAATGACATAAACTCTTGAGTTCCTTCTCTCAGCGACATTCCGAGTTTGTTAGCAACTAGATAATCGAACAACTCCTGGCTCGGGGAAAAGAAGCATTTTGCAAGCATAATCCAAGATTACATAATGATACGACATCCAATCTATACTTCTAGGGGATGCTAAATATTGGTGAGGAAGTACAAGACTTCTAATGGGATCAGCTCATGAGGAGGTGAACTGGGAGTTGTTCAAAAGGAAGTTTTTAGAGAAATACTTCCCGTTGAATATTGTGGTTATGTGAAAAAATTTGAGAAAAATAATTTAAAACATTTCGAATAATTGTTAGTGAATTCACTGAAAAATAGTGTAGGTCTGTGATAGATTGCACTCTAGTAAATCATGATGATCTGGGATAGGTGGCACCTCGGTAATTAGTATTGGTCTGTGAGAGGCGGTACATTTATGATTTACGCCGCTCGAGGATGGTTTGTAAATTCCGGAATCATGTGCATTGACATATAAGCATTGCAGTAGGGTATTTGGCACGCGAGTCATGTCTATTATAATATGATATATCTATATACATGCTTTGTTATTGTTGTTATCATGTCATAATTCCTAAGTGGTTATTGCTTGTTTTTATGACATAATTGTTAAATGTTAATTTCGGTTGGTGACCATTTACATTATTGTGGAAATTGGGCTTTTCCCTCAGATGATACCCGAGTTCGTTCCTCCGACTGTTAACTTGACGACGAAAACGTCGTTAGACTTCCCTGACCGACATTCGCCGACTGCTTGGGTATACATCCCCATCTCAAGCAGGGCTACTTATGCGGGGAGGGTAGTGAGGACAAGTAGGAAAGCTGGGGCAGTATATCTCGTGGAGCTCACTCACAAGAGGATGGACTATCCGGTACCCTCAGGATTGGTGCTCGGGGTGAATGGAGCATGGGAAGAAGTAGAGGATGCCTTAGTTAGAGTTGTGACGGAGGCCACCGTAGGAGCTGGGGATATAGTGGTTGGACTGGGGACTGGCGGGAAGGATAAGGGGTCGATGCCAGCGGGAAAAGATATTGCAGGACCGTCCAGGCGGGTCGAGCCATAGCTTCCACTTTTGGTGAATGATCCCCTACTGACTGTCACTGAGGTAGTGAGTTGTTATGAGATTCCAGCGTCGCCGAAGCCACCTTTCTTGTGGGTGGACCTCATTTTTTAGGAGACTGATCCCTCTATGGCTGATGATGAGGAGGAAGTTACTTCGAGGAGAGATACTGCGTCAGAAGGAACTTGTGGAGTGTGTGGAGGTCACCCTTGTTATTGTAGTTGCTAGTGGATGATTAGATTAGTTTTTTTTTGTATAGGGCCTTAGTGTCTTTCTTTTGGTGGTTGTACTTATTTTGTTTTGGGATGACTGTATCTATAACATATCTTAACAGTTGACTTTTGTTTGGTGGGTCCATGTTCCATTTTTTTTACGGGACCATGGGGGATAGCATTCTTGGAGTAGTATTTATGTGTAGGTGTTTGCCGAGAATACCCTAGGGGTGTGAGCGATGTCTGATAGGTCTCATAGCCTTGGTGTATTTTCTATTTATATACTTTAGATTATTGTCCTAAAAATTATTTTAGCTTGTTTGTATAGATGATGTAATTATTTATGACTCTTGTCGTTTTATGTTACGACGTGTATTACTTTATTAAGTTGTTTTAAAAAAAAAAATACACTCGCGCTGTTAAAAATAAGGGTGTTACAGTTGACTTATAAACAAAGTCAGACGATCAAATGCTTGACATAATTATTAGAGGTAGAAAATCACTTGCTTGTCACACTTATCAAAAGCAGACAATTAGATGCTTGTTGTTGTCAATCAGAGCCAAACTAATCAGAACACTATTGCATTAACAAAATTACCAGAGGTAAATTTCAGAGTGCATTCATCAGACTAAGAATACGGATTATAGGATGCAGTGTAAAATCATATTAGAATAACACGATCAACACATTTAAATAGAATATTAGTGCTTTAAATTGTTCCCATAAAATAATTTGTTATCATCAAACCAAGTAAAGGGCAAAGTTCTTCAAACCAACTTGGTTCTAACAATCTCCCCCTTTTTTTATGATGGAAAACATCTATTTTTGTGAATAATTTTTAATTTTAATTGGAAAAAAATTAGCATAATATCACAGCAAGGCTCCCATTTAATATATGCATGTTTAATTGTAAGAGTTATGAGAGATAATCTAACAAGATGGTTGATAAGCGTTAGCAAATGAAATTAATTTGAAATGGAAATAGAAAATTTCATTAAAAAATGTTCTCAAAACATATTTTTCCATATTTTGTCATCGGGCAAAAAGAGTAAAAAATGAATACAAACAAATAACAACAACAACAAAAGTTACAAGGAACTACACATTTGGGTTGGTCAGCCTAGCTAATATTAAGCTTAGGGTAGTCTAAATGTTCTCCTGATTCTTGGTTGTTTGTTCCATAAATGCCATAGTCTTAGCTTCCAAACGATCAAAATCTTCCTTTTTGATATACTGAGAAAAATCGAACACGAGGCTAAAATGAGCGTTAGAGTGACTTATGGAGGCATATTTTGTAGATCCTGAAGCAGTAGTAGTAGTAGGAACATCCAATGAGGTTATCTCAATCTGTGGAATGAGCACATGGAACTGCAATGGTGCTAATGGAGAAACCATTAGGAGTTCCAGATGAACACCACTAGAGGGAGAGAGGTCTTCCCTTAATGAACCTTCTGACGTGGTTGTTAGTAGTTTTCAACCGATTTATCTGGGCTTTCTAAAGCTGCAAGATCCACATATAGAGGATCTTAGTTGTTTGTCTAAAACCAGCATAATTCTTGGAGGGCAACTACACAAAATGCTTTGTATTGTCCCTTATCCACTTAGTGACAAATGACATAACTTTGTCCCACTAGTTTGAAACATCATTAGGGTCCAAAATCTAGGCGTTCCTATTGTGTATTAAAGTGAGTTTGAAAATAAGAAAAGTAATGATTCAGTTGAGATTTGGAAAGCTAGAGGGAACAAAATGGGTGAGGGGAATGAGGTATAAAGGAATGGTGGAGGTGGCAGGTTCAAAGTGAGAAGGGGGTGAGGGAAGAGCAAAAGGTCTTCTGAAGATGTATCAGAAACTAAGTCAATGATGACTTGAGTTGTTGTCTCAATTACTTGGTGGGGATTCACAAGCCTTTGTAAGGTAGGATCAGATGCAAGGGTGGAGAGGGTAGGTGTTTGTGGAAATGTAGCGTTGGTAGGTGTTTATGGAGGGTTAGTGTGAGTAGCTGATAGTGTTTGGTTTGGAATATTGGTCTTGAGAAGAAGATGATATAATTTATATTTGTGGGATGCAAAGTGTTATGCTAAGGTAGCCTCAAACATTTCATCTCAGGTGTCAGAGTCAGAGTCTACGAGGGTAGTAGGTTCAAGATCAGAGGAGGGGACAACTAAGTTTGTACTTTGGGTAGACGGTGTGAGATGTTCTAGTTCAGGTGTAGGTTCAGGTCTGGTTCAATTTGTTCAATAGTACCAGTATTACCAAAAATCGTAGGAGTAGTTTGCTCAGAGTTGCATGTTACCTTCGGTTTCTTCCTCATAATGAGGATTGTTGCATCCTTATTAGCGTATGTTTTTTCTTTCTCATTCTCTTCTATATAGATTGTCTTGGCAACCTTTTTCCTCTTCTTCTAAAAATCTTGAGCAACTTTAGGCAGAGGGTAGCACACTGGAGCCATCTCTTGGCCAGACTGACCCATCCTTAGATACTCCAGAACTACTTCTTTATTATCTTCCTCAAAGATAGGAGCATAAGGGTATGTTCTTAGAGCAACTGGTTTGACCAACGATTCTTCTAACATCACCACTTGGTCAAATGCAGTCCTTAGACGAGATCTGTGTCATCTTGATGACATTGGATATGTTGAACACTGGGGGTTGAATGAGAGGAATTCTCATCAGTACTCTAGTGAAGGGTGCGGGGTTGTTCTGATCTTTCCTGGCCTAGAGTTGATGACACATAACTTCATGTGTTCTAAAATTAGGTTTGGAAGATTAGTCTTGATCTTCTGTGAGATATTCCACATTAGACCCTTTTGGTCCACAAATCCACTTTTGGTTACAACAAACCCAATTAGAATCTTGAAAAGTACCTTGTACTTAGGTGTTCATGTGTAAGTTTGATTCTATGGTGAACTAGTGGATTGAATCCTTCAGGTTGAAGGGATAGACGTAGCTACCGTGTTGGTGGTAAACCAGGATAAATAAATTGTGTCTCTCTACTTTGTTTCCATTTTACCTGCACTTCTATTCTTTACTTTAGTATAGCGAAGCAAAAAAGTTTTTAATTAGAAAACACAATTCACCCCCCCCCCCTTTCTTGTGTTTTTCGTTCTACAAGTAATGAATTTCATATATCTAAAGATTCTCTTAACAAATGTTAAGTGGGATTCTTTAGGGTCGGACTAAAATCTGGCAAACAAACACACTACACAAAATATCAGGTCTAGAGGTAGTTAAATAAAAGAGGGAACCTATCATTCCTCTGTATACCTTTTGATCTACCTTTTTACCTGACTCGTCTCTATCAAGAGAACAGGTTGAATGCATAGGTGTGGACATTGGCTTACAGTCATCCATTTTAAACTTCTTAAGAAATTCCCATGTGTATTTGGTCTAGTGAATAAGTACGCCTTCTAGGTTTTGATGAATTTGAATTCCCATAAAGAATTTTAATACTCCCATCATGCTCATCTCAAATATTCTGCATTAGCTTAAAAATTTCTTGGCACAGCTTGTCGTTAGTAGAACCAAAAATAATATCATCAACATATATTTGGCAATGAGAAGGCCATTCTTAGATAATTTGCTAAATAAAGTAAAGTAAACCTGGCCTCTCTCAAAATCATTTTTTAAAAGAAAATTGTTTAGTATATCATACCAAGCTCTTGGAGCCTGTTTTAGACCGTACAAAGATTCATTGGTTTGAAGACATGGTTTGGAAATTCACTATCCTCAAAGCCAAGAGGTTGATTGACATACACTTCTTCATTTATGTAACCATTTAATAAAGTAGTTTTCACATCCATTTAATAAAGAGTGATTTTATTAAATACAACAAAAGAAAGTAAGAATCTAATAGCCTTTAACCTTGTCACAGGGGAGAAAGTTTCAATGTAATCAATACCTTCCTGTTGACTGTGTCCTTGGGCTACAAGTCTAGCTTTGTTTCTAACCACTTCACATTTCTGGTTGAGTTTGTTTTTGAAAACCCACTTTGTTCCAATTGGCTTATTTTCTTTAGGTTTGGGGACGACATCCCATACCTCATTCCTTTTGAATTGATTCAACTTTTCTTGCGTAGCCAGTACTTATCCATCATTTGATAGCGCTTGGTCTATGGATGTAGGTTCAATTTTATGTATTTGTCCAAACATTGACGTTTCCATGAGAACGAATTTGATTTTCATAGAATCATTTGTGTTTCCTATGATCAGAGAATCTAGATGAGAAGACTTGTATTTCCATGCATTTTTGTCTTCTTGATGCTTTTCATCTGAGTTTTCAAGTGGATATTCTTATTCACTTTGGACTGACTTTGATGATTCCTCTGTTTTATCTGGTTCCTCTAATATATTTGATTCCTTTGAAATTTGTAGATCTACAAAGTCTACATCTAGCTTTGACTTTTTATGGTCAAGCTTTTTGGTATCAAACTTGACATGAATTGATACCTCAACAATCAATATTTCTTTATTGTATACCTTAGAGGCTTTATACCTTTCAGAGTATCCCAAAAAGATGCACTTTTGAGATTGTGAGTCAAACTTGCCAAGATTGTCTTTGGTTTTCAAAATATAGGTACCCAAATTTGGTTGGGTTCTCATTTGTTAGTTCTTAAAGGTATCTTATATTTCCATGTTTTCAGCATAGGACAAACTATTATGTTGTAACCTTTCTTATGGCAATATGCGCAAACAATATTAGGCTGAGTAAATCTAATATTTTCTGTCTATGTCATTTGCAAAAGATTATTAGAAGGTTATTTCATACTTAACAGAATGCAGACTTTATCCTTTGAAGTTTTTGAAACCTTTTCTTTCAGAGTTATATTTTCCCTTTTTAGGTTTTCAAAATCTTTTTCAAGGGAACTGCATTTGTTTGTTAAGATGTCATGAGTTTTTGCAAAAGACTTAAGTTTTGAAGAAACCTTATTATTCTTGTTGAGAAACTGATTCCACATATCTAAGAGTTCACTACGAGTTAGAGCAGAGAATACCTCAATTTCTTCATCATCAGATTCATCGTCACTATTAGAGTCAGAAACAGAGTCATAGTGATTATATGCCATCAGAGCCATGTTTTCATGTTCTTCATCTTCATCAGATGATTCATCAAAGTCATTCCAAGTAGCCATAAGACCTTTCTTCTTTGTCTTGAAGTCTTTCCTCTGGAATTTTCCTTTCTCAAGTTTAGGACATTTTGATTTGAAGTAGACCTAGTTCCTTGCATTCATAGCAGATAAGTATCTTCTTGTCTAACTTTTCCCATCATTCTTTGTTATTTTGTGAACGTTTGAAATCTCTATTAGGAAAAGATTTCTTTTTGTTGTTCCCACATGCGCTTGATTTTTCTTGAGATAAAAGATAGCTCTTCATCATCTACCTTTGGTGAAATTGAGAAAGTATGAACTCTTTCAGATGGAAGAAGATGAAGACATTGAAAAAATGTTTTCTAGATGCCAAACTCTGGTTTCTGGGCTGAAGGTTCTCCTAAAGAGTTACACTTTTGCCGACCACATCAAAAAGATCGTCAGAAGTCTTCCCATCAATTGGATACCAAAGATAATGTAACAGCCCGATTTTTTTTTTTTAAAAAAAAAATTCAAATTCATAATAAAGAGAGAAATACCTTTGAATAAAATATTTAAGTCGTATCACAACGACAAAAGTCAACAATAATTACAAGCAACGAAAACGGTTTTGAAATGAAAATCCAAAGTATTTAAAACAGAAAAATACACCGGGGCTATGAGACCTATCCAACGTAGCTCATACCCCTGGGGTATTCTCGGCAGACACCTGTATACAAGCACTGTCCCAAGAATTTTAACTTCCCCACGTCACATCAAAAAGTGGTACAAGGACCCATCAAAATAAAAGTCAAGCTGACAATATATGATACAGGTACAATCATCCAGAATGAAATAAATACAACCACAACAGAAATCTAACAAATATCACATAGCATTTAAATCTATACACATAAATCATGCTACAAAAAAAACTATAACCCAGCTGATCTCCACGCGCCTCGCAGAAATCCTTCTGACACAGCAGTGGTCAGATAAGTCTAACTCTGTTCCCATCTCAAAGGTACTTACCGGTAGAGCGATCCTGATTCTCACTGAGGGCAAAGCCCAGATTTCCACAATAATTGTAAAGGTCACCAACCGAAATTAACAAATATCACATAGCATTTAAATTTTAAATGCACAAAATAACCTTTCAACTTAGCATACATCTAGAAAGGGTTTTCATATGCTACACATGTATAATCAAAGATGAAAAATGAAGTTTTTAACAAACTGCACTATCGTATTCAAATACAGCATCCTTGTATTCGAATATAGTGCTATTTCACAAGTCAGTAGCAAAATTGAATATCTGTATTCGACTACACACTGCTTGTAGCCGAATACAACTGCTAAAATTTGCAGATTTCAGTTTCGAAAACGTTTCGCAATCATTCAACACTTACCACACAAAATCAATCAATGACACTCATCAATTACGACACAATTACAAACAACAACCGAGTATGTATATACAACCATCACAGTATATCAAACATGACTTGCGTGCCAAGCACCCTAATGCAATGCGTATATGCCAATGCACATGATTCCAGAATTCCAAACCAAAACCCTCCTCGGAAGGGCGTAAATCATAATTGTACGGTCTGTCACTGGCCAATACTAATTACCGAGGTGCAGTCTCTCACAGGCTAGCACGATTTACTAAAGTGTAG
Source organism: Cicer yamashitae (assembly GCA_037974755.1). Classification (NCBI taxonomy): domain Eukaryota; kingdom Viridiplantae; phylum Streptophyta; class Magnoliopsida; order Fabales; family Fabaceae; genus Cicer; species Cicer yamashitae. The sequence goes on from JBBPBQ010000001.1 coordinate 18,532,718, forward strand.
CCTATCACAGGCCCTACACTTTTTTCTAGAGTGCAATCGCTCACAGATTAGCACATTCTAGAGTGCAATCTCTCACAGATCAGCACGATACGATAACCCTCGTAAGGATAAGATGAACCAACAATTCACATGGCATCATCCCGTGGCCAATCCGGTCACCACTATCACCATGGCCCATCGCGGTCACCATGTACTATGAAAATGCATGAGCATACTCTGACTCTTTTCACCACAACCATTAAGTAAATGCAGCTATTAAAAGATTCCCTATTTTTAATACTCATTTAACACTAATGATTTTTCAAATTCAACACAGAGCATACTCAAACATATTTACTCATAATCCCGCGATTCACAAAAAACCACATGAATTCATTTTTCCACACAATCCACACATAAAACACATCTTAAAAATTCATAATATTAATTATGAACACATTAATCACAGCAAATTTAGTCTCCAAAATTTTCAACCATAAATCACATAATTTAAAACTCCACATTCTCAAACATAAACTACCAATTTCATCAATTCATTTTCCACAAAATCCACACATAAATCACATCTCCAAAATTCATAATATAAATTATGAACACATAAACCACCCCAAACTTGAATCACCACAACAACATTAATATATCAGAGTTCTCCCCATCTCAAGGAGCTAACTACATAAACATAAATATTTATAACAATTTGTTCACAACTAAAATTTATCCAACCACAACAAAATTCCCAAAACTATATCTTTTTCACACACCAAACTTTTACAACCAAATAATCTACATTTATTCAAAACTCCACAAAATCACATATAAGGTCCTAAATGCAAACTAAAAGTTTGGAAGGAGCCTTTACCTCGACGGTAGTTCTAACAATCGATTACGGCACCGCAATTAATTCCGATAAAAACTTTGTTCGCGACGCCGTTTCCAAAGTTGGTTCACTAGCACCGTAGCGTGGAGGTGAGCAACTTTCCCTTCTGTCACTTCTCGAGATGGAGCTTAGATCTAGTAAATAAATAAGGATTTGTGTTTGCGGTTTTTTTTTTGAAAACTGAAGAAAGGATGGATTCGCGAGCAGCTTTTCGTTTCCCTCTGTTTCTAGCGCTTTATCTCATATATATATTATATACTAACTTACTTATACTAACCTACCCTGCTAACTAATATATATATATATATATATATATATATTACTTACAATAATATATATATATATATTATAATTAAACCAAACCAACAAATATCTAAATATTTATACACACATCACTTCACTCACATCTCAAACTATTTTGATAAAAATATCAACTCTCGTTTCCCTCTGTTTCTAGCGCTTTATCTCATATATATATATTATATACTAACTTACTTATACTAACCTAACCTGCTAACTAATATATATATATATATGTTACTTACAACAATATCTAAATATTTATACACACATCACTTCACTCACATCTCAAACTATTTTGATAAAAATATCAACTCTCGTCGCAAATCAATTGACGGGTAAAATTTTCAGCAACTAGAGATATTTTTAGCAAAATCGTCCGGTAATAAATTCTTCGTAACATAAATAAATTATTTCTCGCCAAATAATTTTAAACGGTCTCAAAAAGATATTAATGGCATTTAACCCACAAAATACCATTAAAATTGGCTAAAAAGCCTCAGAATTCAACACCAAAAATATACTAAAATTGCATAAATTAAAATTTAAAACTAAGGGTCTTACAATACTACCTCCCTAAAATTAGTTTCGTCCTCGAAACTACGCGTCGATAAACAAATCAGGGTGTTGTTCCCTCATCTTGCTCTCCAATTCCCAAGTCGCATCTCCAGTAGTTAGGTTCCAAATCATTTTGACCAACGAAAGATCCTTGTTCCTTAATCGCTTAATCTTCATGTCATCAATTCTCACAGGTAGTACTTCGAACGACAAATTCTCCTTTAGTTGTATTGTGTCCGGTTCAATCACAGGCGACGAATCTGCAAGGTATTTCCTTAATTGCGACACATGAATCACGTCGTGAATATTGGTTAGTATCTAAGGCGAAGCAATCCGATAGGCTACCAGTCCAATTCGTGCAGAAATCTGATATGGTCCAATAAATTTAGGAGTCAATTTCTTCGATTTCAATGCTCTACCAACTCCAGTCGTAGGCGTGACTCTCAGAAACACATGGTCACCCTGCTCGAATTCTAGAAGTCTGCGATGCTTGTCCGCATAACTCTTTTGACGATCTTGTGAAGTCTTCATTTTCTCCTTTATCTTATTTACCTTATCTGTAGTCTGTTGCACCATCTCAGGTCCTACAATCATACTTTCACCGTCCTTATACCAACACAAAGGCGTTTGACATTTGCGCCCATATAAAGCCTCATATGGTCCCATTCCAATACTTGCGTGAAAACTATTGTTGTAGCTAAACTCAACCAACGGTAGTACATCATCCCAACTTCCTCTATCATCTAGTACACAAGCTCTCAAAAGATCTTCCAAGGACTAATTTGTTCTCTCAGTCTGTCCGTCAGTTTGCGGATGGTAACCTGAACTCAACCTCAGTTTCGTTCCCAACGCATCATGCAATGCTCCCCAAAAGTGTGACGTGAATTTCGGATCATGATCTGATACAATACTCGACGGTACTCCGTGTAATCTCACAATCTCAGCAATGTAGATCTCCGTTAGCTTATCTACCTTATAGGTGGTCTTCACTGGTAAAAAGTGTGCGGATTTAGTCAATCGATCCACTATCACCCATATAGAATCATTATTTCTCCTTGTTTTTGGCAATCCAGTTATAAATTTCATGGAAATGTTGTCCCACTTCCACTCAGGTATATCTAAAAGATGCAACATTCCAACAGGTCGTTGATGTTCCACTTTCGCTTTCTAGCAAGTTAGACAAGTTGGCACATACTCCGCTACATGTCTCTTCATTCTTGGCCACCAATAATGTTGCCTCAAATCCTGATACATCTTTGTTGCTCCAGGATGAATACTGAATTTACTCTTATGAGCCTCGTCTAAAATTGTTTTCCTCAGATTTGCAACTTCTGGTACACAAATTCTCCCATTACATCTCAAAATATTATCTAGCCCAATCTTAAACTCAGTCGTTTTCCCTTGCACTATTAGGTTCCTCTTCTCTTGAATTAACGTGTCATTTTGAAAATTCGCAATGTCTTCAAGTAGTCCACTCGAAATTTTAATCATTCCGAATTTCAAAATTCCCAGTTGAAGACACTGATACACTCCGTCTACTCAACGCATCAGCCACTACATTGGCCTTCCCAGGGTGGTACTGCAATGTGAAATGAAAATCCTTGAGAGTCTCCATCCATCTCCTTTGACGCATGTTCAATGCCTTCTGATCAAACAAATATTTCAAACTTTTATGGTCACTAAACACTGTGAACGTGCATCCATATAAATAGTGCCTCCAGATCTTCAATGCAAAAACTACAACAGCAAGCTCTAAATCATGAGTAGGATAGTTCCTTTCATGAATCGTCAATTGCCTTGAGGCGTAAGCTAAAGCTTTCTTGTGTTGCATCAGAACACATCCCATACCTTGGTGAGACGCATCGCAGTAAACCTCATACGGTTCTTCTGGTTGCGGTAAGATCAAAACTGGTGAGGTCGTCAACTTTTTCTTTAGTAATTGAAAATTTTCCTCACACTTCTCTGCCCATGAAAATGGTTGATCCATTCTAGTAAGTTGCGTCAACGGAGCTACAATCTTCGCAAATCCTTCAATAAACCTCCTGTAGTAAGCTGCCAGCCTTACAAAACTTTGTATGCCAATGAAGATCTCAAGCTGTTTCCTAGCAAGAACTGACTCAATCTTTGCTGGATCCACAACGATTCCTTCCTTAGTTATCACATGACCTAAGAAATTCACTTCCTCCAGCCAAAACTCACACTTCGACAAATTGGCATACAATTGCTTCTCGCTCAAGATTTCAAGAACTTGGCGCAAATGCTCTTCATGTTCTTCCTCAGCCCTTGAATAAATCAATATATCATCAATGAATACCACAACAAATTTATCTATAAATGAACTAAAGATTCTGTTCATGTAATCCATAAAAATTGTTGGTGCATTGGTAACTCCAAATGGCATAACTAGATATTCATAATGCCCATAACAAGTTCTGAAAGCAATTTTCTGAATATATCTTTCTTTTACTCGGATCTGATGGTAACCCGACTTCAAGTCAATCTTTGAAAACACCGTGGCTCCTCTCAACTGATCCATCAAATCATCAAAACGCGGCAAAGGATAACGATTCTTAATAGTAGCCTTATTAAGCTGTCGATAATCCACACATAAGCGTGAGCTTCCGTCCTTCTTCTTAACTAGCAATACCGGAGCTCCCCATGGTGATACACTTGGTCTAATAAATTTCTTCTCCAACAAACCTTCAATTTGGCCTTTGAGCTCATTTAATTCCAATGGTGACATTCGATACAGTGCAATCGAAATTGGTCCGGTTCTTGGGTGCAAATCAATGAAAAACTCCATTTCTCTTACCGGTGGTAATCCTGGAATTTCTGTTGGAAATACGTTCGTGTACTCCTGAACAAGCACCACGTCTTCTATTTTCAAATTTATCTTTGCCCCCACGTTATCCAAAGACGAAAACTCATGAGTTCCTTCTCTTAGTGACACTCCGAGTTTGTTAGCAGCTAGATACTTAACAACTTCTGGTTCGGGAAAAAGAACTAGTTTACGAGCACAATCCAAGATCACATAATGATACGACATCCAATCCATATCGAGAATGACCTCAAGTGATTGTAGAGGTAAACAAATCAAATTAATCAAGAAATCCCTTTTCTGAATAGTCACTTGACACTGTAAACATGCATTATTTACTGTCAACGTCTTAGCAGGTGTGGAAACAACCAAATCAAAAGGTAGAGGCGACACAGATAAATTCAAACGATTCACACAATCCATAGCAATGAAGGAATGGGTTGCCCCCGAATCAAAAAGTGCATTTTGAGTGTTACCTGCAATCTCACAGTCACGTTGAATGAGATTGCTAGATGGATTTCCAACTTCAGCACTCACACAAAAAACGCATCCTCTAGTTGTAGGACGAGTAGCCCTAGTTGCATTCACAACTGGTTCCACCTTTAGAGCTCTGCAATGCCTTGCAATGTGCCCTGGTTTCTGGCAATTGTAGCAAGTAAGACTCTTAGAAGTACAAGCATTAGTATAATGCCCCTCTTCCCCACATCGGAAACATCGAGTCACTTGCCCCACTTGTCTTCCAAGGTTCTGGTTCCCTGGGTGATTCTGACCCCTGTTGTTGTTCTGCGGTCGGTTATAAGGCTTAGCAACTTGTTTCCCTTTGTTGCCCTGATAACTCACCCGACTAGGCCCCCCTGAACTAAAGTTCCCTCTTCGGCTAGCTCTCTTATTCTTCATATCTTCCACTCCTCTACATTTTTCCACAAGAACTTGGAAACGTTGAATTCCCAAGGGTAAGACAAAATCTTGAATCTCATACTTCAATCTGGCTTGGAAACGATGACACATGAATGGTTCATCAACCTCTTCACGGAAAAACCTGAAATGCCTCGATAACGATTCAAAATAAGCGGCATATTCGCCCACAGTCATATTACCCTGATGAAGTTTTAGAAAATCATCACCCAGCTTAGTCCTGGTACTCATTGGGAAGTATTTGTCTAAAAACTTCCTTTTGAACGACTCCCAGTTCACCTCCTCATGAGCTGGCCCCATCAACAACCTTGTAATGCTCTACCAATACTCAGCATCCCATAGCAGCAGATAAGTGGCATAGTTGACCTTCACTCCCGCCTGATAGTTAATCATCTCAAAGATCTTTTCCACTTCTTGGATCCACTGATCCGCTTTCTATGAATTCTCATCACCCCTAAACTTGGGAGGATTGTAACGACGAAAGTCCTCTAATCCCCTTGACTCAGCAGCACAGATCTCTCTTTCCCTCTTGTCCAGATCCCGTAGAGTCTTTGCAGCTGTCTGTGCAGCAACAGAAGCAACCATGTTATTCATTGCTTCAGCCATTTGATCATCCTTGTTGGCGTTGACTCTTGCAACGTCGTTCCTTCTTGGAGGCATTGTTTTCTATAAAACCAACATCAAGAAGAAATCTTAACACCCTTAGAAGAATTCCAAAAGACAACTTTCGACTTCATCAACACATAACAAATTACAAAAGACCTGACAACTCAAACAACTTACCCCGACGCATGATCAGATAACGACTCCAAACCTACAGGTTGACTTACAATCTATAACCAAAAGCTCTGATACCACAATTGTAACAACCCGATTTTTTTTATAACAAATTCAAATTCATAATAAAGAGAGAAATACCTTTTGATAAAATATTTAAGTCGTATCACAACGACAAAAGTCAACAATAATTACAAGCAGCGGAAACGGTTTTGAAATGAAAATCCAAAGTATTTAAAACAGAAAAATAAACTGGGGCTATGAGACCTATCCAACGTAGCTCATACCCCTGGGGTATTCTCGGCAAACACCTGCATACAAGCACTGCCCCAAGAATTTTAACTTCCCCATGTCCAATCTCCAGGGTACTTACCGGTAGAACGATCTTGATTCTCACTGAGGGCAAAGCCCAGATTTCCACAATAATTGTAAAGGTCACCAACGGAAATTAACAAATATCACATAGCATTTAAATTTTAAATGCACAAAATAACCTTTCAACTTAGCATACATCAAGAAAGGGTTTTCATATGCCACACATGCATAATCAAAGTTGAAAAATGAAGTTTTTAACAAACTGCACTATCGTATTCGAATACAGTGCTATTTCACAAGTCAGTAGCAAAATTGAATATCTGTATTCGACTACACATTGCTTGTAGCCGAATAGAACTGCCAAAATATGCAGATTTCAGTTTCGAAAACGTTTCGCAATCATTCCACACTTACCACACAAAATCAATCAATCACACTCATCAATTACGACACAATTACAAACAACAACCGAGTATGTATATACAACCATCACAGTATATCAAACTTGACTCGCGTGCCAAGCACCCTAATGCAATGCGTATATTTCAATGCACATGATTCCGGAATTCCAAACCAAAACCCTCATCGAAGGGGCGTAAATCATAATTGTACGGTCTCTCAAAGGCCAGTACTAATTACTGAGGTGCAGTCTCTCACTGGCTAGCACGATTTACTAAAGTGTAGCCTATCACATGCCCTAACCTGTTTTCTAGTGTGCAATCGCTCACAGATCAACACAATCTAGAGTGCAATCTCTCACAGATCAGCACGATACGATAACCCTCGTAAGGATAAGATGAACCAACAATTCACATGGCATTATCCTGTGGCCCATCCGGTCACCACTATCACCATGGCCCATCGCGGTCACCATGTACTATGAAAATGCATGAGCATACTCTAACTCTTTTCACCACAACCATTAAGTAAATGCAACTGTTAAAAGATTCCCCATTTTTAATACTCATTTAACACTAATGATTTTTCAAATTCAACACAGGGCATACTCAAGGAGCTAACTACATAAACATAAATATTTAAAACAATTTGTTCACAACTAAAATTTATCCAACCACAACAAAATTATCAAAATTATATCTTTTTCACATACCAAACTTTTACAACCAAATAATCTACATTAATTCAAAACTCGACAAAATCACATATAAGGTCCAAAATGAAAACTAAAAGTTTGGAAGGAGCCCTTACCTCAACCGTAGTTCTAACAATCGAATACGGCACCGCGATTAATTCCGGTAAAAACTTTGTTCGCAACGTCGCTTCCAAAGTTTGTTCACTAGCACCGTAGCGTGGTGGTGAGCAACTTTCCCTTCTGTCACTTCTCGAGATGGAGCTTAGATCTAGTAAATAAATAAGGATTTGTGTTTGCGGTTTTGTTTTGTTTTTTTGAAAACTAAAGAAAGAAAGAAACAAGAAAAAGAAAGGATGGATTCACGAGCATCTTTTTGTTTTCCTCTATTTCTAGCGCTTCATCTCATATATATATATATTATATAGTAACTTACTTATACTAACCTAACCTGCTAACTAATATATAAATATTACTTACAATCGTATAATATATATATATTAATTAAACCAAACCAACAAATATCTAAATATTTATTACACACATCACTTCACTCATATCTCAAACTATTTTTATAAAAATATCTACTCTCGTCGCAACTCAACTGACAGGTAAAATTTTCAGCAACTTGAGATATTTTTAGCAAAATCGTCTAGTAATAAATTCTTCGTAACATAAATAAATTATTTCTCGCCAAATAATTTTAAACGGTCTCAAAAAGATATTTCTGGCATTTAACACACAAAATACCATTAAATTTGGCTAAAAAGCCTCAAAATTCAACACCAAAAATATAATAAAATTGCATAAATTAAAATTTAAAACTAAGAGTCTTACAGATAACAACTATTCAAGAAGCCAAGGATCTAAACAAACTACCTCTAGAAGAGCTAATGAGTTCACTCATATCCCATGAGATTGAACTAGTTTAAGATGAGCCAAAGAAAAAGTCTAAATCCCTAGCTCTCTAATCCTAAAGAAATAAGACAAGTTCGAAGGCTCTTCAAACAACTGAAGACTCAAAGGAAAGTGATTTCACACGATCCCAAAATTGCAAAGAAGGAAGAGAAAAGCTAGACAATAGAAAGCTCATCCATCTCCTATGAATGCACACTTCTAATAAAAATGTCCCAAACTTGAGTAAGGAAAATCCCACAGGAAAAACTTCAAGACCAAGAAGAAACGACATAGACTTTGAAGTATGAAATAGCCTTACAAGGGTTTCTAGCTAAAGGCATAGACAGAATTAAACAAGCTTCTATGATATATGGTCCCAGCAGAAACAATAAACGTGACACAACCTTTGAAGAAACGACAAAAAATCCTAGATTTAATCAACGTGATATTGTTTGTGCATATTGCCATAAGAAAGGTCACAACAAAATCACTTGTCTTATGCTGAAAACTTGGAAAGACAAGATACCTTTCAGAACTAACAAACCAGAACCCAACCAAATTTGGGTACCTAAAGATAAAATAATCTATCTTGTAGATATCCTTAGAAACGAAGTTGAAACACTAGTCATGGAACCTGGATAGTGGATGCTCACGACACATGACGGGAGAAAAGTCTATGTTCCAAGACCTGACCCTCAAAAACGGAGTATTTGTAGGATTTGGAGGTGATGAGAAGGGTAAGAACATTGGACATGGCATAGTAGGTAATGGTTCTCTTCCCTCTATTAAGAATGTTTTATTTGTAAAAGGAATAATGCATAATATACTAAGCATTAGTCAATTAAGTGATAGTGGTAATGATGTAGTCTTTGATCCAAAGTCTTGTAAGGCAAAAAGTCAAACTGATGGATCCATACTATTTACTGGCCAATGGTAAAACAACATTTAAAAAATAAATTTATCTGATTTAAACAAACAAGAAGCACAATGTCTTATGTTAGTAAGCGACGTACAATTGATATGGCACAAAATATTAGGTCATGCCAACTTGAGGTTAATCTTAAGTACAACTCTTCTTTTTCTTCTAAAAACGTTTTGACATCTAGACCACTTGAACTTTTATATATTGATCTTTTTGGCCTTGTAAAGACTACCTCTCTTAGTGGTAAAAAAGTATGGACTCATTATTGTTGATGACTATTCCAGATGGACATGGGTAAAATTCTTAAAGTACAAAGATGAGTCACATAAAGTATTCACTACCTTCTGCAAACAAGTGAATAATGAAAAAAAAATTTGTATAACAATGATTCGTAGTGATTATGAAGGTGAATTTGAAAGAAAACTTTTGTTAAGAGAATGGCATCTTACATAATTTTTCTTCTCCTAGAACACCAAAACAAAATAGTGTTGTAGAAAGGAATAACAAATCTCTTTAGGAAATGGCACGCATCATGATTCACGAAATGAACGTTGTCAAGCACTTCTGGGCATAAGCAATGAACAATGCGTGTTACATTCAGTATAGAATATATATTAGACCTATTTTTAATAAAACCCAACATTTCATATTTTCATCAGTTTGGATGTATTTGTTATATCTTAAACACCAAAGACAATCTTGGCAAGTTTAAGTCACGATCTAAAAAGTGAATCTTTTTGGGATACTCTGAAAGGTCTAAAGCCTATAGAGTATACAACAAAGAAACACTGATCGTTGAGGAATCGATCTATGTCAAGTTTGATGACAAAAAATTTGACCATAAAAAGTCAAAGATAGATGTAGACTTTGCAGATTTACAAATTACAGAGGAACCAGATACTTCAGAAGAACTAGATAAAATTGAAGAAGCGTCAAACTCAGTCCATAGTGAATCAAAAGATCCACCAAATAACTAGATCAAGAACATCAAGAATCCAAAATTTGATGGAAATACATGTCTTCTCATCCAGAATCTCTGATCATAGGCAACACAAATGATCCTTTGAAAACTAGATACGCTCTTAAGAAGACATCTTAGTTTGGGTTGCTCTCTTAAATTGAACCTACATCCATATACGAAGCACTATCAAATGATGGATGGATACTACCTATGCAAGAAGAATAGAACCAATTCAACAGGAATGGTGTATGGGATCTAGTCCCCTAACTCATGGAAAAGATGCCAATTGGTTCGGAAAAAAGCTAGAGGGAGGTATTGAATGCACTGAAACTTTCGCCGTGGTGGTAAGGCTAAAGGCTATTAGACTTTTACTTTCAATTGCAGTATTTAATAAAATCACTTTATATCAAATGGATGTGAAAAGTGTTTTGTTAAATGGTTACATAAATGAAAAAGTGTATGTCAAATAACCTTATGGATTTGAAGACAATGAATTTCCATACCATGTCTTCAAACTAAATAAATATTTATGCAGTCTAAAACAAGCTCCAAGAGTTTGGTATGACAGACTAAACAACTTTCTTTTAGAAAATAATTTTGAAAGAGGTCAAGTTGACACTACTTTATTTAGAAAATCATCTAAGAATGACCTTCTCATTATCCAGGTATATTTTGATGATATTATTTTTGATATTATTTTCTAAGCTAATGCATAATGAATTTGAGATGAGTATGATAGGAGAATTGATATTCTTTTTGGGAATTCAACTTCATCAAAACCCAAAGGATGTACTCTTCACCAAATCAAATACACCAGAGAACTGCTTAAAAATTATAAAGTGGATGACTGTAAACCAATGTCCACACCTATGCATCCAACTTGCTCTCTTGACAAGGATGAATCAAGTAAAAAGGTAGATCAATAGGTAAAAAAAGGAATGATAGGTTCCCTTCTTTTTCTAACTGCCTCTAGACCTGATATTTTGTTTAGTATGTGTGTGCCAAATTTCAATTTGACCTTAAGAAATCCCACTTAGCAGTTGTTAAGAGGATCCTTAGATATTTGAAAGGCACTATTAACCTTGGTCTGTGTTATAATAAATTCTCTGAGTACAGGTTAGTAGATTTCTGTGATGCTGACAATGTTGGAGATAGTATAGAAAGAAAGAGTACCAATAGAAACTACATATTCCTTGGTGACAATCTGATCTCATGGTCAAGAAAACGACAAAGCACTATTGTTTTGTCTACATCAGAAGCATAATATATCTCATCAGTTAATTGCAGCACTCAGCTATTGTGAATGAAACATCAATTAGAAGATTTCAAAATTTATGAGAGTAACATTCCTATCTTCTATGATAACATTTCATCCATATGTTTAACCAAAAACTCTATTCTACATTCTAGGGCAAAACATATAGAGATTAAACATCACTTTATTAGGGATTATGTCTAGAAGGGTATTTTAGACATTAAATTTGCCGACGCTGATCATTAGTGGGCTGATATTTTGGCAAAACCCCTTCTTGAGGACATATTCAATCTTATAAAGAAATATCTCAAAATTTTGTTTATCAAAGAATGATGTTTAAATCCTCTATATGCCTTGCCTCTAGTAAAACAAAGTGAATGGTTAAAAATATGATTGCTCTACCTTTGAGGACATTGAATTTATGTGTGCCTCTGGTTTATTTAAATTCAATTAATCATGGATTTGTAATGTTTTATTTTTGTAAGATGTGATACTCTGAGACGTGTCTCACATGTTTTTTTTAAACTCAACTGTTTTGGCTTTTAAACCTTTTTATACGCACAATAACTCACTATAACTCACGACTCTCACCCCACCCACTTGTGACTCTGATACCTCAAATCATATGTTTGAAGCTACCCTAGCTGACCGCTTTGCTTCACTCGAATACATAACCCATCACTTCCTTCACAAGCCTCGTACATCCACTCAAACACTTACCCCTTCCACTTATTTACCATCATCTTCTCCGTCCTCAAATGCAGTACCTGACCTTACTTCATCACCTTATCCACATCCATCTATCCTCGAAGCAGTGCATGCTACACCAACTGTTGTCAACCTAGTCTAACTCTACTTCCTCATCCATCCCACTGGCAATCGTCCCCTCCACCCAATCCATTCCATCAAGCTTCCCTAACCTCCATACATTCCTTACCTCCCTTACTGCCAAAATCTCTCACACCAGAAATCAAAATGCTCAAAGTCTAGATCCTAATGATATTTTAGCCTAGTGGTACAAAGTTCTATCCTTTATCACAAATTGGATTTAGGACAATTGGGATTATGGTATGCACCTGGCTTCGCAGAATTGTGCAGTTTTCAGACAAACAATTGAAATCATCTACTTATGGATTGTATAACTTCGAAAAGCCAAAAGCAATCGGTCAAGAAAGACCCTTTAAGGTGCAAACACGAGAAGGGGGTTGAATTGTGTTTGACAAAGTTGATAACTTTTTGCTAGTTTGATGAAGGTTGATTGGTTTTTATGAATTACTTAGATAAGAAGCAATCGGGTTCAGAGCAGTAAACAATGAAAGCATAAATGATTGAACACGTAGATTTATTCGGGTTCATCACTAACTTTGCTACATTCAGTCCCCTCATTCAAGAGGCTTTAATCTACTAATTCAAATACTTTGAATTACAAAACACCTGACCCTCCAAGCCAGTCTTCCAAAACAGCCTGACAACCCCAAACTTTTGAAGAACAAAACACCTTGACCCTATAAGTCAAGTCTTCTCCTAACAACCTGACAACCCCAAATTGGAACTTTAAGTGTTTGCTTTTAACAAAGATGATAATAATAATAACTCACACACTCTAAAAAAGCACTTAGAAAATATTTCTGACTTGAACAAGTGTTTCTCTCTTTGAAGTCTAAGATGAATTAGGAATTTCAGCTTTAGTTCTTCGACCCTTTTATGATTTTGGATGATTTTCTCTTTCAGCCTTAGGTATCTATATATAGTTAAAATTAGGGTTTCAATTTAGTCCTTGTCTAATTCTTAATTGTATCTTTATTCCTAGCTTGGTCAACAATGATCTTATTCAAAAATAATTTTGAACAAACACTTAAAGTTCCAATATATTCTTTAGCCAATTCTTTATTTCTGAATCCAATTTGAGCAGTTCTTAAAGATTGATTTTCTTCGTATTTTTTCAGATTAAGTTTGTAAATTCTTCAGATTTATTTTGTTCGTATTTTGTTTAGATTGAGTTTGTAAATTCTTCAGATTGATTATGTTCATATTTTGTTCAAGTTGAGTTTGTAAATTCTTCAGATTGATTATGTTCATATTTTGTTGTAGATAAATCTTTTTCAAATTTTGACTATATCTTCTTTTCAACTTTGTCAAAGATTTTCTTCAATTATAAATCTGAATCAAATCTATTTTTAGATTTTAATCAATTAAAAATCTAAATCAAATCTTATCTTAGATTTTCTTCAATTATAAATCTCCATCAAATCTTATTTTAGATTTTCTTCAATTATAAATTTGAATCAAATCTTATTTTAGATTTTCTATAATTATAAATCTGAATCTTCTTTCATACTCTTGGAAGTAAAATATATTGTTCTCATAAAATACTTTTGTTACTTTTTTTTTTCTTTTTTTTTTCTTCGTTTATTTTTTAATAACTAGAATATATTACAAGAAAATATAAAAACTAATGTAAAGCTAAATTACTTTGAAGTTATCACAACATCAATCAGGTATGAAGGTAAGGTTTAGGTTTTTCTTGATGAAGTCTAACCTATCTTCAGCTAGTGGTTTGGTGAATATGTTAGCCCATTGGTGTTTAGTGTCTAAAAACTAAATGTTTAGTACCCCTTTTTGAACAAAGTCCGTTATGAAGTGGTGTTTGATTTCTATGTGTTTAGCTCTGAAATGAAGTATAGGGTTTTTGGTTAGACAAATGGCAGAAGTGTTTCAAGGTGCAAACACGAGAAGGGGGTTGAATTGTGTTTGCCAAAGTTGACAACTTTTCAATAATTTATAAATAATTAAAAAATTAGTTTGGTTTTACTTGGAGTAGAAGCAATCAGATTCAAAGGCAGCAAGAAATGAAAGCATAAATAATTTGACACGTAGATTTGAGGAACTAACCACCTTGACCATACATGTCAAGTCTTCTCCTAAAAATCTGACAACCCCAGATTGAAGAATGAACTAAACCACTATCGGGTTGGACACAAAAGATTAGAACTTGAGTAGTTTCTTCTAAAAAGATGATGATAATAATAACTCTCACACTCTAAGAAAAGAACATTTAGAAAATATTTCTAACCTAAACAAGTGTTTCTCTCTTTGAACTCTAAGATGAATTGAGAACTTTGAGCTTGAGTTCTTATACTCTATTCTGCTTTTTGATGCTTTTCTCCTTCAGCCTTGAGTGTCTATTTATATTGAAAATTTGGGCTTCAATGTAGTCCTTGTTTAATTCTGAATTGTATCTTGTTCAGATTGAGTTTGTAAATTTTTTAGATTGATTATGTTCCTATTTTGTGTAGATTGAGATTGTAAACTCTTCAAATTGATTCTGTTCCTATTTTGTGTAGATTGAATTTGTAAATTCTTCAAATAAAATCTTCTTCAAATGTTGATCAAATATTCTGGAAATCTTGACCATATCTTTTTTATTCAACTTGGTCAAAGATTTTCTTCAACTATAAGTATGAATCAAATCTTATTTTAGATTTTCTTCAATTATAAATTTGAATCAAATCTTATTTTAGATTTTCTTCAATTATAAATTTGAATTAAATCTTATTTTCGATTTTCTTCAATTATAAATTTGAATCAAATCTTATTTTTGATTTTCATCAATTATAATTTGGAATCAAATCTTATTTTAGATTTTCTTCAAAAACATGAATCTTCTTTCATACTCTTTGAAGTCAAATATATTGTTTTCTTAAACTACTTTTGTTAACATCAAAACTCTAAATGTAAAACCAACTTGGATTTTGTAGTCTTCAAGTTGATGTTTCATCCAAAGTAGTTGAGAACTACAACGAGCTGCTAAAATGTACTCAGCCTTTGTTGTTGACATGGAAATCGTGCTATGTCTCTTACTCGACCAAGATATTAAGTTTTCACCTAAAAATGTGTAGTTGCCACTGGTGCTCTTTCTCTCAACTTTATCTCCAGCATAATCAGAATCATAGTATCCACTCAATTTGTACTTACGAGATTTCTTGTAGAACAAGGTAAGGTAATAGTGCATTTTAGGTATCTAAGGATTCTTTTAACAGCAGTTAAATGTGACTCCCTAGGGTCAGCTTAAAATCATGCACATACACAAACACTAAACATAATATCAAGTTTGGAAGTGGTAAGGTAAAGTAGGGATCCTATGATTCCTCTATAGATTTTCTGGTCAACTTTTTTGCCTGAATCATCGTTTTTAAGTCAATAGGTACGATGCGTTGGTGTAGCCATAGGCTTACAATCACTCATCTTAAACTTCTTGAGAAGCACTTTTGTATATTTGGTTTGATGAATGTATATACCTTTTTGACTTTATTGAATTTGTATCCCTACGAAGAACTTAAGTTATCCCATCATACTCATTTGAAATTCAATCTGCATTAGATTAGAAGATCCAAAATTAATGTTATCAACATAAATTTGAATAATAAAAATGTAGTCTCCTATTGATTTTCTAAAAAGTTTATTATCTACTTGTCCTCTATCAATGTTATTTTTAAGCATGAAATTACTAAGTCTATCATACCATGCCCTTGTTGCCCGTTTTAGACCATACTAAGATTTCTTAAGTTTGGAATCATGATTTTGGAAATTCAGAACTTTCAAAACCTTGATATTGTTCAACATTGACTTCTTCACTTATATAACCATTTAGATAAGCACTTTTAATATCTATTTGAAATGATGTAATGTTATTATTTGCAGCAAAAGAAGATAGGATACGAATAGCTTCTAACCTGGCTACTGGAGCAAATGTCTCAGTGTAATCAATGCCTTCTTGTTGACTGTAGCCATGTGCAAATAGTCTTGTCTTGTTTCTGACCACTTCACCTTTTTCATTTAGCTTGTTTTTGAAAACCCACTTGGTTCCAATAATGTTCTTCTTTGGTCTAGGTACTAGATCCCAAACATCATTTCTCTTAAATTCATTTAACTCTTGTTGCATTAGAAGAATCCATCCATCATCTAACAATGCTTCATCAATAGAGGTAGGCTCAATTGATGAGAGTAAGCCAAAAAAAGTGGTATCTTTTAGTGATGATCTAGTCTTCAAATGATCACTTGCACTTCCAATGATTAGAGTTGCAGGATGAGATGACTTGTAGTTCGATCCAGATCTTCCTTCTGACTTACCTTGACTGTTTTTGACTTGATCAGATTCATCCTCTGAAGATTTGTCATCTTCTTCTGATTTGCTTGTATTCTCTGATTTTTCAGGTTTTTCTAGTTTGCCTGCATTTGCTTCCTCAGGTTCCAGTAAGTTTGCCATATCCTCAACTTGCTTTGACTTTTCAAGGTCAAGCTGTTTGTCATATAAAATAATATAAATTAGATCATTTAAGTATGAAACAATACAACCCAATACACCAATTTTGTTTATGGTGGTTTATGCTTGTTTACGAAGAAACAAACTTGTATTATGCTTCTACTGAAATGTTCAGATTTTGTGATTCTCCTAGTTCCTCTAAATTTTTGAGAACCTGCAAAATAATTATCTAGTTTTGATTTTTAATATCAAGCTTCTTGTTATCACAGTAAACATTACATCAGACAATAATTAAATTTAAAGAAAGATATAACCTATATGTAACAGTTTTGGTTTCACTCTGAAAACCCTCTTAGTTCTTCTTTTCTGGTTTTCAGATTTTGAATTTGCATAATCTCTGATAAGAAGGTCCGGATGAAGCGATTTGAATTCTCATCCAGGTTTGTAGTCTTGATGAATTTGATTAGAGTGTTTAGAGAAGTCTCTTGATTCTTATTATTCATCTAACACTTCTATTTTTGCTGATGTATCAGGTTTCTCTGGTAATTTTGGAACTGATGGGAATCCTGATTTTTCTGGTAGTTCCAATTCTGTTGATATGTTTGATTTCTCTGCCAATTTTGATTTTGTTGATATGTGTGATTTCTCTGCTAGTTTTGATTGTGTTGATACTCCAGATTTTTCTGATATCTCTGGTTCATCATATGGTTTTTTTCTTTTTTTTCTTTTTTTTTTATAATTATGGTTTACCAGCTAATTCGAGTTCTTATAGGTATTGTGCTGACCAGTCCTTCTTCCACCAGAGTTAGTTGGCTTCTGTTTGTTAGGTCTTGGAACATAGACCTTTTTCCCTTCATATCTTGAAAGCATCCATCGATCAGGCACCATGACTAGCATTTCAATTTCTTTGCTTAGAACATCTCCAACATAAACAATTTTATCCTTTGGTACCCAAATCAGGTTGGGTCCTAGTTTGTTATTTCTTAAAGGTTTCTTGTCTTTCCATGTGGTTAGCATAGGAATAGATATCTTTGTGTGACCTTTCTTAGAGCAAATAGTACATAAATCATCAGAGGGAAAAAACTTAGGTTCAGTTAGTTTTTCTTGAAATTTTATTCCTTTTTTACCATTCCTACTAACACCATAAATCATAGATGCATATTTGCTTCTTTGCATACCATTATCAAGAAAATCATGAAATACTTATCAGTTTTCAAAGTTGCATTTCATGTTTTAAGTTTAGTAATATCAATTTTCGGAGTTGCATTTTCTGTTATAAATTCAGCACTTTGATTCTTTAAAACATTAACTTTTTCAGTTAGGTTTGCATTTTCTTTCCTAAGTGTTTTCAGTTTTAAATACAATTTATGATCCTTATTTAAAAAATCATTTATAGTAGTAATTAAATCAGATCGAGTTAAGTTAGAAAATACCTCAATTTCTTCATCTCTTGATTCACTGAATCCAAACATATTGAACCCTTGGATCTTTCCTCAAACATTGTAAAGTGCTCAACCTTGAGACCGAGCACCAATACCAATTAAAGGTGCAAACACAAGAAGGGGGGTTGAATTGTGTTTGACAAAGTTGATAACTTTTTGCTAATTTGATGAAGGTTGGTTGGTTTTTATGAATTACTTAGATAACAAGCAATCGGGTTCAGATGCAGCAAATAATGAAAGCATAAATAATGGGACACATAGATTTATTCTAGTTCATCACTAACTTGGCTTCATCTAGTCTCCTCATTCAGAAGCTTTTAATCCACTAATTCAAATACTTTGAATTACAAAGCACCTGACCTTCCAAGCCAGTCTTCCCAAACAGCTTGATAACCCCAGACTTTTGAAGAACAAACCACCTTGATCCTACAAATCAAGTCTTCTCCTAACAACCTAACAACTCCAGATTGAAGAATGAACTAAACCACTATCGAAATTGGATACAAAAGATTAGAACTTTAAGTGTTTGCTTCTAACAAAGCTGATAATAGTAATAACTCTCACACTCTAAAAAAACACTTAGAAAATATTTTTGACTTGAACAAGTGTTTCTCTCTTTGAACTCTAAGATGAATTTGGAATTTTAGCTTGAGTTCTTCTATTATTTTCTGATTTTTGATGATCTTCTTGTTCTTCTTCAGCTTTGGGTATCAATTTATAGTTAAAATTAGGGCTTCAATTTAGTCCTTGTTCAATTATGAATTGTATCTTCATTCCTAGTTTGGTCATCAATGATCTTATTCAAAAATAATTCTGAACAAGATGCTTTTTGATAATATATTCTTTAGCCAATTCTTTATTTCTGAATCCAATTTAAGCAGTTCTTCTAGATTGATTTTGTTCGTATTTTGTTCAGATCGAGTTTGTAAATTCATCAAATTGATTCTGTTAATATTTTGTTGTAGATAAATCTTGATAAAATTTTCAAATCTTGACCATATCTTCTTTTCAACTAGGTAAAAGATTTTCTTCAATTATAAATCTGAATCAAATCTTATTTTAGATTTTATTCAATTATAAATCTAAATCAAATCTTATCTTAGATTTTCTTCAATTATAAATCTGAATCAAATCTTATCTTAGATTTTCTTCAAATATAAATTTGAATAAAATCTTATTTGACATTTTCTTCAATTATAAATTTGAATCAAATCTTATTTTAAATTTTCTTCAATTATAAATTTGAATCTTCTTTCATACTCTTTGAAGTCATCGAATACTTTCGTTATCATCAAAACTCTAAGTATAAAACAACTTGGTTCCATCATTTCTCTCAGCCGACACATCAGGCTCATCCAAGGATGCCTTTTCTCCTTCTGGTGATATCCTTTTGGAACCTTCAATGGTTGCTCCAACCGCACCATTGCAGCTTCCTATGGTCATCCCATAGGTCGAGATTTGCGTTCTAGATGCTCCTCTAGTTGTTTATCTAGGATTTGCATACTCTGCCTCTATAAGCCTGTTCGCATGTCCCTCTAACCTCGTGTGGGATTCATCTCAATTTGTCAAAAAGAAAGATTTTCAAAATACCAATAAGACTGCCAATAATCAAGAGGATATTCAAAATATCCCATGTTTAATTATGGCTAGGCTCACTAACCCCACCCCTTAGTGCTTTACTCCGTTTTTTTCTTCTTTTTTCCTCTATTTTTGTCTAATAACAAAAGGGGGAAAATGTGTAACATTTTTTTTTTTTTTAGAATTCATAAGCAATAAATTTCCTTTTGTGCACTTTTATCTTTAATACATAACAATACTCTGTTAGAATATATCTCATCTTATGAATGGACCATGCATATTCTAAGGGGGAGCTTTGTTGTAACGTGTTATTACTATTTTATCTCTTTGTTTTCTTTATCTCAAAAAATTGTTCACAAAAATAGATGTTTGTCATCATCAAAAATGGGAGATTGTTGGAACCAAGTTGATTTGAAGAAATATGCCCTTCGCTTGTTTTGATGATAACAAAATCATTTGAAGGAACAATTTAATGCTCTAACATTGTGATTAAGAGTGCATGTATGAAATCAGCATATCATCTAATAACTAGACAAAGACAAAGATACAAAATGATTTCTCCTCTCTTCGCTTCTCTAAATTTGATACGAGAAATAATGTTGCACCTCAGCTACCTCTGGAAACGCAAAGCAAATGTCGTAGTTTATTTGCCTCTATTGAAATCAATGTGGATTATGTTCTTCTACCTCTAATACACAAGTTGATAAGAAAATATCCGCCTCTGCCTCTGATAAGTGTGACAAGAAACAATCTGTCTCTACCTCTGATAAGCGTAACAAGAAATATTATGCCTCTGCCTCTAACAAGCATGACAAGCAAGTAATTGTCTCTGCGTCTGATAATCACATCAAGCGTCTAATCGTCTGACTGTGAACTTTAATATATACTCTGAAAAAGGTAACACTTTGAAAAAGTCAATGATCTGAAGACAAAGAAATTGTGCATCCTCGGATACACATCCATAATCAGCTACTTGTCTGAATATCTTAGGACATTCTTTGATCAGCATACCCTCTACTTCCCAACTGCTTAAACAAATATGCTGAATCATAACAAGATCAATTTTTGGAAAGTTTCTCTAGAAAATCAATTCCATAAAAATACGATACGAAACTCCATGATTTATGTTGATTTCTTGCAATCAAGACAATGGCTAGAAAACCTAATCGTACTCTATAAAAGACGTGCCTTCCTCAATGAAGATTCACAACATACAAGCACTAAGCACATCTGTACTTTTGATATCATTCTATTTTCACATTAGTGCTAAGCGAACTTCTGAAGTAATACATTTGTAAACACTCTCTGCAAGAGCTAATTTAGAAAAACACAAAACCTTTTTGTTGTAACCTAGCCCAGTAGCGGTTTCTTTCCTCAATAGCTTGGCTGTACTAAGTTAGAAGGTTGAGAAGATTGAACACATTCAATGTGACTAGTAGGTTTTCAAGTGTAAGTCTGGTTTAGTGATTAACTAGTCGATTAAATTATTCAGGCTGAAGGGATAGAACGTAGCTACCGTGTTGATGGTGAACCAGGATAAATCGATGTGTCTCTTTGCTCTGTTTTCGTTCACTTACTCTACCTCTTTTACTTTAGTATTGCCACGTAAAAAGTTTTGAAAAACACAATTCAAACCCCCTTTTCTTTTGTTGTTTTCATTCTACGGCCCTTGTTGAGGTAGGCTAGTTTGAATACTTAGAGATGGCTTTGGACGTTCTAGAAAAAGAGTTTTGGGGGTTTGTTGATGCAAACACTGACGGTGAGGTTTCAAGCACTATGTTGGGTCTCCCTATCAAGATCACTCAACAATCCATTGTTGCAATCACAATATACCCAAATGAAGGCATGATGCTTGAAAATGGGTATGAGTCAAGGGTTGGCTCTTTCAGAATCAACAAATAACTCTCTGGAGACCCCAAGGTGAATTCCAAATCTATGCACCTCAAACCTAAGTATACAGTTCTTTTCAAATTCCATATTGGATGTTAAAGTAGCAATGTTAATCACAGGAAATAGGAGTTTGAATTGGGACCCTTTTAAAAAATTTATTTCTATGCTTAATTTAAATTAACTCAAGATCAATATTGGTTATAAAAGAATGTCCAAAATGTTCTAGGTATGTTAGAAGTGAATAAAACAGATTAGTTTGTAGTGAATAATTAAAGATAAGGGATAGAAAGATCACACACAAAAACTATATTGGTTTACCCAACTCGGGCTAGTCCAGTCCTCACAACCGTGAGATTTTCACTGTGCTTCAGAACTAGAATGTTCTCTTTCACACGTTTTCTCTTGATAACACCTTGATCAATTACAATCTTCATATTTCAACATAGAAAAGATTTTCACAGTCACCTTACCTTGAAAGGATTTTACAAAGTTACCTTTCAATGTATAAAGGATTTTTACAAACACACTCAATCTAACATAAAAGATAGAGTTGACTTACAAATGATGTGTATGATAAAAGTGTTTGGGATCTAATGATTTCTCAACACTTGTTTGAGTTAAATAAAGACAAACTCATTAAATTATGATCCACATATACAATGAAGAGAGCTGGAGTTTCCTTGAACATTTTTTGACTTGTTCTTACTTGAACAAGTGTTGGTAGATTTACAAATTAAACTCTTACCTTAATCTTCTAATTGATCTTTAATTTATAGATGATAAGAGGCTTTGAATATTCATTTTAAACAAAATATATTCGTTAGACACATCAACCAAGTGTTAGATCTATTTTAAAACAATTAAGCACATGTTTATATTGTTGTCCAGAACATTCTTGACAAACCCAGAATGTTCTTGCTTTTGGGTCTAATGGAAAATGTCAATGAGTGAGTGAATGGGTTGTGAAATGTTAGTCTTTTAACTCAAAAGCATGCAGAGCTTTCTGCAAAATGTATGCAGGAACAGTGTACTCATGTTCTTGATGTCCTTGCTCGCAGCACATAAATCTGGAGATCAATCTAATCATCAATTTGGAGGTTGTTTTTCTCCTTTAGGCATTCAACTCGAGTTCTGGGCTTGACCACTGATTTAAGCAGTCTTGATACTCTTTAACTTGTGGTTTGGAGTGTGGAAAATGATTTGTCTTGACTTTGTCTTTAATAGGGAATCACCAGAATGTTCTTCTGATCAATTTGTCATCAATATGGAGATCATTTTGCAGGTCAATCTGCAGAACATTCTGTGTAACAACCTTTTTTGTTGTATAATTATTAAAACTGTTAATTTTAAAAAAATAAAATAATAATTGGTTTAAAATTTGTTTAATTAAGAAAAGGGCACTATTGTAATATTTGGACAAATGAAGGACAATGATGTAATTTACAGTGTACAGCCTTAAATATCATTTTTTTTTTTACTTCAGAAAAGCCCCTTTCAGACACGCCTTCCTTTCTCTTTCTTCTAGTCACCGTGAACAACTGTATCTTAAAGAGGTGAGATGTTTGTTCACGGATTGTATCTTTTTATTTTTGTTTTAAAGAAAAATTAATTTTTGTTAAAAAAAACAACTTAACGAAAATATAATAATAACAAAAAAAGAGGTGAGATGTGGCGCGGTGAGCGAGGATGAATTTCATCCGGCGGCAGTGACCGTTCATTCTAATCCTAAGGGAAAACTATTTATTTGTTGTTATGATTTTTTTTGTTATTTTGATAAAGACGTGATATGAGCGATAAATTCAATACTACGAAATGGTGAAATTTGTTTCCTTGGTGATTGGTTTATAAACATCAATTAGTTATATTTTTCTAGCATTTTGTGTTGCAAAGAAAACAATTTTAAGAACAGACAACTTTAGAAAAGTGAAAGCTTAACACATGAGTTTATTTTTGTATAAATAGAAAAAGAGAAAGAAAAAAAGAACATTTTTTAAAGGGATGCAATACAAAGACTAATAAGAAGAAATTAGAGAAGTGATACCTTACTACTGAAGTGGTTTCTTGCTGGACAGATTTTCCCAAGACCAGATTCTCTGCTCCTCTTTCGCCTGTTATTCTCTCTTCTTTCTTTTTTTTGTGCTCTCAAAATGTGCCCCCTATTTCTACTTTCACTATCGAGTATTTATAGGCTTTTCGGGTGTAGGTTACAAAAGACGAGGGAATAATTGCCAATTGATCACCATTTTATTACTATTAATCTCTTTCTTTTTGGTTTCTTTTCTTTCAATTGATTATCATTATACCGATTTTTATGACTATCAATCCATTCAATTGATCCTCATTATACCGATTTTTATGACCGTCAATCCATTTCTTTTCGGTTTCTTTCATTCAATTATGTACCTTTAATTATTTGTTATTATTATTTTTATTATTTTTTTATATATATATTTTCTTTATATTTTTTATTATTATTATTATTTTTAGAAAAGAGTCTGAATAGGAATTATAGGCAAACAAAAACTAGGAACATATGTGATTGTCTAAAGTTTAAAGCCCTAATTATTTATTTTTATTTTTATATTTCTATACATTTATTATTATTATATTATTATTTCCCCTTTTTTTATAAAAAGTAAAAATAAATAAATAGATAAATAAATAAATAAAAAGCGGACAAAATTAGGTGTCAACAGCTGCCCCTCTTTACTTAGAATTTACTTGAGAATCAAAGTAAAAGATAAGTAAAGATGACAACTCTAATTTTGTCCAAAAAGAATTTTTTAGAAGTGTGCGAGTCATTTTCCCGGCTTCAAGATGCTAGTCGTTTTCTCGGCTTTGGGTGCGAGTCGTTTTCCTGACTTCAAGATGCGGGTTGTTTTCTCGGCTTTGGGTGCG
Source organism: Cicer yamashitae (assembly GCA_037974755.1). Lineage (NCBI taxonomy): Eukaryota > Viridiplantae > Streptophyta > Magnoliopsida > Fabales > Fabaceae > Cicer > Cicer yamashitae. The sequence goes on from JBBPBQ010000001.1 coordinate 18,557,474, forward strand.
AGTCGTTTTCCCGGCTTCAACATGCAGGTCGTTTTCTCGGCTTTGGGTGCGAGTCGTTTTCCCGGCTTCAACATGCGGGTCGTTTTCTCGCCTTTAGGTGCGAGTCGTTTTCCCGGCTT
>JBBPBQ010000001.1:18557709-18692021 GCA_037974755.1 Cicer yamashitae
GGCTTCGGGTGCGAGTCGTTTTCCCGGCTTCAACATGCGGGTCATTTTCTCGGCTTCGGGTGCCAGTCGTTTTCCCAGCTTCAACATGCGGGTCGTTTTCTCGGCTTCGGGTGCGAGTCGTTTTCCCGGCTTCAACACGCGGGTCGTTTTCTCGGCTTTAAATTTATGTAGTGTCATGAATGAATGAATGAATATGTTGGTTTTTATTAATATTTTTATTGGACACGACCATTAAAATCATGGATGAAAAAGGCACTTATACATTTTTCTTGAAATTGATATCTTTGATCTCTCTTTTGTCCATTTCTCTTTTTTCCCTTTTTTTTTTGTTTTTTTGTTTTTTGTTTGTTTTGTTTTTTTTTTTGTTTTTGTTTTGTTTTGTTTTTGTTTTTTGAAGAAGAATTACTGTTGTAATCTTTAGTTGGGTCTCATATTGTCGTCTGCCTTGCACTCTAAACAACCTCTAATATATCTGACTTTATCTCAATTCATTATATCGAGGTATGGTATATGTTTTACTTTCCAGTACACGATAATCATAAAATGCATTCGAGAAAGAAGGTTAAATTATAAAGATGATAAAAGTATATCAATATATTGAGGTTCAATATTCGTCGTAAAAAAAAGAATATACATAAGATAAAACAAAAGGAATGGGTAGACCCGACTTGGTTACTAGTATTTCACAGGTAGACTGTACTAACTTCTTGTGCCATAGTCCGATCGATACTGTTGGTCTTGCCCTTTTGAGTATATATTCTTTTTTTTTTTTGTTGTTGATGTTGTTTTTCTTCTTCTCTTAGGTTGCCCTTTCAAGTTTTCAACCTAGTAGGTATTTATTATATTTGTTTGTACCCTAATTTTTTCCTAGGTCGTCCTTTTAGGTTTTCGACCGAGCAGATATTTATTATATTTTTTGTACACTAATTTTTGCCTAGGTCGCCTTTTCAGATTTTCAACCTAGCGGGTATTTTTTTTGTTTTTTTTTTGTACCCTAATTTTTGCCTAGGTCGCCCTTTCAAGTTCTCAACCTAGCGGGTATTCATTATTATTTTTTGTACCCTAATTTTTGCCTAGGTCGCCCTTTCAGGTTTTCAACCTAGCGGGTATTTTTTTGTATCCTAATTTTTGCCTAGGTCGCCATTTTAGGTTTTCAACCTAGCGGGTATTCATTATTTAAGTATGTTACTTTTTTACGGCATCTGAGTTTATAGGGAGGACTAAAACTTTTCCATCCATATTCGTGAGGATCAAAGCTCCACCTAAGAAAGCTTTCTTCACGACGTATGGGCCCTCATAGTTAGGGGTCCATTTCCCACGATAATCCTTTTGAATGGGTAAGATCTTTTTTAGCACCAAGTCTCCCTCCCGGAATTCTTGAGGACGTACTTTTTTCTCGTACGCTCTTTTCAATCTTTTCTGATATAATTGCCCATGGCATAAGGCCGCCAACCTTTTTTCTTCAATTAAATTTGATCGAAACGGGTTTGTACCCATTCTGACTCCTCTAGTTTGGCCTCCATTAATACTCTTAGTGAGGGGATTTCAACTTCAATGGGTAGCACAACCTCCATCCCATATACTAGGGAAAAAGGGGTTGCCCCAGTTGAAGTGCGTATCGAAGTGCGATACCTGTGAAGTGCAAACGGTAACATCTCATGCCAATCTTTGTATGTTACAACCATTTTCTGAATAATTTTTTTGGTGTGGTGTTGAATTTTAAAGGTGGCACACAATTCATCCATTATTTTGTTATTCAGATTTGTGGCATTGTCGGTAATGATCTTGCTTGGTAGGCCATAACGACAAATTAACTCCCTTTTTATGAATTTGACTACCACATTTTTGGTTACATTGGCGTACGAAGTGGCCTCTACCCATTTGGTAAAGTAATCGATTGCCACCAAGATGAAGCGATGTCCATTTGATGCTTTCGGTTCAATCATTCTGATGACGTCTATGCCCCACATTGAGAACGGCCAAGGCGCTGAAAAGGTGTTTAGAGGCATTGGTGGGGCGTGGATATTATCAGCATATATTTGACACTTATGGCATTTCTTTACATAATTAAAACAATCTTTTCTAGGGTGAGCCAGTAATACCCGGCCCGAAGAATCTTTCTAGACATGGCGTGTCCGTTCATATGGATCCCATAAGAGCCATCGTGGACATCTTGTAGAATTTCTTTCGCCTCATTGACATCAACGCATCTAAGGAGTACCATATCATGATTCCTCTTATACAAAATATTTTCGTTCACGAAAAAGCTCGCGGCTAGCCGTCTTAGAGTTCTTTTCTCATTCTTCGGTATTCCGGGAGGATATTCTCTATTAATAAGATAATGTTTGATGTCGTGATACCACGGTTTCCCGTCAGTTTCTTCTTCCATTAAGTGGCAGTGGGCAGGATGATCTCGACTCTCCAATTTAATGGATGGGATTTCATCGCTTCGACTTATTTGGAACATCGAGGATAAAGTAGCCAAAGCATCATCCAATTGATTGTTTTCTCAAGGGACATGGTGAAAGGTGATTTTTTCAAATTGTAAAGACAATTCTTTTATGTAGGTAAAATAAGGTATTAACTTCTTATCTCGAGTTTCCCATTCTTGGTTAAGCTGATTAATGACCAGAGCTGAATCTCCATACACTTCTAGCACTTTCGCTTTTGATTCCAAAGCTGCCAAAATTCCCATGGCACAAGCTTCATATTCTGCCATATTATTGGTACAATCAAAACACAAGCGCGTTGTGATAGGTATGAACTGTTTTTTGGGAGATATTAAGACAACCCCAATCTCATGCCCCATTATGTTTGAGGCCCCGTTGAACAACAAGGTCCATTTTCCATTATGGCATTCTTCAAACATAACCATGATGCTTTCGTCTAGGAATTCACATTGCATTGACTTATAATCATCCACAGGTTGATTAGCTAGATAATCTGCTAAGGCACTCCCTTTGATGGCTTTTTGAGTAACATAGGTAATATCATATTATGATAACATCACCTGCCAGCGAGCAATTCACCCTGTGAGAGCAGGCTTTTCAAAAATGTACTTGATTGGATCCATTTTAGATATCAAGTAAGTCGTGTGGCAAAGCATGTATTGCCTCAAGCGATGGGCCGCCCAGGCTAAGGCACAACAAGTACGTTCTAACATTGTATATCTTGTTTCAACCTCTGTAAATTTTTTACTTAAATAGTAAATGGCATGCTCCTTTTTTCCTGTTTCATCGTGTTGCCCCGGCACGCATCCCATGGCCCCGTCGAGAACTGTAAGATACATAATCAAGGGTCGGCCCAGAACTGAAGGGACTAGGATTGGAGGCTTTTGCAAATACTGTCGGATTTTTTCAAATGCATTTTGACATTCTTCGTTCCACACAACTGTTTGATTTTTCGGTAAAAGTTTAAAGATCGGTTCACAAGTGGCAGTTAGTTGTGATATAAATCTTGAAATATAATTTAGTCTCCCAAGAAAACCGCGAACTTCTCTTTCGGTACTCGGGGGAGGCATTTCTGAAATAGCCCGAATTTTATCGAGGTCAACCTCTATTCCCCTCTGACTAACCACAAATCCCAATAATTTGCCCGACCTCACGCCGAAAGTACACTTGGACGGATTAAGCTTTAGCTTAAACTTTCTAAGTCTTTCAAAGAGTTTCTTTAGATCAATAACATGTTTTTCTTTTGTTTGTGACTTAGCAATCATGTCGTCTACATAAACTTCTACCTCTTTATGTATCATGTCATTGAACAGGGTTACCATAGCTCTTTCGTAGGTCGCCCCAGCATTCTTCAGACCAAAAGGCATTACTTTGTAACAAAATGTTCCCCAAGGGGTGATGAAAGTCGTTTTTTCCATATCTTCAGCTGCCATCTTAATTTGATTGTACCCAGAGAAATCATCCATACAAGAAAAGAGTGAATAGCGAGCCGTATTGTCAACCAGAATATCGATGTGAGGTAACGGAAAATCATCTTTAGGACTGGCTTTGTTAAGGTCCCTATAGTCGACACACATTCGAACCTTGCCATCCTTTTTCGGCACCGGTACGATACTGGCTATCCATTGGGGATAATTTGCCACAGCCAGGAATCCTGTGTCAAATTGTTTTTTTACTTCTCCCCTGATTTTTAATGACATATCGGGCTTCATTCGCCTTAATTTTTGTTTGACCGCAGAAAAATCGGGTTTTAAGGGCAATTTATGCTCCACTATGCTAGTATCCAATCCAGGCATATCCTGATATGACCAGGCAAAAACATCTTCGTATTCATGTAGGAGTTGGATTAGTTCGCGATACACTTCTTTCTTTAAGATGGTGCCAACTTTAATTTCTTTCTTTAGTTCTTCTGTCCCTAGATTAATCATTTTCGTCGGTTCCTCGTAGGGCATGATACCCTTGGCTTCTCATTCTACCGCTCTCAACAACTCTAGATGAGGTTCATATTCTTCTTCGTTATCTTTTTCTATTTGACTAACAAGATTGTCAAAATTATACGACAAAATCTTAGTACAGTCATCTGTGAATGGACTACTCCCAAATCTGCAGGATTCAAGGCTAGGATAAGGGGAACAAAAAAAGAAAGAAAGAAAAAAATGAACAATTTTGGCGAATGAATGTTAAAATATGAGAACGGTAAGAAAGAACAATAAGAAAATAAAAGGAGAATGCATTTATTGAAATTCAAAGAACTGGGAAAACAAAATTGTGTCCATCCTAAATATAATGAAGTATCTTAAGGTCTTAGTAAGAGTAATAATGCTTTTAGAATTACATGGGAATTGGATTAAATATTATAGGCGACTTGACTAATTTCCAATTCTTGATTTCTGCTCCTGCACCACACGGACGAATCCAATCAGCTTCATCAACGGAAATGTCATCTCCAGTTGCTGCAATATGGATCTCACTTGTTGGTCTTGCACTTTGGAAACTCTGTTGGATGTCACAGATGGGAATCCTTTCAGTTCTAGGCTCTCGATTCTCAATCCAAGCTAATCTCTTTTCTTTTTTTTCTTTGACCAATATTCGTTTGTCAGCTTGGGTGGGTTTGTAGCCTAAACCCCACTTATCCTTATTCTCAAGAAGTTCCACCAGTTCTTTGAGCCCTTCTTCATCTTTCCCCAACCCGTGCCATGGATGGTGTCCTGTGCTCAACATGAACTTAGCCACCATAATAGCAGTGTTTGACATATGTGGTTCTATAGGTGTCGTCTCGACGTAAGCGGTGTCCACAATTTCTAGTGTTTGGAAGGCAGTCTCTAGAGCTTCTTCTGTCGTCTCAACATAAGGTGTGGTGGACAACTTACTAACCAACAAGTCTTCTTCTCCTGACACGATTACCAATTGATTATTTACCATATACTTCAGCTTTTGATGTAATGTTGATGGCACTACGCCGGCATAATGGATCCATGGCCTTCCCAACAAGCAGCTATAGGCGAGTAGAATGTCCATCACGTGAAACGTGATTTCAAATGTGACCGGGCCTATTTGAACTGGGAGTTCAATTTCTCTCACTACTTCGCTGCGACTCCCATCGAAAGCTCTAACAACCATGGGGATTGGCCTCATATATGTACCATCACAAGGTAGTTTTGCTAATGTCAATTTTGATATGACATTCAGCGAGGAGCCTTTGTCAATGAGGACTCTCGATATTATATGGTCGAGACACATCACTGATATATGTAGTGCTTTATTATGTCCTCTCCCTTCGGTCGGCAGTTCATCATCTGTGAAGGTTAGGTGGTTGATGGCAGTGATGTTATTTATGATGCCTCCAAATTTGTCCAAGGTGATGTCGTGAATGACATGGGCCTCGTTTAGTATTTTCATCAATAGCTTCCGGTGGGACTCAGAATTCATCAGTAGGGACAACAATGAAATCCTTGCAGGAGTATGGTTGAGCTGGTCGACTATTTTGTATTCACTCTGTTGGATGATTTTGAGAAACTCAAGAGCTTCTTCATTAGAAACCCCTTTCTCATTTTCTACTTTTTCCTTTTCAACTTCTTATGTTACAATTACTTTCTTTTTCCCTTTATCTTTGTATGCCTTCTCAAACGCCACTATTATTTCTCTCTGTGATGTTTTCGGGGAGTATATCCGACCACTTCTAGTCATCCCTCCTATCCCTGAAACGTTCGTGGCAGTGGTTGTTTTTGAGTTAGAAGCATCTTCATTCTTCTGTTTAGCCAGATGTACCTCTACATTATAGTTCCAAGGTACCGCTTTATTGTCTTTATATGGAAAAGGGCTTGGTATCCGAACTATTAAGGTCCTCAGATCACTAGGGGCATTCATAGTTTCCTCCTTAGTGAAGTGAATGACTAATGGCTTTGGGATAGTTATGCCAAGTTTTTCTTCTGATTGGGTTGCAATCATATCATCATCCTTTTCCCAATGACCTATTTGAACGATGCCTATGTTTATCAATTTTTGAAGTTCTTTTTTGAACTCATTGCATTCTTCCATGGAATGATCTTCATGGAGGTGGAAATTGCATCTTGCTTTCCCATCGGCGTTTCCTTGACCCAAATTTTCATAACTCAGAGAAAATTAGTCCCATCGGGGTCTTAATTCTCTCGACCTCCCTTATTAATTGGTGATTTTCTTCGATAGCATTCACTATTGGTCCACCATGGACTGGTAGGGGATTGTTTTTCACGCTAGGCTCGTTTTCTTTGAAATTCAACCATCCAGCTTTAAGCAAATCGTGCACCTTAAATTTTAAAGCTAGGAAATTTTCAATAGAGTGTCCTACAGCCCCAGAGTGGTAATCGCATGCGGCGTTCGAGTCATATCCTTTGGGATAGGGCGGTTCTATAGGTTTCCCTGGACATAGTGCAACCATAGAATTTCTAACCAGATGCGGTAATAATTCTGCATAAGTCATAGGGATTGGGTCGAAATGTACAAACTTCCTCCCACGATAGTTTCTTCCCCGATTTTCATAAGAATCTTGATTCCCTTGTAAGTTTTGACTTATGGTACTTGAGGTTTGTGAGGTTGCAGCGGCGTAGGAGCGATGCATGAAAGAAGGATTAGTTGGGTTTGACGCCACAAAATGGCTTTCTCCCTCCTTTTTCTTATTCGCACCTACGGGCGGCTGCTTTGTGTTATTCAATCCGGGATAGCCAGAAGCAATCTTTCCGCTTTCAATCCCATTTCTACTCTTTCGCCTATGATGACGAGATCTGAAAAATTTGATGAGACGCTTCCTATCATTTTCTCATAAAACGGAGGTTGAAGAGTGTTTATGAACATGGTCACCATTTCTTTTTCTGATAGGGGGGGTTCAACCTGGGAAGCTAGCTCTCTCCATCGTTGGGCATATTCCTTGAATGTTTCATTGTCTCGTTTTGTCATATTTTGCAACTGCATTCTATCAGAAGCCATGTCAAGATTATATATGTATTGTTTCAAAAAGGCATCCACCAAATCTTTCCAAGAGCCGATATGAGCTCGCTCAAGGTGCATATACCAACTCAGGGAAGCTCCTGTCAAACTGTCTTGAAAGAAGTGGATTAGTAGTTTTTCGTCATGGGTGCAAAAACCCATTTTTCGACAATACATAATAAGATGGTTCTTGGGGCATATAGTTCCCTTGTATTTGTCGAATTCAGGCAACTTGAATTTTGGAGGTAATATAACATCAGAAACGAGGCATAGGTCTGAAGCATCAAATCCATAATTGTTTCCCCCTTCGATGACTCTCAAGCGCTCTTCTAAGGCTTGCCATTTTTCTTGGGATTGATTGCTCTCCAGCGGTCGAGGTTCATGAGGTATGTTAAACATCACCGGCGTAGCTTCGGTAGCTTTTCCTTGCGACGAAGAGCTAGGAAATCCCAAAGTAAGGGGCGAAGATTGCACTTGAGGGAACTCGCCAGTACTATGCTGCGGATTTGTAGCCACGACCAGCAGATTGTTGTTAGGGGGATGAGTGTCTATGGGTGGGGTATAACCTGGCGGCAGACCATAAGGTGGAAATTGTTGTGCCTTCCCTTCTTGATAATTATTGTGAAGGTGTGGAGCGACACCCGTTGGGTGAACAAGAGTGTTTTGGGGCATCCCCTCGTCTACCAAAGGATTCCCATCATTTCTATTTCCAAGTGCTTCTAGAATCTCCAAGATCTTGGTCATTTGCCCCTTGAGTTGGTTCACGTCTTCTCTTATTTCTGTTTTCTCTAGCTCATCCATAATTTTTGACTGGGATCGTGTCCGATAACGGTGTCGTAGCACCAGTTTCTTTATTTGTTGTGTTATTTTTTCTGTGAAAGAATATGGCATGAGTATGCAATGTGATGTATGAAAATGTAATGATGCATGAATGTTAAAGACCTATTTATTGCTTGTTTGTGAATATCTTAACCAATAATAAAGGGAGAACCATGAGATCAAAAGTAGAGCCAAATTTAATTCATTGAGAAAAAACAAAATACAAGTTTTACCACAAATGAGAGAACAAACAAAACTTAACAAAACGAAAGTAGTAACATAAACACGGAATTTAAAAATTTAATGGGCAATCATTTTTTTCATTTGCTCAATTAAACTTTTACAATGCTCAATAAAAATGGAGATCTCTTGAGGGGTAGAGAGAGGATTAACCATCCCGTCTGCATCTCTTAATAACGGTGGAATATCTCCGATAGCCGAATTGGTTAAATAAACTAGTTTGGAGAAGCGGTCCATCCAAAACATTCCTTGTTGAACAAGTCTCTCGATAGTGTCCTTTTGTGTATGCATCTCGTCTTCTTTTCTTGCAAGTTCAACTCAATATGCCTCAACGATCTCTTCTTGACATTGCCTTTCTACCATTATCTTGCTTTCACATTCCGCTTTTACCCTCTCTATTTGTTGCTTTAGATTTGCTTCTTGTCGACGGATGACTTCATGTTTTTCCCCAGATTTTTTTAGCAACTCCTTAAGCCTGAGACCTTCAATCACTGCATCATCCCTTTCTTGACGTCTGAGTCTCAACTCTTCATTCGCACCTCGCAAACAGATCCTAGTTCTATTCTTGCTTTCTTCTTCCTCTCTTGCTCTTTTCTGTACTTTCTCAAGGATAAGGGATTGTTGAGTATTCTTATACTCCATATCTCTATAAGCCTGGTGAGCCCTCTCCAATTCTTGTTGTAATTTCTCAATTTCTTGTCTTTTTAGAGCTAAGTCAGCCTCTAAATCTTCAGTACTGAAAAAGGATTCTTTCTTTACTACTTCGGGAGCAACTGTGTTGCAATGAAAAGGCAACTTGATCTCTAATGCCCTCTTTTTCACCCAATTATGATATTCCTCTCTTATACCACAACTTCTAGGCCCTAATTCTTGACCTCTTCTAACGACATCTCCCCAAGACTTACGTATTCTTCTCAGCAGGCTAGCATCATAAACGTCTCGTCCACGAATGACAAAAGATTTTGTTACATCCATCATCGAAGGTTTCCTCATAGGATAACCCAGTTGTCTCAATGCCACATAGGGACTATAATTTATACACCCTTTAGTTCCCATGAGGGGAACATCGACAAAGACACCGCATCTACAAATCACTTCATTTATATCTTGACTCCGGGAATACCACTAGACAGTTCTTTCGTTGAGATTTGCTAGAATGTTGGCCCATTCCTTTTTGCTCTTAGTTCTCAACTAATGTGTGTCTTGGAAAATATGTTTGACAAACCAAAGATATAGTATTGACGAGCAGCAATGGATTATGCCCCCTTCTTTCTCATGACGGAAGTCGAGCGTATAGTAAATGTCAGCCAAAACTGTGACATCCTAAAGCAAAGGACTAAAAATAATTAGAATTTCAAAATTTGAAATATTCTAATTTATAGATTATTATGATTACATTATTACTATTATTATTATTATTATTACTATTATTATTATTATTATAATTATTATTATTACTAATACTGTAATTGTTATCAATAACCAATTTGCTTAAAATAAGGTAATATTAGTAAGTTGTTTTGTTTGTTAGAGACTTATAAATAATAATAGGAAGTTTGTTTTGCTTGTTAAAGGTTTTGTGAAAGGGATAATAACAAACAAAGCTATTATAACAACCTTTTGTTATATAATTATCTATTATTAAGGAGTCAACCAAAATCAAATAAACAGTCTATCTTAAATGAATTCAATATGTACTATTTGTAACAACCAAGAGTTTAGTGGAGCAAATATAGGATACCTAGTCAAATTATCTTATAAATATTTAAATATAAATAGATAGAAAGAAAAAAATACTGAATTAAAAACTCAATAGAGAAAACTATGTCAAAATAAAGAGGAGCAAAACTACGGTTGCGGTTGCAATAGGGGTTAATAACAATTAACATATACGGAACCTTTTTATCAAAGAATGCTTCAAGAGGTGAGTAATCACACCCTTTAAACTTTCATGGTACATTTATTTTGGGATGGAAAAAGAGTTAGATATTTTGAATGGTACTTTTTTATAAAACTATATTTTTGTTGAAAATCTAACTCTATTAAAATTGGAATTTTATGAATTGTAATAATAGATTATGAATTGATTTATTTACTACTGTTTGTTGAATCACCGTTTTATGATGGTTTGAATATATATTCTTTAAAAGATTGTTTTATTATAGTTTCTTGAATGATTGTTGTTATTATATATTCAAATAAAATATCATATTATAAATATATATATTCTATAAAAGATTGTTTTATTATATTTTCTGGATGATTGTTGTTATTATATATTCAAATAAAACATCATATTGTAAATATATATTCTTTAAAAGATTGTTTCATTATATTTTCCTGAATGATTGTTGTTATTGTATTCAAATAAAATATCATATTATAAATATATATATATATATATATATATATATATATTCTTTAATATATCGTTTTATTATATTTTCTTGAATGATTATTGTTATTATATATTCAAATGAAATATCATACTGTAAATATATATATTCTTTAAAAGATTGTTTTATTATATTTTCTTGAATGATTGTTGTTATTATATTCAAATGAAATATTATATTATAAATATGATCTTACGATTATGGTTGTTAAAAATATGAATTACTTTGATTGTGTGTGCTGGAGATGGGTCTTGTACCCCACATATTGATGAGTTTTAAACTTCACAGAGAGATGAGGTTTAAACTCCACACGGATGGGTCTTGTACCCCACATATTGATGAGTTTTAAACTTCACAGAGAGATGAGGTTTAAACTCCACACGGATGGGTCTTGTACCCCACATATGGATGAGTTTTAAACTTCACAAAGAGATGAGGTTTAAACTCCACATGGATGGGTCTTGTACCCCACATATAGATGAGTTTTAAACTTCACAAAGAGATGAAGTTTAAACTCCACATGGATGGGTCTTGTACCCCACATATAGATGAGTTTTAAACTTCACAAAGAGATGAGGTTTAAACTCCACACGGATGAGTCTTGTACACCACACTGGATGAGCTGGTGCTCCACATGATGAGATAATACTCACTTCGCAGAAGTAGTATATCTCCATATAACGATGAGACATTCTTGAATTGGTTGGTTTATTTCTGCAAAATAAACGTGTATATTGGATTTATTCGATTATTATAGATGTGAATTATCGTTAATTTAATTGATGAGTTTTAGTAATTATTGGGAGTAATTGGTTATTATAGACAAATCTTAGTTATATCATATATATTTCTAAAGAATATTTTTGGAAGAAAGCGGGTGCCATGATCGATTTTTCCGGTTACTGCGCCGGCTGAGAACAATACTATTCTTAAAAATGTGTGTATTATTCACTGGGATTTAGTATCTCATTAAAGTGTTGTTTTCAGAGACTGAGACCGTCGGGGACATCGAGAGTTGAGAAGCCATACTTCCTTTGAGAAGAGTAATTTCCTTAGATTATGTTAGTAGACATAGTGTCTACATTGTAGTTTGTTTCGCGATTAGTTATTAAATGCCCAGATTTAAGTATTTTGATTATTAAGGAATTTTCAGCTGTAAGGTTTTATTTTTAAGGATTTTGCAATATTATTCTTTCGAGAACTTCATTATTTATTATAGTACCTTTTCTCTTATATAAATATGAAAACTTTTTCGTTATTACCTCAATTTTTATACCCACGTAACTAGGCGTTACAAAAACCGCCGGTACTGGGTTCTCCCCTCTATGCTTGTAGACCAAAAAAACGTCTACTGCCGTAAAATCCACAAAGTCCTTAACACTTGGAAATAAAACAATCCCATATATAATTAAGGCGAGCACATCCATGAAAGTGTCCCATTTTCCATCTCTCGCTAAGTTTACTGCTTTCTCTTCAAGATATTTTACTGGGAATCCGATCAAATTGTCTTTGTTGGTTCTATTGTCTTCTATTTCCTTTATAGGGATATCAAATGTTTCAGCAATTGTTTTCAGTGAAGGGTAGTGTTCCATGTACTGGTAAAGTTTGCTCCCCTTCATTGGATATCCCATTATTCGTTCGAACTCTTCCAACATTGGGGCCAACTGAAAGTCCTTTAAGGTGAAACACCTGAAAGGAGGGTCATAGAATTGGGCCAACCCTGTAAAGGCATCCACTTGCACATTAACTTCAAGTAAATCCAGAATTTTGCCAAATTTCCTCATAAAGATTACACGTACCTTTTTCAACTTCCGAGCGAGATTCTTAAGGTTGCTTACATCTAGTTTGAGAACTCTCAATGGCAAGGTCTTTCTTAATGGAGTAATGTTTGAGCCACCATTTGATCCCATGTTTCCTGTGGTTAAAGTTATTCACAACAAGCCTTAATTTTTATGGTTTTGAAGATGATATGATAATGATATTTTTTTTCAAAAGTGACCATGATACTCTTTAACTTGTGGTTTTGAGTGTGGAAAATTATTTGTCTTGACTTTGTCTTTAATAGGGAATCACCAGAATGTTCTTCTTATCAATCTGTCATCAATATGGAGATCATTGTGCAGGTCAATCTGCAGAACATTATGTGTAACAACCTTTTTTGTTGTATAATTATTAAAACTTTTAATTTTTTTAAAAATAAAATAATAATTGGTTTAAAATTTGTTTAATTAAGAAAAGGGCACTATTGTAATATTTGGACAAATGAAGGACAGTGATGTAATTTACAGTGTACAGCCTTAAATATCATTTGTTTTTCTTTACTTCAGAAAAGCCCCTTTCAGACACGCCTTCCTTTCTCCTTCTTCTAGTCACCGTGAACAACTGTATCTTAAGGAGGTGAGATGTTTGTTCACGGATTGTATCTTTTTATTTTTGTTTTAAAGAAAAAATAACTTTTGTTAAAAAAAACAACGTAACGAAAATATAATAATAACAAAAAAAGAGGTGAGATGTGGCGCGACAAGCGAGGATGAATTTCATCCGGCGGCAGCGACCATTAATTCTAATCCTAAGGGAAAACTATTTATTTGTTGTTATGATTTTTTTTGTTATTTTGATAAAGACGTGATATTAGCGATAAATTCAATATTACGATATGGTGAAATTTGTTTCCTTGGTGATTGGTTTATAAACATCAATTAGTTATATTTTTCTAGCATTTTGTGTTGCAAAGAAAACAATTTTAAGAACAGACAACTTTAGAAAAGTGAAAGCTTAACACATGAGTTTATTTTTGTATAAATAGAAAAAGAGAAAGAAAAAAAGAACATTTTTTAAAGGGATACAATACAAAGACTAATAAGAAGAAATTAGAGAAGTGATACCTTACTACTGAAGTGGTTTCTTGTTGGACTGATTTTCCCAAGACCAGATTCTCTGCTCCTATTTCGCATGTTATTCTCTCTTCTTTTTTTTTTTTTGTGCTCTCAAAATGTGCCCCCTTTTTCTACTCTTACTATCGATTATTTATAGGCTTTTCAGATGTAGGTTACAAAAGACTAGAGAATAATTGTCAATTGATCACCATTTTATTACTATTAATCTCTTTCTTTTTGTTTTCTTTTCTTTCAATTGATTATCATTATACCGATTTTTATGACTATCAATCCATTCAATTGATCCTCATTATACCGATTTTTATGACCATCAATCCATTTCTTTTCAGTTTCTTTCATTTAATTATGTACCTTTATTTATTTGTTATTATTATTTTTATTATTATTTTTATTATTTATATATATATATATATTTTTTTTTTGTTTTTTATTTTTTTATTATTATTATTATTTTTAGAAAAGAGTCTGAACAGGAATTATAGGCAAACAAAAACTAGGAAATTATGTGATTGTCTAAAGTTTAAAGCCCTAATTATTTATTTTTATTTTTATATTTCTATACATTTATTATTATTATTATTTTCCCTTTTTTTTTAAAAAAGTAGAAATAAATAAATAGATAAATAAATAAATAAAAAGCGGACAAAATTAGGTGTCAACATGAATGAAATTATATGTTACACAAATTTAATTAGATGCTCATAGCTAGATTTAAGGTTGAGTATGCTTGTCGAGCACGATTTCTGCTCGTTACTGCTGTTGGCTCTGATATGTATGTGAAACTGTTAGTTTTGTTACATTAATTTCTTTTAGTATGATGGTTCTAGTCACTGATTTTTTTTAAATAAACTGTTTTGGGTTATTACGGATTAGGAGAATTAGAGTGTGAGGAAATGAAATTTTCGCATATAGGTCTTTTAAAAATGCATCCAAATGATTTTTCATGACCCTTATGTTGTTATTAATTTCATGACTCTTATGTTGTTATTATTTTCATGACTTTGTTATTGTTATAATTGTCATGACTTTGATGTTGTTACTATTTTCATGACTATGGGTTTAGTATATCAACAATTTATTTATAATTGTTGTGGATGAATGATGCATTTCATATATCACATAATAAAGACATTTCATACAAAACATCTCAAGTTTAGTACAATATCATGCATGGCCTTATTCACGGTGGGACATTCAGGTTATTTCAGGCATGGAATAACAGGTAAAGGAGAACAATCAGGACGCTGATTGGGGTTTGGCCAGACCAACTTTACCAATCAGGATTCAAATGCCTCCAAATGCCAATAGAGTGTGTTATGATTTTCTTAAGTTGCAGCCTCCAACATTCTAGGGCAGCCATAATCCCTCAAAGGCCCAAGCTTGGCTGGATGAGATTAAAAGGGCATTTGAAGTAGTGCCTTGTACTGAAGAACAAAAAGTGGCATTTGATGCACATCTACTAAAGGGTGGGGCAGAGTATTGGTGGAGGAGTGCAAAGGTTTATCTTCAGACTCAAGGAACCCATATGAATTGGGAACACTTTGAGGTGGCCTTTTTAGACAAGTATTATCCAAAAAGTGCCAGAAGACAAAATGAGTTGGAGTTTGTACACCTGCAACACGGAGACATGTCGGTTGCAGAGTATGTTGCTAAGTTTGAAGAACTGGCTAGATTTTCCCCACATGCCCAGTATGAACCCACAGAAGAATGGAAGATAAACCAGTTTGAATGGGGATTGAGGCCTGAAATTAGAGGGAACATAGGCCATATGGAGCTTACTAACTATTCTTCTCTTGTACACAAGAGCTACATTATTGAAGACAATTTAAAGAAGGTTCAAGAGGAGAGTCAGGCTAAGTGGCAACAAAAGAAAGAGTCTGGAAAATTTGGCCAGCAATTAAAGGTAAAGACTCACTAAGGAAAGTGAAAACAAGTACAGACCTCTAGTTCTCCAAGAGCAAAGAAGTGTCCTAAGTGTGGCAGAGATCATGGAGGAGAGTGCTTGGTTGGAAAGCAAGTCTACTACTACTATAAACAGCCTGGTCATATGGCTCCCTTTTGTCCAGTACGCCAAAAACAAGCAGAGTCCAACCCAAACAAGCCTAACACTGGAAGGGTTTTTGCTCTCAGTGCAAAGAAAGGTACGACTCATAATCTAATAACTAGCACTGGATTCATAAATGAAATCCCTTTTAATTGTCATGTTTGACGCTGGTGCATCCCATTCTTTCATTTCTTCTGATTTTGTTTTGCAACATAATCTCCCTGTACTTGAAATGCCTTATCCATTAGTTGTAAGCACTGCATCTAAAAATTCAATAGAGACCTCCTTACTATGTCACATGTGTCCAATCACCTTGTATGATAGAGTTTATCAAATAAACCTAGTATGTTTGCCCCTTAAGGGCTTGGACATTATATTAGGAATGGACTGGATGTCCGAGCATTCAGTAACTTTGATTTGCCATGGTAGGAAAGTCATAATTCCTTCAGGAATTCCCCAACCAGAGGAAACCAAATACCCCCCCTTGACCAACAGTTCTCTACTCTTCCAATGTCTTACTACTGGGGTTAAAGGCGTACTATTATTACTATCCTCTAACTCAGGGTCTGAAATGGACTTGTCCAGTATTCCTGTAGTCACTGACTTTGAGGATGTCTTTCCAGAGGATGTGACATCATTGCCTCCTGAAAGAGAAATAGAGTTCTCAATAGACTTGGTTCCTGGAACAGGGCCAATCTCCATTTCCCCTTACAGGATGTCCCCATTAGAATTAAGTGAGTTGAAAACTAATTAAAGGACCTGATAACCAAGCAGTTTATCATACCAAGTGTGTCTCCTTGTGGAGCCCCTGTGCTTTTAGTAAAGAAGAAGGATGGCAGTATGAGGTTATGCATAGATTATAGAAAATTGAATAAAGTGACCATCAAGAATAAGTACCCTCTTCCCAAAATTGATGACCTTTTAGACCAATTAGGGGGAGCAACTGTGTTCTCCAAAATTGACTTGAGATCAGGGTACCACCAAATTAGAATAAAATCAGAGGATGTACCAAAAATAGCCTTTAGAACTAGGTATGGGCACTATGATTTTTTGGTTATGCCTTTTAGGCCATAATTAGATAAGTTTGTGATTGTATTTATAGATGACATACTAATATACTCTAAAACCCCAGAAGAACATGCAAGTCATCTTCAAATAGTGTTGCAAGTACTAAGGGATAGAAAACCTTATGCTAAACCAAGCAAATGTGAGTTTTGGATGTCCGAAGTAAAGTTTCTAGGCCATGTGATTAATAAGAAAGGAGTGGTAGTGGATCCCTCCAAAGTAGAGGCAGTGCTGAAATGGGAACATCCTAGGAATGTGACAGAGGTTAGGAGTTTCTTAGGACTGGCGGGGTATTATAGGAGATTCATTAGGAAATTCTCCCAAATTGCCCTGCCTTTGACCCAACTGACTAGGAAGGACCAACCTTTTGTGTGGGATCAAAAATGTGAAAAGAGTTTTCAGACTCTTAAGACCAAGTTAACCACTGCTCCTGTGCTGGCCATACCAGATCCAACCTTAAGATTTGAAATGTATTGTGATGCATCCCTAAAATGTTTAGGTTGCATATTGATGCAAAACAACCAAGTAGTGGCTTATGCTTCAAGACAACTAAAGCCTCATGAGGGGAATTATCCCACTCATGACCTAGAATTGGCTGCCATAGTGTTTTCCTTGAAGATTTGGAGGCATCATCTGTATGGAGGACAATTTGATGTTTTCAGTGATCATAAGAGCCTAAAGTATCTCTTTGACCAGAGGGAACTTAACATGAGGCAGAGAAGGTGGGTGGAGTTTTTGAAAGATTATGAATTTGAACTGAAATACCATCCAAGAAAGGCCAATGTAGTGGCCGATGCATTGAGCAAAAAATCCCTACATATTTCTCATCTGATGATCCAAGAACTTGCACTGCTAGAAAACCTTAGAGACTTCAACCTAAATATGACAATCCTCCAAGGGGGAATTATTTTAAATAAACTAGAAATAACTAGTAGCCTTAGAGACCAAATTAGGCGATCCCAAGGGATGGGTGAGGAGTTACAACTTAGAAAGAACCAAGAAAGATTTACAAGGGCAAGAGATGGAACAATCCTATTTCAGGGCAGAATTTGGGTACCTAAGGATTCAGAATTAAAGAGACTGATACTAGAGGAAGCTCACAAAAGTAACCTGACTGTCCATCCTGGATCTACCAAGATGTACCAAGACCTTAAGAAAAATTATTGGTGGTCAGGTATGAAGGTTGATGTAGCTACTTTTGTGGGTCAATGCCTGACTTGCCAAAAGGTAAAAATAGAACATCAGAGGCCAGCAGGATTGCTATAGCCTATAGAAATACCTGAATGGAAATGGGACTCAATTTCCATGGATTTTGTTGTAGGTTTGCCACATACCCACACTGGGTATGATTTCATTTGGGTGATTATGGACATATTAACTAAGTCAGCCCATTTCTTACCAGTAAAGTCAAACTACAACACCCTCAAACTAGCCAAGTTATTCATTAAGGAAATAGTGAGGTTGCATGGGGTGCCTCTTAGTATCATATCAGATAGGGACCCTAAGTTTACCTCCATGTTTTGGAAGGCCTTTCAAAAGTCTCTAGGAACTAGACTACACCTTAGTACTGCCTACCATCCCTAAACTGATGGCCAAACTAAAAGAACCATTCAGACTCTTGAAGATATGCTGGGAGCCTGCATTTTAGAGGAAAGAGGAAACTGGGATACGCACTTGCCTCTCGTAGAATTTTCCTACAACAACAGTTACCATGCCAGCATTGGCATGGCACCTTATGAGGCTTTATATGGAAGAAGATGTAGGACACCGTTATGTTGGTCAGAAGTACGGGATAAGGGGATCTTAGGTCCTGAAGTTATCCAAGAGAGCATTAGAAAGATTAAGGTCATTAAGGATAAACTAAAGATAGCCCAAAGTAGGCAAAAGAGCTATGATGATATCAGGAGAAGGCCTTTGGAGTTTGAGGAGGGCGATCATGTTTTTTTGAGAGTTACCCCCACTATTAGCATTGGAAGAGTGCTAAAGGTCAAGAAGCTAAACCCTCGTTTTGTTGGACCCTTTCAAATATTGCAGAGGATAGGTCCCTCTGCATATAGAATAGCTTTGTCACCCAATTTATCCAATCTACACAATGTTTTTCACGTCTCCCAATTAAAGAAATACATTCCTAACCCTCATCAAATTTTGAGTCATGAGTCTATCCAACTCAAGTCAAACCTTACTTATGACCCAATGCCAGTCCAAATTATAGATAGAAGTGTAAAAGCATTGAGAAACAAAGAAATTCCCGTAGTGAAGGTTGTTTGGGAAGGATCTTCTGTAGAAGAGGCAACATGGGAAGCAGAGACAGACATGCAAAGGGAGTATCCTTACCTTTTCCAATAGGTAATTATCTGAATTTTAAGGGCAAAATTTTTATTAAGTGGTGGAGGATGTAACAACCTTTTTTTTGTATAATTATTAAAACTGTTAATTTTTAAAAAATAAAATAATAATTGGTTTAAAATTTGTTTAATTAAGAAAAGGGCACTATTGTAATATTTGGACAAATGAAGGACAATGATGTAATTTACAGTGTACAACCTTAAATATCATTTGTTTTTTTTACTTCAGAAAAGCCTCTTTCATACACGCCTTCCCTTCTCCTTCTTCTAGTCACTGTGAACAACTGTTCATCCTCCCAACGATCCTCTTTTTTTTTTTTTCTTAATTTTTCAAATCACTTTAACCCAAAAGCCTGTTAAAGTTCTTTAAAACCGTTTCTTTAACCTTGCATGTTCAACTCTGTGCCTGCATTTCTAGAAATCAGACTCGAAGCAGGGGAAAATGACCCAAAATTGGAGAACTTAGCCAACTGCAACTGGGAGCTCAAAAACCAAGTTAATCCGAACTTCATCTTCTCTTTTAACACAAACTGTGAGTTCTTTTTATTAAAGTTTTTTTTTTTAATATTATGTGAGATTGAGGACTTAATTTCATTACAAAAATTCTGAAGTTGTTTGGAAAATAAAAAATAAGGAATGGAATAAGAGAATTAAAATATTGAAGAAAAAGGAAATCTGATGCATAGGAATTCCATTGAAAATTTTAGCTACGTGCATGTTGTTTATCGCTGGTTGTGTTGTTTGTTAATGAATTATATGTTACACAAATTTAATTAGATGTTCATAGCTAGATTATCGCTGGTTGTGCTGTTTGTGAATGAAATTATATGTTACACAAAGTTAATTAGATGCTCATAGCTAGATTTAAAGTTGAGTATGCTTGTCAAGCACGATTTCTGCTCATTACTGCTGTTGGCTCTGATATGTATGTGAAACTGTTAGTTTTGTTACATTAATTTCTTTTAGTATGATGGTTTTAGTCACTGAATTTTTTTAAATAAACTATTTTGGGTTATTACGGATTAGGAGAATTAGAGTGTGAGGAAATAGAATTTTCGCATATAGGTGTTTTAAAAATGCATCCAAATGATTTTTCATGACCCTTATGTTGTTATTAATTTCATGACTCTTATGTTGTTGTTATTTTCATGACTTTGTTATTGTTATAATTGTCATGACTTTAATGTTGTTACTATTTTCATTACTCTTTTTCTGCCTATGATTTCTATTTTGAATTAAGGACTTAGGATTAAATTATTATGGGTTTAGTATATCGATAATTTATTTATAATTGTTGTGGATGAATGATGCATTTCATATATGACATAATAAAGACATTTCATACAAAACCTCTCAAGTTTAGTACAATATCATGCATGACCTTATTCACGGTGGGACATTCAGGTTATTTCAGGCATGGAATAACAAGTAAAGGAGAACAATCAGGACGCTGATTGGGGTTTGGCCAGAC
This sequence comes from Cicer yamashitae, assembly GCA_037974755.1. Taxonomy (NCBI): domain Eukaryota; kingdom Viridiplantae; phylum Streptophyta; class Magnoliopsida; order Fabales; family Fabaceae; genus Cicer; species Cicer yamashitae. Next base: position 18,578,399 of record JBBPBQ010000001.1, read on the forward strand.
CACCTTTACCAATCAGGACTCAATTATCTTGGTGACCCACATCAAGATATTGAGTGACTTTTCCTTATTTCAAAGGAAAAGATTTGAGGTCATGCATATGTTTTCAGAAGAGAAAAAAAATGTGTATAATAATAATAATAATAATAATAATAATAATAATAATTTTATGAGTAAAAATTTTATAAAAATTAAATTGAGAGTTTTAACTTGAGATGTAAAATTGTATTCATGTTTTATACACTTTTATGAAAGAAACTCTTTGAGACTGTTTTCCCATTTATTTTTCAGAACTCACTGAGATATTTTTATCTCACCCCATTTATTTTTTTATTAGCAGCTGGAGGAACATGAGACACGAATTTATCATAAGAAGACCAATTCCAAACTCGTGGAATTAGAATTTGATATTTTGTTTTATGATGTAATCAGTCAATCGTAGTTTGTTTTCAAGATGTAATATTTTATGAATTTACTAAACAAGTTGTAAACTATATTTATGAATGTAGTTTTCAGTTATGATGGTGATTCTAATTTATTATTCATTATTAGTTACCTCTATTTTATTAAGGTGTATGGGTCTAATTATCATATTTTAGACAAATGATAATGGGTCTTACATTGTGCACGTTTGTTTTTGTAAGTAGGCCTTCAAATCTTGACTTTTAATTGCTCATTAAATTTTTGAATGCCCATGTGTGAAATGCCAATTGGTTTACTGCATGTTACCCTTCTAAGAGGATGCTACTTGTCAATTGTTCTTTAATAAAACAACCAAAACATTTTGGTGAACGTTCTTCCATCATTCTTTAAACATATTACTTAATATATGACTCAATCTTGAAATGATTTCTTATTCAAAGTTGATTCTTATCATTTTGCTGAAATGATATGAATATTTATGAGTGCAATGAACTTGTTCATTATGAGAACATTATTTCATAACAATTGAGAATGTTGTCTTCTATGTGACTAGAGAAATCTTTTGTTGAAGCAACATTTCCTTCAATTTCTCTTGGTGTTACACATGTTGTGTCTTGTCTATCAAGTATCCCTGAGATACTTCAGTACAGGTATGAATGTATTGGACATTTTCTTCATGAAGATGATATCTAGAAGATGCAATAATCATTCTCTTGAATGATTAATATATGATATATTCCTTTTGAGATTCTTTCATTATTGAGTAGATACTTATGCACTTGATGATGTGAATGGCTTCTTGCTTGTCCACTTATGCAATTCATGTTCCTAAAATAAAACTCAAGTGAAATCATTAGTAGATCACCACTCATAAAGCTTAATCATTTATTTCATAAGGTTTGCTGTCATTAAAACATAAATCAAAAAGGTTTTTACCTCAACAATGTCCCACTTTTTGATAATGAAAAACCTTTTGAATAAATCTTAAGTTTTATGGATGGATATAATAAAAAATGCAAACATGTTCATAGATATGTAATAAACTTCCCTTAAACACATGCAAGAGGTTAATTCTTAACATTCTTCATTATTTTCTTTCATCCTCTATCCATCATATATTTCTCTCCCCCTTTTGGAATTTATCAAAAAGGTTGGGGAATAGTATGAATATATTGCACATAGAAATCATGTGATTGATAAATGCATTAATATATTAAACTTGTCAAGTTTGCATTTAACATCAAATAACATAGCATGTATGATGATAAATAATCATTATAGTCAACACTACAATCAAAATATGGACAATGGTAACAAAAGCCATGTGAAATAATTACATGCAAACATATGCGAGCATTTTAACACACTCGAAAATCAGCCAATGAATATATATTCTTCTTATTTTAGAAAAAAACGAGTTGACCTCAATTTTGTTGCAAGAAAAAGAATTTTTTTGAATAAATACCCTTGAATATTATGAAATGAATATCCATTAATATTTTAATGTTCCATAACACAAGTAAGATGTCTCTTTGCTCTTTGTCCTCTTTCACCAGAAACAACATTTTAATTTAAACATGATAATGCTTACTGTTAGAAATAGATTCATTTTTCAATTTTAGAAATAGAGAAAATGAGTGCATACACGGAAGCAAAAAAAAAAGAGGAAAGTGACATCATGTCAAATATAATTTCTCTCTTTACGAAACATTCTTATGCTAATAGTGTTCTTCAAAAACTATTTGTTTTTAAATGGATCAAAAATATGCCAAACATTAAAAAAAAAATTTTTTTTTCACAAAGTTTTTGCTAACACACAAATTAACAATAAGGCAAATGTTCAAACTTACTTTCATTAGACATTTTGATTGTTGCTATTTCTATCTATCATGATTAAAATATATTTAAACACGTGAGATCAGTTTTCACAAAAGAAGTATGCAACAAATAAAACTCATTTGCAAAGACATATTAATATGTCACAAAATGCTCGCATCAATTTTTGACTTCATGGCATGTAAATGTATTTGAAGGTGCAAACACGAGAAGAAGGTTGAATTGTGTTTGTCTAAGTTGGATTCTTTTTAATAATTTATTCAAGAACTGGTTCGGATTTGGTGATTTTAACTAAACCAGAGGCAGTAGCAGTCAAACTTAAGTAATTAGATGCAACAATAAAGTAATGAGTGCACAAGTAAAGTGACACAATCAGATTTATCCCGGTTCACCATCAACATGGTAGCTACATCTAGTCCCTTCACTTAGATGGATTTAACCACTAAGTCAAATCCTTGAATTACACAACACATGACCCTACAAGTCAGTCTTCTCAAAACAACCTGACACCTACTAACTTTTTGAGTATCTATTTATCGAATAGATTACGGTTTCACTTTTGTCCTTGTCAAATCTGGATTATATATTTCTAGTGAAAAAATTCTGAATGTATCTTCTTGTGAACAAATTATAAGCGTATCTTTTTGTGAATAATTATGTGTTTATTCGTGTGAGTAATTCTGAGTGTATCTTCTTATGAATAATTTTGAGTGTATCTTCTTGTGAACAAATTCTAAGTATATCTTCTTGTGAACAAATTTTGAGCATATCTTCTTGTGAATAATATTTTGATCATATCTTCTTGTGAGCAATATCTTGATCATATCTTCTTGTGAACAATATTTTGACCTTATGTTGTGAACAATATTTTGGCCATATCTTCTTGTGAACAATATTTTGACCATATCTTCTTGTGAACAATATTTTTATCATATCTTCTTGTGAACCATATTTTGACCATATCTTCTCTTCACCTTGGTCAAAGATTTCCTTCAATTATAATTATGAATCATATTTAATTTCAGATTGTGTTCAAAAACTTATTCACGCGAATCTTCCTTCATACTCTTCATTGATTGGAGCGGGAACGTATTCGGGATTGTTCTTGAATATTCCGAAATTTTGATTTGGCTAAATCTTTTCTTTAGAATGAATTCTTTCAATCAGAGTCATTGACTTTCCATCAAAGCCATTAACTTTCCATCAAAGCCATTGACTTTCTTGTTGGAGTGAGATGCTGCATTTCTTGGATAATAAAAGTCAGAGGCAGAATTGCGTGACTTAGAATTAATGGCTTTGGACAAATCACATTGTTGAATCATCAGAGTCAATGCAACATTAGAGGTTGCATATCAGAGGCAACATTTTGAGTGTGTTGCAACTTTTGATTAGCGGAATATGAGCTTTGAATGCATGGCTTGAACAATCTCTTAAGAGTTAATGATAACTTGATATAAACTCTTCAGAGGCATGCTGATTTTGTGCATATTAGAGGCACACAAGGGCTTTATAGGCTTGCTTAAAATTCAACCTTCAAATACTCTTCAACGGAATTTTTCAGACCTAGTTTCAGCGCCAGTCTTCAGACCCAGTTATCATAGGCAGTCTTCAAACCCAAACTTCATAGCTAAACATCGGAGGCATTCTTTTAACCTTTAGAGATATGTTGCTTTCAGAGGCATATGTTCAGAGGCAGACGCATATGCTTTTATGTTCCTCTGATCTCCTCCTCTAGTCACTTCCTCTGGTCACTTCCTCGGGTAGCTTTCTCTAGTCGCTTCCTCTGGTACCTTCCTCTCATTTTCTTGTTCAAATTGCTGCACACTTAATAAAACCATTAGTCAAAACAAATTGTTCTCACAAAATTTCTTTGCTAACATCAAAATCACAAGAGGAAAACCAACTTGGTTCCAACAATCTCTTCCTTTTTTATGATGACAAAACTGTAATTTTTATATAACAATTTATTGGCCTTTATTACTTGACTCCCCCAAACTTAAGGCTCCCCCTAAGTCTAAGTAGTTTTACAGTTATTTTCTCCCCACATGCATACACTTTCTCTCCCCACATAAACAGATCAAAAAAGAAATTGTTCTCAAATATCTTTCTCCCCCTTTTGCAATCAGACAAAAACACTTGAAAGTTTTTTTTATTACCTTTCTTCTTTTTAAAAGAATAGACAAAACATAAAATACATACTAATATGATACATACTAATAAATACATACATCTTAAACTTCCAAAGAAGCTCTTTTGTATATTTAGTTTGATGAATGTTTATACCTTTTTGACTTTGCTGAATTTGTATCCCTAAGAAGAACTTAAGTTTTCCCATCATACTCATTTGAAATTCAAGCTGCATCAATTTAGAAAATTATTGACAAAGAGTGCCATTAGTAGATCCAAAAATAATGTCATCAACATAAATTTGAATATTAAGAGTGCCATCTCCTATTGATTTTCTAAACAAGGTGGTGTCTACTTGTCCTCTTTCAAAACTGTTTTTAAGCAAGAAATTACTTAATCTATCATACCATGCCCTAGGTGTTTGTTTTAGACCATACAGTGATTTTCTAAGTTTAAACACATGATTTGGAAATTCAAAGCTTTCAAAACTTGGGGGTTGTTTAACATAGACTTCTTCACTTATATACCCATTTAGGAAGACACTTTTAACATCCATTTGAAATAATGTAATTTTATTATAAGTAGTAAAAGAGAGTATGATACGTATTGCCTCTAACCTGGCCACTAGAGTAAATGTCTCAATGTAACTAATACCTTCTTGTTGACTGTAACCTTGTGCAATCAGTCAAATTTTGTTTCTGAAAACTACTCCTTTTTCATTTAACTTGTTTATGAAAACCCACTTGGTTCCAATAATGTTTTTCTTTGGTTTGGGTACTAGTTCCCAAACATCATTCCTTTGAAATTCATTCAACTCTTCTTGCATTGCAAGGATCCATCCATCATCTGCCAGTGCTTCATCAATAGAGATAGGTTTAATTGATGATAGTAGACCAAACAAGGTTGTCTCCTTCAGTGATGATGTAGTATTTAGAGGATCATTGTAATTTCCAATAATCAGAGTTTTAGGATGGGATGACTTGTACCTCCATCCAAATCTAACTTCTGAGTTATTTTGACTGCTTTTGACTTGGTCAGATTCATCTTCTGATGTTTTGTCATTTTCCTCTTATTTACTTGCATCCTCTTATTGTTTGGGTTCTTCTGGTTTGTCTGTATCTGCTTCCTCTGGTTCTAGTACAGCTGCAGTGTCCTCAACTTGCTTTAGCTTTTTAAGGGCAAGCTGTTTGTCAACAAATTTAACATGTATTGACTCCTCCACAATTTGAGTTTCCCTATTAAACACTCTATAAGCTTTGGATCTGTCAAAGTATCCAAGGAAGGTACACTTTTGTGAGTGGGGATCAAACTGGCCAAGGTTGTCTTTAGTGTTTAACATATAACAAATACAACCAAATTGCTTAAAGTAAGAGATATTAGGCTTATTACCCTTCCATAATTCATATGGTGTTTTATGCAATATTGGCCTAATTAAAATTCTATTATGAATATAGCATGCAGTGTTAATTGCATCTACCCATAAATGTTTTGCAACATCCATCTCATTTAACATTGTTCTAGCCATTTCTTGAAGGGATCTATTATTTCTTTCTATAACTTCATTTTGTTGTGGTGTTCTAGGAGAAGATAAGTTGTGTGAGATTGCACTCTCATCACAAAAACTTTCAAACTTGTTTTCAAATTCTCCTCCATGATCACTTCTAATTGTTATAATCCTAAGACCTTTTTCATTCATTACTTGTTTACAAAATGCAATAAACACTTTTTGGCAGTCAACTTTATTTCTTAAGAATTTTACCCAAGTCTGCCTAGTGTAATCATCTATTATTACAAAGCCATATTTCTTTCCATTTATTGAGGTTGTTTTCACAAGCCCAAAAAGATCTATATACAAGAGTTCAAGGGGTTTGGAGGTAGAGCCTAAGTTCTTAGGGGTAAATGAGTACTTTGTTTGTTTTCCCTTTTGACAAGCTTCACACATAATTTTAGTTTTGTAGATAAGCTTAGGTAGACCTTTAACAAGTTGAAGTTTATTCAATTTTGAGATAAATGTTAGGTTTGCATGACCTAACCTTTTGTGCCAAGTTAATTTTTTTTCATTTACTGGCATGAGACACCTAACATCTTGTTTCTCTAAGATAAACTAATTAATTTTATATAGGTTATTTTGCCTCTGAACTATAAAGATGGAAATCTGAGCTCCACTCCCTCGATGTAAGGTAGTGATTATAGATCATCCACAATCCTTCCATGATTGATGTGACGTGATCTTCCTCATTTGCAAAATTTACAAGAAAATACTCATTATTGAGGTCTATAATGCTTACAACACCATTCCTAACTCACATTTGTTTAAATCGTGTCTTTAAAGCTTTGAATTCAATCTTTCGCCCAAGCATCTTCACTATAATTCCTCTTTTACATGGTCTTTATATTCTGGTCTCTTCACTCTTGGAAGTTACAAAGTTAGGACATTCAATGTCCCAAATCTTTTGTTCCACCACGTGAATCCCTACATCCTCCTCATCCTGCTCCTCACGGTTTTTCATTTGTTCATTGTGTAGATCTTCATCCTTATGTTGTTGCTCCTTGGAATTAGAGTTACCCTCCACTATATCAGCATACCTTATGGGCACCCGAGTATCATGTGTAAATCAATGTTCCCCCTTTGATCTTCTTAGAGCTATGTTCCTGTTGATCTCCCTCGTCTTTCGATGCAACATGAGGTTTAGACGTAAACCGTAGGAGAGGGTTTTTCATTTGAAATAATAAAATAAAACAAACAATAATATTTTTTTTGGTACAAGCAAATAATAATATTTCTTAAGCTCAAACCACTAACGTAATAGAAATATTAAACAAACAATACAGTAAACTTTATGTAAATCATCAATGAGAAAATTTTAAAAAGTAGAAAGTTTATTACAAGGAAATTAAGAGAGAAAAAAACAATTACAGGAAAAAGATTAAAATAAATTAGAACTTTTAACTTAAACAATGTAAATTACATCAATATCCTCTCAATTAAGTAGCATTTTGAAAAAAATTGTTGTGTTTATGGTTCAAAAAAACTAAAAAGAGGTTGCTAGCTTGCACTTTTATAAAAATAGGTGAGTTCAAATTAGCAATTCCTATATTTAAACTTTTTGTTTTTGTGAATTTTTTTATTTATGAGTTATTTCAACTATTAATTTTATCAAACACTTTAAATTCATAAAATATCTTCTATCAACTATCAATCAACTTATCTACTATGCCTTCTATAAATTCATACACTATCAACTAACTTATTGTCCCCTATTATCTTTTAATCAAATATTAAAAAAAATGACATTTAAGCCAAAAATATTATCACCAGAAAAAGTGAAGTGTTGTTTGACCTAGGTCCTGCTTTTTTAGTTTCAAAAACCATCTTGTAAAATATTAAACAATAATTTCTTTGTATCTAGACTTGCGTTCTCTTCAAATTGAATCTATACTCCAATATTGCATCTACGATAAGGTGATATGGTTATTAAAGGAGAGAGAAAGCTAAATAAAAAAAATGGAGATGAGAGGAAAATAAATGAAATGAGAGATAAATAATTATAAAGATACCGTATAGAATAATCTAAATCCTTTGTCATCTTGAATAACTCCATTGTCTTAAATAATTAAAGGAATTAAATTAAAAATATCATTTTTTTTCCTCTCTAATTTTCTTTTATCTCTAAGTTTCTTTTATTTCTTTCTCCACTTAAATATTTCTTCACCATTTCACATTACAAAAAAAAGAGCTTAGCATTGTTATAACTCAATATACAGTTCATATTCCCGACAATTGTAATTTGTAAATCAGTATCTTCGATTAATACAAATTCTCCTTCCCCAATTAAAAAAAAAAATTTCTTCACCTTTCTTCATAAAAATCTAAGCGCGCTCTTTCAAAACCCTAAACCAGAAGAAGTTGTTGTTTTTTGATCAATGGCACTTCAGAGCTCCACTTCCAACGAAGCTCAAGCTTCGAAGAAACTTTCTCATGTCCATTTCTTTGGTAAGCTGTTGATTCATGAATGATAACAACTCGCTTTAAACGAGTGAACCATTCATATGATTGATTTCTTTTTTCCTCGTCATTTCAATTTTTCGAAAATAAGTATGCACAAATTCAGCTCAATTAACATTTAGTTCCAATATTTTGATCTAGTTAGGTTCAATTTCGGAATTATTAATTTTATTTTTCCTTTTCATTGATGAATGCTGTTATTCGTAGTTTTTGCTGCTGAGTTGTTTGTTCTTATTCGTAACTGAAGGGACTTTGCTTTCTGATAAACCTAAGTTTGAAGAAATTTGCTAACTGAGATAAAGTGATGTTATGTTATGAAATGAACCCGAGTTGTTTGAGTATTATGCTCGAATTAATTTTTCTCAATCTTGTGGGTAGTAGTTAAGAATTTTAATTAATTGATGAATTTAAATGTGCTTGTTTGAGTCATGAATTACAGCATTAGCATAAGATGTGTGATTTTGTGGTTGCGATTTTATGTCTACCGAGAATAAGTTGTTCACTTGAAAGTTGCTTGCACGAGGTCCAATTTAATGCTGCATGAGGTCCAATTTAGTGCTCTATTCCACAATTATCTATGTGTGAAGGTTTTTTATACTGACAGTACAGATTAATTAAATTCAATTTTTATATTACAATCTGATTATTAGGGGTTTTTGTGGGGTAGGGGTGATCATTTTTACTTAAAAAAAAAAATGCTCTCTCTGGAAGTTTTGCAAGTTACAGTCCAACAAGTAATTTTGGGCCTTTATTTTTGTGACACATAGTATCTCTTGGCATTATGCAGTGCCTATCCGGCAATGTCCTTTTTGTGTCTCATTTCACTCGCCAACCTGAGCCTGACTATTATTACAAAACAAATTAGGTATAACTTTATATTGTCTTTCTTAAATTTATGATTGGAACTAATTTTACTATATTATGGTATTGAAGTATGGAAGGAGTTTGTATGGGGAGCTGTTGCAGGCGCTTTTGGAGAAGGAATGATGCATCCGGTAGATACTATCAAAACAAGAATACAAAGTCAAGCTATTCTAAATGGTGTTAAGGTATTATAGTAGTCTATAGATAAATTAGACTGTGATTTCATTAATTGTTCTTGATATGGAGACTCAGTTTGAAAATGTTGCGTACAAGTTGCTGTTCGTATATACTTCCATCTAAAGCTTTTCTCTTTTGTTGGGAATATCATTTGATATTAGAACCAGAAAGGCATATTGCAGATGGTGCAGTCTGTCTGGCAGGTTGATGGATTAAGAGGTAAACTATTTTGATTATTTAATACTTTTGTCCCAGATATGGGTATTTTGTTTTTTAATTATGAAATTTCCTCATGTTAAAATGACATTTAGTGCATGTTTAGGTCAACTTATTTGCTTTTTAAAAAATCCTTATATTCAAATTGTTTGAGTTTTTTGCTGAAAAACCAAGTTTAAGGGTAAGTCAAAACGAAGCATGCTTTTACATACTGATGAATTGAATGTAAAATCAAGGTTTATATCAAAAGGATCCTTATTTGTAGACTTTGGACTTCCAACTTGAAATATTTATGCCTTATGATTGATTTAAAATTGCTTAGGCTTTTACAGGGGTGTAATACCTGGTGTTACTGGGTCTCTTGCAACTGGTGCAACATATTTTGGTGTCATAGAGTCCACTAAAAAGTGGATTGAGGATTCGCATCCTAGCCTTGGGGGCCATTGGGCACATTTCATTGCTGGAGCTGTTGGTAAGCTGATTTGGAGCATCTAATAGTAATACTTTGTATTTTGACTTTTTGAGTTCCAGAAGTTACAAATTGAGTCACTGACAGGGGCATTTGTGTGAAAACAGTTGTGTAATGTCATCTGTCTGATTGTGGCAATGCTTTTTCCCATTTCTTTTTGCAAATAAGTTGAATTATTTAGTACACTGTCTAAGCACTCCATTTCTGGACAAATAATGATTGATTGTCATTGGACATATTTACATAATGCGATGCTGCTCTGGGAGATATATTTTTACTTTTGCTAAATTTTAAGGTTTATGGAGTATGGTATCTATAACTATCTGAGTGTGCAATAAAAGGCTCAAATCTGTCTTATTTTTTTCACTATATTTTCAGGAGATACACTTGGTTCTGTTGTGTACGTTCCATGTGAAGTGATAAAGCAGCGCATGCAAGTTCAAGGCACAATTACATCTTGGAGTTCTAGTGCAATGAAGAATGGCATTGTAATAAAGCCTGGCGCAGAAATATATGATTATTATAAAGGGTTGTTCCATGCAGGCTGCTCAATATGGAAAACACAGGGCTTAAAGGGTTTATATGCAGGGTATAAACTAGAAACACTAATGTATTTTGATGATGTAATCTTGAGTTATATAATTTACTAATATTTCAAATCCTTCTTATTTAATAGAGTTTTAAAAACACATCTGTAGACAATAGTTTTTTTCTTGAATCTAACATCACTAGACAATATATAGTCCTCTAGACACCAATAAGGTATTCTTAACATAACTTACTTTTCTTGTTTCGTATATTGTGATAAGATGATAATGCTATTTCAGATTATGTAAAATGATTTTGTGAATATATCTGATCTGATAATGCTATTTTAGATGAATCATGATATTTCTCAAGAGCCAGAATAGTTTACTATTGACTAATATAACCAGTTGAATTATGTTATGCTATGCATACAAATTTAGATAGTTAGACACTCATATATATATTATATTATATATGTATGTATCTAATCTAAGCTAATAGTTGATATTTTACTTTAGACCTAAAGGAGTCAATGAAGTATCAATTGTTTTAAAATCATATGAAAATTTGAAGACTTGATCTAATATATGAAAGTTTTCAATTCAATAGTTGGATTGAGGAAATTCGATTTTTCAACAGTTAATCTTTAGATTGTATGAAGACTTGCATATAGATGATTCTAATATGTTATTTTGCTTGCTTCTGCAGATATTTTTCTACACTGGCAAGAGATGTACCATTTGCTGGCCTTATGGTATTATACATTACACATCAAGTTTTATTTATTAGATTCAGAGCTTGTATATTTCAACTTTTTTCCCTGAAAAACAATCATTTTTATATAAAATTTATCACTTTAGAAGTTTTAGGTGTTTGTTTAAGGATCCATTTACTTAAAATTAAAATAAAAGTGATTATCAGTTTGTTTAAGATTTTTTTTAGATTTTTATGTGAATCAAAAGCTTATCGGTGTTTGTTTATAAAAGTGAAAATCACCTTTCTAATTTTCTCTCTTATCTCCTGAAAAAGTGATTTTTCTATTAAATAATCTGCAACAAACCGTCTCTAAGTTTTTGGAAAAAAATCAGAATTTTAAAAAGCAACAGATTTTTTACTATAATAGCAAGCTACTTAAGTAGTTTCTCAAAATAAGTTGTAACTTGTAAGTATAAGGTAAGGGCTCCAACAAATCCCTTATAGGTACTATAAACAACAATCAAGAGCCATTAGAGTAATCAAGCTCACGCATACTATTATACACCATATACACTAAATCACACCTCTTTTGTTTAATTCTCGCTCTCTCACCTCTTCCTGCCTTCTCTGCCACGACCACCATAACAATTGAAAGCTCAGATCCATCATCCTCTTCATCTCAGCGGGAACAGCAACCAGAAGTCCTTTTTCTTACCCTCAATCACAAGGTCTCGTGGAAAAAGGGTACTGTGTGGACTATGAGTTCAGGCAGAAAAAGAGTTCCAAAAAGTGTTGTATTTTTCTTTCATGCGGCTGTTTGTTGGAATTTCAGTTAGCAAATCCATGATAAATGTCGCGCATTATCTGAACGCTCCTTTTCACTGACGGATCCAACTTGACATCGCTGCTTCCCCACCGCCGCTGGCGAGATTTACGGTGATAAAAGGAGAAGAGGAGTAGTGGAATTTGTCTTTGAAGAGGTTCAGATTTTCCTTTCAGTAGGAATAGTAAAATTATTAGGGAGAGATAGGAACAAGGAAGAAAAGTGTTGTTGTTGAAGATGAGAGAAGATTCAAAGGAATAAGGATGAGGAAAGATGAGAAAGTGAGTTGCTGAGATTAGAGGTGTGGCGCCGGCGCTGGAGCTACATGACAGTGGTGTGGTGGTGGCTCTGATGATTTTGCCGAGCTAGTTAACTTCAACAAGATTTGTTAGATCAGAGTTTTCAATTGTTATGGTGGTCGTGGAAAAGAATCGAGAGGAAGAGGGGAGAGAGAAAAAAGAAGAGACCAGTGATCTAGTGTATATGGTGTATAATTATAATAGTAACTAAATGACAAAAAGCTTCTGCTTTACATAAATCTCTAAAATTAAAATTTTTTTACGCCATCTTAGAATCACTTGTTTTTTTAATTCAAAAGCTTAAGCAAATAAGCCTTAACTCTTCTATAATCTATTGTATTCAATATTTTCATTCGGTAATGTAAACATTCTCTTACATGGTCCTCTTTTAGTTTATTAAAAGTCTATTGTCTGATACGATTGTCACTGCTAGTGCACAGAAGGTGTCTTAGCTAAACTTTAAAATGGATTAGGTCAGTCAGAAATTGAAGTAAAGAATATCTTTATGATTACTGATTAGACATAGATATTGGAATTGGATGCATTATTCAAAATTCAAGTGTAGTCTTTATAGGTCCAACCACTCTTTATGACCTGATCCATGTTGGAACCTTCCTTTTTCTGGGCCTGATTTAATGATTTATTAATTTCTCTGCCACACATGGCACTTGTTTAAGCATTGAATAAAAATATATATTTGTTTTTGAATCTCTATAGCATTGTACTGTAAAAAACCAAGGAGATTAAGTTTAGCCAATTTTTCTAGGGCTAAATAGACAAACTCCTATTTATTTGGAATCTATAATAAGATAAAATCTTGTACGAAATTTGTTTGGAATGATAAGATTTAAATTCATATACATCATATTGCCTGTGATGATGTCATTTTTACATCCAACTACCTGTCTTTGTATTTCTGACTCATTTCATTTCGAATGTATTATGTTCAATCATAAACTGTAAGTGTGATCCAAACTCTGCAATCATGTTCATATATGTATTTGAAATACTGTGTGAAAACACAGATGTTTCTAGAAGTAAATTATTTCAGTTTTGTAATATTTATGCAAATGTGATTTTGAATAACTTTTTATGCAATTGTTTAAGGTTGTGTTCTATGAAGCTTTGAAAGATGTTACAGAGTACGGGAAGCAAAGATGGATATCTAGCTCCAAATGGCAGGTTAATAATTCATTTGAGGGGCTGGTTTTAGGAGGATTAGCTGGTGGTATGTCCTGTGCTTTGCCTTTAATCTATGTACTTAAGTTCTCCTAGCAGTGATTTGTTTCGTATAATTAATTTTTTGTGTAAACAATGAAACAGGTCTCAGTGCATATCTCACCACTCCTTTGGATGTCGTGAAAACCAGGCTGCAAGTTCAGGGTTCAACTTTAATGTATCAAATTCATTTCAATAGCTAGTCTACTTAATTTTCTTTAATGATTGTTTTTTGTACCAATATTTTTTGAACTGGTGAGACCTCTGGGTCATGATGCAATTGGTTCAACCACGGTTGAATTGGATGACAATTCAATACATAAAAAGTAAAAAGTGTATTAAATAGAAAAAGTAAATTAAAAAATGTAAAAAAATGAAAAATGGTTGAACCAATTGTAGTTGAATCTTATATTCTGATTCAACAAGACAACAATATAACCGGGATCAAACCATTTGGCTAACTGACCAGTTCTTGGTCAACTGGCCGAGTTGGTTTTCTGAAGTATTATGGACATCTTCAGAATAATAATATATATCTTGTCTCACATTTTTCTTACCATAAATTCATAATTAAAAGGGCTATTTTATGTGTGGGGAGTTGTAATGTTTTTGATGGACTAAAGCTAAATTGATGGTAATTTGCTTTATGTATTGTTGTATTAGGTATAATGGTTGGTTGGATGCAATGTACAATATATGGGCTAGGGAAGGCATGAAGGGGATGTTTAGGGGTAGCATCCCCAGAATTGCGTGGTACATTCCGGCTTCAGCTCTTACATTCATGGCTGTGGAATTTCTCAGAGAACATTTTAATGAAAGAGTGCCCAATGGTGGTTTGAGAGATGTTGCCAGATTATCAATAGAAAAGAAGAAATCTCTGCAAGAGGCTGCTTAAAAGTGTTCTGGTTTAGTCTCATTACTTCCCATCTAGATTTTTACAAAGATGGGATGCTATATCATATCAAAATTCTTAGATATGCTTAATCTACCTTAAATTCCCATTGTTTCAAACATGCTTTGACAAGAAAATTATAGTAAAAATGCAAACATAAAACTAAGTCAAACCTTATCTGGTCCATTTTTTATTGGTCTGCTATCTGTCGAACTAGTGAATAGAGACTTGGAAAACTTGGAAATTTGGCTTCGGGAACAGCTTATGGTGATAATAAGTAGTAGTATAGGTACACATTTACTGTACACATTTTTCACATAATTTTCATGTGGTGTTATGTATTTGTCTAATTTTTGAATAACTTATCTATTATAATCTATTAAAATATGAGATGCATAGTCTGACGTTGACACCTAATCCACTTATAAGTTGTATGCCTTGTGTAATTAATTACTTTTTTTGCCACATCAAAATGCATCTCTATTATGGGACCATGGTTGAAGTGCAAGTAATTTCATCAGATAGCAATGTGTTTGGTTGGATTGCTACCATATTTGGTTGTCAAAGTACACCTTGGGAAGGTGTTGAAATTCTACAATTGAGTTCATACCTCACTTTGACTATGTCTATATTCTTTTACATTTTATTCTACTCATGCTAATGACATAGTATTCTTTACTAAGGATGTAATTAGTTTGATGTTGATAGTTTGTATGTCATATTTACAAACCTCTTCTCATTTGATGTAATTCCCATATGCTCCATCGAAATATAAGCCTATGAACAAATCAACATCAACATAATAAAATGAAATACAGAGAAAAAGTTAATATCCACCACATAGTGAATATTTTTTTTGACAATAGTGAATTTGATAATTAAATTCTTTAAAATGTTAATTAAGATAGTTGATTAGTTGAATAAAATCAAAAGTACAGTAGAATTGAAGTTGAAGTTACTTATTTGTATTAATTCTTAAAGTGAGGAGATTTATTTTTTCAATTTTGTACGATTCTTCGTGGGTTTCAAAATAATTGTCAAGATTTTTTACATTGATTAAGAAAATAGTTAAATGAATGAATAAGTGTAAGAATACAAAATGGTCTTCATTAACTATTGACTATATTAACAATTGAAAGTTATCAAAATTGAATACACTATTAATTTGAGGGTAAAATTAGAATAAAATAATTAATGCTGTATTAACAAAGTGACAATTATTTTGTAATAGTTTTTTGGGTCACTTAAACGAAAATTTAAATAATTTTATTTGATAACTTGATTAATGTTCACCAATACCGATCGATGATAATTGTTTAATTCTTGAATCGTACTCTTGAGTGTTAATATTTTTTTCGACTCATTGGATAATTTTAAATTTTTTCTTGATTAAAATTTGATACTCTTAATTGAATTGTTTAAATATTTAAAAACAAACATACATTAGATAAGTTTTTTTATTGTAAAAAGTTGTTAATTTCTTTTATAGTCAGAAATTTGAATTTTGCAAGTTAATCAATAAATATAAGGCAATTTGAATTATATGATATTTATTGACATTTAATGACAGAATTAATGTAAATAATATTAAAAAGTGATACCTTAAACAAAATATCTCTCACATATATTAGATAAGAATAAAGGACAGAAAGGGAAGAGAAAATATAAGAAGTTGAAATATAATAAAAAGAATTTCTATTAACAAGAAAAAAAGAGAACAAACAAAAGTATATAGAAAGAAACTACACAAACTAAGCTAGAAGGGGTCAAGAAGAATAATTGACTCAAATCTATAGTATGATGCGATAATGAAGTTAAAAACTATTTCACGAGATAGACCTACGACATAAAGGGCATGTACTCCATATATTGAGCCACTTCATGATACAATTTTCGTGAAAAACATGCGAACATGGACTGGGCAAGTGAATTGCTATCGATCCAATGGAAAAATCTACAAGACATATAGAACATGTCATAGTAGTGTCAGTTATCATTTTTTCTTCAATCTTGATTTTTTCAAAATTATGACTAGATGCTTCCACGTTTCTTCTTGTTAGAATTTGATTGCTTTGATTAACACGGTTTTCTTGAAAAATATAGTGACCATCTTGGAACAAATCATCTGAAACATTCCTACTATATCGTTGAACCACATTATTGATCCTGGTACGATCGATGTTGCTTGCACAAAAGATAAGATGGCCATCTTCAACATATGGCGAAATCATGTTTCTATTAGGAACGCGAAAAGGAATAGCATGAATCATATCATAAGCACCGTTGCTAACAAGATTCCGCGATGGAACTGTGACTCTTCCAATTTCTCCATTTACACCAACTCTTCTTCTACGATGATGTTGTTGCCACTCCATTATTCAAGTTAAAGTTTATTTGTTTTGTACTGAAAAAATAATTAAGAAAAACAAAACCAAGGAAATGAGATAATAAAAGTGAGGGAGAGATATATGATATAAAACATAATACAAATTGTAATAATGATTGATAATTAAAGTAAGCAGTTTTTTCACCCAAAACAAAATAAATAAAAAGTAAACGGTTTCATTAAGAAAAAGAAGAAAGTAATCGATGAAAAAAAAAGTATGAATGTGATGAAAAGACAAACCTGTGACTCTGTGAGTGAGGACGATAGAAAGTAAGAATCAGCAGTGATAGCAATAAAATCTCTCAGAAGCGAAAAGTGAGAAGTTCAACCTAATTTGGGTCAATTGATCGGAAACGAAGAGTTTTTAACAGGACCAGCTCCCCCGCACACGAATAACCAGAAAGTAAGAGTTGAAATAACAAACAAAAAGAATGAAGACACACAGAAAGTAAAAAGAATGTTGTGTGAATTGATTGATCTCAACAGCACAAGAACAGCAATTAGAGTTATTACGAACACACAAGAGAGTAGTAAGTGTCCATATTTATAGCTGTAATTTCTAGGTCTTGCTTTTCAACGGTATTGTTTGGATCACAAGTAAGTATCAAGCGCTCTCCGGCGGGAACGAGTGTAAACGGTAATAAAATCTCATCTTAGTGTAAATCTTTTACATTTATTATTTAGATTCGATATTATTTTTTATTTTGAATCTCATTAGCTGTAAATATTTTATTAATTAAGATTATATAAAATATATGGTTGTTTTTTCATTCAACGGTAACTAATGAATTAATAACCTTGTTTTTTAATTTTCTCTCTCTTGATTTTTATAATTGATTTGATTGATTGGAACTAAAGCAATAAATTATTTACGAGGCTTACTTAGAGAGTAGTATATCTATATCCTGAATTTTCGTTTCAAATTAATTGCCCCTTTCTATATTCAAGTGCAGGAATTAATTACTGAACATAAGTTAGTTGAAATATATTTTGATTATTATATCATGAAAGAAAGCAAGAGATTATTCTTGTGGTCAATGTAAAGTTACAGATGATGACTAAGTGATATTGATGACGTGTTGTAAATCTAGATTAGTCACTTTAGAGTTCAGTATCTATAAAATCTAACGACACTCACAAAGTAATTGGACTTTATATCTCTTTCCTCTTTCATGATTAGAACTTATCATTGTTAGAAACTGTAACACCCCAATTTTTAACAGCACAAGTGTATTTTTTTTATAAAAAAAACCAATTAATAAAATACCAAAGCGTAGCACAAACGACAAATGTCATAATTAATTACATCATAATTATAACAAACTGAAATAGTTTTGAGGCGATAAACCAAAATATCGAAATATAAGATACACCGGGTCTATGAGACCTATCAGACATCGGTCATACCCTTGGGTTATTCTCGGCAGACACCTGTACAAAGTACTGCTTCAAGAAATACTAATCCCCCATGGTCACGTCAAAAAAATGGAACATGGACCCACCAAAACAGATGTCATCTGACCCTATAGTTATAGTCATCCCAAAATAAAATAAGTACAACCAACAAAAGAAAGACATCAAGTCCCTATACAACAAAACTAATCTGATCATACTCTAGCAACTACAATAACATGGGTGACCTCCACACACTCCACAAGTCCCGTCTGACGCAGTATCCATCTTCGAGGTAACCTCATCCTCATCAACATCCATAGACGGATCGGTCTCTTCAAAAGTTAGATCCACCCACGAGATAGGTGGCTTCAGCGGCGCTGGAATCTCAAAACAATTCCATAGTTCAGTAATGGTCGGTAAGTGATCATTCACCGGAAAAGGGAGCTATGACTCGACCCGCCTAGATGGTCTTGCAGTCTCTCGCTCTACTGGCATTGACCCCTTATCCTTTCCGTCAGTCCCTGGTCCAACCACTGGATCCTCAACTCCCACGGTGGCCTCCGCCTCAACTCTAACTGAGGAATCCTTAGCATCTTCCCAAGCTTCACTCATCCCAAGCACCAATCCTGAAGGTACCGGATAATCGATCTTTTCGCGAGTGAGTTCCACAAGATATACTGCCCCACCTTTCCTACTAGTCCTCACTACCCTCCCCGTATAAGTAGCCCTGCTTGAGATGGGGTCATATACCCAAGCAGTCAGCGAGTCTCAATCAGGGAAGTCTAATGACGTTTCCGTCGTCAAGGTAACAGTCGGTGGAATGAACTCGGGTAACATCTAAGGGCAAAGCCCAATTTCCACAATAATTGTAAAAGGTCACCAACTGAAATTTACAAATAACATTTAGAGAAAATTTTACATTTCAAATGCTCAAGAGATCCTTTCATCTTAACATACTCATTGAACGTTTCAAATATGTATTCGACTACACACTGCATGTAGCCGAATACAACTGCGAAAATAATGCAGATTTCAGGGTTTGAAAATGGTTCGAAATCATTTAACACTTACGATACAAAGTCCATCAATAACACTTCAAAAATTCGTAATATCAATTATGAACACATAATTCACACCAAATTAATCTCCACAAATTCACACCTCAATCACACATAAAACATTCATAACTTCAATTATGAACACATAATTACATCGAAACTTAATCAACACAAATTCACACCTCAAAGCAATTACAACACAATAACAAATAACAACCGAGTATGTATATACAATCATCATAGTATAACAAACATGACTCGCGTGCCAAGCACCCTAATGCAATGCGTATATGCCAATGCACATGATTCCGGAATTTCCAAAACAAAACCCTCCTCGAGGGGCGTAAATCATAATTGTACCGCCTATCACAAGCCTTAGTACTAATTACCGAGGTGCAATCTCTCACAGGCTAGTACGATTTACTAGAGTGTAGCCTATTACAGGCCTTACACATCAGTTAAATCCTCGTAAGGATAAGTTGGACCAACTATCGCATGGAACCACCCTGTGGCCCATCACGGTCACCGCTTAACTTCGTGGCCCATCACGGTCACCACTTAACACCGTGGCCCATCGCGGTCACCACTGACATTGTGGCCCATCACGGTCACCACAAGCTATGAAATGCATGAGCATACTCTGACTCTTTTCACCACAATCATTAAGTAAATGCAACTATTAAAAGATTCCCGATTTTTAATACACATTTAACACTAACGATTTTTTAAACTTACCACAGAGTATACTCAGAACAGATTTTCCTCAATAAAATTCATAACATATAACAACACGTATATTCCCTCAAGAATATATAATCACATCAATATTTAATCATCAATTCATAACCTGTAACGATACGTGATTTCACTCAAAAATATATAATCACGTCAATATTTAATCATCAATTCATAACTTGTAACAATACGTATTTTCACTCAAAATATATAATCACGTCAATATTTAATCATCAATTCATAACCTATAACAATACGTGTTTTCACTCAAATATATATATATATATATATATATATATATATATATATATATACACGTCAAAATTAATTATCAGTTATGAATACATAAGCATATCAAAGCTTAATCACCACAACAACATTAATATATCAGAGTTCTTCCCACTGCTAACTCGGTGTCAAAGGTCTCGATTCCTTTTCGAGACTCAAGAAGCTAACTACATAAACATAAACAGATAGAATTGAAAACAATGATTTATAACAACAATCCAAGGGATTCAAAAATTCTTGGATTTAACTTATCATTAATCTCAAAGGAACATCCAATATTAATTTAGTTCTTGATTTAGAATTCCACTTAAAAGCTTAAAAGAAATTCATGTATTCGCTACTGGAAATGTATCTAGAAAAGGATTAACCAAGGCAAATGAATTAAGCATCCATTAAAATCAAGTTTAGTCATGAAAAAGAAAATTCAATCTCTTCTCCATAAAAAATGAATTGATGAAGCCATCAACACATAAATTCAAGATTCCAATCAATTTAAGCAACTAAAACAGAATCAAGAATCAAAAGGAGAAGAAAAAATAAATAAATTAACATAAATTTCAACTTCAGTTCAAACTCATTTATTTGAAAATAACTCATTATGTAACTCAAACACGTCAAAAATCAATTTCCTTTTTTTAACCATTACTAACAAAATCAACAACATTAATCACACATATAGAGTCCCTATATGCAAACTAAAAATTTGGATGAAAGGAATGGGAATAAATCTGGAGACCATGCACTGGTAGCACAAGCCTACAAGAAAGGAGACCATAAGAAGAAATGGAAGAAGAATATATTCAAGAAACCTGATGATAAGTATGAATCTTTATCAAAAGGGAGCAATGCTAGTGGTAAATAAAAAGGAAGATCAAATAACTTTGACAAGAAGAAGGTGCAGTGTTACAATTGTGAGAAGTTTGGACACTTTGTTGATGAATGCTGGTCTGGCAAAGGAAAACAGAAGAAGAAAAATGAGGATGAGGCCTGTGCTGCTCAAGAAGAAGACTCAGATTCAGACACAGTCTTGTTGATGGCTACCACAAACGAAGAACATTCTTCGTTAGACTCAGAAACAGTCTTGTTAATGGCTACCACAAACGAAGAACATTCTTCGTCTCGGTTCTAGTTTCTTGATACTGGATGCTCCAATCACATGACAAGTCACAAAGAATGGCTGGTGGATATTGATACATCAAGAAGGAGCAAAATTAGATTTGTTGATGATAGAACCTTGCAAGCTGAGGGAGCTGGCAACATAGTCATCAAGAGAAGAAATGGCAAGACTGTTGTGATTGAAAATGTGCTATATGTGCCTAGAATGAAGAGTAATTTGCTGAGCATAGGACAACTAATTCAGAAAGGGTTTCAGGTGATCATGAAGGATGATGCATTAGAAATGTATGATGGGAAAAAGAAGATGATATTAAATAGATTCGTGACTTAGATTGTTAAGTACGAATCTCATGACGATTATAGGGGTGAACTATATATTTTGTTGGTAAGTGACAAATCTCGGTATAGTTTAGGAGATAATAAGTATGGATAGTGATTTTAGATGAAACTATTGACGCGTAAGTGTGAATTTTGAGTGACGTTCGGGTAAATATAAGGAGTTAAGCCTTGATGTATTGAACCACATATTACTATTAAGTGGAATTGGAAGTACATAGTACGAGAATACTTAGAAATTGTAGCAATTTCAGCATTAAGAGTCTATTAAAGGATCGTAATCACTAGGAGAGTGTTAATAGTTTGATAGGTCAGAGGGATTGTTCGAGATTTGATTTGGGACCATCAGATGGTTAATCTTTAAGTCAACGATTTAAAATCCACAAGGTTGGATAGAGGACTAAGTGACGCCTAAAACTTGTATAATTTAAGGTAGTTGAGGTAGGCAACTGATAAATAATTCATGTTATGGATGGAAGTGTTTGAAGATTTACAAAAAAAAACGTTGTGCTATTACTAGAAGAGTTTTCATTAGTGATATTACTAAGACGGCTAGAGTCAATGATGAATAAGACCTTGTTTTGTATCTTAAGATGACATGGATGAATTTAGACGATGTAATGAGTATTTGAAGATTTCAAGGATCAGATTTTATAATTTTATTCAATGACATAGCGTGAATAGGAAGAAATGTAGCAAATGATTTATGGTTTAGTTATTGTTCTTGGGAAGCCAAGCGTTAAGATTTGAAATGAGTGTTTCAGTTACTAGATGGACGAGGAAGGTATGTGGGTCTTGGAGATATTTTACTGCTAAGTTATGAGGATGGGGTCTAAAGATAATTATTTTTTAGGAGATGCTTATTGGGAATGTATGAGAAGTAGTTCTTCAGGTTGTTCGATTGTCGGGATTCTTTTAGTTGGTACCTCGGTGAAAGTTGAGAATGAATAAGAAAATCTAGAGAGTGAACCAAACTTTGGAAAACGTGCCATGAAAACTTGTTGGAGCAACACATGGGTATGTAGCTTATGTCTATTAAGGATTCATGAAATGAATTATCCCACCCGTAAATCAGACATTGTTATTAGAAGGGTATGCCAATGAATTCAAAGGCACTACTTGAATGCATGACGTAAGGGTACGTTATTGTGTTCGTCAATCAAAAGAGTTAAATGTTTGTTTGGTAGGGAAGATTTGAGCATTGAATGAAAAATTTTGGTGGGAACTAGTAAGGCTTGATTTATTGAAATCACTATAATGAAGAAAGACGAAGTATGATGGTAGATGAGCTAAGCAAATAAAGGACTCTAGATGTTGACCACATGGACAGTTGAGTGACGGTAGAGGTGAAAAGTGTTTTGAGATATATTTTAGATGTAGAATATTTCATAGGAAATGTGAAAATTATGAGGAATTAAGATTTTGTTTGAATTGT
Source organism: Cicer yamashitae (assembly GCA_037974755.1). NCBI lineage: Eukaryota > Viridiplantae > Streptophyta > Magnoliopsida > Fabales > Fabaceae > Cicer > Cicer yamashitae. The sequence continues at coordinate 18,601,719 of JBBPBQ010000001.1, forward strand.
TGAAGGAATTCTTAATGACCAGGATGACAAGCTTATTCGAAGGAAGAAAAGTTTAATAGTAAAAGGAAACATAAAAGAAAATAAAGTTAGGTTGGATGATAGTTTGGGATATGACACACTATGGTGTGTACAAATTGTAGCTGTCAAAGAAGAGAGCAATTTTTGGCAAAAGACATACAACAGTAATCTAAGTAATGATTTCCAAATAATGAAGATGTATCAAGGTTCGAGGTAGAAATCTAAGGTTTGTATAAATGGAAAAGGGATGGAGTGAATACAATGTGTTTGACCTGTCATAATGAAAAGATAATAATCAAGCTGCAAATAAAGGATGTGGCGAAATTGAGAAGTATCAGAATGAAAGTTGGCAATAGATGTAGGAAAATTATTTTCGGGTTTGTCCAGAATTATGAAGTATGTAGGAAATTGACTAGTGAAACGTGAATTTGAGGTGTTAGGTATGAGACAAATGTAGGTCTTAATCAGTGAATGAGATTCAAGTTGGATTTTCGTTGAAGACGTGACTCTTGAAATGAAGCACTAAACCTGAAGGAAGTTTGTGTGTTGTAGGTGGTATAGTTCTGACATGTTGTCAAAAATATTTGAGGAAGCTTTGATCACAAATCGGATGTTGGGATGTGATTATTAAAGTAATAATTAGACCAACATTCTGAAGAACACTGTGGTTTGGTGTAGTTGTGCGACTAAAGAAAATTGAGGATTTGTGGGCAATGGAGAAATTAGGGAGTTCTCGGCGGTAATGATCGTTTGATGCTCAGTGTGTTGCTGTCATACTTAGTGTTTTGGTTTGGTACTTAATGGATGTTTTGTACCAAATGGACGTATATGAGACTATGTGACATAGTTTTGGGCGATTGTACTTCATCGATAGGATCAAAGTAATAAGAAAGTAAGGGAAACTTAGTGGACCTTGAGGAGATCGCTAGACCGCTTGTGCCTCAGGATAGCCTTAAGTGCAAGTCGTAGGGAGCACTATTACAGTTAGGTTAAGATGATCTAAGCCATCATCATGGTCGTTGGCTACCTATTGACAAATTGAGGAACTGATCATCCCCAATCTCTTGTTGATAGTAGACAAAATCATGTTGAATGGAACAGGCGAGTCTTACCGGCTAGGATAGTGCATAAAGTCATTAAACACCCTATGAAAGGGGATAGACGACACTTTCCTCGCGTAGGCATGACAAAATAAGTTCTATCATGTATGTTGAGTTTGAGTGCAAACCTAGTGTGGTTATTACTCTTACTTTAAGTTTCGAGGATGGAACTTCTTTTTTGAGGGTAGTAATGTAAGACCCTCAATTTTAAACTCTAAATTATGCAATTTTAGTATATTTTGTGTTGAATTGCTGAGGCATTTAACTAAATTTTATCGGATTTTGTGAATTAAGTACCAAAAACATATTTTGTTAGAGTTTGTAATATGTTTAATATATGTGTATATATATATATATTGAGACCCGACTAAAATTATTTGTCGGAGAATAATTTAATTATGTTGCGAAGAATTTAATACGGGCAATTTTTTTTAAATATCACTCATTGCTGATAAATTCATCTGTCAATTGAGTTGCGACGAGAGTAGATATTTTTATCAAACTAGTTTGAGAAGTGAGTGATGTGATGAGTGTGATGATTGATTATTTTATATATATATATATATATATATTTAGTTATATATAGAAGAAAGAAAAGTTATCAGAAGGCTGGAAAATATTTTTTCCTTGTGCTCGTGATTTCTTCTCTTTCTTTCTTCTGCTTCGAAAAAGAAAACCAAGTGTTGGTAGAAAATAACCGCAAACACAAACCTCCATTTCTCGTCTAGATCTAAGCTTCCATTCGAGAAGTGTCAGAAGGAAAAGTTACTCCTCTTCACTTTGCGGTGCTTGTGAGCTTACTTTTGAGGTGTCGCACGAGCGAGAGTTTTCGCCGTATTTGATCGCGGTAGCGGAAACGGTTGAGAAAGCGATAACGAAGGTAAGGGCTCCTTCCAAATTTCTAGTTTTCATATAGGGACTCTATATGTGTGATTGATATATGTTTAAGGTGTGGTTGCGTAAAAAATCAATTCCGACGTGAATATATGTATTTTGAGTGAAAATACGTTTTGTTATATGTTATGAATTTATAATTAAATTTGATGTGATTAATGTGTATGTTTAATGTGTGAATTTGTGAAGATTGAGTTTGAGGTGTTTATGTATTCATAACTATTAATATGTGCATTATGAATTTTATTGACGAAAAAATGTTTTGAGTATGCTCTGTGATAAGTTTGAAAAATCGTTAGTGTCAAATGAGTATTAAAAATGAGGAATCTTTTAATAGCTGCATTTACTTAACAATTGTGGTGAAAAGATTTAGAGTGTGCTCATGCATTTCATAGCTTGTGGTGACCGTGATGGGCCATAGTCTTAGTGGTGACCGCGATGGGCCACGGTGTTAAGTGGTGACCGTGATGGGCCACGAAATTAAGTGGTGACCGTGATGGGCCACATGATGGTTCCATGTGATAGTTGGTCCATCTTATCCTTACGAGGATTTAATTGATGTGTAAGGCCTATGATAGGCTACACTCTAGTAAATCGTGCTAGCCTGTGAGAGACTGCGCCTCAGTAATTAGTACTAAGGCCTATGATAGGCGGTACAATTATGACTTACGCCCCTCGAGCAAGGTTTTGTTTTGGAAATTCCGGAATCATGTGTATTGGCATATACGCATTGTATTAGGGTGCTTAGCACGCGAGTCATGTTTGTTATACTATGATGATTGTATATACATACTCGGTTGTTGTTTGTTATTGTGTCGTAATTGCTTTGATGTGTGAATTTGTGTTGATTAAGTTTCCATGTAATTATGTGTTCATAATTGATGTTACGAATGTTTGATGTGTGTTTGAGGTGTGGATTTGTGGAGATTAATTTGGTGTGAGTTATGTGTTCATAATTGATATTATTAATGTTTGAAGTGTTATTATTGGACTTTGTATTGTAAACTGTTAAATGATTTCGATCCATTTTTAAAACTGGAAATCTGCATTATTTCGCAGTTGTATTCGGCTACATGCAATGTGTAGTCTAATACATATTTTAAACGTTCAGTTTATATTTGAAATTTTAACATCGTATTTGAATAAGAAACCTCGTTTTCGAATACAAATGAGTGAATTTTGCCACTGACTTGATTTTGTATTCGGCTACGACCATGCTATATCCAAATACGAAAATGCATTTTTGCTACTGACTTGTCATGTCTCATATTCGGCTACATCTTGTCTCATATTCGAATACACGTATTCGACTACATCCTGTCTCGTATTCGAATACAGATGTTCAGTTTTAGCTACTGACTTAGCACTCATATTCGGCTAAGACTGTGCTGTATTCGATTACGACAGTGCAGTTTGGTCCAAAACTTCATTTTTCAACATTGTTTATGCATCTTTGACATATGAAAACCCTTTCAAGGAGTATGCTAAGATGAAAAGTTCTATTGTGCATTTAAAATTTAAATGCTAAGTGTTATTTGTTAATTTCGGTTGGTGACCCTTTACATTATTGTGGACCAGGCTTACGCCTCAGATTATTGGAGTTTTGAGTCGTGTTGAAATTGTAATGACGTCGAAGACGTGGCATAGCAATGATTTTGGATTTGTAATCTAAAGTAGTAAGGCTTGATGCCGCTCGTGGATCCTCAGTACCCAGTCACCCTCAGTTAGATTAATGATCATCTTAGGGTTTTATTTTTGAATTTTATTTATTCTCCCTTCCTTATTGCCATGTTGTTGTCGCAATGGAACTTATGTATTTGAAACAAACTATTTTTGGCTGGTTGTATTTTATGATGTAATTATTTATGGCTTTTGTCGTTTGTGTTGTGACATGGTATTTTATTAATTTAATTTTGAAAAAAAAAATAATACACTCGCGCTGTAAAAAATCGGTTACACTTTTGAAACCTGCACTCATACTTGTGATTTCAAAACAATGCATGTTATTACTCTAATTTTGTGATGAATAATTTATAGCTTAGATGCGTAAATCCAACTACTAAGACTGAATGCGCGTATTTCGAATGCTTCTCTTTCTTACCTATATTGTTTGCCTGTGAATGTTATTCCAACATTCTAAGTATTTTTGCCTCTAGTAAAATACTTATATTTTTTCTTCTGATGTGTTGCACTTTTTCTACCTCTGGTGTCATTCCTTCATCTTGCCTCTGATTCTTATTCTTCTAAATCTGAGTATTTTTCCTTTGGAGGAATGCTTTTGATCATGCTGCCTTTGATTAGAGTTTGCCTCTGGTCATGCTGCCTTTGATTCATATGCTCTTGATCATGTTGGCTTTGATCAGAATCTGCCTCTAGTCATGTTGCATCTGATTCATATGCTTCTGATCGTGCTGCCTCTGATTAGATTTTTCCTCTGGTCATGTTGCCTCTTATCCATATGCTTCTGATCAGGTTGCCTCTGATTTTGTTTCCTCTAGTTGCCTCTAATTCTATTTTCCTCTGGTTGTCTCTGATTCTATTTTCCTTTGGTTGTCTCTGATTCTGTTTCCTCTGACAGTCTCTGATTATGTTTTCATCTGGCTGCCTTTGATTATGTTTCACCTGGCTGCCTCTAATTTTGTTTTCCTCTAGCTACCTCTGATTTTGTTTCCTCTAGTTGTCTCTGGTTCCGTTTCCTCTAACTGCCTCTAATTCTGCTTCCTCCGATTGTCTCTGATTTTGTTTCCTCTAATCGAGTTGCCTCTGGTCCAAGCTTTCTTTTGACTTTGACTCTAGTCATGTATCCTCTTATTCTGGCTCTGAAATACCTTTTTAAGTCCTATTTGGAAAGACCTTACCCTAAACAGGGCCGGCCAAAGGTAGAGGCGCCTAAAGCCCTTGCTTTAGGCCTCGTCAAAAAATAATTTTTTTATTTTAATTTTTATACGGTATAGAGGACTAATAATATATTATCAAAACTCTTTAACCATATACAGAAACAAAAAAGGTCTCCAAAAAATTTTTAAATAGCCAATTAAAATCGATGCAACTATTTATGAGGATGAGGATATTATACCGTTAGAAGAATCTTTTAATATTAAATGCATTCCTTTTCACTAAAAATCATCTTATATTAAAGGTATTATTTTTTTACTAAAAATGTCTCTTAGAATCATTCGTCTGAAATTTTTCTGTCCACACGACAAAAAGTTTTTTCACCCTTGACCTTACTTCCTTATTCCTTGTTTTGATTTTATTTTTCGTTTTGAATTTTCATTGTGTGAGTAGTTCTTGTCAGTGGCCAAAATATATTAAGGTATGTGTTTTTAAATTATTCGTCACTTTTTCATATCCAATCTGTTAAGTATTAAGTAAATATTTATATTCTAAATTATTAGTCTTTTTTTCACAAGATCAATGATGTCACAAAAAAGATTAAATGGATTAGCTTTATTATCGATTGAAAAAGAATTGTTAAACGAAATCGATTACAATAATTTAATAAATGATTTTGCATCAAAAAAAGTACGAAAAATCAATTTTAAATAAAAATATTAATAATTTATTTATTAATTTTGAAAATGCCACATCTGATAATTTCGCTTTAGGCCTCATAATAGGTTGGGCCGGCCCTAACCCTAAAATACCTTTTTAAGTCCTATTTTATACTTTTCCCTCGTTTTGGAGAAGAAAGCAAACCAGAAAAAAAAAATGCAAGGGAAAGAAAGAGGGAGTTGAAGAGAGAGTGAGAGAAGAAGAAAGAAGAGAAATAAAAGAGAAATTTCTTCTTTGATTACATATTCCAACCAACCAAATAAATAATATTTACCTTGCATCTTTGCTTTTTTGAAGAGAAATCAAAGTAGCAAGCCAGAGAACCAGAGAGAGAAAGAGGGATAGAAGGAAAAGGAGAAATTGGGATGAAGTATTGTTCATCGATGAAGACTAGAGATGAAGAGACTAATTAGGACAAACTTTGAAGAAGAAAAAGGAAACTTTGAAGACTAGAGACTAGAGATGAAGAATCTATGAAGAAGACTAATTAGGACACACACACACATAGATATTTGTCTTACCTTATCTCTTACCATTAGATATTTTCAAAAGTATATAAGAAAATCTCAAAACTAAGAAATCATAAACAAATCATAGAATTAAGTAATTTGATATTTTATCGTCATTTGATTTAATTCTTCGTTCTTTGCTTGGTTATTGAGTCCTACTTAAGAATTGGTAAATCTAGTTTGGGTATTGACAATTCAAACAAGCAAAAGTAAATTGATTGTCAAGATCAATTTCACCGTTGACTGTTTGATTATCTCTTAATTCGATATATGTTATTCACATTAATCACAAAAGGTTCTTGAGTGAATGGTTCAAATAAGCATTTATCATAAAATATTAAAAATGCATTTTGTTACGCATTGAAATATGTTGTATCTATTCACCCCCTCTCGATATCGAGCTATACCGGCTAACACGAACTAGTTCACATACTTAATGATTTCAAGTGTAGTTTATATAAAAATATATACATATGTATATTTAAGTATATAGTACAAAATTTTGTTTAAAGAATGCAAACTTTATCTTATTATATTATGATTAAGTTTTAAAGAATTATTGTTGAGATGATTTTTCATACTTAACACACCAATATGGTTGGAAAACATCTTTAAACCGTTTTAGAAAATTTATGTTAGTGAGTTTTTATAACTCACTATGTTGTTGAGGTGATATTTTTCCAAGTTATATTTTTCCAAGTTTTAGCATTGAAGAATTGAATAGTATATTCAGATTACTCATCAGTTATTTAATGTAGAGTGAAGTTGTGATATCAGATCACAATCATAATCTTAGTTATAGATTTCTTTTAGTTTATGTTATTTGTTTCTGTATGTGTATTCTAATCCATTCAATAATGTATTTGAATAACTATAAATAAATTCTTGTACACTTCAACGAAAAAGAGTTCTATTCAAATTACGTTTTTTTTTTTTAATTCTTAAACTTCACAATGTATTTGACTTTGAAATCACTTGAGATTTGAAAACTTTAAGGAGTTACATTAAAAATATCGAGAGGAATTTTGATCATAGACTATTTTATAGTGCAAATATATATGAATTTACAAAACTGCAAATATGTGTAACATATAATGGGCAAACTTAGAAAACTTATTAATGCGTCTATTTACATTATTTAAATTATTTATATTTGTAAATGTGGTTGTTTTCGATTGCAAGTAATTTTTTTAACAAATCTGCCATCAATTCATAGCAAAAGAAAAATTATTATTGATTTTATTATTAATTGTTATTAATAGCACCTACCATAATTACCTATTTCATATCCGAATGGAAGATCTGCCATCATGAAAGTTATTATATTAAATTCAAATCAAAACATTTATATATAAATAAAAGAGAGAAGAGAATTGCTAATAGATTCACTACGCCAAAAATGACATTTTATAGCGCGTCTTTTACAGCGCTTATTAAATACAAGCGTTGTTGTATAAATTTTTTAAAAATAACGGAGGATACAACAGCGCTTTTTTGACAAGCGCTGTAAAAAAAGCGCTGTTGTAGGGTCATATAGGGTCACATACGCTTGCACATAGCCTTTTACAGCGCCTTTTAGAAAGCGCTGTAAAATCAAGCGCTCTCACATAGCCTTTTATAGCGCTTTGTCAGCGCTGTAAACACAAGCGCTGTAAAATGTAGCGCTCCCACCTTATGTTACATAGCTTTTACAGCGCTTATTGTGTAAGCGCTGTAAAATCCTTGCGCTTTTTTATAATCAAATGACCTATTACAGCGCTTTTTACACAAGCGCTGTAATAGGCTTGCCCTTTCACATTATTATAGGACCTATTAGAGCGCTTTCTGAACAAGCGCTGTAAAATCATTCGTTTTAAATAAAAAAACATTAACTTTAAGTAAATAAAAACAAATTTAAAACAAATTTAATACGTTGTCCAAACCCTACGAACTCTCATCGTCCCTCCCCTGCGAACCCTCCTGTGCGCCCATCTACAAATTGATTTACCTCTTCATATATAAACCTTTGGACTTTCATATATGAACCCTATTACAGCGCTTCTCTAAATAAGCGCTGTAATAGGGTTTTAAAAAATAAATTAAGGAGGTCTTTTACAGCGCTTTCTACATAAGCGCTGTAAAAGGTTCACACAACCTTTGGACTTTCATATATAAACCCTATTACAGCGCTTCTCTAAACAAGCGCTGTAATAGGGTTTTAAAAAAATAAATTAAGGAGGTCTTTTACAGCGCTTTTTCACAAGCGCTTTAAAAGGCTTATAAAAAAGCGCTGTAGTAGGGTTTTATAAAATAAAATGATGAGACCTATTACAGCGCTTTTTGGAAAAGCGCTGTAATAGGTCTTTATATATAACAGTAAACCTCATCAGCTTCATGTTCATTACGTAAATTTTTCAGTTTCCTCTGCGTTCTCCTTCTCCTTCTCATTGCGAACCCTACGAACCCTACGATCAGTTTCAGTTTTCCTTATTTCTTCCTCATTGCTTACTCTCATCCTACACCTACGATCGTCTGCGAACATCATAAATATCAAGTAATACCGTTTTCATCCTCGTTTTCGCGAAACCCGTAACCCTACGATCAGTTTTCATCCTCGTTTTCGCAAAACCCGTAACCCTGCGCTGTTCGTCTTTGAACCCGTAACCCTAAGCATTAAAAAGAGTTATTTCAGGTATTGTGTTTATTAGTTTTTTGTTTCACTAAAATGCATGTTAACTTATTTTGCTACGTACTTAGACTGGACTGCATGTTGATGTTGAACTGAACTGAACTGCATGTTGATGTTGAACTGCATTTTGTAGATAAATGGATACTAACAAGGAGTTAGATTGTCAAAATGAAGAAGTTGGCAACACTAAGACTTACGAAAATGAAGTCAAACGTGGTGTAACAATAATGCAAAATGCTATTAAAGCAAGAAGTACTGGGCAAAAATTTGAGGTATACTTTGTTTGTTGTTTTCTGTTTCTGCTGTTTATACGATACTTTGTTAGCTGTTTAAATTGTTTGCTGTTTATAATTTGAGGTACTTACTATATGAGTTTATTAGGTTGGATGGAATGAGAGTGGTCAACCTATTGACCCCAACAGTTCCATGTTTGTTAGTTATATTGGAGCTGTTGTTCGTCAAAATATACCAATCACAATAGATGATTGGAGAGATAAGGCATTGAAGGATGCCAAAGATGTATTGTGGGCTGATATACAGGTAATTTTTTTACTCCACCCTATTACTTATAAATTTTTACATACTGCTTTGAAGTATTTTACTCAAACTATATATTTATTTGGTTTGCAGTCAGCTTTTGTTCTTGATGAGGTGAGAAAGAGCTATGTGCTCAGAGTTGCCGGGAAAATACACCGGTGCTTTAGATCTCACCTCTCTAATTGCTATTTAAAAGACCGTGAAGGAAATACGAATGCGGAAGCTCCAAAAATATATAAACATTATATATCAAGTGAGGAATGGAGCGCATTCGTATCAAAACGTTCCGACCCCGCATTTGTTGTAAGTGATTAATTTATTAGCATTTTTGTTTTATTATTCATATTCATAGCGTATTTTAAATTTTTACTAGATTGTTTTTTTTTTTATTTAGAATATTACTAAGGCAAATCGCGAGAGGGCAAAAATTATTCCCCACCCATACAAGAAATCTCGTATGGGATATGCTCGTCTAGAGCAAAAACTTGTAAGTTATTCCTCATCACTTTTATTTAATTAATGTGGTATATTATAAACTATACTATCTAACTAATATTTTGTTTATGATCTTATCGATAATAGCTACAAGACTCCCAATCCGATCAACCGTTGGGTCGTCATGTATTGTGGAAGGAAGCTCGTGTAAATAAAGACGGAGTGGTTGATAATGAAAATGTACAAAAAGTAATAGAACTTTGTGTAAGTATATTTATCACTTTAATATTTTTTAATATTGTACGTATTTTAAAAATGTTATTTAACTTATCTTTTTAATCCTATGTGTATTTTAGGCGAATCTTGAATCGGAAAATCAAGAGGACAACAAGGAAAGTTGCAGGGACATATTAGGTAAAGTGTTTAATGTTCCTGAATATTCCTGCCGCGTGAGGGGGAAAGGATTTGGCGTAACTCCTAGAAGTTATTTTTCACAAGAGAAGCGCCACAATCCATCTAACGAGGAAGTATTAGAGAAGATTAGAGTATTAACCGAGCAAGTGGCCCTCTTGGTGAAGACAAATAAAGACAAGCAACTTGCGGACCAGCCCCAACGTGAAATTCACATTGAGAGTGAAAACGCAAGTTGCAACGTTGGTCTCAACAGTCTTCCTAAGGTAATTAATTACTTAATAAAATAAGAAATTCATTAAAGTTAATTTTTTCACATACTTATGTATTAACCATTGACTTTAGGGGGTCACTCCATGCGTTCTATACTTATCCTCCCCCACTCATCGGAAGGTCGAAAAGGGAACATTGTGGAATGCTCCGGGCGAGGTATTGCACAACACACCAATCCCTGCGGGCCATGTCAAAGTATCCCCAGTTATTGCTTTGGAACCAACAGCACCGTTGCCTGTACCGGACAACGATGCAGATCTGAATTATTTCGGCGAAGCAATTGGCAGCTACGTGGCATGGCCCAAACATCTTGTTGCCCTTGACAAGGTATGTTTAATTAATTGAAATGTATGTTTAATTGATTATATTTAATTGCTGAAATTTTTCCAATGTTAACTTTAATTTCACATTTATTTAGATTCAAATAAAGTCTAATAAAGGGAATGATAAGAAGATTCCCAGAAATGAAACAGTCACATCGCCCGAAAAGGTTTGTAACATTTATTCTGTAAGGTTTGTCATTTTTTCTGATTCAATAAACTAACAATTTGATTAACCTCATTTTTTCAGATTCAATCTAATAAACCACCCGCACAGCAAGCCAGCAAGCCAGCTGCCGCACCACGACCGGATGTTCGTGGCAAAAATAAGGCCGGCAAACCTAAAAAATTGGAGGGTAATAAAACTGGCAAACTGCAAAAGCTGGAGGGTAATAAAGCGGCCAAAGTTGTTGCTGCTAAAAAACTGGATCGTGTAAAATCAGTTGCTGCTCCTGCTCCTAAAATAAGTCAGCCACGACTTGCTCCATATGGGTCGTGTCTTGACATACAGGCAAAAAAAAATATGGGCAGCGACGATTCACGAATAATAAGCATGGATAAAGATCTATTCAGAGACGCGTATGAAGAATTTTTTGAAAAAGAGCACATATACGAACTTCTCGACCATAAGGAGCTGAGTGCTACTGTTATGAGCATTTACATGAGGTAAAAATTACTTTTCATGAAGGAGATTGTTGATAAGAATCAAATTATAATCCCAGAAACGGTACAGTATTTTAATTATTTGATTTTCATATATAAACTATGTTTATATTTGATTCTAACTTATTTATGTTCAATTTTTATATCAGTACTTTGACAATTCCAGTCCATCGTATTCTGAAGAAGAACTAACAGAGATAAAGGAAGACTGGTGTCAGTATGTGCTTGAAATGAATATTATTTGATTTGCTGGGAAATGGCAAGCTGCAAGGGACATGGTAGTTCTGTGCTGTTTGTGTATATACTAGGTTGTGAATATGAGTAGTTGTATGAAAATATAGTGAATATCTGATAGTTATATGAATAGGTAGTTGTGTGAATATGTAGTTATATGTTGCTGTTGTGAATTTGTAATTATGAACTGATTGCATGTTGTGAATATTTGTGCATTTGAAAATATAGTGAATCTGTTGTTGTGTTGTTCTGAGCTGTTTTAGTACTGATTGCATGTTTGAATATTTGTGCATGTTGTGAACTGATTCTGGATTAAAAGACAGTGCTTTTAAAAAAAAGCGCTTTATAAAAAAGCGCTTTTTAAAATTTACATCATATTATTTAATAAAACTAAAAAAAAAAAAAAAAACCTTTTACAGCGCTTTTTTTAAAAAGCGCTGTAATAGGTGCACTATAATGAACCTATTACAGCGCTTCCTCAAAAAAGCGCTGTAATAGGTGCATAATAGTGCATAATAATGCATCTATTGAATGCACCTATTATAGCGCTTTTTGGAAAAGCGCTGTAATAGGTGCAGTTGAATGTACCTATACAAGTACACCTTTTACAGCGCTTTTGTGAAAAAGCGCTGTAAAAGGTGCATAACAAATCATCTATATTATTGCACCTATTACAGCGCTTTTGTGAAAAAGCGCTGTAAAAGGTGCATAACAAGCGCACAATTTGTCTACCTTTTACAGCGCTTTTTTTTTAAACAAAAGCGCTGTTGTATCCTTTTACAGCGCTGCTAACTACAACGTTTTTTTTTTTTGAAAAAGCGCTGTAAATGGCTTAAAAAAAGTGCTGTAATATGCGTTTTTTCGCGTAGTGATTGATATGTAACAAGTAGAATGCTTGAATTCATCTCAAATAGTTTTAGTATAAATATTTTTGTCTATTTATTTTGTCATTCTATATATTTCTCTCTACAATAAATAACTAAAAGTATTATCAATAATTAATGTAGCATTGAATATTTAAATAGACATTTAAATAAGAACAAATTTTGTGTGTGCAGATTGACAATTAATAAGAAACATATGAATTAGTAACTCGATAGTCAAATATGGAGATGAAAATACCCAAATGTACATACTTGCTATCAAAATTAAAAAATAAAAAAAATGCCAGAAGTTACGAAATCAACACATACGAAATTCACGAAATACGCTATTATAAACTTCAAAATAAATTCTTTTGACAAATTTTTTTTGATTTTTTTTTAAGAATTTTTTTTAAAAAAAATAGATATAGATTTTTTTAATAAAATAATTTTTGAGAAAAAAATCAAAAAAATTTCAAAAAAAATGTTCACGATTTTTTTCTCAAAAATTTTCTAAAAAAACAAACGTTTCTATATTTATTTTGAGAAAAATAAATTTTAAAAATTTTTTAAGAAAAGAATCTTAATTGAAATTAAAAAAAATTTAAAATTATTAAAATAATTTTTGAATTAATTTAGTTAACTGATTTGTTTTAAATATGTGATGCAATTTATGAACTATTTAATTGGTTTAATTTTTTTTATTGCAATTCAATCTAATTTATCAATAAAGTCCAATTAATCATATACGATAACGAATAATCCCTTGCAATGCATGTTTATAGGGGTGTACGTGGGTTGGGTTGGGCCGGTTTTGACAAAACCCGATGCCCGACCCGTTCGATTATCTTTGGGTTGAGTTAAGTTCTAAACCCGTATTTTTTTCATTTAACTCGAACCGAACCGACCCGATCAAGAACGGGTTGGGTTGGGTTGGGTTGACGGGTTATACATAAATAATAACCTATTTTTTATTTTACGGGAAAATATATTGAATGAAAATATATTTAATACTTAAATTTCTCAAAAACTAGAAAATTTCAATCACATCATTCAATTCTTTAAAAAAATCATCAACCTCTCACACACAAAAATAAATTCAACAATCTTCAAATACATAAATAAATTCAACAACCATATATCAATAAAATATAAAAATTCATCAATTCTAAGCAATGTCAACTTCAAGTACAAGCACTTAACAAGTTCCTCAAAGTCTGGAAGGGAATAATTGGGAATCTGCAAAAACAAATATTAATAATAAAAGTGAGAGTACTTACTATTTTCAAATAAAATACTAAAAAAAAGTGTTTAATAAATTTAAATATAAAAAATTTAAACTAAATTCATCATAAGGTTTTGTATAAGCATCATTTTTCTTCATAAATAGTATTTAACTCAAATGAATAGTATTGAACTAAAAAAATTTGTATTTAACAAATGTAAAAAATTTAAACTAAATTCATTATAAGCATAAGCTTTCCGTTCATACCTTTATTATGTAAAACTATAACAAAATATAACATTTAAATAAATAGTATTTAATTCAAAAATTAAATTGCTCTTTTTTTGAAAGAGACAATTCAAAAATTAGATACGAATTTTATGAGTAGGCATATACGAGATTACAAGGCCAAAACAAATTAAACGCTAAATTGCGAGAAAAATTAAGTATTTAGGCTAGACGCATAAACACCTTGGATCAACATTTATATAAAAATCAGTTATTAATAATATCTGAAACCCTATTGGACTGCTGGGTTGCCAAACAAAATTTTAAAAAAAAATATAACAAGTTACTAGGTCAGGTCGACGGGTTCAAATTGTTAAACCCATTACCCGAACCAAATATAAGCGGATTTCAACGGGTTGGGTTGGACCCGAAAGTGACTGGGTACGGATAAAAATCGAGTTGGGTTGGGTTGGGTGATCGGGTTGGGTTGGGTTGGGTGATAGGGTTGGCGGGTCGACCCGTACCTATGTACACCCCTACATGTTTAGGGAACAAATATTTAAGGCCATAGTTTTTGCGGTAATGTAAAAATGTGAACATCTGTGATAAAAGCTATTCCGCTGTTCCTAGCTTTCAATCTACTGGGTCAAATTACATTCTTTAACCAACAACTTCTAATCACGTAAGAAATTTTAGTATTATACTTAACATTTTTTTAATCCCTCCTCATATTTTCAACCAAGCCGACTACAATCATTTCAAGATACTAGCCGAGAAAAACTCAAGTCCCACCATTTTACAAAGAGATACTCCTCATTTTACAAGTCAATTTTGTAAAGATGAGTTATACCTAATATAAAAACTGCAAATAACTAAATTAAAATACCCTTTTGTTCAAACCACCCTCATAGCCTAACAAATATCAAGCATGTACGTGTGATCTTCAAAAACAACTCATAACTTGGAGTTTTCAAGTTAAAATTATTCACTTGCATCTTTTGAAATTATCACCATATAACAAATAGAATAATACGATTAAGAATATGGAAAGGAATTTTTATTGCTATGTAATATTATTTCTTTGTATATGTTTTGGTAATTTTCTTTCCGCGGTTCTAAATTCTCACCAATCTTTGTAGTCATTTTGAAGACTTTTCTTTCATTAATTCTTTATAGCATTTTTATTTTAACTCTATTCATATGTTGATAAGCATAATTGTTTTTTCTATACAGAACATGTTTCACTTAAATTACCTTAGAATTTTCTCTGGTTTTTCTATTCCTTTCAGGATGTTATTACTTAAATTACCAGTTGTAACCATTGAAAGCAAGAACATAAACATGAATTAATTATGGGTTTAGATGACCACTATAATAAAAAAGTTTCAAGTTAATTGAAGTTATGTGGTTTGTTCTTAAAGATTTTAATTCTCTCTTCATATTATTACTTTCTTTTGATCAGCAGAACATAGTGTAATCAAAATAGAGTACCAAAAGTACTCAAAATACCAATAATAATTAAAAGTCATGAAAACACCTAATTTCAAAATCATAAAAACACCTATAACATAACTCATGACAGTGCCTAATTTCAAAATCAATAAGAGCACCTAATTTCAAAAACTTTACCCAAAAAACTTGTGCAATAAGTTGACAAAAGAAGTTGTACAGCTCCAAATGATATTTACTTTAGACCAAGTTGTGATATCGTCAAGAAGTTGTACCTATAATTTGAAAGAAACAAGGTAATACTATAAATATGACGCAATTATATATTACAAAAAAATGCCTCAGGACAATATGCAACTGTAGGTGATAGTGCATCATATAATGGCTAGAAAAAATAACTTGTCATATAAATGTAATATAGATGGAAACCAATTACTAATGAAAACCAAGGTAATATTGTAAATGTAATATAGATGAAAACCAACCACTTATACAATTAAATGCACAAACATAATCAACTGGGCAGACTAAAATCTTGATCATCCATAAGCTAGAGATAAAACGAATGATAGAATTCTTCCTCAAAGTTTGTATAAACTCTTGCTATATCACGTTGTAATGTGCTAAAATTAAAAGGGGGAAATACTGGAATTGATTTTATTAAATCTCTTCTGAAAATGATTCTAAAAGGAAGAAACAAGGGCACACTGAGATACTATGAGAAACAGAGTAAGAGGGAGAAGGAAGAAGAGACAATTCTCACAATCACCATCCCTATTGCTACTGTCATGATTCCTTAAATACTATATTATTGGGATACGTAGTCCTGCAGCCTTGAGCTAGTCACGCGCTTTCTCATTCCCCTCCTTGGCACCGAAATTACCAGATCCGTGCTAACATAATTATTCTCTTGTGGGACCCC
Organism: Cicer yamashitae; assembly: GCA_037974755.1. Classification (NCBI taxonomy): domain Eukaryota; kingdom Viridiplantae; phylum Streptophyta; class Magnoliopsida; order Fabales; family Fabaceae; genus Cicer; species Cicer yamashitae. Next base: position 18,618,023 of record JBBPBQ010000001.1, read on the forward strand.
TTCATTTGGCTTGGTACGGAATGTACCTATTTTAGCCATAATTGGAAATGGTCCAAAATATCTCATTCCCAGCTTCTGATTTCTTCTTAAAGTGACTGAGTGTTGCCTATAAGGATGAAGTTTGACTAGGACCAAATCTCCTACAGCGAAGGACATATCAGTCCTTTTCTTGTCAGCTTGGTTTTTCATGTAGAGTTGAGCTCTTTCCAAATGTTGTTTCAACTACTGTAGGATGTTATCTCTGTTGGGTAATTGTTCTTGCAGGGTAACATGATTTGATGCTTGTGGGTTATATCGAACCAATACAGGTGGATATCTCCCATATAATGCTTTAAATGGAGACATGCCAAGACTAGTATGAAAGGATGTGTTGTACCACAATTCTGCCTAGCTCAAAGCTTTGTACCAATTTTTTGAATTGTTAAAAGTGAAGCATCGAAGGAACATTTCCAAACACTTGTTCACTACTTCGGAATGGCCATCAGATTGGGGGTGATAGGCGGAGCTGATGGCTAAGGTGGTACCCTGCAGTTGAAACAAACTCCTCCTGAAATTACTAGTAAAAACTTTGTCTCTGTCAGACATGATGGACTTGGGCATGCCATGCAACTTAACAATATGTATGATAAAGAGCTCGGCTACACACTTGCTAGTGTAGTCACCCTTGAGTGCAATGAAATGGCCATATTATGTCAAACGGTCTACAACTACCATGATGGTATTGAAGCCATAAGAATTGAGGAGCCCTGTTATAAAATCCATTGTTATGTCCTCCCATACCTGAGAAGGTATAGGTAGTGACTGCATTAATCCCGCCGGCTTGGTGTGTAAAGCTTTAGCCTGTTGACAAATAGCACAAGATTGGACGAATTTGTGCACCTTCTCCTTCATATCTGGCCAATAAAATTGTTGTGCCACTCGTGCCATTGTTCTTGTGACCCCCGAATGTCCTCCAATTGGTGAGCTATGAAATTCCTGCAAAAGTTGCTGGATAAGATCCACCTCTCTAGGGACCACAATTCTGTCTTTCCAGTATAATAAGTCACCCTTCACTGAGTAGTTTGGGTGTGATAGTGGCTGCTCCAGACATTGTCGCATTACTACTTGTAACTTGGGGTCTCGCTGTAATGCTTCCTTCAATGTTGCCACAATTGAATTTGTCGGTTCTGACCATGAAAGATACATTACTCTAGAGAGTGTATCAGCAACTAAATTTTCTTTTCCTAGCTTATACTCGATTGTGAAGTCGTATGCCAAGAAACGATGGAGCCATTGTTGTTGCTCTGGGGTCTGCAAACTTTGATCCATCAGACTTCTCAAACTCTTTTGATCAGTTCTGATAACAAAACGATGGCCTAGTAGATAGTGTCTGAACTTGGCAATTTCTTCAGCTATGGCCAACATTTCTCGAAAATAAGCTGACTTCTTTTGTGTTTGGGGTGCAAGTTTCTTAGAGAAATAGGTTGTTTGAAATTTGGCAACAAGAACAGGTGCTGATATCATAGCCTCTTTCAGCTCGGAGAATGTTGTTTCAGTGGCATCAGTCCATAAGTATCCATCTTTTTTAAGTAATTCAGTTAAGGGAGCAGCAAGTCTAGCATATGCCTGAATAAAGCGTCTATAGTAGCCGGTGAGACCCAAAAATCCTCTCAATTGTTTCACATTTGTTGGGGTTGGCCATTTAAGAATCGCTTGAACCTTACTAGTCTCCATAGATACTCCTTGTCCAGAAACTATATGACCCAAGTATTCAATTTCTAAAACTCCAAATGAACACTTGGATAACTTCACAAACAGGACATGTTGTTGAATAACTCTTAACACGTTTTCCAAATGTGTCAAATGGTCCTGCCATGTCGGGCTATAGATGAGTATGTCATCAAACAAGACTAGCACATATTTTTGCAGGGCCTCCTGAAAAATTTGATTCATCAATGTTTGGAAGGTTGCAGGAGCATTGGTTAAGCCGAAGGGCATGACCAACCATTCGTAGTGGCCATGGTGTGTTCTAAAAGCTGTTTTATGCCTATCTTCTGGTTGTATCAAGATTTGATGATAGCCTGATCTTAAGTCTAGTTTGGAAAAGAATTTTGCACCAAATAACTCATCTAACAATTCATCTACAGTTGGCATAGGAAAACTATCCTTTATGGTCACAACATTTAAGGCCCTATAGTCAATGCAAAAACGCCAACTACCATCTTTCTTTTTCACGAGAATGATTGGTAAAGAAAAAGGGCTAGTACTAGGTTGTATAATACCTTGGTCTAGCATGTCATGCACCATCTTCTCAATTTGCTCCTTTTGGCTATAAGGATATCTGTAAGGTTTGATTTTGACTGATTTAGCACCCTCCATCAAAGGAATAACATGATTCTGGTTTCGAATGTGTGGTAGTGAAGTTGGAATATGAAATACTAAACTGTATGGGTGCAGCAATTTGACAATTTCCGGAGCTATTTCTTGTGGCCGGTCTGTTAAAATAATCGCCTCTGTAGATGATTGAAGTAGTTGGACTGTGAAGGATTCAGCTATGGCGTTAGTATTCAACATTCGTTTAATATGATGAAACTGAGATAGTTTGGGTGAAGGCTCTTTCTCCCCTTGCAGTGTTATAAATTTTCCTGGGCAAAAAAATTTAAGTGTTAAGGCTGCATAGCCTGCTACGTGAGGACCTAGTGTAGCCAGCCAAGATGCACCCAGAATAATATATGCACCTGCCACCGGTAATAATAAAACTGGTACGAGTAAGTTATGGCCTTGTACGGTGATCGTCAAGTTGGGGACTATTCCCTTGGCAGTCATAGTTTGGCCATTTCCCACCAGAACTTTGACACATGGTCCTGGTTCTATTGGCAGTTTGAGGAATTCAGCAATGCGAGGTTGCAAAAAATTGTTGGAACTTCCTCCATCTACTAAGACTTGTGCACTGAATTGCCCGATTTGGCCTGTGAACCGCAAGATATCCATGCTACTGGTCCCTTTCATTGCATTCAGGGAAAGATGGTGGTCATTTGTGGGAAGTTCGGTGTTTTGGGGTTTCATATAGAGCTGGTTGTTATCTAGATCCTGGAGAATCTCCTCTTCATCGTCATCAATTTGCAACATCATGACTTGACGGTTTGGACATTTATGGGTTAGAGAAAATTTCTCATCGCACCAATAATAGAGACCTTTTTCTCGTCTTAATTGCATTTCAGCCATGGAAATGCGTTTTATATTAGGGTTTTTTTGGTTTGGGTTCATGGGTCTTGTTGGTGGAGTGGGAAGGAGAGGGGTGTGTGTTGGTTTTTGATATTGGTCTGGTTTATTTGAATTGAAAGAAGTTCTGTGGGTGTAAGAGATTGGAGGTGTGGTTTTTTGTGGCTTGTGGGAGGAGGCATACTTATCTTCATAAACCTTAGCAAGGGACACGACTTTCACGATCGAAATAGGTGTGTTGATCATCACATCTCTTTTGATTTTAGTATTTAAACCAGTGATGAAACAGTCCACCAAAGCATCATTACTCAACCCATAAACACGATTAGCCAAGGAAGTAAAATAGAGGTAATAGTCAGCGACAGTACCCGTTTGTTGCAACTTGAATAACGTTGTCGTTGGACACTCATATATAGATGGTCCAAAATCCAGTTCTAGGGCGCGTGTGAACTCAACCCAAGAATGAAATGGGTGAGAACGCTGCATCATCTAGAACCAAGGGACTACGTCCTTATCCAAGTGCACGGAAGCAATAGTTAACTGGTCTGGATTTAGGGTATCATAATAATCAAAAAACTGCTCAACACGAAATATCCATTCTAGCACATTGTTGCCATCCAAATGCGGAAATTCCAGTTTAATGTTTCTCACCTGAAAGGATTGTTTGCTTGAGTTACCAGCACCATGGGTACTTCATTGTGGGCTCTGGTTCAGTAACAAATCAAGTGCGGATGTGATCTGCGAAAACTTGCTTTCTGTGTTCATTTGCATCACCTCTAGTTGTTCAAAGCGAGCGGAGTTTGCGATTCCCAACCGTGCCATCTGCTCGTGGATATTGTTGGATAGTTTTTCGATCGCTTCAGCGTTGCACTTGACGTCAGAACTAAGCTCTTTCATCCTCGTGTTTTCTGCCATGGTTCAATGAAAGCACCAAATGTAATGTGCTAAAATTAAAAGGGGGAAATACTGGAATTGATTTTATTAAATCTCTTCTGAAAATGATTCTAAAAGGAAGAAACAAGGGCACACTGAGATACTATGAAAAATAGAGTAAGAGGGAGAAGGAAGAAGAGACAATTCTCACAATCACCACCCCTATTGCTACTGTCATGATTCCTTAAATACTAGATCATGGGTATACGTAGTCCAGCAGCCTTGAGCTAGTCATGCGCTTTCTCATTCCCCTCCTTGGCACCGAAATTACCGGATCCGTTCTAACAAAATTATTCTCTTGTGGGACCCCTTCATTTGTCTTGGTACGGAACGTACCTTTTTTCATTGCACATGTTTTACAAGAAATCATATTATGCTAAAAGTTTATTAAGAAAATTAGGTTTAACTAATATGTCAAATAATTTGTAAGACCTCAGAGCAGTCACAGGAACAAAAGTAGGACCTCTCTAAAAAGGTTTATTTTTCACAAGATATTGAATGTGAGGGAAATTTTCAAAATATATTTGGAATTCTCTACTAGCTATGCTAATATAGCAAAACTAAATAACTTAATGTATCACATGGTCAAGTGGTTGTTGTAACATCCTCTAAAATTATTAATTAAAATAATTTGGATCTGTAAATATATATTTTCCAATATTAAATTAGGTGTGGTAATTATTCGCATTGTTCGACTTATTGTGGTAAAGTTGTTAGTAAGAATTATTTAGTAGATGTATTTTTATTTCTAAGGCAAGAAGAATTTGGGCTAAGGGTTGTGGCTTGGTATCACACAACCCATTTGAATGAGTAGAAAGTTGGGCTGACAGTTTGTGCCCTGTTTTTGATGAAGGTTAATTAAAATCAATAATAATAATAATAATAATAATAATAATAATAATAATAATAATAATAATAATAACAATAATAATAATAATAATAATAATAATAATAATAATAATAATAATAATATTTTCTCTCTTCTATTCAGGCCCAACACTATCTACCCAATAATATTCACTTTAAATAGAAAGGAATATTGAAACCCTAGCCACAATTACAAACCCTATTTCACAAACCCTTTACAAACAAGATTTGGTAAAGAATACCAAAATTCTAGCCACCATCACCATCACCTCCCCTTCTTCGTGCATCAAAGCTTGGAATTTCTTTTCCTTGTGAACAACTTCGTGGGGCTTAGAGATTTGTACTAGGAAGAAAAGCGGCCAAGGTAAGGGCTTTTCCCCACACAAATTTTAGTTAGACCGTTGGTTGGATGGCATGAAATTAATAATTGTGATCGCTTGCTTTTTGAAAGGAATAATAGGTAGACTAATGAATTAAAATAATGAAACCCCCAATCCTTTGTGTTAAGTTTATTATATAATATATGATTTTTGGAAGTAAAGTATGAATTTTGATGTTATATGTGATGAAGTTTTGATTTTTATGGCGAATATGAAGTAAAGTATGAATTTTATGTTATATATAATAAAGTTTTAATTTTTATAATGAATATGAAGGAAGAGTTGAATTTGTATGTTATATGTGACAAAGTTTTATGATGATGTATGAGTTGGAGTTGAATCTTGTTGTTATATATGTTAACGTGTTAATTTTTATGGTGTGTATGATACCAAGTCTTGATTTTTGTGTGTATGTGGTAGAAGTTATGATTTTCATGATTATTTGTTCATGGATATGTGATCTTAGTGATATGTGAATAAGATGATGATTTTGAAAAGTGATTTGAATGCTTATGACATGATTCTTAGTGGGCTGTGTGGAAATATATCTCTTTGATAATATATCATCATATCATGTCATGGCATATGCATCTTCGTGGAAGTTGCCTTAGTGGCAGGTTTTTCCCCATTGGTATGGGTGATCTGTGTGGAAGTTGCCTTAGTGGCAGGTTTTCCACATTGGTATGGGTGAATTTTCTGTGTGGAAGTTGCCTTAGTGGCAGGTATATCCGGATCATATAGTTTTAGGAACATGCATCATGTATATATTTTTGTTATGCAATTTATTGGTTTGTGTATTTTTCTTTTAAATTGGAAGTTTTACTTTTATATATTTTGTGTTATTCTTCTATATGTTTAACTTTGGTTTGATGTGGATGATGGATAAAACTGACCCTTACAATAACATTTTAGGTACTAATGAGTTCGAGGAGATTCAAGAGTAGTTGATGAGTATTACCGTGCGACAAACGAGGGATAAAAATGGGTTTTCAATATAATTTTGTAATGATAGGATTGTCGCGATACTTCTAAGTTTGTTTTTAATCAACTTTTAAAATGCACTAGGATTCTAGAAATGCGGAAGCGGGTTCCCTTCCGTTAGGAATTATTGTTTTTCTTGTTATAGCTTTGAATAAACATTTTCTTAATAAAATTAAATAAACGTGGTTGTTACTAATTCTTTGCATGAGTAAATGTTAGGTAGTTAGATAAAAAAAAAAAAATTGTCGTAAATCTTTCAAATCAATATATTTTTAAGTAACGCTTTGGATTAAAAATCCGGGGTGTTACAGTTGCAATGTTTGAGTTTAATGCATCTGTTAGTCATCGAACCAATGTATCTGTTAAGTTACCAAAAGTTACAACCTTTTTCAAGAGTTGTTTTCTTTCACCAATTGGTATGAGTTTCTCTATAAATAGATATACTTTAGAGGAATAAAAGATAACTCAAATTTCATGTTACATGAGTCTTTTCTTCTTTTCTCTAGTGCACAAGAGTAAATGAAAGAACTTTATTCTGTAAACTATCATTGATCGATAGGTTTGATGTGAATGTGCAATTCACTTCAAGGATTCCAAAGTATCCTAAAGGGGATTTGCCGGTTAACGCATTTGCATCTAATATATATAGATTGGTGGGGACGAATCGAATATAAAACTTAGTGTGATACACGCTTTGGAATTTATTTGTGCAACCTTCATCATCATCAATTTCATCTTCTTATTCAAGATTTTCAACATACCCCCAACAAAAGATTTAATATATTTAATAAGCGTCTCAATTTGAAATTCTAATTCCCTTTTCAATATTTCCAAGTCTAAGATATAATACATTGAATGCATTAAATATATAATATCACAAGCTAACAAAATATGATCATAAAAAATTTTCATAATAAAAAATCATAAGGTGGGTCCAAATATTTAAGTCATCTACTCCTTAACAACATTTTATTTCTATTAAAGAAACCATTTCTTCATAGTTATATTATAACTAATACATGCATCATAAATTATATTTGTTGATTCAAGCTTCATATTTAAATATGTTCTATGGTAAATCTAAATAAGGATCACACTAGAAAATAAACAACGAATAAAATCATTAAGATTTGCTATTAGTTTCTTCCATGAACATTTGTCAACTTACAATAATTCAAAACAAAACCAAATCATTTTCAATATCAAGGCAAACAAGAAACAATTACTTTCATAATATCATGCACATATAGTGTGAGATCATCTATTCTAAATATAAATAAAAGTTCTTGCATGAACCAATTAAAACTCCACTTGATATTTATGAAAGTTACTTACACTACTTTTATAATCAACTAGTACACGAGCATACATCATAAGTCAAACATAAGAATGATAATTGTAACGCGCCGGATTTTTAATCCAAAACGTTACTTAAAAAAATACTTATTGTTTAGAAAAGTTTACGATTTTTTTTTTTTGAATACTTAGCATTTATTCATTTAAATAATTAGTAATAAGCACGTTATTTAATATCATTAAGAAAATATTTATTCAAAATTTAAAACAAAGTAAAGGCAATTATTCCTAACGGAAGGGAACCACTTCCGTATTTCTACAATTCTAGTACATATTAAAAGTTTGTGACAAACGATTAAAAAGAAATTAGAAATATTGGACAATTCTATTATTACAAAATTGTCTTGAAAAACCCATGTTTACCCCACGTTCGCCACACGTCAATACTCATTAACTAATCTTGAATCTCCTTGAACTCATTAGTACCTAAAATGTTGTTGTAAGGGTCAGTTTTTTTCCATCATACACATCAAACCAAAGCTAAACATATAGAAGAATTACACAAAACATATAAAAGTAAAAACTTCCAATTTAAAAGAAAAAATGAGCACACCGGTAAATTGTATATCAAAACATATGCATAATGCATGCTCCTAAAACTATATGATCCGGATATAAACCTGCCACTAAGGTAACTTCCACACAGAAAGGTCACCCATACCAATGGGAAAAATAAACCTGCCACTAAGGCAACTCCCACGAAGATGCATATGCCATGACATTATGATATAGTATCAAGAGATATATTCCCACACAGCCCACTAAGAATCACTATCACTAAGAACACATACCACACATCCTTATCATGATTATCACATATTCATAGACAATTAATCATAAAAATTATGACTTTCACCACATACACATAAAAATAGAAACTTTATATCATATAGGCCATAAAAATTACACTTCCACATATATAACAAGAAAATTCAAACTTTATTTCATATTCATCGTAAAACTACAATTTTATCACACATAGCATAAAATTTCATACTTTACTCCATAGAAGTCATATATTACAATTCAATGTCAACAAAAATTGGGGTTTTATTATTTTAATCCATTAGTCTGCATTTATTCATTTTAAAATAGAAGTAATTCACGATTATTTATTTCATGTCATCCAACCAACGGTCTAACTGTAATTTGTGTGGGGAAAAGCCCTTACCTTGGCCGCTTTTCTTCCTAGTACAAAGCTTTAAGCCACAAAGTTGTTCACAAAGAAAGGAAATTCCAAGCTTGGATACACGAAGGAAATGAGGTGTGAAGGTGATGGTGGCTACGGTTTCGGAATTCTTTTTTGTTTGTTATTAGTGAGTATACAGAATTGTAGACTTAAGGGAAATTTAAAGTGGAAATTGTTGGTTAGAAAATGTTGGGCCTAAATGAAGAATAAGAGGGATAAAATGTCACTTTTTATTTTATTTTTTAACCTTGATCATAAAAACCAAGCCACAAATACATAGCCCAAATTTATACTCATTCAAGTGGGTTGGGTCACACTAAGCCTCAAACCCTTAGCCCAAATTCTTCTTGCACTAGGAAAACACATCTACATATAATATATCTCTACTTAAATATATATATATATATATATATATATATATATATATATATATATATATATATTTAAACTCCCCATTGATTAAATAATTCTTACTAATAACTTTATCAACTACAAAAATCGAACAAGGCAAATAATTATCACACATAATTTAATATTGAATAATATTGATAGGTTCTAGTTATTTTTAAATAATAAAATTTTAGAGGATGTTACAATAATAAAATCACATACTTGTTAGTATCAAAACATGAACTCATTGTAGCATTAAAATTTTGAGTATTTCATAAAATCATAGAAATTTAGAACCATATAAACTTTATGATCTACGACCATAGTAATTAACATCTAGGCCAATTTTGTTTCCAAAATTAAAAGGTTCAATATAATTTTTAAAACATATTGTCATTCCAACTTTTGCGTTTCTTTTTGTCAACAATTTCAAAATGTAAGATTTGAAACCAAAATATCAGTCAAGATTCAAACTATACAATGCCACTAATAAAAATCAAGACATAAACTGATTTTTAAAATTCATACAAACAAAATTCATGCATATATAAGTGAGAATAAAATTGTCATCAATTATATATGCTAGCAAGTCGGCAATAGGGCATGCAATTCAAACAAATATACTGTCTTTAACTAAATATAAAAAATACACGAATATCAAACATATCATAATTAATATAAATTGATTATCTACCTTTCACCGTAGTCATAAATATGTGATTGTTCATCTTCTTTAAAGAAGTTACCATTGTTCAAAAATAAATTTAAATAAAAAATCAAACCTAAAGATGCTTATTAAATATAATAAAAGGTAGAATGACATAAAAGTTTGTGTATGTGATAATTGAGATGCTTATTAATTGTATGTGATACAATGTACGTAGAGATTAAATGGCAAAAGTGTCATGGTTTGGTGATAATTGATCACACTATCAAAAATATAAAAGGTAATTGAATGCCTTATGTAAGTCATGACTTGTATCAGACCTGACATAGCATATGTTGTTGAAAGATTAAGTCGGTATATAAGCAATTCAAGTAAAGAACATTGGTATGCTATTAATAAAGTATTAAATTATTTGAAAGGAAAAATTAACTATAGTTTAATATATAGCGGATATCCTTCAGTTTTGAAAGGATATGCAAATGCCAGTTGAGTAACTTATGTTGAGGATCACGCTTCCACAAGTGGATGGACCTTCAACCTTGGTGGAGGTAAAGTTTCTTGGGATTCAAATAAACATACTTGCATTGCTGACACCACCATGACTGCATAATTTATTGTTCTAACTGCAGATAGTAAAAAGGCTGAATTGCTAGGAAATTTGTTGAATGAGATACCAATTTGGCCAAACTCAATGGCACCAATGTCCATACATTGTGATAGTCAATCCACACTATCAAAAGCATATAGTCAAGTATATAATAGAAAATCTATACATATTAGATTAAGACATAGTTATATAAAAGATTTAATGGAGTTTTCCTTCCTCAATTACAACTTATCAGCATAACTGCATTTTTATCCTCTTTTGTATATTTGTCATCATATATTTATAGACTTAAACTAAGTTGTTTATGTAACTTGACATGTATTTACTAGTTGACCATGTGATGGAGATGATCCATTTCCTGTTATGCAATAGCAAACACAGTTAGAGTGTGAATGAACTACAAGCTTAAATAGATGACGACATTGGGAAAATTAAGTAATTTATCCAACTCCAAGTACACAAAATGAGGAAGTTCCTACAAAATTCTGAACATCTTATAAGAAGAAAACAAATTAGAGCTATGTAAAACAAAAATACAAAAGCAATGTATAAAGAAATTATTATGTTAAGCAGTGACACACAAAGAATGAATAGCATAAACTATAGAGCCATAATATGTAACAGTTATATGAAATTTAAACCAGTTATTTTTACCTTTTAATCACATGGTAAGAACTCCAACCACTATGCCAAATCTCCCTTTTGTCTGAAATTGACAAAACTGCCAGCTATACAAATACCTGTTTGATTGTTGAAGTCTATTATCATCAAGTCTTGAGAGGTCTTTAAGGAGAGGACCCCATGAGAACTTTAGATCAAGTACATGAAATATGTGAAAGTTCAACAAAATAAACTTATTGGCAGAACAATCTTATTACACACCACATAATCTTCTGCTGAGATCCAACTGTCTCCAAATGCCACACCTACATCAGAAAAAGTTTACCAAAATAATAAATTTATTGAAGTTATTATGTCCTAAAAATATTTAAATCAAGGAGGCGTACATCAGATAATCAAATTAAGAAAAGAGAGATTTAGGAATCATAAAAATTATGAAAAGACATATCATATGATTTTTGGGACAAAGAAAGTATAACACTTAAATCAAATTCAATTAACCTAATTTGAAAAGAATGGTAGGTTAAGGCATTAAGCAAATAACTTACTACTCCTGCAGCATAGACAACAAATACGATACCAATTAGTGGAATTAAAGGATCAACAAATCAGGGCAATTAGCAAAAATAATTCCAATTAATGAAATCAAGAGAAAGGGAACACGTTATGTGATGAGAGATAAAGAGAGTGATAATAAATCGATAATAGAATCAAAATAATAAATACAAAAGATTTTCCCTAAAACAAATCACATAATAACATATATTCCGTAAATAATAAATGCAAAAGATTATTTATTAGCGTTGAACACTCAATGAATACTAAAAGATTTGATCGGCCTCAAAAGATTCATACTAAAAATAATCACTTGTGTTTGCTAATTCGTCTATTCATCTTCACACTCTTACTACTTTCTGTCTGATTCTTGTTGAGGTTCTGTTTTCTGCTTCGATCACCGCCATCAACACTCACCGCACAACTGAGGTTACGCTATCACCACGGTTTTTGTTCTTCCGCCACTGATTCACCGCAGAACAACGTGGTTTCTCTTTTTATCACCGCCATCAACAACACATTCACGCACCGGCCTCTGTTTCTTGCGATCCCCAAAGGTTTTTCTTCTTTTTATTTTTGCGATCTCCCTTACTTCTTCTCTTATTTCAATTCTTAATCCTTTCTATGTTTTCTTACTTCTTATCTTATTTCAATTCTTTATCCTTTCTATGTTTTCTTACTTCTTCTCTTATTTCAATTTTTAATTTTTTCTATTTATATATTATTTTCAGAGAAAAAAAGTGGTAAACTTTAAATCACAGAAATGGAGCCACCACAACATTATAGAGCAATAGAGGGAATTGAAGAAAATATGACGGTCTTTGACATGATTCACGGTGGAAATCTGTATATGTCAAGCATGTTGGCCCGAACACGATTCAACAATCAACGTATGCAGTCTTATGATGGTCACTTTATTTTCGATGAAAATAATACCTCTGAGATCAACGCTGTTCATACAAGAACAAGACAAAATATTGACACTACTCAAATACAAAGACGATTTGACGACAATTTTGAAAGAATTATAATTGAAGAAAATTCTGAAGCTATGACGTGTTGCATCTGTCTGGTAGAGTTTTTGGTTGGATCTGAGGCTATTCAATTGCCTGATCCATGTCTGCATATATTTCATCAAGATTGTATCATGAAGTGGTTAGATAGATCTAACACATGCCCTATGTGTCGTAGACAAGTTTATTAAAATTAAAATTACATATGTCCTATGTATGGTAGACAAGTTTATTAAAATTACACATGTCCTATGATGTACATTTTTTGTTTCTTCTCTTTTATTATCGAAATAAAATGTTCTTTCTATTACATTTTGGCTATTATATTTGTCTATTATCTAATTATCTTTTTTTTTTATTTTATCTATTATACAAAAGATACTAAGTTTAATCACTTTATCTTACCATAATTAGTTTTATGTATTCTGTCCAAAATTTCAATATATATCATCAACGTGCTTAATTCAAATGTTAACAATAAAAAAAAATCCATCAACTATATTCTATTTTACTAAATCAATAAACTAGATAATGAATTAATTGTTTGTTGAAGAAATAATGAATTAATTGTCACAATTACAAATTAACTAACTTCAAATTTACCGTATTATATATCAAATTACCAAAAAAAGAATATATATTAAATGCTTAGATTGATATCTATTATTTGTAAGCATCACAATTAACATTTGCAACAGTTACACAACGGTAGTAGATTTCTAGATTTTTGTATCCTGAGACCCTTTTGCAATGGTTCAGAAAACCGTTGTCTCAACCGCCTCAAAATAAATTTTGCGACAATTTTAATCATAGTTAACCGTGCTTTATATTTTGTTCTAGGGGTATTGTGACTACTAGGAACAACTCCTATGTGATTTTGGTGATAGTTTGCACCGTCGTAAACTTCAGTCTTTTTTGTAATATTAAACTTTGTTTTTCATTTTTCATTAATTTTATTTTAATAGCTTAATAAATAACAATTATTCTGAAATTTAAAATGAAGAATATTCATAAATATTAATCATATAATTAAAATACATAAATATTTAAATATAAATGACTAAGTCTTATTAATATAATTTATTTAAAAGAGAGAGAATGCCGCAAATTTGAGAGATTGAGATTTGGGGATTTGAGGGAAATGATAAGAGTTTGAATGATGAAGAAACTTGTGAAAATGATTTGCGATAAGGATTTGAAAGACGAAGTAACTTGTGAAAATGATTTGCGATAAGGGAAATGATAAGAGTTTGAATGATAAAGAAACTTGTGAAAATGATTTGCGATGAAGGTTTAATTACTTTGGTAGTTGAATCCGAAACATTTATATTATATATTACCTTTGAAAACCTTAGTATTTAATAAAACCTAGCCGCACCCTATTATCATATTCTCTTTTTTTCCTTTTCTTCTTCATCCATGATGGGTGGTTCAAGTCCAATTTTTGGCCTAAAATCACCCCTCTAAATCCCTTTTGTCCTTACTTTTTATATAAATAAGTGATTTACACACATCACTGCAAGAATAACATGCCTTCGTGGCGGCCAAAAACCCCACAAAGGGAGAAAAACGGCCACAAAAGACATATTTGTGACAGCCTAAAGAAACCACAAATACGTCAGTCACAACACTTTGTGGCAGCCAAAACGACCACAATGGTTGGTTTTTTGGTTACCATTTGTGAGGGCTTAAGTCGTCACAAATTTGTGACAGGAAAAGCAGAAGCAAATTTCTGACAGTACAGGTCGCCACAAAGAAGAAATTTTTGCTGTTGAAATTTTTGTTTCCATTCTTCATTTAATTATTCAATTGCTGCTTGTATCAACTGTTGTGTTTTTTCTTCTTGCTCAGTCATATTGTTCCTTTAATTGCTCAACATTGTAAATAGATGTTGAAGGACAATGAAACAACACAATTTTGTTCTCATTATTTCAACAACGATACATTGTTACTAGTGAATGGATTTATATGCCATCCACATGTTTTATCAGTCATTTCCATGTCCGGTCGTCATGCATGACCATACGAATGTAGCAAGTCACCGAATTTCTTGTATTCTGATAATGCAACATCATCTTTTCTGTAGTTTGGATTGATGCAAAATTTCTCTACAATCTTGATACAATAGGTAGATAAAATGTTTCCTTCTTTAGAATTGGTTTTCCCCTACTTGCCCTAGAGTTATTCCGTTGGCGATATCTTAGTTGTTGACAAAACTTACATTCAACTAAATTAGTATCATTTATATCCAATTAGTTTTTGTAATACAACATGCAACCTTTAATACAACAATCAATCGTCTTTATACCTAATCCTAACTTCGACACTAACCGTTTAGCATCGTAATAAATTTGCGGCAAACCATCTCTAACAAGTGTTGCATCTAGCATTAATTTGGTAATCAAATCTAAAGCTAAATTAGGAACATGAAACTTAGACTTTAGACCTAAAAGTATAATACACATCGATAACTTTGAGTTTGAAGATCCTTTGAACAACGGTTAATTTGTCTGTTTCAAAAGACCATAAAATCTTTGAACTTCTTCATTTGGAAGTCCATTAGTGTCGTCATATTGATCTTCATTGAATAAAAAATTAACCCCAACAACATCCGAAATCATATCGTTCATTACCTCAAAGTGCTGATAATTATAATAACCTACACCTAACATGCTAGTACAACTTGAATGACCTACGTTATTCTCCACACGTATACTAGTACTAGGTGTTGTCAGAGACTCTTCCCCATCTTCATATAAATGCACTCTCATTTCACCTTCACTCTTAAAACGTCTACTTTGACATAAACAACATGGACATCTCATCTTCCCTTCATCTTCGACAATTTTCTGCGCTCTTGCAAAATTGAGAAATTCTTCAACCTTATTAGTAAAATATTGTTTAAAACCCTTCTTTCTGAAAAAATTTCTATCATACATCCAACTACCGTCCATATCCACACACACACACACACACAAATATATATATGTATGTATGTATGTATCTGTGTGTGTGGACCGTAGTTATATATGTATATGTATATATTATCTGAAAATTAAATAAATTTAAGCGATAATTAATTCAATCGATGTTTTATATATAAAATGCTTTATTTTTTAAAAGCATTATTTTGCTATTAGTGACAACAACTACAAATTACTAAATTTTAATTTATGACATACTTTATATGTCAATTAAAGGAACATTTACGAGAATGGATGAAAGCTGAAAGCAGTGTCAAACAATTTGCCACAAACATGGACATAGTGGAAGAGACCCTTGATATTGACCATGTGGAGAATGATGGGGCAAAAGTAGTATATAAAAAAGAAGGGATTAACTTCTACCTTTCTTTGACATTTCTTTTTCTATTGACTTTGAAAATATTATAACAGGTGAAAATGCAAGAAAAAAAAAATAGTTTGTAGTTTTCCTTTTCTTATTTTTTAATCTTATTAAGCCCTCCACTAACCCATTTCTGCCTATATTGCCAATATCACTGCTGAAAATAAAAGATTAGTATGTAAATAAACATAAAGTATGTAAGTATTTCAGTCATTATGTGTACTTATCACTCATAGGCTATATAAAGTACTTTCGATGTGTAATTAAAACACACGGGTTATTTAACATGTCTCTCAATATTTTCTTCTCATTCAACATGGTATTAGAGCTTTGGAGTCAGGCAAAGACACTCTATTCTAATGACACTCAACGTCTCTATAGAGCTTGTCACCTCTTGCTGAATATCACTACTCCTGTAGTACCTCAATTTTGTCCGATCAATTAAAATCAAAACCATTTTATTTTTCTATTGAATTTTAAATATTTTGAGTATTGTAATAAAGGATGTTTACTAAATATTTTACAGTTACTAAAATCTGAAGGAAAATTGACTATTTTGAGTACATAATTTACAATGTTCCTAATTAATGCCAAATATAAAAAAATAAAACAAAAGAGGAAAAGTTGTGAAGAGTTGTGAAGCTGCTGCTTATTTTTTCCATTGTGTTGCTCATATTTCCATTGGGTATGAATCTGTCCACTGTGTATGGATGGGTAGGCTGATGTTTCCATTGTATTCGATGTTGTCTTTGTGTATATCCATTGTTTCCATCATATATCTTTTATCTGGTTTGCTGCAAACATTCCTTTATTTGGTGCCTTACTGCTACAAACATTCTTTTATTTGGTTTGTCTTGTTAAGCATCCTATTACAGACCTGTTACAAAATACAAAACAATGAGTTGCTTCATTTTAAATAAAATTTAAGACTAATAAGACTATTACTTGTACCAATTGTGCACTCAAAGTCTGATTTTGTGTAAAATTTGCAACAAAACCCTAAAAAGTCCAGAACTTAATTTCATCTAATGAGCAAAAAGATTTACCACTTTAGCCTATAAATTTTGATTTCGAAAATCAGAAAAGGGGGAGAGATTTGATACTAACAAAAACACCTAAAAAGAAACAACAAGAAACAGGCAGAGTAGTAGCAAAACCAAACAAACAGGCAGAAGAAAAGGTATATTTTTTCCCTTTACATTATAATCGTTCTATTGTTATATAAATGCTCTATTGTTATAAAGGTAATGTTTTAATATAAGGTGAGTTATGAATGAAAAAAAGTAAAAAATCTATTGTTATACAATTGAAATGTTCAGATCTGTGAGAGTATAAACAAAGATAGGTAATGTAGAAAAGAATAGAAAAGATAAAATTAAGAACTCCAACCTTGGATGTCGTCGTCGTCGCCGGAACGCCGACCATGCTTTTTGGTCACTCCGTTCACACTCCTGACTCCCCTTCCTTTCCTGACGGCTTCATCCAGTGGGCTCAGTCTAATGTCGTTCCTATTCTCGGCATTTGTTATGGTCTTCAGCTTCTTGTTCACCGTCTCGGCAGTAAAGTCTGCGTCGGAAACACGCAGGAACTCACCTCACCACTCGCCGAATCCGAAGCCTCTCCTTTTTTTCTCTCTGTCTCAACGGCACTTCCTCTCTCTAAACCATCACCGACGTCGGAACGGCAACCGTGCCCTTTTGAAGCGGTTGCACCCTCCTCCTCGGTCTCTTCCCTTTCTCTCGGCCTCCTCTTTCTACCTTTCAATCTTTTCCTCCTTCTTTCTCCTTGTTCTTTCTCTCTTTGTTTTTCTTTAAGTCTGATCTAGGGTTTCTAAAGTCCTTTCTCCCTCGGTCGCCCACTTCTTTTCCTTAAGTCTGATCTAGGGTTTCTAAAGTCACACCTTTTTTTTTAACCCTTTTTTTGTTAACTTAGAATGATTTGGGCCCTAAACAAAAAACAAAACAAAAACCAACCTATATGTTTGAGATTTCAGCCCATTTGGCTTATTTTTTATGAGTTCAAAAATTAATTTATTTCATAAATAAAAATCAAATTCCATAAAAAATACAAATAAATATTTCATTAAAGATTAATTAGATGCGACATCTTTTTAATCTTCGAGTTGTTAGGACACAAGTGGTACAACTTGATGGTTCTAAAACTCTCTTTATTTATTTATTTATTTATTATTTTTTAATGAATTATTCTAAAATCGAATTATGAATTTGTGCAATTAGATGTGGTATTATTTTTTATCTTTGAGTTGTTAAAACACATATTGTACAATTTGGTGTTTTTTTTTATTTTAAAATTCATATCTAAACCAAAAATAATAAAATATTCTTAAAAGAATTAAATTAGATGTGACATCTTTTTACTCCTTAAATTTATTGAGATACCAGTTATACTACTTGACTTTTTTAAAGCTTAATATTTAAAACCAAAAATGATAAAATATTCTTAAAAGGATTAAATTAGATGTGACATCTTTTTACTCCTTAAATTTTTCGAGACACGAGTTGTACGACTAGATAGTCTTAAAACTTGTATTTAAAATATTATTCAAATCAAACCAATTCTTTTTTTTCAAAACTTTTTTTTTATCAACAACAAAACACAATTTCTTTAAAAGCAATCAACACATCCGCATTTTCTTACCAAGAACTACGTAGCTTTGATTTCTCCATCGCACCGGGAGATACGTAGGAGCAAGATCATACTTTTGTCAAGCACATTAATAAAAAAAAAAAATTCTCTTTTATCTTTTTAAGTACATATTTATTTCAAAAAAACAATTGATAATATTTAATAATAAGGAGAAATAAATATATTTAAATTAATATTAATTTTGCACAATTAATTATAGGTAACCGTTTTTTTAACGGATGTCGTAGGGTGCTAGTACCTTCCCTACGTATAATCGACTCCCGAACTCAAAATTTGGTTTCAAAGACCATTTTTTAGTTTTTTATTTTTTATTTTTAAGGGTTTTCCAATATTTTCCCTATTTTAAAATAAACTTTGGTGGCGACTCCATTGAATTCGAGAAACACTCGAAATTTTAGGCCGCGACAACTCCAAAGACAATAGATAGCTCTATTTCTTCATATCTTGGCATCCTTCATAGTGCACTTCATGATTTTAATGAGCTTCTTCCTCCTGTTGCAAGTAATCCAGTTGAACAAACGAAGGAGCTGGATCAACGCATCACCTTCTTCATGCTTCTTGCACTCTATGGTCTGTCCCAGGAGTACTCTGCAACTCGTGATCAAATTTTGGGCTCAGTTATTGTTCCAGATATGTCTACTACCTCAGCGATCCTCCTTCGAGTACTTGATGAACATATACTTCCTCACTTAAGAAACCATTCAAGAAGACACTTTTAACATTCATTTGAAATAATTTAATACCTTTTTGAGTAGCATAGGCAAAGAGAATTTTGATAGCTTCTAGTCTAGCCACAGGTGCAAATATTTCATCATAATCAATTCCTTCTTATTGATTGTATCCTTGTGCTACAAGTCATGCTTTGTTTCTGATGATTTTTCCATCCCCATTCAATTTATTTTTGAATACCCATCTTGTTCTAACAATAGTTTTGTCTTGAGGATTAGGTACAAGATCCCATACTTTATTTCTTCCAAATTGTGACAATTCTTCCATCATAGCCTCAACCCATGATTTGTCAATAATTGCTTGTTCAATCATTTTTGGTTCGACTTGAGATATCATAGCCATGTCATTTAAGTTTTCCTTCAAAGATTGTCTAGTCCTGACACCATCAGCAGTGTTTCCAATGATCTGGTCAGGAGGATGATATGTTACCAACTTCCACCCTCTTGGAGGTTGTTGTGAGGTTGTGTCATAATTATCTTCTTCGTTTGAATCTTGAGCTTTAGAAAATGAACGTATTTTCTAAGCACAAGTCATCAAACTCATCAAAAATAACATGCATGGATTCCTCCACATTTTGAGTCTTAAGGTTATATATTCTATATCCTTTTGACGATGTGGAATATCCTAAATAGATACCTTTATCAAATTTTGGATCAAACTTTCCCAAATTTTCTTTATTATTTAAGATGTAACAGTTGAAGTAACAATGTCAATTACAAGGAAGGGGGTTTGAATTGTAATTGTCCCTTTTTAAAAATTCCTGTTAAAACTCAAAGTATCTAACTCAAGATTAATTTTGGTTATAAACGAAGAACATTCTTAGTTAGTGAAAACACGCAATTTTAACTTATCTATATAATATATGATTAGAAGATAAAAAGTAAATAGAGATAAGGAAAGAGATATCACACAGAGATGTATCCTAATTCACCCAAAACGGGTTATGTCTAGTCCTCACAATTGTGAAATTTTCCACTAAGTGCTCAAAGCAAGATCGTTCTTGGTTTTCACACTGCTTTTTCATATCAATCTTGATTTGTTACAAAGTATTACCTTTCAACCTAGAAAGGATATCCACAGGTTACCTTTCAATCTTTAGAAATTATTTTTACACATTACCTTTTACTCATAAAAGGATTTTTACAAATTACTCAAACTATTTCAACACGATAGTCTTTAGTTACAAAGTGATGATTTAATGAAGTTGGTAGAATCTGAGTATGCTCAACACTTGTTTGAGTTTAGATTCTTGGACTAGGACTCGGTAAAAATGATTCTGATATCTAGTTAAGAACATAACTGACTCTTTTGAGATGATTGAGAAGCTTAAGAGATTTCGAATATGATTGTATGAGTGGTCTGTTGCTTTGCACTTGAAGCTCTACCTTATCCCTCATCTTAAGGCTTCTTTTATAGGCTTCAAGAAGGCTTATGACAACTTATTTGGCCGTTGAAGATGGTCCAGCTTTCATGTGTCAGTTAATGGATAAGATCTGCCTTAAAGCAAGAACGATCTTCGTTTCTGCTTTGAGGGGTGTTGAGGTTTAGGCTTCTTTGACAGCTGTCTTGAATTCATTCCTTGCTTTTTATCACGTGTGCAGGCTGCTCAGAAGTACAACTGAAGTGTCCAATCAAATTTGTCAAATTCGTACTTGATGCTTGCTCAAACTTGGATAATGATCTTGCTTGATAGATTATGAAGCAAAACTTTTTCCTTTGATCTTTGGAGTGATTCTTTTTACTGAAATGATCCTTGTATATTTCTAGTGAAATTCTGGAAACAGATTATAAATAATAGAACTAGTCTTTTCTTTAAGAATCGGAATATTCTTGTTATCTTGGAACTGTGAAGAACATTCTTCGTTTTACAAAATTTTGTCAAGAATGTTCTTGGTTTCTTTGAATGTACTTGTTTCTTTTTAATATGATCTTGCTTGACATGCTTAGTACCTATCTTTGTTTAACACACTCAAACGCACATGTTAAACACCAAAACACTTAGAATTATAATTAGAAGTCTTAATTATCTTTTGTTTGATTATCATCAAAACATTAATTTGGGATTTTGTCTCAACAATCTCCCCCTTGTTGATGATGACAAACATGTTAATTTAGATTTTAATTTTGATTCTAATAATAATCATAGAGAGCTTTTAGTTAAAAACTCCCCCTCAAAATGTGCTAATCTTTTGAACCAACATATAATTTTCATTAATACTTTAATAATGTTTAGTCATACACGTGGTTCAAAAAACAAAAAAAATACAGAAATATATCATACAAAAAAAAAACTTCTGAAATACTTAAAATCTAAGAATTAATTATCCCGCTTCGTCATGGCAAAAAGGAATAGGATAACATATGCAATTAATTCAGAAAGACAGAGACGGGGAGGATCCTTTAGATGATGAAGACAGAGACGGTTGCGACATTTCTGGAAAAGTTGGAGGAGGATTAGGTAGAGAAAGCTCAAGACCTATCTTTGGAGCAAGCTGGTTAGCCATCCAGTCCCTCAAAATGGCATACTCTTTGTCCTGATGAGTTTTGGATGTTTCTTTCTCCATCTTTGTTCTTTTGAAAGGGCGCTGGTCATCTTCGATGGGAGCAGATTGAGGAATACTCTGAGAAGGTGCTACGATGTTGCAAAAAGATGATAAAGTGGCGAAGGATGTGTTAATTGGAGGAAGGGATCCTGCTGAAGCGTTGTTGTGAGGTACTGATGGACCAGAAGTGTCTAAATCTGGAAAAACTAGATATTGACTGATTCCAAAAATGGAAGAGCTGGTTTTTTAGGTGAGATGAAAGCTGGTGACATAATCAGAAGGATATTAAAATATCTAAAGATTTTTTAGAAAACCATACTGGAACAATGTTTCTCTTGTAGTCTTTGTTGATTGCAACAATCATGTGTTGGATGATAAGATGAGGCAAATTCAATTTCTTGTAGTGGAAGAGATGATAGATGACTAAAGCATCATTGTTAGAAACATAGTCATGACTACCACAATGGGGTAGTATTGAGTGTTTTGACTGATGTTATTGAAAATCTTTGGAGGAGGTTTTAGATCTGCTGAAAAGAAATTTGTGGACCCAACAATGAACAGCTCTTGAAACACTTCCTCTTTGGTAATGTTTAGAGCTGAATACCAGTTTTTTCCAAAAACTATTTGTCCTTCAGATGGAAGTTGTAGTATTTCACCAAGAACAAAGGGAGTCAAGCGAATTTCAATGCCTTTCAATTTTGAAACAATGAGACATTTATCTACAAATGCTTGACCTTTGCAATAAAAAGCCTGGATTACATCAAGATAAAAAGAGTCGGAGATTTGAAGGAAATTAGTCCATCCAAAAGCATCAGTATGATGCTTGATGGAGGTGCCTTCATATTGGAGGTTTTCAAACATGAAAACCCGACCAATGCCTATTGGTCTTTGAGCCCATTTGTCATTGTAGACTTGTTGAAGTTTTGATGGAATAAGTGGAGGAATGAGAATCTTGGAAGAGGGCCGTTTGGTAGGAGATTTTGTGGTTGTTGAGTTTGAAGATTTTGGAGGAGAACATTCTTGGGATGATTGTTTGGAAGAAGAACGTTTTGGGTTTGGAGTTTGCTTAACAGATTTTTTAGGGTTTTTTAATTTTCGAGAAGCCAGAAATTGGGAGAGTATGGATGAGGATTTGGATTGAGGAGTCTTCAGTTTAGTTTGTGAGGGGATGGATTTGGGTTGAATCACTTTGGGAGTGGGTTTTTGGGATTTTTGGGGTTTTGAGGGTATGGAGGGTTTTGATGAATGTGCTAATTTTTGTGGTGATGACATAGGATTAGAATCATCATCAGAAATTGTGGAGTCTCTAGTCTTGGTTTTTGAGGTGCCAATACCTGCCAGGATTCTCATTGATCTTCGTTTAGAAGATGAAGTACTCGAGTGAGTGTTGAATGATTTTTGGAGATGGGGTGGATCCTGACTTATCGAGGGAGTTGCGCCTTGGAATAAGGGTGGAAGAATGGTGGTGAGAGGAGCGAGTGTAATAGGTGGAGGGCTGGACTCCAGGGATGATGACAAGTAGTCAGAGAAGGTTCTCTCTGAAGAAGAGTGTGGGGATGTTGATCTGGGTGGGGGTGACAGTGAACGAGTTGGTGATGGTGAAGGAGATGGTGATGGTGAAAGAGATGGTGATGGTGAAGGAGATGATTTTGGAGTTCATGAATGAGGATTCTTGCGTGCAGCTTCCTTGGTGCGCGCCATTTTTTAGAAAACGAAATGTGAGGATGAGGGAGGAGGAGAGGTTAATTTTAGGAGAAAAAATGAGTAGTTGTTTGTTAGTGGGGAGAGGTGAATGGTTTTGCAGACGTTATTGGGAAGGAGGAGAGTGGAGATGAGGTGGCAGTAATAGGCATGGGTAGCCGTTCCTTTTTGATGAGTGATAGAAGGTACAATTTCAAAGGCTGATTTTTGAACTTTCTAATGATGAAGAAACGAAGAATGATCTGGAGCCATGTGTTAAAAACAGACTCGAGCGGAGAACATTCTCCGTTATGACCATAATGATCTGGTTTCAGTTTTCAATGATTTTTAGTTGGATTTTTTTTTTTATGATTTTTAATTTTTCTTTGATTGAATTAAAATTTTCTTCAAAAAGAGATTTTGTAAATATGTCAGCTAGCTGAATTTTTGTATCAACAAAGATTAATTCAATTTCCTTTTTATTCACATGATCGCTAATAAAATGATGTTTTATTTCATTGTGTTTAGACCTTGAGTGCTGAATGGGAGTTTTAGAAAGATTGATGGCATTAGTATTATCACAATAAATTGGAATATTAGAATAATTACTGAAAAGCCTTCAAGTTGATTTTTAATCCATAGAACTTGGGAGCAGCAATTTGCTACTGAGACATATTCAGCTTCAGTGGTTGATAGAGCAATTGTGTTTTTCTTTCTGCGTGACCAGCTTATTAATGCTTCTCCTAGGAACTGACATGCACCACTTGTGCTTTTTCTTTCAATCTTATCTCCGGCATAATCAGCATCACAGTAGGCTACAAGATCAAAATGAGAACCTTTGCTATACCAAAGGCCAAGAACAGTAGTACCAACAAGATAACGAAGAATTCTTTTTAAAACAGTTAAATGGGATTCTTTTGGTGAGGATTGAAACCTAGCGCATAATCCTACTACAAAAACAATATCAGGCCTTGTAACATCCCAAATCAAAGCACTAAAAATAATTAGAATTTCAAATTTTAAAACATTCTAATTTATAGATTATTATGATTATATTATTATTATTATTATTATTATTATTATTATTATTATTATTATTATTATTATTATTATTATTATTATTATTATTATTATTATTATTATTACTACTATTATTATTACTAATACTGTTATCAATAACCAATTTGCTTAAAATAAGGTAATATTAGTAAGTTGTTTTGTTTGTTAGAGACTTATAAATAATAATAGGAAGTTTGTTTTGTTTGTTAAAGGTTTTTGTGAAAGGGATAATAACAAACAAAGCTATTATAACAACCTTTTGCTATATAATTATCTATAATGAAGGAGTAAACCAAATCAAAGAAACAGTCCATCATAAATGAATTCAATATGTACTCATTTTATTTGTAACAACCAAGAGTTTAGTGGAGCAAATATAGGATACATATTCAAATTATCTTATAAATATTTAAATATAAATACATAGAAAGAAGAAAAATAATGAATTAAAAACTCAATAGAGAAAACTATGCCAAAATAAAGATGAGCAAAAGTACGGTTGCTGTTGCAATAGGAGTTAATAACGATTAACATATACGGAACGCTTCAAGAGATGAGACCCTTTAAACTTTCATGGTACATTTATTTTGGGATGGAAAAAGAGTTATATATTTTGAATGGTACTTTCTTATAAAATTATATTTTTGTTGAAAATCTAACTCTATTAAAATTGGAATTTTATGAATTGATTTATTTACTACTGTTTGTTGAATTACCGTTTTACGATGGTTTGAATATATATTCTTTAAAAGATTGTTTTATTATATTTTCTTCAATGATTGTTGTTATTATATATTCAAATAAAATATCATATTGTAAATATATATTCTTTAAAAGATTGTTTTATTATATTTTCCTGAATGATTGTTGTTATTATATTCAAATAAAATATCATATTATAAATATATATATTCTTTAATAGATCGTTTTATTATATTTTCTTGAATGATTGTTGTTATTATATATTCAAATGAAATATCATATTGTAAATATATATTCTTTAAAAGATTGTTTTATTATATTTCCCTAAATGATTGTTGTTATTATATTCAAATGACATATTATATTATAAATATGAACTTACGAATATGATTGTTAAAAATATGAATTACTTTGATTGTGTGTGCTGGAGATGGGTCTTGCACCCCACATATTGATGAGTTTTAAACTTCATAAAAAGATGAGGTTTAAACTCCACACGGATAGGTCTTGTACCCCACATATAGATGAGTTTTAAACTTCACAAAGAGATGAGGTTTAAACTTCACACGAATGGGTCTTGTACCCCACATATAGATGAGTTTTAAACTTCACAAAGAGAAGAGGTTTAAACTCCACCTGGATGGTCTTGTACCCCACATATATATGAGTTTTAAACTTCACAAAGAGATGAGGTTTAAACTCCACATGGATGGGTCTTGTACCCCACATATAGATGAGTTTTAAACTTCACAAAGAGATGAGGTTTAAACTCCACATGGATGGGTCTTGTACCCCACATGTAGATGAGTTTTAAACTCTACAATGAGATGAGGTTTAAACTCCACACAGATGGGTCTTGTACCCCACACTGGGTGAGCTGGTGCTCCACATGATGAGATAATACTCACTTCGCGGAAGTAGTATATCTCCATATAACGTTGAAACATCATTGAATTGATTTATTTATTTTCTGCAGAATAAATGTGTATATTGGATTTATTTGATTCTTATAAATGAGAGTTATCGTTAATTTAATTGATGAATTTTTATTAATTATTGGAAGTAATTGGGTATTACAGAAGAATCTTAGTTATATCATGTATATTTCTAAAGAATATTTTTGGAAGAACGCGGGTGCCATGATCAATTTTTTCAGTTACCGCGCCGGCTGAGGACAATACTTATTTTAAAATTGTGTGTACTATTCACTGGGATTTAGTATCTCATTAAAGTGTTGTTTTCAGATATTGAGACTATTGGGGACGTCGAGAGTTTGAGAAGTCTCACGTCCTTTGAGAAGATTAATTTCTATAGATTAGGTTAGTAGATCAAGAATAAGTAGACATAGTGTCTACATTGTAGTTTATTTCGGGATTAGTTATTAAATGCCCAGATTTGAATATTTTGATTATTAAGAAATTTTCAGATGTAAGGTTTTATTTTAAGGATTTTACAATATTATTTCCTTCGAGAACTTCATTATTTATTATAGTACCTTTCCTCTTATATAAATATGAAAACTTTTTCGTTATTACCTCAATTGTTATACCCACGTAACTAGGCGTTACAGGCCTACTTGCAGTTAAATAAAGTAAAGATCCGATCATTCCCCTGCATTATTTTTCAGAAATGGATTTTCCATTTTCATCTTTGTCTAATGAGGAAGATGGATGCATGGGAGTAGTTATAATTTTGGCTTCACTCATTTTGAATTTTGTTAAAAGATCTTTTATGTATTTTTCTTGACATATGAAAATGTCATCTTTATTGTTGACATCATCTTTAATTGACATTCTTATTCTGATCCCATCAATTGTATCTCCAATAATTTGATTTTGAGGATGACCACCTATTATTTTCCAACTTCTAGGAGGAGTGTGAAATGGAGATTGATTATCAATCTCGTTTTCCTAGGAAACAATCTGCTGTGACTGTCTAGATTGTTCTTCCTCCTCATCATCTCTTTTTCTTAAATCAAGGTCAACAAACTCAACAAATAATACATGAATTCTTATTTCAACAGTTTTAGTTTTCAAATTAAAAATGCGATATCCCTTAGATTCGGTTGAGTATCCCAAAAAGATGGCTTTGTCTGATTTTGCATCAAATTTTCCTAAGTTATCTTTATTATTGAAAATGTAGCAATAGCATCCAAAGATGTAAAAATATGAAATGTTTGGTTTTGTTGATTATCTTTCTTATTGATACACGGTTCAAGATGTAACATGAAATGTTAATAGCTTCAGCCTAGAAATATTTTTCAACATTTGATTCTTTCAAGATTGTTCTTGCCATCTCTTGTAATGTTCAATTTTTTCGTTCAACAACTCCATTTTTTTGAGGAGTTCTTGCACAAGATAGATTATGAGAGATGCCAAGTTCATCAAAAAAATGTTTTATAAGAAGCATTTATGAATTCTCCTCCATGATCCCTTCTTATAGAGATTATGTTAGATTCTTTTTCATTTTGTGCCTTTTTACAAAAAGTTTTGAAAGCATCAAATGCATCATCCTTTTGTTTTAAAAACAGTACCCATGTGTATCGAGAGAAATCATCAACAATAACATGTAAATATGCAAGAATACTTATGTTTTTTGAAGAAGACAAAGACCAAGTAAAGTGATCAAACGGCAAGTTCAAAGTGAAGTCAACAATCAAGTCAACTATTGTCATTATGCTAGAAGTCTTATAGTTTAAGGTACATGATGCAATCTAATATTGTTATATTTCAAATACACATGAGAACCTTCTACTTTAACATATGCATCAAAAGAATTTTCAAAGTGTCAAACTCCATGAACAATGTTTGAAAATCAAGTTTTTGACAAAGTCAAGGTTGTATTCGACTACATATATGTGTAGCCGAATACAAATGAAGTTAATAGCAAAAACTGCACATATGTATTCGACTACAACATGTTGTAGCCGAATACAAACCCAAGTCAGTAGCAAAAACTACACATATGTATTCGACTACAGCATGATGTAGCCGAATACAAAACCAAGTCAGTGACAAATCTCAGTCATCTGTTTTGGACTACATGGATCTGTATTCGAATACAAGCACAAATTGTTAGAAAAATTTGAATGTTACAGAAGTGTATTTGACTACACTTAGGCTGTAGCCGAATACAAGTACGAAGCAATGCAACTATTCAGTTGTGATTCAATCTGATCATTGCATATGTTCATCAATCTTATGGGAACGGTTGCCACTGATCTGAAGTGATGTCTAAGGAGTATAAATACTTCCTAGTTTCATATTTAACTTAAGAACCTTAAAAACCTTTTTGAAAATTTTAAAGATCCATTAAAAGTCAAACCCTCATATTTCAAGTACATATTTTACATTGTCATATCATTGAGAAAAGTTCTTTGTTGAACTTGAAATTATATTAGACTGTTATCATTGTACAAAGAAAGTACATCAACTATTATACCGTCTTGATTTCAGTCAAAATCATTGTTGTAAAATCATTCAAGTTATTGTGTAAGATGAGGAAAGTGGTGTACTTTCTTCAAGTGTTGTAAACTAGGATAGTGGTGTGCTATCTTAGACAGATTGTTAGAAGTTTGTAACAGAAGTCTTAGAGTTAGACTTGTACTTATTCTAACAATAATTGGAAAATCTCTTATGGTGTGCAAGAGGACTAGAAGTACCTTTGGTTTGAAAGGGGAACCAGGATAAATTCTCTTTGTTCTTTATTTTTCTACCATTTACATTTTACTATACTCTAATCATAGTTAGAAAAATAATCCACTAAGTCTCTAAAAACCAAAAAATTTATAAACACCTAATTCACCCCCCTCTTAGGTGTGCCTCTGTACTAACATAACAAACCCATACTTCATACCTCCTAGTCTAGTGGTTTTGATAGGACCAAAGAGTTCAATGTGAAGTAGTTCAAGAGGTTTTTTAGTTGATATGAAATCTTTTGAATGAAAATTAATCTTAACTTGTTTTCCTTTTGGACAAGCTTCAC
Source organism: Cicer yamashitae (assembly GCA_037974755.1). NCBI lineage: Eukaryota > Viridiplantae > Streptophyta > Magnoliopsida > Fabales > Fabaceae > Cicer > Cicer yamashitae. Next base: position 18,647,492 of record JBBPBQ010000001.1, read on the forward strand.
ATACTTTATCCTTTTCAAAGTTAATTTTGCAAAGTCCTCTAACAAGATCTAGTTTTGATAAAGTTGAAATTGTTTTCATACACACATCTCTAGTTCGTTTATGCCATATCCATTTATCTTTGTTAATGGACATGAAGCACGATTCAACTGGTAATTCTTCAATATACAAAACATAGAGATTTTTCTTTCTAGATGTAGAATATAAAATCTCACCAGAGTTTGCCATTCTGACTTCACTTATGTTTGGTTTAAATATAACTTCAAAGCCATTATCACAAAGTTGACTAATGCTTAGAAGATTATGTTTCAACCCTTCAACATATTGAACATCATTGATTTTAGCTGAATTTTCCTTACCTATGGTACCTTTACCTTTGATTTTTGCTTGATCATTGTTCCAAAATGTTACTGACCCTCCATCTTTTTGAATGAAAGACATAAAACATTGTTTATCTCTTGTCATATGTCTTGAACAGCCACTATCCAAGTACCATGGATTTTTCTTGATATTTCGAGAACCAACGTATATTAGATGTTACACAATTTTTAGGTACCCATTTGGTCTTGGGTCCTTGAGGGTTAGTTTTTTCCTTTTATATTAGATTTTTTAAAATAACATTGTGAATCATCATGTCCAATTTTTAAGCAGAAATAACATTTTCGTACTGAAGAAAATTCTGGTTTGTGTCCTGAACGTTCTCCCCTTTCGAAATTTTGAGAAGAATGTTTTGATCTGTTTGCAGAACGTTCTTGTGATTAAAGTGACCCTTTTGCTTTAAATTTTTCATCCCTTTTTTTGAAATAACAGGCATATTCTAGATGTCCAATTTTTTCACAATATGAACATCTTGTTTTGCATTTGTCATCCTTTCATTTAGGAACAAAAAAGTTTTTATACATTTTTTATTTTTTGGTTTTGTCAAAGCCAAGTTCAGCTTTGTCAAATATCCATACTTGGGATCCCATGATTTTTTGAAGTGTTTCAGTGGATTTGATAAAGTTTCCTAAGTCATTTTTGAGAATTTCATTTTCTGTTTTAAGAATAATGTTCTTCTTTTGAATCGTAGAAGACTCTTGATTTTCAGTTTCATCAGTTTCCTTAAGATGAGGTTCCTGCATGTTTAGAATGATGTTTTTTAGTTCATCAATCATAACCTAAGTCACCATCATGGATTGAAAGGAAATTTCTTTGGTGCTCTTTTGTTCAAGGGACATTCAGTTTTGTAATGTTCTTGTTTATTACATTCAAAACATGTGATTTGACTCTGGTCTACCTCCGTTTTGAAGTTTTCCTTTTTATTTAGAAATCCCTTTTTGATCAATCTGATCCCTTCTCCTCATCATCCTTTGGATTTTTCTTGTGAGAAGAACGATTTCTTCATCAACATCTTCCTGTCTGATTTCTTCTGAATCTTCTTCTGGTTGCAGTGGCATACTTTATTGAGAAGCTTTTAAGGCTATTGCTTTGCCTTTCTTTGTTGGTTTGTCTTCTTGTAGCAGCACTTCATGTGCTCGTAAGGTTCCAACTAGTTCCTCTAATCCGAGTACTTCAAGGTTCTTTGCCTGACTTATGGCTATTACCATTGGTCTCCATATGACTGGGACGCATCTCATGAATTTTCTTACTCTGTCTTGTATTGAGTATGCCTTGCCTAAGGATTGCATTTCATTTACAATGGTTGTAAACCTTGAGTACATTTCATTAATAGTTTCTCCTTCATTCATTTCAAATAGTTAAAACTTTCTTACGCCTATATCGATCCTTGTTTCTTTCACATGAATTATTCCTTCGTGATGAGTTTGTAATGTGTCCCATACCTTTTTAGCAGTGTCGCATTCGTTGACTCTTTCAATTTCTTCCCTACTTAAAGCATATGATAAAAATAATTGAGCTTTTGAGTTTAGAAGTACCTTAGTTTTATCTTCTATTGTCCAATCTACTTTCTTCTTTTCAACAGACGTTGAATCTGTTTGGTCTACTCTTGGTATGAAATCTCCATCTGTAATGATGCGCCACATACCTGTGTCTTGTGATTTTAGAAACAACTCAATTTTGCTTTTCGAGAAATAGTAGTCTGTGCCATCATAGTAAGGTGGTCTGCTTGATGACCCTCCTTCAGCAATGTACTTAGCTTTTGACATTTTCTTCCTGAATCTTTTACTCTAGCACTTTTAAGTGTTAATCCTTAGAGACTGGCTCTGATGCCAATTGAAGTAACAATGTCAATTACAATGAAAATATGAGATATTGGGTTCTCTGCCTTTCCAAAGTTCGTATAGAGTTTTGTTCAAGATCTTTCTAATGAATACCTAGTTTGAAACATAATAGGATGTGTTAATTGCTTCAACACAAAAATATTTTTCAATGTTTGGTTCATTTAAAATGGTTCTAGCCATTACTTATACGGTTCTATTTTTCCTCTCAATAACTCTATTTTTTTAAGGAGTTCTTGGACAAGAAAAATTGTGTGATATCCTGTTTTCATCAAAAAGATTTTTTGAAAGATTCATTTTCAAATTCTTCTCTGTGATCACTTCTCACAGAGATAATGTTTGTTCCTTTTTCATTGTAAATCTTCTTACAAAAATTACGAAATGCTTCAATAGGACTAGAAAGGTCAATATGAAGAAGTTCAATAGGTCGATTTGTTGAGATAATATTTTTTGAGTGAAAACTTCTTTTAACTTGCTTTCCTTTGGCACAAGCTTCACATATTTTGTCTTTCTCAAAATTGATTTTTTGAAGACCTTTAACCAATTCAAGTTTGGATAATTTAGAAATAGTGTTTAAGCTTGTATGACCAGTTCGTTTGTACCAAATCCTTTTATCCTTTTCGATAGACATAAAACAAGATTCAATAGGTAAATCATCCAGATATAATACGTACAAATTTTTCATTCTAATCCCAAAGAAGAAAACTTTACCTGAGGGTGAATGGTTAACATCGCAGATAGTGGGTTTAAAATACTTCAAAACCACTATCACAAAGTTGGCTAATACTCAACAAATTATGTTTTAAACCATCCACATATTGGACATCCTCTATTTTGACAGAGCTATTTTTTCCAATAATACTTGTCCTTTTAATTTGAGCTTTATCATTATTTCCAACGGTGGCTTATCCTCCATCCTTTTTCACCAGAGAAATAAAGCAGTGTTTATCCCTTGTCATATGTCTTGAGCAACCACTGACCAAGAACTAAGGTTTTCTTTTGTTGGTTAGCGCATGTTCCTGTGTCAGAGATTAGGAGTGACTTAGGTACCTATAGAGTGTTGGGTCCTTGTTGGTTAGTATTTCCTCTTGTAAGGATTTTTTTTTTTTGTGATAGCATATAGAATCAAAATTCCCATACTTACCACAAAACGAACATCCTTTCTTGATTTCGTCAATCATTTTCTTGGCTTAACAATTTTTAAGAATATGTTCTGGTTTTTTGCGATTAGGACATTTTGGTTTATCCTCTAACTTTTGAGGTAGATAGAAATTTTCATACATTTTTTGCTTTAGAGAACTTTTGAAACCAATACCAGCTTTGTCAAAAATTCCATATTGAAAACCCATAATATTTTGAGGTCTCAGTCAATTTAACAAAATTGGTAATGTCCTTTTTTAGTTCTTCAACTTTCATGTTTAAACTCCTGTTTTCTATCTCCTCTTCTGAAGAATGGATTCTGACATTATTTTTGTTCAAAATCTTTTGCTTCTCAAACATTATTTTATGATATGCTGCAAGTCCAGAATGATTTTTTCATATTTATCATTTAGTTGATTTCTAAGGAAACCACATTTATAAGTTGATTTCTAAGTTTCTTTATCTTATAAAGTTGATTTCTAAAGAAACCACATTTATAAGAAAATGTTTGAGTCATTTAATAGATTGTCAAATTCTATTTCTAATTTTTCACATCAAGGACAGAGTTCTTGATCAGGATTTAGGTCCTCATCAGTTCTGTTATGATTACCTCTTCATTATCTAAATTTGCCATAAGACAAAGATTTCCCATGTAGTCATCATTTTTTTTGTAGGGAAATCTTCTCAGGTTTCTTTTGCGTAGAGGACATTTCGTTTTGCAGTGCCACATCTTATTTCATCCATAACAAGTTATCTAACTATTATTAGATTTTTCTTTTTGGTATGATCTTTTATCTTGTCCTCTAAAATTCATTATCCTCTTAATCCTTTTGGATATCATGGTGAGTTCATCCTCGGATAGAGGATATTGAGGGTTTTTAGCTTTTATGGTTTCTTCAACTCGTTTAGAGGATGTACTTTTAGTTTGATTTGTTTTAAGAGCAACCATTTTTCTTTTTTTATTTGGTTTATTTGAAAGTAACAATGGTTCATGTGCTCTTAATGTTCCAACCAGATCTTTTAATTTCACTGTGGCTAAGTTTCTTGCTTATGTGATGTAGTTACCATAGGTCTCCATTCTCTTGGTAGACTTAGAATTTTTCTTATCCTCTCTTCGACAGAGTTTTCTTTTCCAAGAGACTGAAGGCTATTTAGTATAATGGTGACACTTGAAAACATTTCATCAATAGTTTCTTCCTCCTTCATTTCGAATAGTTCAAATTCTCGTACTCCTATGTCAATCCTTGCTTCTTTTACGTGACTTGATCCTTCACGATGGATCTTCAATGTATCCCATAGCTCCTTTGCACTTTTTCATTCTTCAATTCTATCATATTCTTCCTTACTCAAAGCACACGCTAGAAATAAATGAGCTTTAGAGTTTAGGAGTACCTTGACATTTTCATCAGCAGTCCATTGTGCTTGAGGCTTTTCATCTGAGGTTGAATCCGTGTTATCAGTTCTGATGACATGATTTCCATTTCCAACCACAGACCATATGTTATTATCTTGTGATATAAGAAACAACCTCATTTTTCGTCTCCAATGATAGTAATCTGTACCATCGAAATAGGGTGGCCTACTGGAGGATCCTTCTTCAGGTACATATTTATCTTTTGACATTTTATCTTTCTCTTGATCTTTTTCTCTTACACCTTTAGATGTGATTTTCTAAAGAACTTGGCTCTGATGCCAATTGAAGTAGCTAAAACATCACTAGAAGGGGGGTTGGATAGAGATATTCTACTTTTCTTAGTTTTCTTAGTTTTCTTTTCTTTTTAAAAATAGTATCCTCTGTGTGAGGATAGTAAATGGGTGTTAGATGATAAATGTTTAGAACTGAAATGAGAGTTAGACAAAATGAAGGGAATAGAGTATAGAAATGGACACACACAAATTTATACTAGTTCACCCAAAATGGGTTACATCCAGTCTTCACTTACTTGTGAGTTTTCACTATGGCTCAAAAGGCTTATCCTTTGAAGGGACTCATTTCAATATGTATTTTCTTAGCCTCACCAGGCTTACATAAACAATTTCTCTTATTTTCTTACAAATCTAACACAATGTCGCGTCCAGTTTGTCTGCGAAAATAGAGTCGCCACCAATTTTATTTTTTTAAAAGGGAAATTTAGATAAAACCTAAAATAAAGTTCTTAAACCAGAAAACGGATTCGGGAGTCGATTACGAATAGGGAAAGTAATATTACCCTACATCGTCCGTTAAAACGGTTACCCTATAATTAATTGTATACAAATTATTTACCTATTTAATTATTTATTTTATCCCCTAAAAGATTTAAAAAAAGGAAATAAATTATTTACATCGATAAAAGAATGAAAAATATATTCTTATTAATTTCGTTTGACAAGGGAAAAACTTTGCTCCTACGTATCTCTAGGTGCAATAGGGAAATCAAAACACTTGTAGTTCTTGGGTAGAAAATATTTATGTGTTGTCCGATTTTTATTATTACTCTATTTTAATTATTTTTTATTATAATAATTATTATATACGTATCCAAAAATAAAAATGTAATAATAATAATAATAATAAAAAAAAAGAGGTGAGATGTCTGTTCACGGATTGTATCTTTTTATTTTTGTTTTAAAGTAATGAAAAATTGATTTTTGTTAGAAAACAACGTAACGAAAATGTAATAATAATAATAATAACGAAAAAAAAAGAGGTGAGATGTCTATTCACGAATTGTATCTTTTTAATTTTGTTTTAAAGTAAACAAAAATTGATTTTTGTTAGAAAACAACGTAACGCGGCAGTATGTGAACGAAACAGATGGACGCGACGATGAAGCAACCTGTTAAAAGATTTGCTCGTGCGTTGCCGGATCTGTCGCGACACAAAGGCCACCAACAATTAGGGGTGAGTGATGTGGCGCGGCGAACGAGGATGAATTTCATCCAGCGGCAGCGACCATTAATTCTAATCCTAAGGGAAAAACTACTTATTCGTTGTTATGAATTATTTTCGAGTTATTTGATAAAGACGTGATATGAGTTTTCTATTATATTACAATAGGGTGAAATTTATTTTCTTGGTGATTGGTTTATAAACATCAATTAGTTATATTTTTTTTAGTATTTTGTGTTGCAAAGAAAACAATTTTAGGAACAGACAACTTTAGAAAAACGAAAGCTTAACATATGAGTTTATTTTTGCATAAATAGAAAAAGAGAAAGAAAAAAAAAGAACTTTTTTTAAAAGGATGCAATACAAGACTAATAAGAAGAAAATTAGAGAAACAATAAGAAAGTGATACCTTACTACTGAATTGGTTTTTGCTGGACTGATTTTCTCAAGATCAAATTCTCTGCTCCTTTTTTGCCTATTATTCTCTCTTCTTTTTTTTTTTTGTGCTCTCAATAGTGCTCTCCCCTCTCAATGGTGATCAAATTCTCTTGCTATCGATTATTTATATACTTTGTGGGTGTAGGTTACAAAAGACAAGGGAATAATTGTCAATTGATCACCATTTTTATTACTATTAATCTGTTTCTTTGCGGTTTCTTTTCATTCAATTGATTATCATTATACCGATTTTTATGACCATCAATCCATTTCTTTTCGGTTTCTTTTCATTCAATTGATCATCATTATACCAATTTTTATGACCATCAATCCATTTCTTTTCGGTTTCTTTTCATACCTTTATTTTTTGTATTTTAGAGAAGAGTCTGAATAGGAATTAGAGGCAAACAAGAACTAGAAACACCCGTGATTGTCTAAAGTTTATAGCCCAAATTATTTATTTTTATTTTTATATTTATATTTCTTCACATTTATATATATATATATATATATATATATATATTATCCTTTTTTAATAAAAAGTAAAAAATAAATAAATAGATAAATAAATAAATAAATAAAAAGCGTACAAAATTAGGTGTCAACACACAACTATCAACAAGTTAATCTTAACTTGAGGATATATAGGTTTTTTGAGAGATTTGATAACAAAGGATACTTTACTTTCTAAGAGGATGATTGAAAGATATGATTAAGATTAATAGAAAGTATGCTAAGGATGAGATTGCTTTTAACAGCTTTGATCTTTTGCTTGTGTAATGTTTCTTGTGCTTTTTGACGATGAGATCATCTGAATTTATAGAAACCATGATGCTTCAACTAGGAGGAGAAGTACAACATATCTGTCTGGGACTTGGATGATTGTCCATGGTCTTTGTTTAAAATTGAAAATATGCCCTTTAGTTGTCCCTGTTATAAGAATGCTGAGAGGATGAGTGTTGTAGTCTATCCTCGGATCTAAGTTGTAGGAGAATGAAGTTTTCATTAATTCTGATGTGACTTGTGCTTTTTGGCTTTTTCGTTTCACAAAAAATTTAGTGGCTTACAAGTCAATGACATCACTTTTGTACTTTTGTACTTTATTCATTTTTCCATGTGAGAGAATGAATACAGATTAGAAGTTCATCCTCTGTTATGTGATGTTTATCCTCTTGACATTTGTACAAATCTTTTTTATCAGTATTTTTTCTCAGCTGGCTATCCTTTTTGTCATTTAGATTGTTTTAAATGTTTAGGCTAAAAGTAGCATTGTTCTCTTGTAAGAGGACAAATTCATATGTGTAAAAACTTCATTTGACCAAGAATGTAAATGACCTGTTTTCTAAAGTTGATACACTCAAGAACACAAAGTTAGATGACACAAATAATTAGAATCTTTAAAACAATTTTGTTATCATTAAAATATTTGAGAGAGGTTTTATCTTAACATTAACATCCAAAACAGTCTTAAGGAAGATATGTAGCAGATTTGAGGAATTTCAGAATTCGAACTAGAACAGCAGAGGCCGAAGTGTTGAGAGTTGAGAAAGCTAACAATTTCCACAACCCAACCTGATTTAAAGGGATTTCTTCTTGGCAAACTGTGAATTCTTTTTCTAGATCTGTTTTCATATTTTGCATGTGGGTTTTCGGGTTCGATTTTATTTTCAATTTCAATTTCTGTTAGAAATTATTTTCTAGGGTTTGATATTGGGTTTTATTAAAGTATGAGAGTGAAGGAAAAACTGTGAGTTTTAGCATGTAGGAAATGTTCGAGAATATGCATTTAATTGCTCTTAAAACCATCCATTCTGCATTTTGTGTGTGATTATTTATATTATGTTAATGATTGAGGGGATGAGGGTTAAGTGGAATAGGATAATTACGGTGTTAATAATTTCCCTAAACCCCTTTGAACATTTCTGTTCTGCCCTAATTTGATACTACTTCTGATGTTTTTCCTTTATTATGACTACCTTTGATTTTCCTTCGTTCAGGTTGCCTCTAATTTTCCTTCATTTTAGATGCCTTTGATATTTCTTTCTTCTACATGCCTCTAAATTCTTCATCTAATCATATTGCCTTTGATCCGAGTTTGCCTCTAATCACGCTGCCTCTAATCCAAGTATTCCTCTAATCATGTTGCCTCTAATCTGAGTGTGCCTATGATCACGTTGCCTCTGATCCAAGTATTCCTCTTATCCGGGTGTGCCTCTGATCACGTTGCTTTTGATCCAAGTCTTCCTCTTATCATGTTGCCTCTGATCTTAGTCTGCCTTTGATCATGTTATCTCTGATCTAAAGTTGTCTCTAAGAATGCTGCCTCTGATCCATGACTTCCTCTGATCATACTTCCTCTTATCCGATTTTGCCTCTGATCACGCTGCCTTCGATCCAAGTCTTCCTCTGATCTTGTTGCCTCTGACCCAAGTCTACCTCTGATCATGCCGCCTCTATTTCAAGCCTTCCTCTGATCATGTTGCCTCTAATTTGAGTCTTCCTCTGATCACGTTGCCTCTGACCCAAGTCTTCCTCTGATCTAACCTTCCCTAATCAAAATACCTAATTAAATGACTTCCTCCAATCAAATGTTCACTCTAATTAAGACTCCTCTTGATGAATGACTTGAAGATAATCTTACCTTCTAGTTTACATATTATTATGTTAAGGATGATTTAATTACTTACATTTGATGTATTAATGAGATATGCATTGCAAACATACTACTACATATGCATTGCCTACATAATGTCATGACATGCATTGTCCAAGAAAATACGGTGGGACATTGAGGATTGTTTCAGGCAAAAAACAATGGGTAAAGGAAGAACAATCGACATGCCGGTTGAGGTCATGGCCAGACCAACTTTTCCAAGAGGTCTCAATTATCATGGTATTACACGTCAAGATAATTGGGAAAACTTTTTCGTAATCTAAGGAAAAGAAATAGGACATGCATTTTTCCATACTTTAAGGAAAAAGAGGAATATGTTATTTTTCATACTTTAAAGAAAAGTAAAGCTTAAAGATTGTTTTACAAAAATAACATTCCATATTCATATCATGTTTTTCATTAAATTTAAGGGAAATTATTTATAATTGTCCCTCCCTTTTATACAAATCACTGATATTATCATCTCAGGCCTTATTTTTATGTATTACAATAGATAAGAGGGATCGAGGCTAGAAGTTTAGGCAACAGAGGATAGAGTTTTGTAGTGATATTATTTAAGTTTGTAATATGATTTTTATTGTGTACATCAGAGGATGTTTGTATATTATGTATTATATATATAGTTACAATGACATTTTATATTTGTATTCATGATATTTTATATGATTGCTTCTGAAATATTAAAATGTATAAATTTATTATCATATTCTAGACACATAGTGATGGTTACAACAACAACTACAACAACAAAAATATTCAAGTTTCAATCCTCTTCCTCATCATAATTCTCATCATCGTCAGCAACATCTTTATCCATGTGAGACTCATCACAATATTCAAGTTCATGGTTACCATAATATTTTTCTTTCTCCAACGGTATTTGTTGGACAATGGTAGGTTCTAGAATTGACTCTAAATCAAAGTTTTTCTACGTGACATGGAGATTAAGGAATTTTAAGGGACTATAAGGAAAAGTCCAAAAATGGGAGTATAATTTGGTTGTAGAGGGAGGAGGGACGAAGAAGAAAGTCCAAATGCTAGTACTAGACCTAGTAATAGTAATGGGTGATGAAAGAATTCGCCATGGTGACAAGGTTGAACCTTTAATCAAATTCATTATGTTTTTTCTAGATTTTTTTTATTTTATGAATTGCGACACAACGTGAAGAATTCTACAACGGGAAGATGACTGAAATGATGAAGAAGTGGCACGATTTAGGTTTTTTTAGGGAAGAATACTAAAACATTTGAAGTTAACTTTAGGTTAAAAAAGTTATAATTTAATATATTTGAGTTTTTTTTTTTGTTAAAAAATGGTTATGTTTTAATGGTGTTACAATTTTTGTAATAGAAATCGGATGGAATGACTATTTTAAGATGAAACTATATTTACAGGATGTTAACCAAACAAAAAAACTTACAAGGACTAAAATAAAAAAATATTATAATTGCAAGGACCAAAGACATATTTAAACCATTTTTTTATTAAATGAGACAATGTTAACAAGTGCCCTACAAGCACATGTTAAAAAATCAAATGTAAAAATTTTATCTTAAAAGGTGTTTATTCAAATAATAGAAAGTTTAAAAAAGGTTGTGAAATCCTTACCCCTTTAAAGTGTGTTTGGACGAGAGAATTCAAAATTCAAGTGAATTTTAAATTACACGAAATTCAGATTATTCATTTGAATTTCCTTCATTTTAAAAATTTATAGTTTAAATTAAGTAATTAAATTCCTTTATTTTCAAAATCCACTATTTGAAAAGTAATAGAATTCAATTCATTTATTAAATTTTTTTCTTTCATCATTTATTTTATAAAGTAATAGAGTTCTAGATTATACATTTTAATATAGAGAATTTAAATAAATTTATAACAATTTTTTATAAAAATTAAAAAATTTAAACAAAAGATTTACACTAAAAACTAAAATTTGTATTATAAAAATCACAAAAATATAAAAGACGTGGCTAATATTTTTCTCCAATTCGAGAATCTCACCAAAAATAATACAACTAATGTATCGATAGAATTCTCCTTGACATTGAAAATATCTATACACAAATATAAATTATATGTATGTAACTACTATGTGTAATAATTATCCCAATAAATATCGAATTTACAAATATGCATTTTTCGCGTAGTGATGGCTGTAGAGTCCAACTCAAATGGACTTATATTGTCATCATTCAATTGTCAACTGCAAAAATCAATCACTAAAAAAAACTGCAAAAATCAAATCAAGAAGTAAGAAATATTCAAATACTTTCATTTGAAACAGAAAATTGAATTTTGTAATTCCACGATTGAACTTATATCTTCTATTTAAAAATTGTATCCTTTAATTTATTAAAATATCCTTAAATATATAATAAAAATTAAAACAAATTCGAAAAAAATATTTTTTTTTCTAAAATTCTTGTACTGGAAATTTTAAAAACGAAATTTCTAGTTATTTTTAATAAAAAAATTTCATATGATTTACAAGTTAATTTTAATCCACATTTATCATACAATTAATTTAACCATTAATAAAAAAAAGGAAACTCATTAATGGCAAACTAATCTAGGCCTTCCATCTTCAAAATTAAAAAATGTATTTTTTTCCATGTGATGATGTCCCCTAAAACCTACACTGACATGATACCACCACAATTAATTGAAAAGCAAAACAAAATAAGCCAATATTTCATATGATAACTATTATAAGTAAAAAATTGTCTTAAATTTTTTGTTATTATTATAATAAAAATTATACAATTTTTGACTTATTTAATGCTCTTATTTCTAATATACCCCTTACTTTAATAAAAATATTTATTATTGGTAGTTGAGTATTTGAAATTCGAAGAGATAATTTAGAAATTTTGGATTATGTTTTGTAATAATATGAGTTTTAGTATTTAAAGTTTATTAGCTATTAAAACTCACTATTTAGTGGTTCATATGTTATAGAAGTTGGTTGGTGAACCATCAAGTTTAATGGTTTTCAATGACCATTATATGAGTTTCTAAGCTTGCTATTATCCTCTATTCAGAATATACACTATCTAAATTGGAGAGAGTTAGAGCTTGGAATAACCAAAAGCAAAATACTCATAACACTATAACATTGGCCGGAGGTAAATAGTGGTTCCTATTTTTCCTATTTGGCTTATTGATTGTGTTTGTAGTTTTGTTAAGAGGAACATATGAACAAATGACAATATTTTAATATTTGGTATCAGAGTATTGTGCTGCCTCTATCTTGTTGCATTTTGGTTTTCCCATTTTCGGCGTCTATGATTTGTTTTTGAATTTTGAGGTTTAGAGCATTATATTTCAAAATACCATTGGAATCTTCAACCCATTGTAATTATGTGTTTCTGTGATTTAAAGGGCTAAAAAAAATATGCCTAAAACTCATAGAATGAATTGGGTTTAAAAAATGGGTCAAATTGACCAACTCAAGGTTGAAGGTGAACAATTCCCATAAAAAAAGGAAATGATTCTCCTCCATTTCCAATGAATGGACATAGACTATGATATTAAGAAATAAAAATCATTTGTAATTAGTAATGAAAGTACTCTAGCTGAAGTTGCACTATATGACTGGTGGGAGAGATCTAATCAACTTAGTGTGATGTTCGATAAGACTATGGTCACTAAGGTAAATGTGATTCCGTCGATTAGTATGAGAATGTCCAAGATTTACTAAAGCCCATTAAAGGATAGTTTGTCACTTCTGAAAAGGTTTTGGCAAGCGCCTTAATTATGAAGTTTTCTTCCCTCCCACTCACCAGTGTGAAAGGTGTGCGTGAGCACATCATGAAAATGTGTGACATTTCAGATCAACTTAAGAAACTCGAGGTTGATATGTTTGACTCTTTCTAATGCACTACATTCTAAACTCCCTACCACTTAAGTACATGCCTTTTAAGATTTCTTACAATTCACATAAAGACAAATGGCCGATCAATGAATTAATTACCATGTGTGTTCAAGAAGAAGAAAGACTTGTGATGGAGCAGAGTGAGAGTGCATTGTTGACAACCACCCGTGGGAGAAACATGTTAGTGCAAAAGTGATTTCAACTACAAACCTCTTATATAGAAGTGACTTGAGATGCTTACTCTATTTTGAATGTCACAGTAAGAATCATTTCTTGTATCAATTTTTCTCATTGAATATTCCATTATCTCAAACAATTTCACTAGTATTTCCAGTAGTAGAGGATCTTTATTCTTACACGATAAGAGCTCAATCAAGAGACTGAGCTCTAATACCAATTGAAGGTGTTAGAAAACACAAGAAATAGAGGTTTGAATTGTTTTATGCCATTTTTAAAAGATACTTCAACTATATTGCACAAAAAGTTCTTTATCAAAATATTCAACTTACTCTTATAAATCAGGTTTAATAAGAATAAGGTTGAACCATTAAGAACTAGGATAAGGGAAACAGAGAGAGAGTGAATAAAAACACATATTTTTATACTAGTTCTCAACACAACAATTGCTACATCTAGTTCTCCCTTTATAGAGAGATTTTTCCTCTGAACGGTCGATGACTTAATCCACTATTTCAACAGTAGCATACAAGTATTATTTACTTTGCCTCTTCAAGCTTATGAGTATTCTTTACTCTGCCTCTTCAAGCTCACAAGTATTTTTTACTCTACCTCTTCAGGCTCACAATTATTCTTTACTCTCCCTCTTCAGGTTCTGAGTATTTTTTTCTCGAGCCTCTCCACGCTATTGTCGTCAGAACCCTTCTTCAACATTCTAGCAAATTGTCGATGAGGTTAATGATTGTAGTTTTACCTTTTCAGGTACCTCTTAGGCGTGAGTGTTGTAGCCATTATCGGGCTGATTCACATCAGTTCTAGTTTGTGTTTGAATTAACACAACGTATCTTTTTAGGATTCAAACTCTCATTGATAAGATGTTATATATCGAGTCCTATACCAGTTTAAGTGTATTAAAAAACTTTGACTAATTTACATCAATTTCTAATAACTCTCTACTAAGAGGATTTTTCATTCATGCTTTCCTGTTGATGTGTTCTTGGTTTTTTCATAATTTCTTCTTAACACATTGTCTTTTTTGTTCTCTGTCTCTCTCATACATTATTGACTGTATGATTTCTTCTTAAATACAGGGAAGAAATGTTCGTTGAGATATTTCCGTTGGAAGTATTTAGGGTTTCTAGCCTTTGTACTAATTGTAGAAAAACAACCTATATATCATGAATTTCGGTACCAAATATTTGGAGAAAGATTTCACATTGAAAACATGTCAGAAACGAATACCTAAAATCACTCAGCGTATCTAGTATAGAAACAGAGAAATCAACGAATATGATAGGTAGAGGATACGATAATTAGAGCATGTCTTAAAAACCATCAGAAAAATCATATTCAGGGTGATTATCAGAGGATGCGCAAGCTTTGTCTTCTTCAGAGCATTCGCTATCATCAAATCATTGACTTTGATTATAAGTTGACTTCTTCAGATGAGTTGACTTTCTCCAAAACCATACGAATCGAACGCTTGATGTAGTCATCAGAGGCAGACGAATAGATGCTTGTTGCATTTATCCTAGGCAAATAAATCACACCATTGCTTGCATCTCAAGAGACAACCGAATTAGAAAATTGCTTGGATCATCAGAGCCAATCGAAGAAGAACATTGCTTGCATTATCAGAGCGAACCGAAGCAAAATATTGCTTGCATTGTCAAGACCAACCGAAGCAGAACATTGTTTGCATCTTTAGAGCTACCCGAGGCAAAACATTGCTTGCACCATCAAGGCCACCAAAGGCGGGTGCACCAGACATAGAATGTAGTTATTCAAAGCTTTGAAAGAATCACATGGCATAACACCTCTATTTAAGAATTAATTATTCCAAGCTTAAGCAGAAATGCGACGCACAACATAAGATATAGAAAATAATAGTACATTCAATTAGTTAAAAAATAAAAAGAAATAATAGTACATTCCAGATAAAAAGTAAAATAAAAATAAAAACATTGATCATATACAAATGAATGCTTACAAATATTTTACGTATTATATTTAAACAAACCCCCAAATTATATTAAATTATCACATCTTTATATGTCATGTAATACTAATTATGGCAAATCATTCAATAATATGATGTGACACCTATAGAATCCATTCCTTCTTTTTTTCAAATTTAGTACTTCTTTTTCTTTATAACAATGATTAAAAAATAAACAATAAAAACTATAACTTCCATTACAGACTTGATTTAATTATCAGTTACTTTTTTAATTCATTGCGTAAAAATACATCACAATATTTTAATTACATTTTAATAATTAAAACGTAGCAACCATAAATTATCAAAAAAAAATTAATCATCACATTTTAAAAATCAATAATCAAACTTATGGACAAAAAATTCAATGAAATTTAAATTAAAATTTTTAAAACAAACAAAGTCATTTAAAGTAACAAGCCTTTGTAAAAAAACAAAATAACAACAAAGGATATTTATTAAAAAAAACAAAAATCATAAATTACAATTTAAATATTTTTAAAATAATATACAATGTGTATTTTTTTTTATAAGTGCTCAGTTATATATTATTTTCCTCCAATATAAAAGAAAATATTTATCTTCATGAAAATAAAATACTCATTTCAAAATATTAGATTTATAGATCGAATGAAGAATAAATCAGAACATAGTTTTATTTGACAACAAAAATAATCAAAATTTAATAGTCACGCCAATAATTTAAGTTTTTATGGAAGTTAAAACAGAGCTATGTAACTTTATTGAGATTGCAAGACCTTATTTAAATGTCAATGTGGCTTAATTGGACTAAAATGACAAAATTCTCTAAAGTGCTAAGTAGTAGGAAAACTTGGAAGCATGACTTAAGCTACAAAGTGCTCTAACATCTATGAAGATTACTTGATGCAAGCATTTGAAATTTAAACTTAAAAATAACATGAACTAGCTAGATTATGGCCCACGTGTTGTGCGTGTATTACTTTAATCATTTCATAAATTTTATAAGTAATATTTTTGTATTATAAATATAGTTATCTTATAATATTACTCTATTGATTTGGAATAATTGAATATGATCAAGGAAATTAAAATGAGAGAGAATTATAATTACCTATCATTTAATTTAATATTTTAAATTTTTTTTGTCAAATTTACATGATAACTTATAATACTAGATGATTGTTTTTCTCTCTGTATGTTGATTGTCAATTTATTGTGGTACTTGTAATTATTAGATTAAATAAAATGTAAAATACAAACACAAAAAAAGATGTAAAAATTTAAAAATATAATTTAATATTTAATTTTTTTTATTATAAAGAATGCTATGGTTGTATTATATTATGGCGCAGCCTGAATTTATTTATTCTATTAGTATGATGTTTTAATTGCGAGCACGAGAAGTTGTTATAAAGGAAATTGTTTGTTGGATATATTTCATCAAAAGTTTAAAATTTATTTTATTAAAGATTTACCTATACTTTAAATATAGTTTTAGGTATTTTAAATTTTTAATTAATTGTTTGTGCAATATTACAAATTTGATTTTAAAAATTTTTGAATTGTATTTACGTAGATATGTACCAAAACTAAATTCTATTGAAAACTAATTTAATTTTATGCAATAATTTATTTTTCATTTACTTTTTAACATTCAAATTTTCATTATAATAACAAACTTTTAAAACCAAAAGTTGGACGAGCATTCAATTACAAAGAAATAATTTATATGATGAAAATTGAGTACTAACATTTTTTTTTAGAATACATGTATAGTAAACTTTTGTTCTTTAACTTTTTCAATGATTTTTAATATATTCATATTTTACGATAGTTTTAAATAAACTCATGTATTTTAATAATTTGAAGTAACTTTTTTTAATAATTTTCAATATATTTTTATTTTATGATAATTTTTAATAAATTAGTGTATTTTCTGTCAAATAGAATATATATTTGTATTTTATAAAATGGTAATATTAATAATATTATAATTATTTATTATGATTATTAATTTATTTATTCGCAAAATTCATTTGACATTTTTATTAAAAATATTGAGAATGAAAACATCTATAAATAATGTTACTATGAGTAAAACATCTATAACTTACTCTAAGGGAGATCTTGAAATTTTGACATATAGAAGTGTATATGAATCCATGACCTTTAAGGAATATAGGTTTTCATTATATTTAAATTAATTTAGTTTCAGTGTGTTTAAATGTATTGAGAAATAGTAATAGTTTCTAAACAAAAATTTGTAACTAAATTTTTTTTTAAAAACTAACTATAGTTGTTATATAGAGAACTCATGAGAAAAACTTACACTGTCCAAAAATCAGCCCGATCCAACGGTTAACGAATGCGCAGTCGATGTTTTTTCTGAGACTGATTTAACAAAATCGGGAATAGGGTTTACTCTTCTTTTTTCTCTTTTGGTGATTGTCTTTTCTATCAAAATAGTCTCTCTCTTGTACCCTAATTAGATTATAGTAGAGCTATTTCTTTGTGGTCTGGACGACCCGTGGTTTTTACCCTTGCATTGAGGGGTTTTCCACGTTAAAATATCAGTGTTCTTTACGCTCTTTTATTTTGATTAATTAGGTGTCATATATTTGTTGTTGCTCCTCACGGGTTCTTGCAAGTTGGGGGAATTTTATATCCGCTGCGTATTACTTGATATTGTGTTTCTGTGTTTATTCCCTATCAGACAATATTGCAACTTGATATAAAAAAAGTATTTCACTCACACACTTGAATATGTAATTGAATGGGCATAAGTGAGATGACCATATTGTTGACAATCAATATTGTTTGATTAATTTAAGTTTTATAAGTATAATAATAGTTGCGACAGATTTAGATATAGCATTAATGCTTGTAAAAATTGTTATACATAAAGTTGGGATATGCTACTGAAGTTAGCGTATAACACGTACATAGAAGAAAAAAACATACAACACCCATATATGATGCATGTGGTTGACAGACACGAACAAATATTGAATTGAAAAATGTTGATTGACTTAAATTCTATTGTGAAACCTAATCCAATTTCAAAAGTCATTGTGCTTGAAATTATCGCAATACACAAAAAAATTGGAAGTAACAACATAGTTATCTATTACTAAATTATGAATGCAATCATTTGTTTGTGAAAAATATATTGTAAAGTTGAAAGTCTACCTAAAAATTAAAATAATATTGTTCCTTCGACTCTAATCCTCTTCTTCATACTCTGCATTACAATTTAACTTGAGGCAGAGGGGACTTACCAGGTCATTAAGTTTTTTCTGGGTCTTGGTTTTTAAATTGTGATCTGTAGCTGTGATTGCGGCTGAAATGACAATGACGTTGCGGCATAAGGGCGACCTCAAATTTAAAATCATAGTTTAGATTGCAAGTAGAGCCTGATTTGTTGTGCTCGTCTAGACTGATTTATATTGATTTATTATCGTTATCATGTTGTGAGAATACAAAAGGTTGAATAAGAAGCATTTATGATAATACTTTATGAGGGATTAGGTGTCATGTTGAGAGAATACAAATGGTTGAACAAAGAGCATTTATGACAATACTTATGAGTGGTTAGGTGGTTGCGTATGGAATCATTACTAACTACTAAGTGGAATAATTGTGCATGATTTTGAAAGAAGGATTGATAACGTAAAATATTACGCATATAATTGATTGATATAAATTGAAATTAATAAGAAATGTTTAATAATGTTATCAAAAAAATGTTATAAAAGAAATGCATAATATGAAGGAGAGAGAGAAGAAGTGCTTCTAGTGTGACACCTAGGAATATTTATCATGTGGCAAAAATAAAAACATGTGGCAAATAGAATACTGAGATAACAACAAAATAGTTTGAGAGTTTGTTTTAATAGATTAAAAATAGATTGCATTTTTTATTTGGAATAGCTACACATACTCACTTCACAATAAATTCTGTGAAATTTTCCTTAATGAATACTATTTCTGCTAGTAAACAAGATAGATACTTGTACAAATTTATAATTTATAAAACAATACTAGAGGAAGTTGGACAACTTTGTACTAGCTTTAAATAAATGGTTAAATTTGATTCTTAAAATTGAAAGCCATTGATCACATTAGTCCCTTCAAAATAATTCCAAGGATTAAATAGCCACACATTACTTTTGTGCAGCATTAGAAACTTAGGAGCTGAGATTGAATGTTTTATGCACTTTACAACTTTAGACAGTTAAAAAGATAGATAGACTAATGATGGTTAAAGAAGAATAAACTTGCAAAAAGAGAAATTTCAATTTATTTTATTTAAACCCGTGCAACTTATCGAAAATAATAGATTTAATGATAATATATGTAAAAAACGTATCAAATGATTAAATTTATAAAATTCTAAAAATGAAGGTAGTTTATTTATCGAAATGACAGACAATAGTTGTCTAATATTCTGTGATGTGTATTCTATTTCTGGAGTATTAATTCTTGTGTTTCATACTTTCATCCAAATTTCATTTGTAAAAACTATATATTCTTTTAGTTTTTTCCATCGTTACTTTTTGTGTGGTTCTAGCTATTGGGATCCAATATACACTTTTGTTTAATCATCCTACTAAATTACTTCATCTTCCCAATATAGTTGCTAAAAACATGTATTAATATTTTGGGAACACACACGAAAAAAAGTTCAATACTTCTTTTACTGGGAAGTTTGTTGCAAAAAAATAGAAATTTTAGACACTACGGTGATTATCAGAGAAATTGTTCACTAAAAAATATCAGATTTACCCTTAAATGAATCTCAACACCCCTGCCACTTAATAGAGAAAATATGCACTAAAATTTTATTGCATTAGTAACTTGCTTAAGTTATGCTTAGAGCCACAATTATCTATATTCTCCAATTACAACTGAAGAAAAATAAATCCCTTAAAACACATTCAGTATATGGCAACCACCACGGTGGAAAACTTGCTTTCATTGTCTTGACCATTCTTACACTGAAATCAAGTTGTAGGAAAAATTGGTTATATGAAGAACATTAGTGAGGTTTTGCTTGTCAAATAAGATGACTGTGCCAGCAATATTAGTTGCAATTTGATATCCATTAGGTAATTTAACATTCAGTGGTGTTTTTCTTATTAGAAAATATTTAATAATTTTTTATGCAGTAATATTACAATTTGTTACAAACAATTAAGTATTAGAATCTGCTTCTACCATTGTCTATCAAAATTTGAGTTTCCTTTTTATATCAACAATGTCTTGATCAGTTTCATTGTGACTTTCTATCTTCATGAAATAAGGCTTTGAAAAATTGGACAAACTTGTGGAGTAATAGTAATACAAGTAGTTGCAGGGTTGAACATCAATTGTGCATAATTGTGATTCACTAACCTGTTTTTTTATTAGGTTAACTTTATTTGGTTGATATTTAAATTCAATTTTGTTTGAACATTAATTGTAATCAAAAACAGTTGTCACATAACCTTCAAATAGCTTAGCTTGGGAGTTTTTATTGCTTCAGTAGCTTAGCTTATGCTCAGCATTTTTGGTTGGTTTATAAGTTCGGAAGTTATGGTTTTTAAATTAAATTGTTGCAATGGTTCTGTTTTTAATTGAGGTTTGCTGTTGGAAAAGTCTAAAAACAAGCATAGTAATGAATCATAGAGAGATTTATAACCAATCAAAATTTGTATGGTATAAAATATTGCACAAAATCTGTATGTGGTAAGATTGTGGCAGCAGCTAATGATTTTAGAGCATTTTTTCTTCTGGGATCTGACATAAAATATTGCATGAGAACTTGTAATTTTTACATCCCACTACATGTCATTGTATTTCTGACTCATTTCATTTTGAATGTATTATGTTTAATCATAACGTGTAACTGTGGTCCAAACTCTGCAATCATGCATATATGTATTTGAATATTTTGTGAAAACAAAAATATTATTACCAAAACTAAACATCTTTAGTATTTGTCCATAACATTACCCTCTAATATAAAGGAAAGTTTTGAGGAAGGACCTCTTTTGGTAGGCTTGCAT
Source organism: Cicer yamashitae (assembly GCA_037974755.1). Taxonomy (NCBI): domain Eukaryota; kingdom Viridiplantae; phylum Streptophyta; class Magnoliopsida; order Fabales; family Fabaceae; genus Cicer; species Cicer yamashitae. The sequence continues at coordinate 18,668,910 of JBBPBQ010000001.1, forward strand.
TAGAAGTTTTTAATGGGACTGAATATGTGCTCTAATTAAGTCCTTAATTCTATGACTTCCTATTACCTTTATATACACAATAACTCACAAGGTTTAGGCGGTTGGCATAAGGGAAGGCTGAATCCAACGGAGGTTACCTCAATGGGAGGCACCAAGGAACGGAGTATCTATATGCATACCACTCGAAATCACATCAACCTCTATTGATCATCCATTTCATCCACAGTTTAGTACTCACACTTGATCCCGAGGAAAAACATATTTAAGTTAATTTCAAAACTCAATAGTATAAGTTTTAGTAAAAATAATATTTCACCTCAACTAGCATAATGTTGAAATCATACCATTATTTACACTTCATGTCCTATAATACATGACATGCGTAAACATCATAGATATACGAAATAATTTGTACCTAAACATATATAAAAAATCACAATCCAACTTGTAATTTGCTCCAAACAACTTCTACAAATGCGTTTCAAGGCAAATTTCAAATCACATAGTAAAACAAAATAAAACCTACAATTAAGGTAAAAAGTTGTTGTATCAAAACCTTGAAGCAAATCTAACAATTCTCTAATGCTTCTCATTTTAATACCATCAATATTTATGAAATTTTCATAAACTTTTGAATCCAAACAACCATTCTAAAATCACATTTAGCATACAACCACCACCATTATATAATTCATTAGCACAACCTCACACATATCACAGATTATTAAAACAAACTTCAATCAATCAAGGAAATTTGTTAAAATAGGTAAATATAATTCTGTTTTCACTTTCATGAGTACGACTCATTCTTTTCTATGTCAAGTACTCTTAAATTATTTTTCTCTAAGAGATTACCTGAAGTTTATATCTCAATTATTAAACATCTAAAAAATATTTTTAGTAACTCATAGTAGCATGAAATCATCATTCAAGGAATGCACACATATATACATGTGTTGTGTGAAGTAAATACTTAGTGACAATTCCTTGCCCATCCAAATTTATTTATTTATTAAAACATAAATTCAAGAAAGTAATGGAAACATACAAGACAAGAAGAAAATCAGAAAGATCAATTAGAAAACAAACAAGTTATATACTTCAGACGTGGAAACCATACAAGTGAAGAGAAAAAAAAAAACTTTTTAGATTAATTAAAAGAAAATGATTTTAAAAGTTATAGAGGCTGCAAATAGCTAGGTTGCAAGGTGACTTTTTAAAATTGGAATAGACATTGTCACAATACTTATCTTCGAATTTTACAAAATATGCATAAAGTTTTGAAAACCACTATTTTATCTCTTATGTTACAATATCCCATGTCATATAGATTCAAGTTAACCATATCAAATGAGAGATATCCGTATAGAAGGTACTTCCAGATAATTATTATTAACCATTTTAATTCTCATTACAATAGTGTAAATTTTAGTTATCACAAATTCTAAGTATTGATAAGTCAAAGGTCAACTATCATTATGTCTTTAGTCATAATAGAGCATGAATACAAGGTGTAAGTTATTTATGATATGGTTATTTTACATTAGAAAAATTTTACATTAGAAAAATCTTACTTTCCATTCAAGAAGCATCGCATATGAAAGGAAGTAGAATAAAAAGGGATCAACTTATAACAGAAATGCAACTCAAACCTCATATCATCCTAACTATGACTATCAGGCCAACAACTCATAACTTTATATTCAATAATGAAACCCTCAATTTGTTGTATCTTACCTCTCTAATATTTCATTCTATACACAAAATTTCATTTTTTAACATAATATATGTAATAAAAATAATAAAAAAATATTTACTACTATCAATTCAAATAGCATGCTATATAACTTATGGCTCAATCAAGAGATAAAAATTTCAATTCAAATATAAGATTTCAATAAAATATTGCAAGCATAATTTATAAATTACTCAATAATATTACAAAAATAAAGTAGAAGTTATAAAAGTCATGTATTAACATAATATAAGCTCTTTAATATTCATAAGGCTTAAAAACAGAAACATTTTCTAGAAACAGTTTTAACTCAAAATATCCACTAATTATTTTGTAAAATCTTGAAATAACATAGAATATTAAAATATTTACAAACTTTAAAACAACCTTCAAGTAACACTTAATTAAACTATAACTCTAATTTTGACTCAAGACGTGATCCAACTCATAATATTGAAGGACTGGTGAGCAATTCGGATACTCCTTAGATTTTCAACGTTTACTTGTTACCTGAAAAACATCACCCTCAATATAGTGAGCATAAAACTCAATGACAATGATTTAATAAAAACAATTATAGATGTTTCCCAGCCATGCCGGTGTGTTAAACATGGAAAATCATCTCGACAACTATACCTCAATTTAATAAAATACTATTTCTTCCTAAGCTATACTCAAATACCTCTTCTACCTCTAGCCTCAATTCTTTCAAACAATTTAAGCCGCTAGATATGAGTAATCTAATGACTTAAACTCTACATAATAAGTAAGTCATAAAGACTACACTCATTTCACCCAATTCTCTCTACTATAATAATCTCTTTTGATATGATTGGACATAATTAAGTTCGTAAGTTGTGTCCCACTTACCTTCGCTTCCATCGTATATACACAAAAAGTTCATCTAGCTAGAATGACACACACACACATCATGAATTAGCATCAAACTTCCAAAAAAAGAGTGTTATATTTAAGCTTTCAAACACAATTTGTTTCACTCGAAACTAATCTATATAAATCAAGTTATGGTATTATAAAGTCAACAACATTACATAATAATCTTATGGCAAAGGAGCCGTATCTATTATATATATTTAAAACAAACTTCTCACTCTCTTGCTGTCACCTCATACAAATTCCTCCACATGTGCAAACATATCCCACCTCAGCAAAAAAGTTGATGTGTACACCTCTGTTAGAGAGTTCTCTTGTGTTTTTATGTTTCACCTCATTTTCCTCTACTTAGTTTCTAAATAATTTTTCCTTCTTTTAATCCCTCTAATCCCTAATTTTTTTAATGGCTTCCCCCAACAGTTTCTTCTTCCCTCTTGTGTACGCCTCAATCAATGTCCTCAATGTCCGCTTCTGCTTCGTCATCCTCGCAAAATCATCTTCTTCGACGTCCCTCCGCAGTAACTCTTTAAAATCATCGACTCTACTCCAAAGATACCCTTACCGACTCTGCTCCAAAGATACCCCGAAAGAGGTATAGGTTTGATCGTTGCAACAAAAAGTTTCCCTCTCTTTATCCATTTCTGATTTTGCTGCTTCTCAGATTTTGTCCGCCATAAATTCAATTATGTTATATGCAATCTTTGAAATCAATCTGGCTCATAATGACTTAATGCTATGACAAGGTATATTTATACATCAATATTTTTTTCCCTCACCCTTCTGAAATCTTTTCCTTCTTTAGTTGTTTTTAAGTGTCACTTTGCTTTGTGTGTCTCGTATTCTTAGTTTTACTTCAATGTAGTATATTTTGAGTAGCTTAAAAGTTGCAGTCGAAGCTGCGAATAAGTCCAATTGGGGAAGCACAAGCCCTACTGATGCAGGCCACTACAACTATTGGCCAGAAGACACAAATTTTTTCCGCAAATCCTTTCACTGTCGTGGAAGAGGGAGATGCATCACTCTACTTCTCAGCTTTGATTGGAGGTGTTCTTGCTTTCTCAACATTCATTTCACTTCTTCTTATTAGATAGATGATCACTTGTCAGGTAAGAAAAAGTTTGACTCAAGTAAATTCTAATCATGTTTAAAAGATATGTGCCATTGAATTGGGAAATAATTAAAATATGAACAAAAAAGACAAATTGGATCATTTTAAATTTCAAAAAGTTATTGACTTCGATCATTTTAAATTTCACGAAGACAAATCTGCATATATTGTGGAATTTTCAAATTTCAAATGTTAAAGTAAATGACTTCGATCATTTTAATTAACGATCTTTGTGAGAATTGTGAAATTTTTTATTTTAAATCGGATATATTAGAATTTTAATTTACAAACATTCAAACTATTTTTAATATTAATATTAATTTACAAACATTCAAACTATTTTTAATATTAATAGAGTAATCATAATCATTAACATTTTGGTTTCAAAACCGAAATCCAAAATTTATAACAATTCGGTTACAAAATATTAATTATCAGACAATTATAAGTATACATCAAATACAAATAATTGCAAATGAATTACTTTATTTTAATGTCAATTAACACTATAAAACAACAAATTAAATTTAATTAATTTCAGTAAAATAAAACTGACCAAAATTCAAAGTGATATGACTTTGTCCATCATTTCTAAATATTTATATACTATATATATATATATATATATATATTCAAAGTAGAAAATCAAATACAAATATTTTTTGTTCTCTCACTCGATCATTTTAATCATCGATCTTTGTGGTAATTGTGAAATTTTTAATTTTAAATCAGATATATTAGAATTTTAATTTACAAACATTCAAACAATTATTAATATTAATAGAGTAATCATAATCATTAACATTTTGGTTTCAAAACCGAAATCCAAAATTTATAACAATTCATTTACAAAATATTAATTGTCAAACAATTATAAGTATACATCAAATACAAATAATTGTAAATGAATTACTTTAATTTCATGTCAATTAACATTATATAACAACAAATTAAATTTAATTAATTTCAGTAAAATAAAAATGACCAACATTCAAAGAGACATGACTTTGTCCATCATTTCTAAATATTTATATATTATATATGTTTACCAATATTCAAAGTAGAAAATCAAATACAAATATTTTTTGTTCTCTTACTTGCTTTACAGAACAAAAAACTCCACATCTCTGAAATACAAACTTTGCAAAACAAATTCAGATGGACTATACTTTTCTTGAACATGTTAATGATCAGCGCGATAATTGGAGTATCAAAGTTCGAGTTGTTCGCATGTGTATTGTCTACACCATACAAAGTGAGGATGAACCAATCTCTTTAGACATGATTTTGTTGGATGAAAAGGTATACAATCACAATGATTGAAGATTGTTATTTGCATTCAATTCCTTGTGTGTGTGTGTGTGTCTATATATATATATATATCAACTTTGTTTTCATATTTTATTTTATTAAAAATCAAATATATTTAAATCTTTTTGAATGATCAACTCTAAAACTATTTGACTTTAACTCACAGGAAACACCTTTGCATGCAACAATCAAGAAAGAACTTCTCTTAAATTTCAAAAATAGTATACAAGAAGGTGATATATTCAACATAACAACTCTAAAAATATCACCGGCAAATGATTCTTACAGACCTATCGTAGGAACAAAGAAGGCATTGTTTTTTACAACAACTACTGTAACCAAAATACAAGACCCAAAAATTACCATTCAAAATCATTACTTTGAGTTTACTTCCTTCAAATCACTAGCACAAAAATTGGGAGATAAAGTAAATCTAACGGGTAATAATTCTTTCAATACAAAATTCAACTTCTAAACTATCAAAGAAACATCATTTGGTACTAACTATTTTCTGGATTGCAGACATCATTGGAACACTGCATGTTGTTGGACATGAAGAGCAAGTTTATGTTGTTGACAAGCCTACAAAAATACTTAGACTAGAATCAACGGAGATGAGGATAACTAGGAACCCAAGTCACCGCAACCGACAAAGTCCAACTCAAATGATGAAGGGGATATAAAATAAAAATGTAAAATACATGAAGAAGTGAAGTATGGAGATGAAGATAATGATAAGGAGAATATTACATTCTCTTACGAAGAGTCTCTCCTTCTACATAGCTTAAAAGGAGAACAAAAAAGAATAAACTAAAAGAAAAACAATTGGGGTGTAATGAAATTGATTAATCCAAAAAAATAAAAATAAAAATGAAAAACTTAAAATCGGGAATACAAGATGAGTGTATTTCTAACTATTTCACTTTAATCATTTTTAGTTTAAGCAATAAAGTAATACATTTTATAACTCAATTGTATATCAATTGAGTCTATATCTTAATTTCAATTATCAAATACATCACTTCAACATTTGGCATATCCATCGATCTCAATATTAATACGTTACTTTATTTATTTAAGTCATTCGTCTAACAACAGTACTTCTCTTATATAAATTACATTGGTACAATTGTATATATATTATTGATATAACTACTAAATTGTGGATCATTGGACAATTGGAACATAAAACTTCATATTAATTGTTTTTAATATACCTGCGCAACACGCGGGTTAGCAAGTTTACAATATTACTAAGCCATTTCTATATTTAGTAAAATCATAAATTTTAACTTGATAAAACTACTCTATGTCTTCTTTCAAATACAACTCGTTTCACTAAATAAAAAGTTTCTTAACTCAAGATATAAATATTTTAATATGACTAATGAAGAGCAACTTATATAACCGAACAATCCAATTCATAAAATCACAAAAAATTGTAAAATTAATATAAATTTATAAAAATTTACAGTAACAAAGTAATAGGAATAAGCAAGTCCTATTAATTTTACTCAAAACCGATTCTTATTGTTTATGTTATAGCAATTTTAAATAAACTACGTCCTAATCTTTTTCTGCAAGAAAACATTATAACTTTGCCAATTTAATTAAAATATAATACGACGTCCGATTTGAATAAAAGACAACATTTTATAAAGCTTAAAATGTCTAGTTTATAAAATAATTTTTATTATGCATAATAGACATTCAATTAATACACTATCATAAAATAATGTATATAGGTACAAAAATGGAACTACATATTTTTTTCCAACTTATAACTATATTTTTTCTATCAATTCTCAATGAAAATTAGTAAAATCAGTGCCTATTTCAAAGGTAATTAACTCTTGTTTCTAATGGGACAAAAATCAACTCCAAACAAAATCATGAAGGTATACCATACGTGTTCAGAGACAACATTATACTAATTTCATTTCAAACTTTATATCCTTAAGTTCAACTACTCAACTAAGTAAAATACATTCAAAATTCAGCATAAGAATCAATTAATTACCAATACTAAACAATTATCATCTCATCACCAACCCAACCATAACATTCAACACACACTATTTCTATTCTTTTGTTCCTATTCCTATTATTAATTTATATTTCTACATTCTATTTACTTTTAATTTATTTGTTGAAAAATTGATAGACACATCTCTCCAAATTGAGTTACACTCCTTATTAAGACTTCAACAATATTTAGTAGTTATTACTCACTCAAATTTGTACCCATGCAAATTAATTATAGCTTATCCTAAAATATTAAAGTTTGTTAAACATTTATTATTCAAATTTTCAATATCGTTATTTTATAGCTAAATTATGGTTACATGCAATTTTATAAATAATCAATATATTTATCTTATTTTAATAATAATAATAATAATAAGTACTTATTAAATAATTATAATAGTTTAAACATCGAAAGTTGGAGTGTTCCAATTTTCAGTTTCAGCGCTTACATTCATGGTTGTGGAATTTCTCCGATAACATTTTAAAGAAAAAATGGCCAATTGTAATTTGAGATATGTTTTCATATTATCGAATAGCTGCGTTTGTTGCTCGAGGCCGACTGTTCACCATCGTAAGTCTCTGAAACCATCTATCTGCTATTTATCGTTTTGTGTGTTTGTTCTCTCTGTGAATCTCACTTAACCCTAAACCCATTTTACTATGAAACCCCTAAATTGGGATTATTGTTTTTGGATTAATGAAGGTATACATGCAGCTTTATTAACACTCAAGGTGTTAGGACCTCATCTATTATTAATCCCTAAATTATGTTTACTGGTTTTTTGATTGATGGACCCATCTTGTTTTTTTATTACTGTTTGATTGGGGCCATCTTTTTCACTGCTAATGGCATTGAATACTTGCAAGCAACATACAGTGGGTTGATTTACTTAACCAAACCAATAATTTTAAGATTAGAACCAACTATTGTTTTCAAATTACATCCATGACAGTTTACTATTGCTTTTGTAAAAATATTTCATTTGGTATAAATTGCGATTACTTGTTTTGGATTGATGGCAGGGTAAGAACATTCAGCTTTACTAATGCATCTCTTTATTGGGAGTGTCAATGAACTTTTGATTTTACTTGAGTCTATGTATCTTCTCAATCAATTTACTTGAACCTTGAGTAAGGTTTATAGTGTGACCACAGGAAAGCACAAAGAGACTGTGTAACCTCAGAATTGAAACAAGAAAATTATCATGAATGTTGTAGTAAAATGCCAACTACATTATCTGCCAAGTAGAACATGACCATGCATCACCATGCCTTATTCTAATCCAAATAAAACACATTTAGTACCTGTTTTGCAAACAAACATGATCAGGCCCAATATAAAAATGGAGAGAGCTTGTTTATGATTTAGGGATTACTTTTGTGTCTGTGCTTGTTTTATTTCATGTTTTATTCAACGGTAATAAAATCTTTTTTTTTTATGTTATTTTAGGGTAAATCTTTTGCATTTATTATTAATCGATTTATTAATTTCTTGTGCCCAAAACCCAAATATACAGCTGTGTTTTTCTTTCAACGTAATTAATATTCTGAATTTATTATTCTGAACTAATACAGCTGTGTTTGGATTAACTAAAGACACAACCTTAGCGCACGGGAATTTGAATGAACTTCAACTGAACGGTAATAACTAATCATGTTGTGTATTTATTATTTTCAAATTCATCTTTCTATCTCTCATCAGGTATTCCCCTTTTCTTGATTTTTATAATTGGTTTGATTTGATTAATTGGTATTTTGTATTTGGAAATAAAGCAATAGATTGTTTATGAGGCTTACTTAGAGTGTAGTATATCTATATCCTGAAGTTTGCTTGCAAATTAATTGCCTCAGATTATTTATTTATGAGTGTTTGCACAATCCATTCAAGTGCAGCAATTAATTAGGGGAACATGACAACTTAGCTGAGATTATTATATCATGAAAGAATGCAAGAGATTATTTAGAGAATATCTGGAATTAAGTTTCATACCATCTATTTCTCTGTATGCAGCTGCAGTGCAGGATTGATTTGCTTATTATTATTGTGTTACTCTACCATTGAATTTTATGGAAGGATGTTAGTTTTTTAATTTGTTCCCAAAATCATATGATATTTTCCTTATTTGTCTTGTTTGATATTGTCTTTTCATAATTGTTATGATTCCCGAATCTCTCTTTCCCTTGCAACTTGAACCTGTTGTTTGTGCCTCCTTCATTTGAAATTTCTCTTTATGATTCATTGATTCATTCTAGTATGCATGGCTTCCATTTTTCTTGTGCCCATTGTGAACTTGCAAGAATAACAACTCAATTTTTGGGAACCAATTGATGGAACTGACATAAATTTTCCTTAGGAGTTTTGTAATTAGAACAAATCAAAACTGCAGGGCTGTATAGTTGGCAGTTTCCTACCATGTGATTAAGTGCTCAAAGGTAACTATGCCTACAATAGACTTGTTCACATGTCCATCTTCATCACAAACTTTTCTGTAACTCAATTTGATTTTGTACTGAAGTGGAACCTATTGAGTTCTATAGTGCTTGAGTGTCGAGATATTTCCTATGATCAAGTCTGGATTACTTTTGTAGATTTCCTATATAATGTTTGATAGAATGTCAAATTTTTAATATGTTGTAAAAAGATATCTGGTGTGTTTGTTTTGAATGAATATGTATGTGGCTATGTGCATCATATGTAGACTCGACATTGCAGTTTGAATGATAATTTTGGTTTGCTTTTAGATAGTTGGTTTATTAATTTACCGATTAGATAATTAAACTTGCCACAGGACTTGGTATTAGTTAGCTCTAAGGTTTGTCAACCCACTACATTTTGATCATACCGCAACGGCAATTTTTTTATAGTAAAAAAACTATTCTGGTAGAATATCAAAAACAATATTTCTAAATTTTGTTGCGGTAGAACACTAAATTTTTAGTTTTTACAGTAACAATATTTAACTGTTCTGGAGAGAGCAAAGAGTACAGTTTTTTATTTAAGCATTGAGGCAACACACTAAAATCGTTCTCTTTTAATTTTTATATTTTTAAAATACTAATATACTTATGAAACCATTCTCATACGTTTCATTCGAACCTCTTGTTGAGAACCAAAAAAACAATCGTAAAACCCTCATCTTCTCTTCCCATCACTATAAAAATTGTCGAACCCTCATCTCTTCCCACTCTCTTCGCCTTCTCCATGCGCGGTTTGTTTTCACCATTCAGCAAAATCATCTCTTCCATTCCTCTTTTATTCTGCAAAATCAATATTGAATCGCCGATATTCAACATAGAACCGCGACTTGTCTTCAATTTCATTCATAATTTGCGTGCCTGCACCCACAAACTCCATGTAAGGACACTCTGACTCTCAGTTCCTTCTATTTTTGATTTCTGTTGCAATTACCCTCGTCGTATCTGAATTCTACGCAGATTCCTGCTTCGTGTTGTGGCGCTATGTGATCTGCAACTTTCTCTCACTGTAGTAGAACGAATTTTTTATATTATGTTGTTCTAGATCTGATCGTAGTTTCTTTCACACTAATTGTTTTAATTAGTTGATAAATTCATATTTTTTATTTTATTTTTCTGCTGTTTAATTTGTAGTTTTTGGATATTAGATCTTGGATGTATGGTTATTTGCATTGACTGTTCATATAATTTGAGAGTTGAGATACTGGTTGTTTATTTTAATCTCTCTGCACTACGTTAATTAGTGAGAAGAACCATCATAATTAGAGCATTAGTATTCTTAACGTGCATATGAAGTGTTTGCAAAATGTCCTAAGTAAGTATTAGTGTTTAGACTTGAGAGTTCATGAGAAATTATTACTAGTTGTGTTATTATTCAAATGTTACCTTTGCATTTAATTGATAATTTATTATTGAGATATATGAACTATGTTTTTGTGTGGTTATGAAATTGGAAATAAGGAAGTCATTCTTGTTGAGTGCTCCCTGGCCATGAACCTCCTTTGGTTTTTTTCTATTCACTTAACTCTTCGATTTTACAATTCCAAGCGAAGAATATATAAGTATATAGTGACTTGTGGTTTGCCATCTATGTTATCCTCTTGGCCTGATTCTTCACTTCATATTTCAAATATATCTATGACATATTATTTGATCTCTTGAAGTCTACACAATGAATATTTGATAATAGAAAGGAAAGTGTTAGATATTGTTTTCAAGCTTTTGTATTCTGTTAATATTTTGAAGTTAATTATCACACTCAATTTTTGGTTCTAGGGTACATGTTTGGCACCAAAGCTTGAGAACCAACTGTGTTTGTTTATGATTTCTTTACTTTCTCAATTTTCTATGCTTATAGTTTCTTCCAAGTTGATTTTTATCAATGCACCAAAATCATCTCATTAATCAGGAATGTGGAATAAGCTATGTGGAGGGCATACTACCTTCAATGACTCCTGATATTTGTATTGTCAATTTTATACAACCAGTGGATGGCTTGGACTTCATCAGGTCAGCTTACTTTGCTGTTTGGCATCTTTTATATAAGAAAGAAATAACTCCTTTAATATTAGTATATTATTTATTTAATCTGAGATATTTGAAAATAGAAAAAGAGAACATGATTTAGAGAAAATAAGAAAGAAGAAATAATTTTATAATGTAATTTGGACCAACTATCTCAAGACAATAAGCATATTATGAGTAGTAGAATCTATTTTGGAGCTAGTTAATTAGGACCAACTATCTTATGACAATAAGCATATTTTGCAGAAGGAATTTAGAGTTAGTTGATTGTGCTATAAACTGACTTCAAGTGTTCCATGTGAAAGATTACATGCCCATCAAAAAATATGTGGGAGATTACGAATGTCTTTGACCAGCTTGTCTCAATAGCTAAGCTTATAACTGATTTCTACGAGGTTAGAGATGCCGCCAATGGTTCTGTTGCTTGTAATATGGGTCTTTCATTTTTGAAGTTTACATTTTACCTACTTACATGCTTGACTTTACTATGATGTTGTAGGTAAGGAACCAATTGCATTTCAGCAACATGCAACATTAGGAGGTAACACTATAGATTGATTATGTGTGCAACTTGCCAACTTGATTAAGTGTTATTATTTCAGTTTTCCTTAAATTCAATTTAAGTGTTCTTATTCAATTTGATTTTAATTCTTTTTCACTAACAAAAAAAAAACCAGCTCACCCTAAAGCTCACTAGTCACAACTCACCGGGAGAGTAACGGACACGAGCACGCAGGAAAGGCAGCAGCGAAAATCTTGTGCAGACCAGGTAAATGACTAAACTTAACAACTTTTTTTGTTGTGGTCCCATGTAATTACCAAGTATTAAGAAATTATTTGCTTGTATAAGAGACTTTGAGTGCCAACAAGTTACTCTAGTCTCGCGTTCTTGATTTATATAAGCAGACAAGAGGTCTTGAAGTTCTTTTGATAATACTTATTTATAGTATTTAGAATTATATAATTATAAATACAAGAAATAAAGAAAACTAATCAAAGTCCTTTTAATGTATAGCATGTTACTCTCTAGGTTACCAACCCTGTGCAGTGAAATCTATGAGTAGTATAAAAAGGTGAAATTAGCATTATATTTAATTGAAACAATAGCACTAGCAGAGTTGTGTTCTTACTGGTTTTATTGGCAATGACATTTGACATATGGTTCATGGTGACTGATGATGGAGTATTGGAAGTAGTGATTTGTGTGCATTTACGTTTAGTTATAAGAATTTGAATATATCTTGGTTATTTCTTATCCATATGAACACTTGTGCTTAAGTTTTTTTAATAGATGTTAACTGCTATTGTGAATATGTTATTTTGATTATGTCAATGATGATTGACATTATGTCTTAGGGTAAACTATATAGTGATTATTGTGTATATAGTTAAGAAGGTTTATTTATAAATGAACTATTATATAAATGTGTGTTAGCTTTTCTATTTTTTATTTTATTTGATATAATCAAAGACAAAAATTTTAAAGTGTTCTTTAAAGGACCAAATAGAACGGTTTTGAATGGAATATTTTTTAACTACAGCTAAAAACCGTTGGGTAGCTCACTCCAAAGTCATCTTAAGAGAACAGTTTTTCATAGCAACGGTGTAGAAAAGATAGACTAATTGTGGTAAAGAAAGAATAAATTTCCATTAAGTGGAATTTCAGCTTATCAACACTAATTTTGTTTATGGTTTTTCATAAGTTCAAAGGACATTACAAATTAGTTAGTTAATCTATTGTCAAGTGAATGCAAATTGCCAAATTTTAGGCGAAAAACCGGTTGGACAAACATGTTTTCTTAAGATGGCTTTGGAGTGATCTACCCCAATGGTTTGACTCAAATAAGCAACGGTGTTAGACTACTTTCATTATGTTTCAAATTATGAGTTATTTGTCAACTTTCCAATGTTCGTCTAACTGGTTTTGCGTCTATAATTTGGCAATATGCATTCAGTTGAGAGTAGATTAACCAACTAATTTATAATGTCCTTTAAACTTGTGAAAAGCCATAAACAAAATTAGTGTTGATAAGCTGAAATTCCTCTTTATGGAAGTTTATTCTTTCTTTACCACCATTAGTCTATCTTTTCAACTGTCTCAAAGTTATAGAGTGCATAATCTTGTAGTTTATCAAACCTATTAAGTTCTTGAAATTTTTTAATTTAATACAATTTCAATTAAAAGAAATTTCTTATATGCTTTCAATATTAACCTAAAACAGCCTCATTTCTATTTTCAAAATAAAAAAGTTCTTACTACCAAATAGGAACGCATAATTAGTGTCAAAGAATATTCAAGTGAATCTTGAAATTTGTCAAAAGAATGTAGAGATATTAATTAGCATTGAAGGATAGTAGTGTTCTATAGGGCCTGCCGAATATTTTGCATTGAAATAGGCCATTAGTAGAACCGTTTATTATGAGAATGAAAGATATATAGCACTTAATGACTATAAGTGATTCATGCTACATTTTTAGTTTCTATCTCTTATTTGCTTTAAGAATCTTGAGATGATGGAATTTTGGTGTGATAAATTAATGCCAATTGCGGTAGTTGAAAAATAATACTAGTGTGTATGACTTTTAAGATGTAAAATTAGAAACCACATACTTAAATGATTCCATATTACTTTATTTATTTTCACGCTTTTTTTGGAGGGACGGTTTTTAGTAAATATTATACCTCTGTCTTTACTATGAATTTGAGGTATGAGACTGTGTAAATGTTTCTGTATGCAGTACTCTTGGTTCATGTTAGTCGGAGAGTAAGGATTATTTTGATTCTAGTAATTTAAAATGAAAATTTTATATATCACAAATACGTATCTTAGGAAGGCATCACAAATGAGTTTGCATATGATCAATCCTATAAATTTGGTAATCACTCATGTTTGGTTAGACAATTATTTTATTGATTTGTTTACTCCGTTGTGACAAATTCTTTCGTGACATTTAGCATTTCTCAATTTAAAAAAAAATCAACTTTATTTTTATCATTAAAAAAAGGATAATGTTGGTTGTGAGACGAGATAGTAAAAAACGCAAAACCAAAACAGATTTGCTCGTTGATTTGATAATCACCACCACATGATTTTCGAGAAACAAGAAGATAAAAGTTTTAAACTCATTACATTGTTCCACTTGCATTTCATCTCCAACTTCTAATACATATATTATTATTGTTTTATTTGAACATGTGTCATCTTATATTTTAACTCTAATAGCGCAACATATTAATGAATTGGTTTTCAAATTCAATTCTCGCCGATTATTAAATTATTTGCTAGTTAATATCTAGTTTATATTAACATAAAAAAGAAGAAACAAAAATAAAAACATTAAAAGAAAGTATATATATTCCTTAAATTGTTTACATATAGTTGAATTTAAACCATAAAGAATCTAAAGATGAACAAAAAAATTTCATGAAATAGACCCACGACACAAAGGACACGTGTTAGATATATCTAACCACTTTATAATGCAATGGTCGTGATAGATATGGGAACAAGACATCATAACCACTTTTGACCCAACCAATAACTCCATAAGACATATAGAACATGTCATTTCTTCAATCTCTGACGTTCCTTCTTTGAATTCTATACTTTGAAGATTGTGAGTAGTTTCAAAATTTGTTCTTGTCATTGAAACCTCCCTAACATCGTTGATGTTGTTTTCATCAAGAATAAAATGTCCGTCTCGTACAGTACTATAAAAAACGACACTCCATGGTAAAAGGTTGGCTTCTTCGGTTACTCCCGTTGCTGTTATTGCATGAGAATGTTGGTTCTCCATTTATATGGAAGTAAAGGTTGATTATTTGTTGCACTAAAAATATATAAAGAAATAGAAACAATTAGCAATTGAACATAAGAATAAGTGAGGGTGATAAATAATATAATTTTAGTATTAACGATAAATAAATGAAACAAAAATGCGAAAACCTTTTCTAAAAAAACAGTAGAAAACCTGCGAAACAACGGAGTGGTTGGTGTTGATGAAAACAGAAACTTCAGGTGCATAGTGATAGCGTAACCTCATGTGTGCGGTGAGTGTTGATGGCGGTGATCAAAGCAGAAAACGAAGAAACAGAAATAAAAGCTCTCAACAAGACAAAAAGAATGTAAGAGTGTTGGATCAATTAGCGTGCACAAGAAGAAGAGGAATTAGTGTGAATAGAACAATAGAGGGTCAGTGTCCAAATTTATAATAATTTGTAGGGTTTTCTTTCAACGGTAACTAATTAAATTGTACAATCCTTGTTATGATCACAAGTAATAAAATCTTTTTTTATTTTAGAGTAAATCTTTTGCATTTATTATTAATAATTGATTTATTTTCTTGTGCCCAAAATTTCAACAGTAATTAATATTCTAATTAATACAGCTGTGTTTGCATTAATATTCTAATTGGATTAACTAAAGACACAATCTTAGCCTGCGCGGTAATGGCAATGAACTTCAACTCAAAGGTAATAATTAATTTTGTTGTTTAATTAATACAGATGCATAAATTGATTGAAACCAAAAAGCTTAGGCTATTTATTGCTGAAGAAATAAAGCATACATATTTAAAAACTTATATGTTTAGATGTACCAATAAATTTGTGTAGATTTACATGATACTTTACATGTGAGTATGTTGGTTTGCACTTGGCTTCTTTTCAGATGATGATTGATGACCTGTTATAAAACTAGATTAATAACTTTAGAGCATTATGACTAGAACAAATCATATTTAATATATAGTAAGAAAAATGTGTTTATTGACAACAATTCTCTATTACAGCACAACACAAGTTTTCCAGAAAAAGATTAGAAGCCTATAACATCGAAACAGAAGGAGTTATTGCCATGTGATTAAGAGATCAAAGGTTGAAGTTGCAAAATAAGTCTCTTGGAGGTTGCAAATATAAAAAGGTAACATTGCTTACAATAACAGACTTCCAATATGTTTGACCTTTTACAAGACTCTCTCATCATGATAGCTAATTGCTCTTCTTTAGTCTTGTTCACATCTCCACCTTTATCAACAACTTTTGTATAACTCAATTTTCTTTTGTACTGAAGTGGAACCTATTGAGTTCTATAGTGCTTGACTGTCGAGATATTACTTAATACGTACTCTTGATCATCCCATAATTATTTATGTAGAGTTCCTGAATAATGTTTGATGGAATTTTGAAATTTAAATCTCTGGTGAGCGAGGTAGAAGATATCTGGTGTTTTGTGTTGAAGTTGAATGAATATGTATGTCGCTGGCTATGTGTACAATATGTGGCGCAAAACTATCTCCACTAATGTTGAACTTCAACCCTTTCACTAATGTAACTATCTCCACTGTCTTGAATTTTGAATGAGGAATTTGGTTTGCTTTTCGATAATTGGTTTATGAATTTACCAATTGGATAATTAAAATTGCCACAGGGCTTGTTATTAGTTATCTCTAAGGTTGGTCAATAAAACAAGAAAGAAGCAATAAAGTGGGGAATTGTCAACCATGTTTATAGTAATTTTATTATGTTCCAATTCTTGTGTTATTTGTCAACTTTCCAATGTTTATAAAACCGGTTTCACGCCTAAAATTTGGCAATTGACGTTCACTTGAGAAAACCCAAAAATAAATTTTTTGTTGATAAGTTGAAATTCCTCTTTCAACTGTGTCAAAGTTGTAGAGTGCATAAAAACCAAATCTTACCTGCCAATTATTTATCCTCACTCTATTAGTTGTTCTTTGTTAACGTGGCCTGGTTTGCTTTTGTATTTGAGACTTCAACGTCTGTGGCTTGCCCATGTTCTCTTATTTTAGGGTGAATCTTAATGTTTTGAAAGGTAGTTCTTTTGTGGTTAAGTTGCCACAAGTATTTGGTTATTGCAATTTTAGAAGTGCTTGACTAGTGATTATTTCCTTACGGTTTTCTTTGTGAATTTAACTTATTCGCATGTTCTTCTTTTATCAGCATATTGTTGCATCTTTAGGAAAATTGTACAAGGAAGAACATATTATTCTTCTTTAGATCAAACTTGTAAATAATTTGTTTCTTTCTCAATTGTGCATTTGACCCTTCTATATCACCTTCAACCTTTTCTTTCTTCCACAATGATTAAGTAAATAGATTGGTTTATGAAATATGGGTACTGCTTGTATTATAGTGTTGAATTAGCCGACACATCCACAAGGGTCGGCCCGAGAGTAAGATTACTAAAGCACCCGCTTTAAATCTCCATAAAAAAAACTAAATTTTTACTTTATCAAAAGGTCTCAAAAAATAAATTTACTTATAAAAAACCCTCAAATTTTAATATTTTTAATATTGTGTCAATAATATTAAATCAATTGAAAAAGAAATATTACATGAGATCAATTATATTAATTTAGTAACGTCATATTAAAATTTAAAATTTTTGCTTTAAACCTCATTCAAATTCCCTTTAAGCCTCCACATGTTTTGGGCCAGCCTGAGACATCCACGTATAGATTGGTTTTTCCTTTTTATGAAAAGTTCAATTATGTAAATTAATTGTTTACTCTGCTTTTTGTTTCTATTAACATCAAGGTAAATTAATTTGAATGAGAAAACTATTACCATCATATATGATGCCAGTTTATTGCTCGTTATTGGAGTTGCCAGTTTATTGCTCGGGCATAAAAAACGCTTCGACGAAGCATTGGTAGCACATGGGTGTTGTTAACATCAATTAAGATCATGCATGGCCTTATTCACAGTGGGACATTCATGTTTGTTCCAGGCATGAAACAATAGATAGAGGAGAACAATCAGGACACTGGTTAGGGTTTGGCTAAATCACCTTTACCAATCAAGACTCAATTATACTGGTGACCCACGTCAAGATATCGGACGACTTTTTCTTGGTTCAAGGAAAAGATTTGAGGTCATGCATAGTTTTCAAAATCATAATAAAAGAATGATTTCGGTTAAGCTTTTATGAGAAATTGAAGTTAAGAACTTCATCATGAGATGCATCATAATTTTATGTTTTTATGCATATTTATGAAAGAAGTATTTTTAAACTACCCCTCCCTTTATTTTCAAAATTCATTAAGATTTCATCTCACCCCTTTTATTTTTTAAACATTAGCAGCTGAAGGTGACTGATGCTCAGTCTTAGTACTAGAGGATGATCTGCAAGCCCTATTTTGGACTTAGTGCTTTATTTTTATTTGATGTAACCTGATGTATTAGGGAACAATTTTATAATCCCAGCATTGCTGCTATAATTTAATTAAATAGTTCATTAAATTGAGTTGTAAACTATGTTGTTTAAATGTAGTTACAAGTTACTTTAATGACGCTTATTATAGATATGTAATACTTGTTTCTGTTTTATTGAGGTGTATGGATTCAATTATCAAATTCTATTAAGGTAGGAGTTTGTATAGTTATTCAAGTTTCATGTTCGAGTGACTAGTTTTTGGAATGAAAAAAATAAAATAAAAAAATTTTACATTGACAAAAAACCCTACACTACTGATTAGGTAGTTATTAATTGATTCTAGTTTTAATTTTTTCATTGACATAAAATCAAAGGTTAACAATGCACCATCCTTTTTTTTTCAAAATATTTTATCCCATAGTTGTGGTTTATCATACAAAAATGGAAAGTTTCAAGATTGTCCTGTGTTATACGGATCATCTTAAATATTTATTGTATTGTATGCATTAATCAAGGTAAATACTTGTTAGAACCAAACAAATTGACAAAAAAACTTGAGGATTCTCATGCACTTCCCGTTTCTTTTTTCATGTAAGTTTAATTATTTCCTCAGTAAGTTATAGTACATGCACTATCTAAGTACTCCATTTTTGGATAAATGATGATTTATCATAATTGCACATTATATCTAAAAAATGTGATCCTGCTATGAGAGATTTATTTTTATTCTTGCTAAATTTTTAAGGTTTATTAAGTATGGTATCTATTGTAAAAATGTATATATTAATAAGATTTAATTATAATTTTGGTTTCTCTATTTTTTTCAATTCACGAAATTGGTTCCTCTATTTTAAAAGTCGACAGTTTTTGTCCCTCTCTCAAATTTTTGAACTAAAATCTAATGAACTGACATATTTTAAATAACATGAGATAAAATTACATGATATAAAAATATCTAGATGCGCATTAATTGCAGTAATAAAAGTGATGTAGAGTTATTTATTTTTCATTATCTTGTTGGCATAAGTTTGATTATGATGTTTGCATCTTCTATTAATGATCCATAAGTTTTGAATTTCCAATCTTAAAGCTTTAATTGTTTCTTAATTATTCAACCTTTAAATTGAAATTGACAAGAGGTATTTTTGTTTCCAACTATAATAGTAAGTGTGTTGGCTTTGTTTTTTTTGTTCTTTTATATTTGATTGAAATGGAAAGTTTAATAAATATCCATGAAAATCAGGTATTATTTTTTGCTTGGAGACTAAACTCATTAAGGCCAAATCATTGTATCAGAGAGGAACGTTTTATCATCCTTTATCTTCATTGATGTTATGTTCATGTTATTTGATTCAAACTTCATATATCCTTTGGGCATGACTGTTTTTTCAGAACTGATAGGCTATAACAACAATTTCAAAAAGAAATGTTGTCAGAATATATGCTATAACCATGCTTTAAGAGAAAAAGTGTTGTTGAAAGAATCTATAATAATCTATAACAACACATGAATCAACGATGCTTAAAAATGTTGTTAAAAGCTTAATAAAACATTGTCTAAGGCCTTCTTTGGTGTAGTGATTGTTAATTATGATGGTTGCTTAGTTGAATATATGAAATCAAAAGCGTATTATAGTAGAATTGAAGCGAAATTTACTTATGAAGTCGTGATAAACATGGATGAAATACAACTGTAAAAAAATATAAATGAAATACCGATATAGGAGATAATTCCTATAGAGAATAGTTGAACCAATCCCTGAAGTGAGAATATAAACAAGATATAACTTTTACCAACTTACCAAAATACCAAACATAAGATTAATTTTTCAATTTTGTATGGAATTCAAGTTACATGTAAGTCTAAATATTTTTAATTGATAACATTGTAGACGATAGAGTGCAATATTTGTTTATTTATTTTTCTTTATTTCATGTCACTGATACTCTAATGATATTTGTTTTACTTTCCAACCCTATTCTTGAATGCTCTTAATTGAATATTTTTTAAAATATTTAGAAACATACATGTATTAATTATGTTTTTATTTTTGATGGCAAGTACGGTTGATATATAAATTTAGCAGTTAATTAATAGTATAATGTTAGTTGATTAATTTGAATAAATGATATCCATTGATATTTTGTGATTGAATTATCAAAATAATTATAAAATAATTTTTTTTTGATATAAGATGAAATGGAAGAGACAAAAGTATAAAAAATCTAAATATAATAAAAAAAACTTTTTTATTAACAAAACAAGAGAATACATGAGATAGGTCTACGACACAAAGGGCATGTGTTTGATCTATTGAGCCATCTCATAATACAATTTTCGTGATAAATGTGTGAACATGGGCTAGACAACCGAATGACTTTCGATCTAGAGAAAAATTCCTCAAGACATATGGAACACGTTAAAGTTTCAACAGTAGTTTTTTCATCAATTCTAATTCTTTCAAGATTCTGAATAGAGCATCTTGTCGGAATTTGATTAATTTGATTGATGTTGTTTTCTTGAAGAACGTAGTGGCCATTTTGAGCATAAATTGGTATGCCATCTTGAGCATAAATTGGTATGCCATCTTGAGTATTTGTTCTACGACGAACATCATTGATATGGTTGTTGTTGCTTTCACAAAGAATAAAATGATCATCTTCGATACATAAATGTGATAAAAGCATGTTTCTATTAAAAGTGCGAAGAGGAATAGGAGGAATCATTTCATAAACACCATTGATAATAGGATAAAACAATTCAATTGTGACTCTCCTATTTTCTCCCAATACAACAATTTTTCTATACTGTTGTTGCTGCTCCATTTCTCCAAGTTAAAGTTTATTTATTTTGTTTTGCACTGAAAATAATTAGAAAAAAAAATGAAATAAGAAAAGTAGGAGATATATAATATAAAATATTAAAAGTAATGATAAAAATTGTCAAATTAGAGAAGAGGTTTCATTTCATGGGAAAAAAAAATTATAAATAAAAGAAAACTATGATTGTGATTGAAAAAGAAACCTTAGAAAGAGAACAGGTTAAGAATGAATCAACAGAAGCAGTGTTGACACAGTAACTTAAATGACTTAAACAAAAATGCGAAAACCTTTTCTAAAAACAGAAACTTCAGGTGACTAGTTGGTTGGCGGAACCAAAAGCAGCGGTGATAAAAAGAGAAACCACGTTGTTCTGCGGTGAATCAGTGGCGGAAGAACAAAAACCGTGGTGATAGCGTAACCTCAGTTGTGCGGTGAATGTTGATGGCGGTGATCGAAGCAGAAAACAAAACCTCAACAAGAATCAGACAGAAAGTAGTAAGAGTGTGAAGATGAATAGACGAATTAGCAAACAGAGTAATATTGTTGTAAGAGAAAATAATGTATACCTAAATATATATACGCGCCCGCGGGAACAAGTGATTATTTTTAGTATGAATCTTTTGAGGCCGATCAAATCTTTTAGTATTCATTGAGTGTTCAACGCTAATAAATAATCTTTTGCATTTATTATTTACGGAATATATGTTATTATGTGATTTGTTTTAGGGAAAATCTTTTGTATTTATTATTTTGATTCTATTATCGATTTATTATCACTCTCTTTATCTCTCATCACATAACGTGTTCCCTTTCTCTTGATTTCATTAATTGGAATTTTCTTTGCTAATTGCCCTGATTTGTTGATCCTTTAATTCCACTAATTGGTATCTTATTTGTTGTCTATGCTGCAGGAGTAATTAGTTATTTGCTTAATGCCTTAACCTACCATTCTTTTCAAATTAGGTTAATTGAATTTGATTTAAGTGTTATACTTTCTTTGTCCCCAAAATCATATGATATGTCTTTTCATAATTTTTATGATTCCTAAATCTCTCTTTTCTTAATTTGATTATCTGATGTACACCTCGTTGATTTAAATATTTTGAGGACATAATAACTTCAATAAATTTATGATTTTGGTAAACTTTTTCTGATGTAAGTGTGGCATTCGGAGACAGTTGGATCTCAGCAGAAGATTATGTGGTGTATAATAAGATTGTTCTGCCAATAAGTTTATTTTGTTGAACTTTCACATATTTCATGTACTTGATCTAAATTTTCAGTTCTCATGGGGTCCTCTCCTTAAAGACCTCTCAAGACTTGATGATAATGGACTTCAACAATCAAGCAGGTATTTGTATAGCTGGCAGTTTTGTCAATTTCAGACAAAAGGGAGATTTGGCATAGTGGTTGGAGTTCTTACCATGTGATTAAAAGGTAAAAATAACTGGCTTAAATTTCATGTAACTGTTACATATTATGGCTCCATAGTTTATGCTATTCATTCTTTGTGTGTCACTGCTTAACATAATAAT